>CM062231.1:21584753-22802187 GCA_031216185.1 Syzygium aqueum
CTCTCTCTCTCTCTCTCTCTCTCTCTCTCTCTCACACACACACACACACACACACACACACACAACAATGAAAAAGAAAAACCCAACAATTAGGAGCAGACAGACAGATATCTTGGATCAAACTTCATTCCAAACACCACTTTTCCTCAATGATCTTCCACGAGCAATAGATCTCTCTCTCTCTCTCTCTCTCTCTCTCTCTCTCTCATGATTCCACAATCATATCATAGACAGATGCAACGCAATTTGCAGGAGCAGAGAGAGAGGCGCTCACATCAAGCTTTCCCCTCTTATTTTTATACAAGAAGACCACACTAGAATTATTCACCAAATCCCATAAAGCATAAAGAAGGAAGAGGCACAACAGGGTCTGTGGGAGTCAGAGAAATATCATTTATTATTATTTTATGGAGGACAGGAGGAAAAAATTGGAAAAGCACATGATGGACAGGTCATGGCTTCCAATATAATAATGAAAAGCCTGGTGGGTTTTGGAACATTACCCTTGTCATCTTCTAGTACAAGAAGGGCTTTTATTGGGGAGATGAGAGAGAGAAACCAAGTGCTGCTGGTGAGGCTTTTTTCCATGAGAGAGAGAGAGAGAGAGAGGACCAAGACTAAAGTTGGGGCCTTTTGAAAAAGCTACATGGGTGTGTGTGTGAGAGTAACAACAATGTAGATCTCTCCCATTAGTCCTCCAGCATTGATTAGAGAGAAGGAATCATGAACGCCCAATCAAAGCATTGATAGCATCAGAAGTCACTCAGCTTTCTTCTCATTGTTTATTCATGCATGTATGCATATGTATGGATGTACATGCACAGCCGGGTCTGATTAAGTGTGCTCAAGAAGGTGAATCTCAAAACAATGATAAAAAAAAGCAGTAGGTTTATAATTAACTGTATGGTTAGTGAAAAGCATGAATAGATGAAATCATTAGCTTGCAACCGCTCCCATTGAAGCGACCAACTTCAATACACGTTCTGATCTTTTAAGTATTACGCACCTGCTCCCACTTGAAGACAGGCTGAGCAATGGTTATCCTCAACGTAAAATCACCTGGTTTCATCAGAATCGTTCCTAACCTAAGTGTCCCCATGTCGGGCTTAGCGGTTTGTTAAACCTAACTTTGAAGTGATTAGCGATAGGTATGACGATGGGTCTTGCAATTGATTCACTAGTGACATTGTTGAATAGCGCAATTTTTCACTTAACGACAGCATGATAAATCTTAATGATTCTTGTCAGTTGGGGCCGAAACCATGGAGGTAGATAAGCCGTTTCGGGCTGATGCGGAACTCTATGACGAGTAGGGATTCTTTTGGTTGCACTTAGCAAGGAAAAGTTATCGCATGATCTATAAGATCCTGTGGACTAATCGCATCTACCCTTTGATCACGTGGATCTCGTTGTGGGGCTTGCACGATCAATGATCTACATGGGCTTGGTTTAGATGGTCCAGGGATGACGGAATACTTTTTCCTCAGCAAGGACTACGTGCTTAATCGGTGGATTCATGCTACACATTTGGTGTAGGTTGAATCAAAATTCAAAGAAAGAAACGTTTTTTTTTTCTCTTCTTTGGTTTGTGCTTAATTAGATCGTGAATTAACTTAATTGAAAGGAGGTCTTCATTAGAATTGCGCACCAAAAGTGAGAAACTTAGTTCTCCAGAGGTTTACATAATCAGGGAAAGACATAAAAAGCTAGTAAAGGACTAGATGAAAGACAATCGTCTTCTATGTCGGCGCCGCCCTTTGCCGGAGCATCAGTGCACCAATTCCAGTCACCAACGATACGTAGGATCCGCATCGCCCCAAAAGTCCCCTAATTATTAATTCCCAATCATCAATTAGCGCAATGAACGGGTGAAATTCTACGTTCATGTTCGTACAATACAACGAAAAATCCAATTGAAATCTCCATGTTGACATTATTGCTTCCAGGCACTAGTGTCGTATGAGAAATTCGACTCGGAAATTGCTAAAGATCGATGCTGATGAACACTCTCATGGATGCCAACTTTTTTTCGGATGTTGCATCTCACGAGTGCTTTCATGTCTTTGATGACGCGAAATAAAAAAAATGTGCATTTCGTGCAATCTTGTGATGGACCTTTTTTGTGAGAAAGATTTAGTTTAGCTTTGATTAGTGGGATAATCACGCTAGTTGGCGTGATAGAACGCTTCCAAGAAATTGATTGATGACATTTCACTTTCCTCATTCTTCGATTAAACTAAACACATCAATTGGCAAAACCAACTTTTGAATATGCTTAGGTTAAGAACAACATTTTTTGGCATAAAGAATCGTTAAGATAATAGTTTTCCAAGACTGAAGCGCCCCGCGGAAGATTAGCTTAGCTTTATCTTTGTTTATCGACGTACCTTTTGAGTGAAGCATGACGTCGTTTTAAAGGAGAGACACGTAGAAGCAATAGAAAAATTATCCATTTCTCGAGAAAAAAAAGCTGGCAAAGTTCCTCGGCTATGTAAGCATTTCAAGAGCAGACTCCTATTCATGATTGACACCGCCAGCCTTTCATGAATTCATGAAAGTGAACTACGTTATCGACATCAAATCATTGTCCTATGGACTGGCGAGGGAGAGAAAGAGAGAGACAGACAGACCAATCCATTAGATATGATTTTCTTCTCTTGCTTTAAAAATGTGGCCCACGGCATTTCCGGTCTTCCTTAACTTTTCCTTTTTATGTTACCCTGTTTCCGGCCAAATCCCAAAAAAACATTCGCGAATTTCTGTTCGAGGGACAAAATATCCATGATTAAATTATCCGAATAAGAAAACTGAAGTGGTATATGTCGTGGCTTTATAGCTAGGGGTGAGCATGGTAGTTCCCGCTATAAAATTGGAAATCACCCACTAAAGAATCGAGAATTGCCCATTGATTTCATAGATCCACCCCGAATCAGACCGTCGGTCTAATCCGATTCTTGGATGGGTCCATGGAACTGGTCCCACCAAACTTTACACATCGGCATTGTAACATGCAACAAAAAAAATTACACAAAAATACAACTTTACCTACGGGTCAAGTTAAGACATTGTTCTTCAAGTTAGGAGCTTCCTAACAAGCTAGAGCCAAGGACTGGAATGTGGAAATCTTCACCTATTGTTCAAACTTTCCAAATATGACCGCATAAAGACATTTGTGCCAAGAACTTCCGAATAAGTCAGAGCCAAAGACATTGCAATAGCTACATTTAGTAGTCTCTTAACTTTCCACTCCTTCATGTGAAGAAGTCATATGGCACTGCACTATTATGAATAGGAAAAAGCAGACAGTGAGCTTCAACAAATTGAGTTGAATCATTTCAAGCTTCAATGAGCTGTGAAAATGGTATAACCTGTACAACACTTACACACATTATAATCTTCTGTCAACTGTGAACTTCAACAAAACGAGTGAACAATCTCATTGCTTGCTATTCATAAGCACTTTGTCACAAGCTCATATAGCATATTAGCACAATATCGAGTTATCCATGCCGTCGGCCGAGAAGAGTGAGAGAATGAGAGTATTGACCAAGTTAGGTTTAGAAATTTAGGATTTTCTTTTTTTAATAAAAAATAAATAAATAAATATTATATTATATTATCAGTCCGATTTGAGTGGGCTGATGGGCGGTTTTACACTTGAAACTGAAAACCAAACCAGCACCCATTGGTTTCAATAAATTGAAATCGAGAACCGGACTGAACCCTTTAGGAACCACCGATTTTGGGTCAGTCCGGTCCGGTTCCGGGCGGTTTTTACTTCCTTTGCACGTCCCTACTTACAGCTATGTTTTAGAGAAACGTATTAGTAGAGAAAAGAGTCGAAAGTGATATCCCAAAACGTACGCGGAACGGATTTGTCCAGATTAAGAGGAATCGGAAGCGACCGAGCTTCATTGCGTCGTCTGGCTATTGCTGACAATGTCCACGGCACCTTTTGGCTCTTGTGGACGTGTCTTTTTGCACGCATCTGAACCGTTTTTTTTTTTTATTTGGTCGAGCATCTGAATCATTAGTCATGTCGTCATGTGGCATGTCGGAGTACACGAAATAGACGCTTCAACTCGGTGTCAAGTTAGAGACGAAATAGCTGGCAATTAGTAACCCTCAAATGCTTGCTCGCATTTCAACACGACACAACAGGACTCGCTCATGATCCTAACTCAACAAGATTCAAGCATCTTTCCATCTAAGATCGGGTGTTGTCCTCAGGAGAAGAATATAAGCAGAAGATCTTATTCGTCCAGATTCTATTTAACCTACCATATCTTCTGAGCTAGATAAAACCCTGGTCAAATGTTAGCATTAGATAGAACATCATTCTTCAAAAAGTTTTAAAATCCAAAAGATTCAAGTTATATGTTTATTAGATGATCATATTATCTGAATGACAAGAACATTAAGATAAGAGAAAATGAAAAATAAGAAGAATGCATCTATGCTCATAACTGAGTGATTGGTGTGGTGTGGCTTACAACCTCGGTTCCGTGGTTTTAAAAATCACCTAAATTTTCGAACCGATATTTTGGCCTCTGCTAGTCCACATTCCACCAATCATGTGTTTTTTTTATGGTCTTATAAAAAAATATTGTTTGGTGGGAAAGTTTTAAAATCCAAAAGATTCAATTTATATGTTTATTAAATCCATTGTAAGGATGTCGGTTGAGTTCTAAACTTTTCGATCTTGCCAATTTAATACTAAACATTTGTGCGAAATTTCAATGTAGTCCTTTAGGCCAATTCTTATCGCAAATCGCCGACATGTCAGTGCACTACCTAGGATGGCTGGTGTTTCCAATAAAAATTAGTCAGAAGGGCTATATTGAAAATTCACTCAAAGGTATATGAAGAAATTGACAAAATTAAAAGATATAGGACTAAATTAACATATGTATAATAAATTTATGAATAATTGAATAATTTTTCCGTTGTTTGGTTGACACCATCCTTCGGGTAAAAAGTCAGTATAAACAGAGAAGTTTTGCTCGGTGTGTATAGTGGATTGCACGCTGAATTCAAACGCTCGGGTCATCGATGCAAAAAGAAGGGCGAAATGAAAAGACTAAAGAGGTCAAAGTGCGTGCGGGTCCACGTCAATTTTCAGGACTAAAAAGCTTATGTCTCCCCCCTTTTTTGGCCCCAAGGGCAGGAAGATCCGTGGCTATCCATGGCCGTACAAGTGATCTTTTCCTTTCGTTTCTTTGTCCCACACACACACACACTGTAAGATAAAGTTCGGGTGTAATCGTTGGAAGATATAGGTCCAGTGGTCTCTCACCCTTTAAGCAAACCATAATGTCAAGTCCGATTTGAACCATTTTATCTCCGATCCGATCGGGGAACGGCCATCTATATGAGGACGAACTGATTCCAGAGATAATGCTTTCCGGCGACCCGACTCTGCTTCCAGAAGATCTCGAACAGGTCTGTCAATGATGTTCCAAATTATCTAAGGACATGACCCGTGCTAAAGCCAAAAGCAAAGAAATTCAGAAGGATAGGACGATAGTGTTAAATACTTGAAACATGTGCTAAAGCAGACCATAAAGAATCCTTACATGTGCTTCTGGTTCCAAACGTATCTAATGCAGAAGATGGTATTTGGAATACATGACTAACCAACCCAATTAAGATGAATGGAGCTACTGCAATCAGTAGAAACTCAATGCCAGCAGAATTTGACATTTATGAGATTAGACTAAAATCCGCAAGTAGAGCCTTCTCTGGATCTGTCTCTATCTTTTACAAGACGTACATGAACATGCACAAGGTCATTGAGAGTCAATGACACGAATCTTTATTCTCAAAAGTTAAGGAAGCTCGGTGTTTAAATAGAAAGATAATCTACCCTATAGAATAAAGAGAATAATGTACGCTCATGTCAATCTGTACAGTCGAATTTACAAAAGTGCATGAAGGAAAGATGTGTTCCCCTAACGCTGGTCAAGACTGGTTCTTGACGATTTTTACGCTGCTGTAGAATCGCTTGAGATCTTTCATAGCCTTCTCTTCGATCTGGATCGCGCGAATAGATGAGGGTGCATCGACCTCCGGTTTGAACCAGCGGTTCATTCCGGCAGAATCTGAAGGCGAGCCCTGCCCAGATGTGACTGCAAATCCAGTCGTTTGCGTCTTTGGACTGTGGGAGAGACTCTGGTGCTGTTTACCCTGGGTTAAAATAAGAAGCAAAAGATGAAGATCCCAAGCATCATGAAGATATTAACAGGGCTAAAATATATCGAACTACCAAACTTATAAAGATTACTGCAATTGGTATGATACATGTCCATTGGAATTACCAATCGAACATAATATAAGCACGCCATGTCCATGTGACCAACTAATGAGTGTACAGG
This sequence comes from Syzygium aqueum, assembly GCA_031216185.1. Taxonomy (NCBI): domain Eukaryota; kingdom Viridiplantae; phylum Streptophyta; class Magnoliopsida; order Myrtales; family Myrtaceae; genus Syzygium; species Syzygium aqueum. The sequence continues at coordinate 21,591,128 of CM062231.1, forward strand.
GGTTGTGCCGATGGATTTGGTGGGTCTGGGTCTGCATGTGTGCACGTGGGCAGGTAGAGTGTATCTCTCGGGAGGACGGGCATTGGTGCGTGCGTGCGTGCACTGGTGCGTGCGCACGTGTGTGGAGAGAGAGAGAGAGAGAGAGAGAGAGAGAGAGAGCATACCTGCTGCATCTGTATATCCCTTAATGAAGGCCGAGACATAAGAGGTGGAGTCCCAGAAGAAGCCCAGGGAGGGGTGCCCTTTTCGGCATCAGAAACTGGAGATGAACACGGTCGGCCCACAGGTATAGGACTGGAAGGCAAAAACGAACTCAAGCTGATTCTTCCATCAGTCTTGACATCAGCTATGTCTCCTAACTTTGGTCTGCTACCAGTTATTAGAATCTCCTTGCTGTTTTTCTGTTCATCCAGAATCTGACGAAGCGAGGTGGACCCTTTTGAAAACTGGGCCCCGCCCCATGCTGGTCCTTCACTTTTGGGCAACACGGGAGGTGGCGGAGCGGTATTTCTTGGGGCGTCATCAAGAGCACCACTCAAAAACATGGAGAGCCCACCCTTCTTATTTTTCCTTTTCACTGTCAAGCCCTTGCTCTTTTGAACATCTCCAACTTCACGCTTCCCAATGGTTGAAGATTCTTTCATAGCCTCCCCTACCTGATGTTCAATCCCAGGACACTCCTCCTATCATGTAGCAATTAAATCAACATGAGACTATTAAAAAAATCACTTGTCACAAACTCGTCTATCTAACTACAGAACAAAAGAAGCTTCCACAAACTTGTGACCCAAAGACTAATCCCAATAGCAAAAGCATATCTCGTTTGACAAAAAAACGACCATGAGGCAGAAAATAAAATTCCTGAGACTAAATAAATTAAATGTACCGTTAAACATTACTTTTGATTTTGTTCCATTTATAGGCTACACTATTAATTCAGTGGATAAGATCATCTTCTTGGTATTCCAGCACAATAACTACATAATCAATTCTGTGTAAAGATGTATCTAAGTAAGGAATTTTACCTCCTCCTTGGAGACTGGCGAGAACCCAGGATCCTTAGAGCTCTCTAAAAAACTCACTTCACCATCTCCATGACAAAAGCCAGACGCATTCCCTACCTGAGATAACTGCTTTTTGTTCTTTCTTCTTTGCCTTTTAGATACTCCAGCATTTTTCACCTTCCCATCTGATGGCTCCAAAACCGACGGTTTTGCACCCAGTACCTCCACTGGGACACCCAGCTCAACAAGTGAGCTTTCAAGAGAAGACCTAGTACTGAGCTTTGCTATCTGTTGGCAGTCAAGAGAATGCCCTGTGGACTGCTTTTCTTCAAGCATCTCTATCTGTTGCAACTTTTTGCGCAGAGCGCGAATTTGTTTGCTGACGTGTTCACTAAGATCGTCTTTCAATTGCAGAAACGAGTCAGCATCTTGGCGGCTCTTGTTTCTCAAGGATAACTTGTCCATGGATGTACAACGCATCCTTACCAACTCACTCTCTCCATCCTCTTCTTCACTGTCAATAATTGCAGGAAAGACAGCAGTAGGCGTAGGAAGACGACGGCAACTCCATGGCTCAGATGACCTTGAGTCCAATAACTTCTCCAGTCTGACTAAAATATCTAAAGAAGCAGTTGCCACATTGTGTGATGAGACGGAGAGGACATAGTCCAGATTCCTAACAACAATATCCTATGGGTACAAGCACGAAAATCTAGTGAGTTATGGACGCAATGTCAGAAATCTGCTAGAAAGATCAATCACGCAAAAGGTTATGGGCTACATAAGAAATCATGATAGGTTGCAACTGCAAAATGTCAATGACCTCAAGACTCTTAACAATGATTAGTGTTACCTATAGTACAAACATATGAAGTAGAACAGAACAGTTACAGATATACAAATGCAAAATTCTCACTTCGGAGAAGAAGAACCGATAGGTGGAAACATTACACGGCACTGGCATTAAAGATCGCAGTATCAGAGGACAGAGTAAAAAACTCTTGCGTACTCAAAAATTATAAGTCCTTCGGTCTATACCTCACAATGCTTCCTCAATCCATCTGCATCAAGTGAATCTGCAATTTCAAGCAACTGGATGGCATTCCTAGGTTCCACTAGACACTCTGCTGCAACCTTCTCACAAAGGCTTTTCAAGCTAGGTATTGGACGTTGCACGGCATCACTATCCTCTATCGTGAGTAATGCATTATCAGACTTTACATCGTCAAACAAAATGTCTTCATCAAGCTCCTCCAACTCATTCCCACCATTCAACATCACCTCCTGAGAATTCTTGAGTGCCGGAGACACATAAGCCGGATGAAAGAGAGAGGCAACTATCAAGAGATGGGTTTCTCCAACTGACACAGAAGTTGCCTTCTTCAGGCCATGTAATCGTGTGGGCACTGGTGGCTTATCCTTCTCTTTCTTCCCATCCCACATGTAAACCTCACCTGTGGTAGTAACTGCAGCAGACCAGTACTTTCCAGCAGAAATGCTCACAATGTTTCTTTGACATAGTGAATATAGCTATACCATGAAAAGATGCAAGCAATCAGAAAATAGCTGAAACACCCAAAAATGAGTAAACAGAGAACCATTAACACATTAGAACCTGTTGGCATCTAAGGTTGGGATCAGAGGACACCCAACAAAATAAGGCTCCATCATCTGTAAGAGCCATGCTGTGTACCATCCCTGCTGCTATAGCTACAACGTGCAGTCGTTCCTTGCGATGAAACTTCAAAGGCATGCTCCCGCTTTTCTTAAGATTCCTAGCAACAACCACACGTCTTGGATTAACAAGCCTATGACCCCACGTATAAACCTGCAAGACATACTAGATATTTAGTTTATGTAAAACATGTATGGCAGATCATATCCAAAACAAATAGAAGGATGTCACTATCAAGCCAGACAGTTTCCCAAAGTATGGTCCGATACGATTACACAGAACAATTCAAAGTCTACAGCAAATGTGAAAATGGCACTTTTCACAAAGCCAGTATCAAGAAAGAGAACAAGTTAAGCAATATGAACACAATGAGTTACAATGAAAGACAATGACCTCCCCATCTGCTCCCAGAACAATTGTGTGATACTTTGCAGCTGCAACTCCAATAAAACCTTTGCCCTTCAAATACTCAACCAGTCTTGGCGTGTAATTTGATCCAGAATTGGAAGTTCCATAGCCAAGCTGACCTTCCCTGTTGCACCCCCATGTGAATACTTCACCAGATTCAGAAACCACAGCAGTGTGCTTATTTGCTGCAGCAACAGCAACAACTTTCGACTTAAGGGCACTAACTCTACGAGGAGTCGGCTGAGTATCAACAGAAGTGTATCCAAGTTGACCCTCTGCAGAAAATCACAAAAAGGATCCTCACACTTCAACAATATCACTCCAGTTCAGTCAATGAAGCAATGGGTATAAGAAGTGAGAATGTCACCCTCTCAATTCTACATTTCCCACTTGAAACACAAATGCGTAATTAAGGTTAGACTACTAAAATTCCAGAATCGGAACAAAATGAATACTACACCATTCAGAAACCAAATGAATTTCACCTCTATTAGATCCCCAGGTGAACACTTCTCCACCCTCAGTAGCAATAACAGTGTGATGTTTAGCTGCTGCAATTGCTTTCACACGACGAGATCCTAAACCAGAAGTCACCTGTCGTGGAGTGATGACCGCAGCTTGACCACTGGAAAGAATCAAGTGATTAAAAACATTTCAGGAGACACATACTCATATTCAAACAAGGCTATTCATCTTAACTGCGATTCATTGGCCAGGAAGGGGGCCAAAGCTAAATGCTAATTTCTAGCCTAGACTTGTACACACACAAGTGTGCGTGCGTGCGTGCGTGCGTGCGTGTGTGTGTGTGTGAGAGAGAGAGAGAGAGAGAGAGAGAGGTGCAAAGAAATTTAGTTGGCCAACTATTTCAGTTAGTGTCTACACAATCATTACTTTTACACAAGGCCATTGTATACTTTTATTAGAAAGAATCCAAGAGTCAGAAGACAATAAACTACAACGTAGCATCAATATTCTTGCTCCTAAAACGAATACAATAAAGTAAGATCACGCATGGATAAAAGAAGGATACTAATATGGTACCTATGGATGTCAAAATCAGGATGCCCAAGCCGACCACCTCTTCCAAATCCCCAAGTGAAGAGTTCTCCTCGAGCACTAACAGCAACACTGTGAAACTTTGCTGCAGACACCTGCTTAATTAAGGAACCGTGCAGTGAATCAACTTTGCACGGTAATTTTTGTATGCAAGCATTTCCAGTTCCTAGCTGATAATTTGCACCACTACCCCAGCTAAACACCTCCGTGGCTACTGCAATAAGCAATAATTCGGACATACCATCAAGGGGACTCAATTAATAGTAACAACTATTAACTACAGGATTAAAATATATACCAGCATCATAGCTCTTCCCAATAAGCTGATTTACAGGCCCTGAGAGTAAGTCAATGGGCGTCCGAGACTTAGAGTCCTCCAACATGATAGAAGCACCGGATTGAAGGAGGACACTTGCAACTGCAAGATGACCAAAATGCAGGGCCCTGTGAAGGCTGCTCCATCCTGATTCTCCATCCTGGAAAGCATTGCATGATTACCAATTATCATTGATTCGAAGATAAATCTCTAGCTCAGCATCCAAATCCATAAAAAAAAGTTCACTCACAACTACAACAAGGGAAGAAAATTCTTCATTTCAAATTGAACCAAATCGAACAAACCCTGATGGTCAATTTTTCTTCAAAAAGCGCAGTTGCACAATGCTATGCCATGCTTGATCCAATATGCATCTTGCAGATGCAGAGTTACAAAGTCGATGTTTCTCATCTAATGGAGCACATGATCTGCTCAGTCTCATTTATCCTTTCTCAATGCCAATAAACCAAATTATCTTCAGTAGCTGGAGCTATACTGGCAATCACCCAAGTCTACCCCATTTAAACCTGGATTAAGCTAGTTGCAGCACAATTGCATGTTCTTCGTTTTACAGAAGACCTTGAAAAAGAAAAAATTGAGCCTCATCCAACCACACCAAATCTGAGCCGTGTCCTCTATCATCTTTGAGATCTCTGTAATGCCATTCTCTTTATGCACCTCCCCATTCCATTATGCATGAGACACTTCTATCAAGTTGTTATGGTGCAAACATAAAAGTGAAATAGAATTGTGGAGAAACCGAAGAAAGGACAATGAAAAACTCTGTGATTATCAACAACAGACTTAACAAGCACATTGCATGGAGATGATTGATCGACACACCATAATAACTCTGGGAACCAACAAACTCTTCATGAGACATATATTTAGATAAGCATCAGAGAGAACCAACCCTAGCATCAGGATCAGCACCAGCTGCAAGAAGCCTCCTAACGACTGGAATGTGATTTCTCCATGTTGCAACATGAAGTGCTGTAAGACCAAAGATGTTTCTTGAATTAATATTTCCCCCATTCTTTTTCAGTAAGGCCAACGCAGAATCGACATCAGCCAAAGATCCCTCTTGAACAATGACCCATAGATCTTTCTGCTGTCCGCCTAATAAAGTTTTACGAGCAGGAGCCAGCAAATTATGCTTCTGTCCTTGAGGAGAGACTAAAATCTCCATTCCTTCATGTAAACTACTATATTGCTCCTTCAACTGATTAAAAGTAAAAACCAAATTCAAATCCAATTCCAAGGTTCCAAATAAACAACCCCACAGACAGCCGAAAATCAACCAAGAGCCAGTTAAAATGAGAACAAACTGCCCTATGAAGAAGATGATTCGGCCTAATCCATGTTGAACTGACTAATAAACTCAGTAGATTACAGGAGAACTGCCATCATGAATATAAGTTGAATGAAGAATGTGCCATCCTCACAATCCCAAAATTCAGATTGCAGAGTAGAACTTATAGCCCCAATCAACGTACGATAAACCTCAATGGAGGAATTGCTGATGTAACCAGGAACCTGATCAAACGGAAAGGAAAAAGAGATCTCATCATTCTAAAAGATGTAAGATTCTCATTATGCTTTCTTTGAGTACATTTGCTCACACGCTAGATTCTAGTAACAAATATAAAGGGGAACGTTATACAGGACATATGAAGTTCAAGCACCAAGAAGATGACTGATCAGGGCAAGGATCTTGAAAAAATAGAGAAAAAGATCAGTCTGAAGGTACCTATAAGAAGAAAAAAGTGAAGGAAATGGCATTTATCTAATTCTTGAGCTATATAAATTATCAAAACAAGCTTCGCAATGAAAATGTCACTCAAAGTTACAGGTTCCATTTCTAAAATTGAGCAAAGTGAGCTTCCTCATCCGATCATATGCCACTTACTGTGTTAGTCTAAACACCATAGAGAACACATAAGTCGTGGATGGAAATTGAGGATTTCCAACTAGAAAAACAAAACCTTAAACCTCCAAAACAACACGTCAAGTGTCCAACTCCGAAACCCAGATCTAACATCAGATATTCTTCTCGGTAAACAACCCAAGATCAAAATTTGGACGTTTAGTCCACAAATGAGCCCCAGGCAGTGAGTGAAGACGGAATTTTGAACAAGAAAAGCACAGCCCCAGCGACACCCACAAAGACAAAAACAACGAACGGAACAAGCACCGATCTCAAGGAAACCTTCCGAGCACTCAATGCAAGTGGGCGGCGAACACAACAACAAATTCACCATACCATCATCATCCGCTGACATAATTTATCAACCGAGATATCTCGAAGCTCCAATGAAGAGCACAAGGGGAACAGGGGGTAAAGCGAGAGAGAGAGAGAGAGAGAGAGTTCGCGGGAGGAAAGAGATTCGCGAGACGGCGACAACGACAAACCTCGCGTGAGAGACTCGGGCGAGAACAGCAAACGAACCACACGGCGTGATGCGGAATTTCGAAGAGCATACAAAATGAGCGCATCAACTGATTTGAAGTTTGAAGAGAATCGCACCGAAGAATATACCCCCTTCCCCTCCACCCCGCAGGACGATAGCACACACGTATGATGCACCAAAACTGGTGCGTTTCGGTTTCAGGGACAGGAGCCTGGACGAGAAGAGGAGGGGGGAATACACCTTCAACGGAGGAGGGCAGGGTGGGAAAATGCGAAAATCGGAGATTTGCGAGCGGACGAGAATGCCCCTGGACGATATGGGAATTGTCGTCGGTCGAAGCTGAGGTTGTCTTATTTGACCAAAAAAAAAAAAAAGGGCTGAGGCTGTCTTCGAAGCCGAGTCCGGAGCGAGGACTTGTCCGGCCACGTCCCACTCTTCGCCCCTCCCGGTGGTTCCCTGCTCGACAAGTGGCGACACGTGGTGCCAGCTCGCGGGAGCGAAGATCTAGGCATTAGGCATTAGGCCTTAGGCATTGGGCTTTTTTTTTTTGGTCACCAGGCATTGGGCTTGGCTAGCCCACGATTTGGCGTCTTTAGTTTCAATTTTCATTGGGTTTTTGGCATTTTGACACTTTCTTCTTCTTTTTTATTATATTGTTTTGTGTTATGTATGGAGAAGGGTTGTTGAGAAGGATTCGTGACGTTGGACCTCATGGAAGGTAACAGCCAAGCGGTTCCATGGTCCTTACATAGTCCATTTTGTCGTCAGGACACGCCTTCAACCAGTCTAATGCATAATAACGTAAGGCAGATCGATCAGCATTTTCTCCTTAAAATTGATTGGATTTCAATTGAAATGCATTAACGATAGCGAACGAAAGTTTAATGCATGGATGGAATGATCTGATTGTGAAATTCCTGAAAGTTCCAAGTCCAGGACATGTGCAGCCTTTCCCGTTCTCATTTCGACCATGAACGAAAGTCCAAGTGAAGGACAACATCACAAGAAGTACCGAACAGTAGCAAAACAGCGCAAAAGAGTTGAAGCTTTTACCTATCTTTTGAGGGCAATGCAGAGCCAACAGTAATGGCTACTCAGGGTAAGGAATAGACATCGCTGATAGCTATGTTACCAAAAATCCCCTGTGATGAAGCCTATTACTAAACCTGGTTAGAAAGTCCTTTATACAATGACACTTGAAGAAATTAATTGATACCATGCGATCCATGTTATTGCTCAATTACATCACGTCATCCTTCACGGCCTTAAAGTTCTGATCGGAAGCATCATTGATTGGTAAGAGATTGAAGTTTCCCTTCGGCCGCACCAGCCAAGTGTAAATTTTCGACTTTTGACTCAAAAGAGAAAGGTGATTGACACATTGCAGTTTGCCTACTCAAATGCTTTTCCCCCACAAGCTAGCAATGAAACTGAATTGTGGATGGACATACAATGACACCGGATCGTCGTCACCTTGACACCCTTGAACATTGATTGGAAGTTGGCAACGTTTGAGAGAACAGAGGATCCAACAACCCCACGCATTGACCCCCCAACCTTTCCCTCCTTTTCTTTTTCCTTTTTTGTTCTTTTTTTCCGTTTACTTTGCAATTATTTATTTCGCCATCCAACCTTCCAACTGTCGCAACCGCAAGTAGGAGGAACTTCAATCTCGCGGTACAAGATAGTCATTAGACTAATCGGATCTTACATGCGCAACCCCAAAGTCAGGCGTTTTGAATTCTCCATTCTAGATGCTGATCGTAACAATCAAGGCTCTCTAGGTCCTCTCCGATTTTTCTACAAAAACGCAGCTCTTCTGACATTTTCCTCATGGCGATGTCCTATCTGTCTTAGTTAGATCACATCCTTCGGAAATTATTTAAGGCAACTCGGTATCTGTTATCTAGTCAACAATTACGACCGATGCAACACATAAAAGTCCATAAAAGAGGGGGGGAAAAAGAATGCAGCGGTTACTTGTAACGACAAAACAAGCAGACACATCACATGGGCAAATGCTAAAAATAGACTCAATCCTAGGTGTACTGTCTTCTACTTTCTTGTTTTAACAGTACTTCTTTGCTTCCGGGGTAGTTGGACGATTCAAGGCAACATGCCAAACAATGTCTGTAGATGTCACCAGCTAAGCAAATAGGAATAGTAAAAAGGAAGTGTGATACATATGCTGTTCCACGATCAAGTATATAGTCTTCGAAGTCTTTTAACAAAGTGCGGCCTTAATCAGTCATCCTAGTTTTATGTTTCCGGGACTTTTGCCATGGCCAATCCCAGGACAAACTTGTAACTCATTGCTGCTATAGTTTAATTTGTCAAGTACTGAATTGAAGAGAATGGGAATTAATAAATCAATAGACGCAATCTGCCTTGACTTCGAGATTAGCTAAATATCATGAATGCAATAATGTTTCTTCCTCCTCCACAATAACAAGCACAGTAGTCCTCAATTGGATTACACTCATCACAGCTGACGGTGAAGATGCATAAGAAAAGACTACCCAACAGAATCAGCAGACATGCACCACGCGCAGGGCACTTCTAGCATCAATTAAACTATTTTCACATTACACTTTGTACAAGTCCTAGTCTGCTATGCAGTCCTAGAAACAGGCACAAACACGATCTTTGTTTTACACAACCTTCACTCTACTAAAAGAAGATTACTTGATCAAGGCATCTAAAAAACCGCTAGGAACGAGAGAAGAATGGAACGTGAAGGAAAAGGGCTATGCATGATGCATCTCTATCATGATAATTAACCTTAAATTAGTTTAAAGCTCCCAATGAAAAGTGAAAGTTTATTGGAAGCAGAATGTTCCTGTAACTTTGTTAAAGTTCTAGTACTAGTTGAGGAAGAAATAGTGGAAACTTTTTCAGAAGAGCCTGGTTTCACTTGGAGAGGCTTGGGAAAAGTCTAGCTATCTTATGAGAGGAAAGCAAGATCTTTCCTGGAAACTCTTGAGCCCACCATCTCTATCTGCTACTAAATATTCAATTATACGTGAACTTCCAAACAACATTGACAAGGTTATGGGGATTAGTAATTCTCTCTTTGCAAGGAAAAAATTGATTAATGACAAGATTTTCTTTAAACTCGCAAAGATTACAAAATTCACAAGCATGAGACAACAAATTTGGAAGAATACAAAAATTGTAAGATATAGCTGACTCACACGATTAAAGCAAAGAGGAAATAAGGACCTTCATCCTTAATACCCAAGCACAAGATCCAACTATATCATACCCAACTTGAACAAATTGTTCATGCCAGAGATACATAGAAGCAATTTCCGCCAAGTTGATTCGCATTTATGCAACGACAGCAGGATCCTACATTACCACAAAAAACAAGCACAATGTTATTGCACAAGACGTTTGTGAACTTCAAGTAAACACTCTTTTAAAAATGAAATGATGCCAACTCCAAGCATATTAAGAGGACAACATGCACTAAAGCAATGAGAATATGTTGATCATACTATAACAGGAAAGGGAAAAAACACAACTGGTAAGCATTAGTTGAACAATTTGCATTTCTCAATTATCCCTTTAAACCTACTTTCATGTTCGGGAATGCTTCAAGAAAACTTGTTAGAGGACTGGGAGGTGACAATGCATCCAGAAAGAATCCGAAATAGGATACTGGTTTTCATAAGACGTTATAACAGATGGTAGAGGGGCTAAAAATGTGTGTCCATTTCAAAGGAAAAAATCGTACTTTATCTCAATGAGCAATTAGACCGGTCCTACGGGACCAACCTTTGCAGTCAAGTTCGAAACAGCCAAATTCAACTTCTCCCTGGTTTTTGTCCTTGCAACTTGACCAGCTTTAGAGACTTTAGTAAAAGCACCATTGAACCAAGCTGCTCCTGCAGTAACGTACCTGTCAAAGTCCAAGCATAGAGATAAGACTTAAATGATGGTAGTCCTGAGAGAGAGAGAGAGAGAGAGAGAGAGAGAGAGAGAGCATCACAATTCTAAGGTCAGAGGTAATCCTTTAATATTGGAGAAAACTAGGTATTGCTCTACCGAAATAGCGGTTGCAGTACCCTTCCTCCATTTCTCTGAAGAAACGCATTATGCACTCCTATTTTAGTTATGCATAATAGGGAAAGCCGATATTAAACCGACAGCAGGAGACATACTTTGCAACATCTGGACAATTAACCTCAAATGTTGACAGTAAAAGCATGGATCATGATGTCCACCACAAAGCCTCAATACTCACACTATTCTTATACATCTTTTTTGGACAACAGCAAATATTGTAAATTGGACCTAAAAAGCGAGGCCACATCTAGCGCTGCTTCTGAAAAGTAGAAAAAATTGCAATGCCTTCACCTCGTTGAAATTACTAAAGTATAAATTCAGATTAGTGACTCAACCAGATGTGTTTATGGAAACAAGTATGCATTTTGTTCACATTCAAACAAGATTTAATTGCATATCATAACACTAGAAACTGTCATCTCGAGTAATCGCAGGTCATTATACCACGAAGTCCTATCTCAAGGAACAAAACTTGACCTGCTAGTTTTCACAGCTGACCCTGTGTCATTTATCTTCCTCTCAGCAGCAAATATGGCTGCCATCGTCTTATCCGAGACATGAAGTCTCTGATCAACAGATTTAACTTTCTCGTTGACAACAGAGATTCCAACAGTCAATTTTTCAGTGAGTCCAACCCTCTTATCAAAGGAGATAACTTTGGCTGATGCTGTAGCTGTCAATCGATGCTTCTCATCAAATGCTTTAGCTTTGTTCACGGCATCTTGTCCGATGGCACTACCTTTTGCCAATACACTGCTGACGACATCCTGTGCTTTACTGACATAAACTTTACCATTGCCAGGTGAGCCACCTTTAGCCTACAAGCATAGATAGAAAAGTTTGAGCTGAGGACTTCAAAGTTTGAATGACCACCTAGGTATATCTGCTGTTACATCTCTCATAGCAGGGTCTTGCAACATTCATTTTCCATTCGGCACCCTCACCCAAATCTTAGTTCCAAGAAAGTTCTTCTGGCGCTTTTTGGATGCAACTGTAAGTCATAGTCTCTAAGAATTTACAAGTGGAAGACCAATGCTAGTAATTGAAAGCAAGGTTTTGCAAAATAGAAAGTCTTTCTGTTGGTGGAACTAAATAAGTTGCGTCATATTAGTCACATATGTCTCAACTCAATCCCATTGTCCAAAGTATGCACCCTAGGGATAGTAAATAATACATACAATTCAAGGTAAGCAAAATTATTTTAGTCCTCCAACTTTGAGAATTAATATGAGATGGATGCAAGAAATTTCATCTATCTTATTGTGGTCCACTAATTATATTAGATGAGAACTGCGCTAGCATTTTTCTTTACCTCAACATCGGAGACAACGAATTCAGTAGGGGCAACAGACACCGCATTGTCCACCATCCTCACTTCCTGCACATATAGAGTTGAAAAATTTTGATCGAGTCTGTCAAGAATTCCAAGGACAGATAGCAGGATAAATGGCTACCTGCATGTCACGTTGTGGTACATAGTTCTCGATCGCATTTATATTAACAATCCGATCTACAAGAGTTGCTCCCTGCAACACAACATATACTTCAATAGGCAGGGCTTCAACATTAAAAGTTTTCACCTGTTTCAAACTAGCCGTAGTGTTGTACTGAAGGTGGAGAACTAGACGGCAAAAATATTACCAATGACATTAGCACAGAAGATAAAAGTGGAGGTTGGTATCTTTCACTAATGCATCCTCGAAAGAGCGTTAATCATTTTTTATGGTGATAAACCTCTCTTCCCACCATAAGAAAAGCACCTTCTTCATTTTGAGTTTTCTTTTTCATGGATAAGATTAAGACCTATCACCTTTTAACAAGCCTAAAGTGGCATCACTCTTAAGTACATGAAAGACTCTAGAAATCCAGATCATTAGTAATTGCACAGATAAGATACTATAGTATGTGTTTAATTTTAACTTACCAAAGAGTATCCACTATGCTAGTTGCTTAGTTTTTTTTTTTTTCCAGTTTTAAAAGAAAAGCAGAAAAATGAGCCACCCCAATCTTATTGCACATATTAGAAAGCACTGAGAATTCCTCGAAAAAGATTAATAAACAAGAACAGGAATTCTATGCTAGGGAAAACAGGAAATCTTATGGAACCTAAAAGATAGGCAACTAAAACTTCCCATAAAATTTGGCAGATAACTGCAAATCCTCATGGACCGGATGGTTAACTACAATCTAGAAGAAAGTTTTGTTGCGCGTGACGTGTAACACAGATGACATAGTCACTTCCAGAAAGCTAATTGAAACATAATAGAAAAACACCAATTGAGTCTGAAGGTAGGTCTAACTTCCTCTTAACTCTGAAGCATTGTTCAGAAAAGGTTTAATACAAGTAAAGTCCGAGTAATGAAATGCAATCGATATGGGTAAAATGCCTCAGCAGAATGGATTTGCACAGAAAAGCGATTTCAATTGTCGAGGAGCACGTACCGATAACAAGAGCGCAATTTCCAGTGCCTTTGGATCTTTGAACGTCACATAAGCAGTGCTCGACTGTCCGCTTTCCCTACACCACGAAAACCTCGTTAGAATTCTTTCCTCCTTTCATTTCCTCGGATGTGCAACTACACTAGCTCGAATTGAACTAGCTCTTTCCCAAGTCTAAATGGGAACAATAACACAGAGATTTGCTTATGCACGCACAGGCTACGCAAAGAGCTAAAAATTCCCGAGCTGAAGGGAATGAAAGAACGAGGACAGCAATCATTGAGCCTTCCACGCTACGAAAAACAAAATCGAAGCGCAGGGATTAAAAAAACTCCTCATCTCCACCGACATTCCTTCGATGCCGCCGAGCGAACACCCGCAAACGGAAGCAAACCGCGGGCGCAGCGGCGGAGCAACGTACCGTCGGATCTCAATGCGCTCGATGTCGCCGGAGAAGGAGAAGAACTCGTGAATCTCCCGCTCGGTGGCTAGATCTGACAGGTTCCGCACCTCGACCGTTCTGGTTTGCTGTCACAACACGCGGAAACCGATCGAGATGAGCACAAACGGAAACTCAAAAAACCCAGCATGCAGCTATGAGCACCGGCGAGCTGCTGAAGGAGGTTCGGATTGAGCTGCGAGAAGGACCTGCATTGCTACCGGCGGCGGCGGCGGCGGTGGTGGCGAGAGGGACGCCTCTTTGGAATGCGGAGGCAGGCGAGCGTCCTTCGATTGGAGAGAGGGAGAGAGAGAGAGAGAGGGAAGAACAGAGCGGAGACAAAGCAGCAGGACCTCCCTGACCTGAGAGTAAAAACAGAATGTAAGCACGAGAGCATAAGCGGAGCAGGGAATGTAAAAAACTTGTGGAGATGCCGTAAATGCCCCTGCAATCTCCCGATATTTTCGCTTTTGCCTTTTCGTTTTTTTTTTTGCGAGGGAAAACTGCACCCGGACTTTAAGTCTGAAACTGTTTTTTTTATCGGTATTCGAACAGTTAATCATAGAGTTTTTCTTTGGATTTATCTTGCAGAGAAATTACATAGGGCAGGTAATTGAACTCTTTAAAAAAAAATTGTGAGATAAAAATGCCAAATCAAAGAGTTTGACAACGTATTTAGAGTAAGAGTAAGCAAAAGAACCGAATCAATTGATTTTGAGCGCTTCTTAATTCCTAAAATTTGGAACTAAAGAATATCAGTGCAGTTCTCAGTTCTAGGTGTGGACACATCCACTCGACCACTCGAATCAGATCGAATTTTTTTTAATTCTTATTATTTTAAATTTTCAAAACCCTAATTCGCATTATTTTATCGCTTCAGATCATAGTCACGCACGCTCATCTCTCTTGCCTTTTACTCTCGCTTTTTTTAGTTTCAGTCACGTAATGCTTATGCCTCCCTCACGGCTCGACGCCTCTCGCACTTGGTTCTTGATGATTATATGATCATCATGTGTAGCTTATCACAAGCTTATTTTGTTAACATTACTTGTGTTTAAAACTATGTAATAATACTTACAGTTTTGCGGGGAATAGGAAAAAAAAAAGGAGACAACCACTGGTTCCTGGATCCACTGGAGAGCTAGGAACTGGCTACCCTAAAATCAATCACCCCTAATTTAGGGCGTTCCCTTTGTTTTTTTTACTTTGTATTTTTCACTTAATGAAACTTTTGCACGCTCGCACATATTTATTTATTTTGTTAATCTAAAAGCACATGAAACGTTTTTTTAAACGCTGATACATCCATTCACAAATAGTTTCTCAAACACTTTTTAAAAATCATATGATTTTTATACATCTCATTTAGTATTTCGAATAACTGCGGAAAATTTATTTACTCGGATAGGCACGGTCGAGATTGCTGTCTCCAATTCAGTATTTATGCAAAGGTCGGGGAGTTAGGTGTAATTTCCATTTCAATCGATGCTGACGGAGACGACACCGTATTCTCGCCTCTAGTGCAAAGAGGACCACCGTCGTCCCCGTGGGAAAATTAGGAAGTAATTACTGCGCATCGGGAAGGGCAGATTGGTCAATTTAAACTCAACGATGTGGCTCCGAAAACCAATTGATACCTTTCTTGGTCAAATTGCGCGACTTTTGAGAGCAGACTTGACCTTGTTCCGACATTGTACGTTATCTTGGTCCCCACACTCAATTTCCCCCCACATTTATATTTTTTTTTCCTTTTTTTTTTTGCCCTTTTTCTCATTTTCCCATTTTATGGTATTATTAAGTCACAATTGCATAAAAAAATAATTAATAAAAAATATCCAATTTTCAAAAGAATAATTACTCATCATAGATCGCCCTTTTAACGAGATGCTTCACATGACCATTTCATCCTTATTTCATGCAAATATAATTAATTTTATAATGATTTGTTATTTCATGATGCACGATAACCGATTAGAGTATTTTCTTATTTAGCATCAAAGAACACACTATTGGTTGGCCAACAATTATAACACACCACCCGACATTAATATTGCATGATAAACTTTAGATAAAACTATAATGTATTCAGAGCAAGAATCTTGCGCTTTATTTCAATACTCAAAAATTTTGCGGGATCATTTTCAACTATTCTAAAAGCTTTAATTATTTTAATAAATATGAATGCTAATGTTTTGCTAAAAAGGAACACGTGATTAGTAAAAGCGGGTTGAAATGCAGAAAAAGAGTTCGGTGGTCTTTTGATCCCTTTTGGGTTTACAATCAAAGAACGAAGAAGAAGAATTCACTAAGTGTGCGTTTGTTTCATAGAAAAAAATGACCGCTTGTACCGTTTACAAAAATGAATGAACTAAAATATTTAGACATAAATTGCTGTTGATAGTGAAAATATTTTCCATCATTTAATTATTTCAAATAATACAAATAATCGATTTTAGGAAAATATTTTCTAGATCATTCATATTTTATGAAATAAACGGATCCTAAATTGGAAAAGAATGAAAACTCTATCTGTGTTTGGTCGTCTAGATTTCTAAACAGGATAGGACTGAATAGGATAGGATAAGAAATTATGAAATTTCTTCGTATCTTGTCTATTGTTTAGTGGACTACAAATTTAAAATCGGATAGGATAATTTTTATTTTTTATTTTTGCTATTCACGGGTTCAGAGGAGTTAGTAAAGGAAAAAAAGTCGAGAAATTTTTTTTGTGAAAGCGCACAAGGTGTGGGAATGAAGATGACGGTGAGTGAAGTGTAGTGTTTCTAGAAAAATAAGCATTAGAAATCATGTTTGGGTCTATCCCATCCCCGGATTTTTTTATCCGGGTTATATCCGATCTATATTCGACTTTATCCTATCCTGGATCAACACCAAACATAGGATAATATCATATCCTGGTTTTTATTCAGTCGACCAAACGTAGCCTATGGGTGTTGTTCAAATTCATATGCTTTGCCAGATTTTAAACCAAAACATCAAAACCATTTTGATTCCAAATCCCAAAATTTAAAATAAAAGAAAATCATACCTACCCAATTATAATTTTTTAAGGTATTTTTTCCCCCTTTCAAGGGGATCTACCTCCACGCCAGAAGACTGCCCTGTTTGTTCCATTGCATTACTCTTGGATTGGCTTATCGCTTATAAATCGCCACATGATAAGCTATCTCGAATCTGATGCAGTGGTTGTCTTCAATTTTCTGTTTTATTCTCTCTCTTTTTGGGGCAATCGACATTAATATTTGATAATTATTGCACGATGATTTGGGCAAGCAATTCGGGTCTACCCGTCTTCTGTTCTGATACCCTGTACCGACAGCGACAACCTTGAACAGTTGACCACAAAATTGTCATGCTCCTGATCAGCGCAGCAAAGTGGACGACGAGGAATCAGACGTGGCCTGGAGAAACTCCTTCCATTTTTTTTTGGTATTTGTTCCCACTAAAAGACCGCATGTGATTTTTTTCCCGAGTTTTGTCATTTTTTTTGCACGCGTTATTGTCGGATTATAACTTCTTCTTTCTTTGCTTTGTGATTAATTTGATCGTCTTGTTCTTGTCATTGAGGTATTGTTTTTGTGTCCGTGAGGTTTAACATTAGTCCAACATTCAATGGGTAGGCTCAAGTTGGGCTCAACTATAATCATGGTAGGGCCCTGAAACAGAACCACCTTCCATAATGACGACAATTTCCATGTTCTCATAATCCATTAAGTAAGTATGCTCGACTATAGGATGAAACTGATCTGTGATCATCCTAGCCTGGCCTGACTCACTCCATATAATCGATTTTGCATCAAGCTAGTCAAGCATTATCCAACACGTTGAACTCGAGATTATCAAGTTGCCAATCTTTTGTGTTTTTGTGGTTTAAAGTATGCCCATTCAATTTGGAAACGGCATTGAGTTATGAGGTTTTGGGGACATCCGGACTATTGGCATAACTTGCAATTCAACGCCAATGGGAGTGAAAGACGGATTCAGAGGTCCCTCACGTGCTTGGAAAACTGGGGCATCTGGCAGGGCACTTGATGAAATTAAATCTTGCGAGAAACTTGGGTATAATTGGGATTGGGAAACACTGGAATAAGAGTATAACTAAACGATTGTAATCTCCTTTTATTAGTTTTAGTAAAAGAACCTCATTGGTTCTTCTGTGAAGTAGATACAATATCGAACCATGTAAACCTCCCATTGTTCGGGTTTGTTTTGTAGAATTTATTTATCACTCGGATAATTTGTATACGCTTCCGCGTTAGTTGCTGACGCCTCTTATCCGGGCTCTAATATAATGTCCAACATGACAGGTAGAGCGACCGTTCCCAACGACTTCGAAATTGCAAGGGTTCACCTTCCAACATATGCGTCTCTCCCAATTACGCCAAATTTTCGAAAATGAAGGCCTTTTTTTTTTGTCGAAATTCGAAATGAAGATCGCCCCGGTAACTTTCCTTTTAATTTTTTTACTTTCAGTACTTTTGCTTTTACATTATGAGGTTCAAAATATTCTTTTTCATGTCAAGCAGTTCCAATCTTTGAAATACACACGTACTGACATTCAAAGTCATTCGAAAATCTCGTTAACAATAACAATTAGCTGAATATGTCATTTTCAGCTTGTTGTTAAACCTTACTATTTCCACATATAAAAACATTACTGACATTGGGATCTCATGCGCAATTGGGCTGGCGACAAGAGCAAAAGAACCCAATCAAGTGACATTAAATTACGCTAGATGGATGCAAAAGAAATTCAAAGCTAAAGCTTCCCACGCGTGGAATAGTGCTTTTTGTCAACTTCATCACCAATTGCATATGGGGGACAAGGAAACTTTTCAAGAAGCTTGAGTCCTAGCTGTAGGCTTTGGATTGGTGCGTGCCTTCTAATCTTCCACCACCCTTTGCCAATCCAAGAAACCTAAGCAGCTAGAGAAATTATGATACACTAATCCTTCATGAAAATCGTGCATAGCCGTTGATCGGATCTAGACATGCATAACTGTTCGATTGCGCGAATTCCACGTGGGTCTCATGAAATTCAATAGTATCACGTATCTGATATGCGGATCTAGATCTAGACAATAATTTCTCCTCGACTAGTCTATCTATCTAGGCGGGCCAAAGATGGTATTGTACGTGAACAAGCCATGACGATTACATTGAATTTCGTGTTCTACATACCAAAAAGACATCGAATTAGTCTATGCCGTACTTTTCTGAAGTGGGGATGGGACTTCAAAAAGTCGTCAAAAAAGAGCATCATCTCTCACTCACGGTCTACTAGGAATCCCATTACTGCCAGTGCTACCAAACAAAACCCACATGCCACATGCCCAAGTAATCCACCCTGTTACACGCCACTTTCTGCTCACCCCAGACAAGTTTTCCTTTTTCTTTCTTCTTTCATTGACACCCACCACCTTTTACGATGTGTTTGACAGGTGGGAAAATTTTCTCATTTCTCCCCCCCCCTCCTCCTCCTCTCCCCATTCCTAAATGAAACCTTTAATTTCTGGGCCTAAAAAAAAGAAAAATTCACAAAAAGCCCTAAATTTTGCTTATTAGGATACATTTATCTTGAACTTTTTTTTGTTATATCAAAAATTCGAAACTATACCCACTGTGACACATTCACCCTAAAAAACCTCAAACTTGTACTTATGTGGCATATTTATCGTCCATCAAAGTTTCGTCAGATGATTTTCAGTCAAAATAATGTCGTTTTTAGGCACCATGCAATAACATTTTAATATAGGCAGATTTTTAACAATCCTTATTGACGAAACTTTAACGGAGAGTAAATGTGTCGTACGGGTATAAATATGAGTAAATTTTAGGGTAAATGTGTGGCAATGGATATATTTTGGAGTTTTTGGTGGCTTTTGCCAAAATAAAATAAAATAATAAAAGCCTCGAACTCGAGCAATATACGCACGCTGTCGCTATGCATGAACCCGGGTCGTTGGATCATGTGGGTTCTTGTGAAGTTTGCATGATCCAATGGCGGAGACCATTTGGGCTCATGTGTACCGAAGTCACGCGATAACGAGCTCTTGAACTCCCTCCCCTAGTAAACACTTGTACACCGAAAAAGGTCCAGGGCAAAGACTAGAATCACGATGAATAAAGCAGCTGGTGGGATTGGAAGAATGTGTTTTATGCCTGTGCTATAGCTCCCTCTGTTTCTCCATCAATGGCCACCGAAATACATGGTGATGGTGATGACTTGATGGTGCAACTTCTCCAGAGCACCGGCGTGAACGGCCAGAGGGACGGCGCCGTCGCAATGTCGCCAGAGACGAGCTCGGCGTTGTCGCTGTTCATGCTCGACCCGCGCGAGCGGGACGCGGTCTTGGCCCGGGAAGCGCTCGAGCAAGGGGAGACCAATTATAGGGCTCTCGTCGAGATCTTTCTGGGTCGAAAGTCGAGCCATATACAGCTGATCAGGCAAGCTTATCAGAGGAAATTCAGAAGGCAGTTGGAGCAAGACATCACCAACATTGAGCCTCCTCATGCTTTCCAAAGGGTAAACAGATACGGGTCAATCTAGCTTTGTGGAACTTGCATCGGCATGTGACATTTTCTTGATAATTTGTCCTTAAAAAACTTGTCACTGAAACAGAAGAGCTTGCACTCCCGCTGGTGTTCATTGTCTGTCTGCTAGCAAACACGAAAGCGAAAACAAACTCATCACTTAAATCGGTTTCTATTGTTCACCTACAAATGTTTATGTCGAATGATATTAACAGATTCTTATAGCGCTTGCCACGTCCCACAAAGCACACCAAGCAGATGTTAGCCAACATCTCGCCAAGTGCGATGCTCGCAGACTCTACGAAACTGGCGAGGGACGCTCGTCGGGAGCGATTGAAGAAGCTGTCGTGTTGGAGACAGTAAGCAAGAGGAGCATTCCCCAGCTAAAGCTCACTTTTTTGAGCTACAGGCATATTTATGGACATGATTACTCCGAGGTCTGTCTCATGCTCTCTCCAAGTTCAAATTTTTTCTTTCTTGTTTATCAATCATGCTCTGACCTTGCCTTGGATTGAATGTTGAAATAGTCGGGAACAAGTCACATTCTTTTGGTCCTGAATTTATACTTAATCGCTCTGTTTTCCCGGTAATCCTAGGACCGAATCATACAAGTCTTCTCTAATAAGCTTCATTTTGTGATGCTGTGCAGTCACTCAAGAAAGTTAGCGCCACGGAGTTTGCGGATGCTCGTCGAATGGTCGTGAAATGCATCTCCAACGCACCCAAATACTATGCCAAGGTCACCACTGCTATTTTCCATCATAAACGCTCGGAGATCGGCTTCAGAATTAGAAGTTCAACCATGTAAAAAAACAGAGCAAGATATATGAAACACGTTTGAATTTGGAAAAAAATAAAGTTCTGCTGAAACTCTGCTACTCGTGTCTTGCAGATGCTATTCACGAGCCTCAAGGGAAGGACTATCGATAAGAGCGCATTAACACGAGTGATGGTGAGTCGGGCAGAGCTAGACATGAGCGAGATACGGAGAGCTTTCAAGAGAAAATACGGTGTGGAGATCCAGGACTGCATTTGCCAGAGCGTTGTGTGTGGGGATTACAGAGACTTTCTGGTTGCATTGGCCTCCAAAACATCTCCTGCCGCATCAAGTTCCAACCTTTTCCATGGTTTGAATCAAGGAAGTGATTAGGACAGACTGTTGAATTTCATTGAGGTTGTTATTGAGCATGTACAGAGTCCATTAGATGGTGTTGAGTTTTTTAGCAGAGCAGTAAATTGAGAGGGATGGCTAAAGAATCACATCGTGTTGCTCTCCACTATGAAGTTACTTTTGATGCTATAGTGCCAGCTTTCTTTCCTCGGAACTTTCAGACTGAAGAACACTAAGCAGATGACTCTTTCAGAATGGCTTCGGAAAGTAAAAGCACAATCTTTCACGTAAAGTACAAGTACATTTTTTTCCTTTCCTCTGGGCTCTTGCCCTTTAACCTTCACACGAGGGTCCTGTTCGGTGTATTGATGTCGAGAATGTGATCGCTAATCGACATTGTTTGGCAAAGAAGGCAATCTCGAAGAGTAATTTGTGATCAATGGTTACTCATTGTTTGTCACAAACATTTGGTCGTCATCTGTGCAATTTCTTTAATCATCGGTATCACTCAAGATCATGCGCGTATCTTATACTCCATTAACTTAGATCATGTGTATATTCACTTAGTGCTGCGTTCACAAATTAAAGTAAACAACAATTTCTCAAAACTCAAGAGAGAGGAGAAATGCCTAAAGGCAAGCCCATGATTTGTGGTCCACAGAATGTTGTATCTATCGTTCTTTGTTTTTTTTGGGTCAGAACTGTATCTATCATTCAGACCTGCAGAAATATAGGGCATTTGTTCTGTAACAATAGAAGGAGTGTGCAGATTCATCAATACAAAGGAAACATGTACATACTAAGAACAAAGTCAACCTAATACTGAAGAATTTTAACTCCGTCTTTCTTCAGTTAAGAGTTTTTGTTAATCCCATTACCCAAGTATGTAAAAGATACACAAAAATTAAGGAGGAAGCAAGATTAAAATGGGACGTTGCCAATCGTATATCTTCCAGGGAGCTCAGGGCACAGCAGAATAAGGGCATTGCAAGCTTGCACGTCTTCATCAAACAAAGCAACGGCGAAGAACATTGGGCGAAGAATCCATGACTTGTCTTTTAATTTCGTAAGGTTCCTTGCACCAATGTCCTAGAGGCATGCTCTCCCTATGATTGCCTGCGTGCTAAGGCAAGAATATTGATCAGAACTTTTTCATTGCCCCCACAAGAGGAGATCACAAATCATCTAAAGCCTTTAACTAAATAAAGGAATCATTGTTCTTCTCAACCATCAGTGTAAAAGAATCCTGTTCCTCTCGAACACCTTGACCTATAAAAAGAGAAGAAGAGAGAGGAGAAAAAGCCTTCACTCAACCAATAAAAACATCCCGTCTCAAACACATCTTAACAGATAAAAATACACGAAATAAGGAAAGTATACCATGAACGGCAAGGCTGCCGCCCCCACCAAGCGTGCTTACGAGGATTTCGAGCCTGAATGCAAATGGAACAATGAGGAAGGGTGTGATATTATCGAGCTCCATGTCCAAGGTACTTCATGCACCTGTTGTTCCATGACGTTAGAGTTAACTCACTGCGATACCCTGCAATTCCGAGCTCAGGGAAAATGTTCTTTCTGAAGAAATTCTAGTTCTTTCATACGAATGCTCTAGATACAAATGTAGGAAGGTGATGTAGATACAACGGCAGCACTAAATTTACATGTCAAAACAAGCACAAACAGAAGGATCGTCTACTTGCATTTTTGGTGAAAATATAGTATGATCAAATCGGGGCTCTTTTCCTCCGGAAAATGATTAATAACGCTATGTTGCTTGAGGGTCAATATATGTGCACATCATCTATACCTGATCGAAGAACCAGCCCATGCCTGCTTTGAGTTGTATGGAGTTTCAATCATTGAGCGCCGGAGGCAAATCTCTCTCCCGTCTCTCTCAGCCATAAAACTTACAAATCGCAAAGATCGGGTCATAATATGTTAACTAAACAATGAACAATTCAGTCAGCATCAATTTAACTAAGGATAAAAAAAGAGAGAGGTCACTTCGTGTAACAACGTGCATCTATATATGTTCTTTACAAACGTGTGAGCAAAGCGTCCCATGAACCGCAAGAAGCCCAGATCTTGACGTGCGTCGAATTGAGCCTCCACAGAAATCTGCAGTGATAATGCCCTTCCAACTCCAACTGAGACAATGCTAAAACAAAATCATGTCGGATCTCATCTCCTAGTGCCTTAAGCTTTTACATCTATCATCACAATCTCTACCAACTTTCATGCAGGTTTCAAGAAGGACCAACTCCGGGTCCAAGCCAGCAGCTCCGGGGCCCTGACTGTCACCGGCGAACGCCCTCTCGATGACCGGAGATGGAGCCGGTTCCGCAAAGAATTCAAGCTCCCGAACGAGTACAAGCTGAACGAAACCCGCGCCAAGCTGGCCGGCGGCGTCCTCCACGTCATATTGCTCAAGGAGAGGCCTCCCCAGGCCGCCGATGCCACGCAGGTAAAACCGCAAACAGGCGGTGGGCTAGGGGGGAGCGGCAGAGGGAAGCCGGCGGCGGCCGCCGGGGCGGGGCCAGGCGGGACGAACGACGGCATGCTGTGGCTCAGGGCGCCGTCTTGGGTCGTGGGTATCGTCAAGAAGAGGGTTCTGCTGGTTCTGGCGGCGGTGGCGGCGCTCGTTGGGGTCGGAGTTGGCGGGTTCTTGACTTGGGGATACCTGAATTTATGACGCAAACTCGTGCTCGTAACGGTCAATGCAGAAATGCAAAGACTCCTTTGCCTTGTTCACATGAAATTTGTTCTCCAACTTGAATTGTTCTTAGGAAGAAATGTCGCTTCTTTTTAATAAATTTCACGGTGATTACAAAGTAAAGGATTAGTTTCATCAGGAGAAGAGGATCCCATGACAAATTAACACGATTGCTTGGCTATCAAAGATTCGAAGTTCTTTCTCTGTACTTTCTTGCCCCTCCCGGCGTCGCCCCCTCCTTCACTTCCTCCTTCCGAGAAGAAAGATCGGCCCTCCGAGGCCGATGCCACCGCCGCCGCCAGCCGAGAAACTTTCAGTTGTCTGCGCATCAACACGCTCGCCGATCTATGATCGTCGTACCCAAGAAGTGTTATAGCGTTTTCGCCATTGCATGGAAAATATTGAGTCAATCGAATTCAAAAAACAAACAAGGTGACCTTGCACGGCAGCCCGACCTCCTATAAGAACAGGGCAAAATGACAGGTCGTCGTTGTCCTACGGAAGGACTCAACTCAAACACGAACCGACATCATCCTATTATATACATTCATATAGGGACCTGATAAAACAGAGAGTTGCTCATGGAATCGGAGTTCTAAAATATCCACCACGAGCAATATGCAATTTTTCAAACTAGCAACGTAAAGCTCCATAAATATCATTCCCGACGTATATTCAGCAATCTCAACTCAACCCAAAAGTTTAACTAAAAAAAAATTCTTTGTCGACCTAGCTCTCGTCCTAATTGGTGCTGCCTGAACAACCTAATTTGGAATGAATGGAGCCGGCAACTGTTAGAAAAATAATCGCGAATCATGAAATTAAACTTTTGAGACGTGGAAGCACTGTCTTTAAGGAATTGTTTACCCCGGAAGATTGATAATGTTTACTGGCAAAATTCTCTCCGAGATGGAAAGCCTCAAAATGAGAATATCATATAGCAATTCTGGTATTTCTCTATGAACTCTGAAAATGTAACAATTGGAGAATAAATATTGCATTTTTTAATAAAGAAATGAAAATTTAAAGTGAAAAAGAATTAAACGAGAAAGTTAATAAGTGCTTCTAATAATTGCATATCCGCACGCTAGTATTGTAAGATGCAACCACTTAACCCAAGGTCCACAATTATAGGCTAGAAGACTTCCACATTTATATATTGTTCCACACACTCGCATCTTTTCCAATGTGGGATAAGACACCTCTTTGTTTGTTTTACTAACCAACTATCAACACCAACCACAATTCAATAGATAGTATAAATATTTTCTAAGCAAATCAATAATCCACTGTGCATTATTATGACAAAATACCAAAAACTCTTTTATATGAACTACACTATAATATACATACAATATAAAAAAAATGAGTTATATCCTTGCAACAAAACTTTACACGTATGAGAAATACTCATCTAATCAATAATATCAAATTAAACATCAATGATATTAATCGATCTAGTGCTCAATAGCCGACTATGGTCACACTTAACACTTTGTGACAAAGGCGGCCAAGATTCTCCCTGGTTGGGTCTCACTTATATCAATCTGTCGAAAATAGTATGTATACTCAACCCCTCAATGGGTTCTAAACATAGCCACAGTGAGCAGCAAACCACTATCTAATCCTTCACACATATCAACTCCAAATTCCATCTCAAATAACCAAAAATGATCTTAAATGTCCGATCCAATTTTTATGCAACAAATACGTTTTAAACATCGCTTTTGCCTTTTACTAATTCTTATCATTTTATAAAATATGAGTTTACAAATCTAAAAAATATATATATAAAAGATAAGCACCATTCAAGTGGACATGCCAAAACTAAACAACGAAAGCTATTCAAACCGATGAACTCAAAATCCTATCAATCAAACAAATTACGATGTTAAAACCCAGGTAAATAACTACCTTAACAAAGAGTCGACTAGGCGATGCTATCTTGGAGTCAAATCGTTTACTATGGGTCAATAAAAGATCTCAAGAATAGCCAATCATGACGAATAGCCAGCTTTGTGACAAAATTTTTCCCACCATTTTTCTCTCTACCAAACTCAGATTCAAGCGGACTTACTATCAAAAGAAAATCATTTCAAAGTACCAAAAGATCGTAGATTTCGCGGACTCAAAATATGGCCAGAAACCGACAAAAAATGGCATGGAAAACTACTTGTCGAATTAAAATACAACAATTTCCAGGATTCCGAAATATCGATATCTCTCAATTGGTAATTTCAGATACCATTTTGATATTTTAGATATTGTATCATGATTTTTGTCGTGGTCTATTAAGGAGTGATGGAAGGAAAGGAGTCAATAAAATAATTAAGATAATTAAATATATCCAAATAAAAGGAAGTCAGAAATATCTTCTGGCATGGGCAAGTCAATGTGATTAGCTGCTGCTGATACTCACACAGAAAAATTGAGAATTCAAATTGATCACAGGTCTAACTTGATTGTCTTGGCAATTGGCATTGATCGTTAGGTAATTTCTCTACAAATGCAATCGAGTTTTTAAATTATCTGCTTAACGTTTCATGATATTTCACATGATTAAATAAGTATGTGGTTATACGATGATTGATGTTGTTCTTCTGTACGTGTTAATGGACTCAGCACGAGAAAAAAAAAAGGCTTGGGTTTTGCCGATGCGTGACCACGATCGCATATATGTTAGATTAGTTTGAAAGTGCTTTCATCTTCCATGTTGAAGATTGTGTCAAAGGCGGTCGATGTTGTATTAATGTTAAACTAGGATGAGGTACAATCAATTGGTTATTTCAAATACCGTATAGACAATCTATATATCGTATTGCGATCTCTGTATTTGTCTAATAAAATTGGAAAAAAAAGGAGTGGTAAGAGGAAAAGAGCACCCTGAAGTCACCACATTGCCCCATTCTTAATGAATCGATACAATAATTAAGATACTTAACCAAATCTTCTGGCATGGGCCACTCAGTTGTGACTGGCTGCTGCTGATGCTTATGCAAAAAAACTCAATTCTTGTCTTATTCTCTCCCCCCACAAGCTATGACCATACTTCCAAAGGAAATGATTATGATGTTATTGTTATAACATAAGAACGCATGCATCGCGTTATCAACCTGAGACCGGGACAAGAGCAACCATAGCGGCCGCAAGAATCTTGAAGCTGGACGAAACGAAGGTGTTGGCGCCTGAGGTCTTGTCACTTGGCGCGGGAGTCACTTGGCGTGGGAGCTGCCGGTGACGGAGCTGGACCTTGGGCGTTGTCCACAACGGTGATCTTGAGCTTCTAGTTGAAATTGGCGCAGTGCTGGCCGATCCCGCAGATGTACCACTTGACCCCGGGAGTTGTAAGAGGGATGACATCATGACCAGTTGTGAAGGCCTCATTTGTCGGCGGGATGTTGCACTCCTGGAAGTCGGTCAGGTTCACTTTGAACACATTGTGGTTGCCCGCTTGGTAGTTGAACACTGCGAGAGAGTTAATCGGAATACATAATTAGTGACAATTTGATATCCATATATCAAGTCTAGTTGAGATAGATTTCCTTAAATTGACGATATGACTAAACGCGAGTTTTTTTAAATTTCATTGTCAAGGAATAAGTTTTCCTCAATGAGAGAAAGCATTATCAATTATCTCGGCCAAATAAACAAGATGTGACTGGTTTTGTGCACGTAATAAGTAATTTGACAATAACCAAGCTAGGATCGGCCAAAGTTGATGGACAATTTTTTTGCCAATTAACTGCATTCAAGTGTCCACGATGCTCCCAAATGACATGAAATACTGAGCCCGAGCTTCCTTACATAGACCATCTCTGACTCGGAACATTTTGTCCTTAGCTCAATCCGTGTAATTGTAGTTAATGGTCCAGCCGTTATCATCTCCAACAGTCCACTGCGTCGCCAAGGCGACCGATGGGAGGGCAACAAGCGCAACAATGGCAAGGATGGTGAACTGAGAAGCCATTTTGATTGAAGTTGAGAACCCCAAGGTATGTATCTGAAAGCACTACGTACCAGTGGATGACTAGTGAGGTGAATTTGGTGGGGGGGGGGGGGGGGGGGCTTTGAGCATCTAATTATACTGTCAATTGAAGTCCTTGGAGCGTCCATTGAAGACCAAGTTTTAGCCGGCTATTGCTGGCTTCGGTTGCAGAATGATCCTCTCACGAACTATGGGTGTTAAATATGTCTTGAATTTTATGTATTCGGTCCGGTTTATGACTTGACCTGACATATTTTTGTGCGACCCGAAAGTGGAAAGGAAATTGAGATTTGGTTTGTGACGTGAAGGGTTGGGCCGATAGGCCTAACCCGCAGTAAGCGAACAAATCTCCATAGCGGATCGCCCGAGCTGGAGGAAGCGAACTAATGCGCGGGGGGTTCGGGGGCTATGCCCCCGAGAAAATTTCCGGGAACCCTATTTGTACTGTGGCTAGGTTTTCTCATTGAGTTAGAGAGAGTTTTGTTAGCTGTGAGTTTTTCGTCGTTTTTCGACTTCTGAAAATTGTACTCTCTTCGATTATAGTGGAATTTGTCTTGCCTCGCCCGTGGACGTAGATCACCTTGTGATCGAACCACGTAAATCCCTGTGTTCTGTTTTCTACTTTTCCGCATCTGTCTTCAACAATGGGAGGTACGAGATAGAGGGACAACTGTAAAACTAAGGTTTCAACTCCAATGACGATTGGATGTTGCGACGGAAACATCTTCGTGGAAGCTACCTTCTTCGGTCCTCGCACGTAAACTGTGGGCAATTAATGTGTCGTGGCGTGGGATGAAGAAATGCAATCGAACGTGTTTAATGTGGTTTTTGTTTATTGTTTCGATAATTTGGTGAGAACAATGTAAAACAATCTGACCTCGTCGTCGCTCTCCTATCATGGCAATGCGATGGAGTGCTTTGTGCTTTCCTTGCTTCAATCGGGTCATTGTCGGTCGAGTGAGGAACTATTCTTGTCAATGTCGAATTTCTCACCTTGATCTAGTTCGCGTGGACCTAGCCCGTGAGTTCATCGGCTGGCATCATAGCAAGTTCGATCCGACCTATAGCTTTAATTAGCAACAATCCCATCGGGTACATAGGATTAAGAAGCACTCCTAGGTCAACGCATGAATTCTGTCCTTCAACTTTGGATTTTGACATTTTCAAAAAAATAGTTTCTTGAAGAAGTATATGCAAGAGGGTGTAAGAAGCAATACAGCCTTTTGCTATCATTAGATAGAACACGCAGCTAATTGGTCGATTCACTGGTGAATACGGTTGAGGAAGTTCACTGTCCACCAAATGCATCCACCATCTCCTTTGGACAACAATAGTCCAGGAAACAGAAGAGACGAGATGTTAGACACGATCTAACCCCACTTTGGTTCTTTTTTGTTAAGTGATAAATTAGACACAAAAGGTCCATTGTTATAGGTGAGATTAACTTCACATGGTTGAGGGACGGAGGTGATCTGCATAAAAGCTAATCGCATTATGATTGAACCCATTTATCATTGACATCTCCATGTTAAATCTGATTTCTTGGTTCATTTGGCATGTCGACCGATCCTTTTCTTGCATTAGTCCACCGCTTGAATGATCGTTCTTTCTCAAGTCTCCTTTCTTGGATTTTGATGTCGTTGCCATGCGTCGACAATATGCAATGTCTTGCACCGGTGCAGTTGTTGAATTCCTATTGCCCTGCTACTGTGATGTAATGATCAATCTAAATCTTTTTAATGTTCGATATCGTCCTGTTAATATCTGGTAAATATGAAGGAACGAGGACTTGGTAAGTGAACCTGAAGCAGGAAGTCTCTGTGTGACGCCTGGTGTTTTAAGCTAACATACGTCGCCTCATGCAGATAGGTTCAATTGAACGAGCTGGACATGCTGACTGACCAGAGCTTGGGGCATTCGAGTTATTACTTTTGGTGACTTTTGTCTTCGGGGAATCGGCAGTGCTCGTGCACATTCGCGGAGTTCCAGGAGATCTAATTCAATCTTTTGTCACCAAAGTACGTAAACTTTACATATAAATTACTGAGAAATTTCAAATTGATCACAGGACTAGCTTGATTGTCTTGGCAATCGGCATTGATAGTTTGGTAATTCCTCTAAAAGTGAAGTTGAGTTTTCAAATCATCTACGTAACATTTCATGATATTTCGCATTATTCAAATCATCTACGTAACATTTCATATGCTATTTCACATTATATAAGCAATGGTTATACAATGATTGATGTTATTCTTCCGAACTTGCTAATGGACTCATAAACTAGAAAAACGAAAGCTTGGGTTTTGCCAACTCGTGACCGCGATTTCATATCGTTTAGATTAGACCGAAAGTGCTTTCACCTATCGTGTTAAAGATTGTGTCGAAGGTGGTTGATCTTGTGGTATTCTTAAACTAGAACATGGTACGATCAATTGGCTATTTTAGATACCGTACTGATAAGTTATATACCATATCACGATTTCTATTCTTGTCGAATAAAATTGTAAAAAAAACAAGAGTGGTAAGAGGAAAAGAGCAACCTGAAGTCACCAAATAACACCATTCTTAATGATCAATACAATAGTTAAGATAGTTAACCAAATCTTCTGGCATGGGCCACTCAGTTGTGACTGGCTGCTGCTGATGCTCATGCAAAAAAAAATACTCAGTTTGCTCTTATTCTTTCCCTCCCCACAAGCTATGACTACACTTTGAAAGGAAATGATTATGATGTGCTTTCCCTTGCTTTTATTTATGGTTATAACGTAAGAACGCATGCATCGTGCTGTCAAGCTGTCACCGGGACAAGAGCAACCACAGCGGCCGCAAGAATCTTGAAGCTGGACGAAGCCAGGGCTTCGGCGTCCACGACCGTGATCTTGAGCTTCTGGTTGAGCTTGGCGCTGTGCTCGCCGATCCCGCAGATGTACCACTTGACCCCGGTAGTATTAAGGGGGATGACATCGTGGCCACTGGTGAGGGCCTCGTTCGCTGGCGGTTTATTGCACGCCTGAAGTCGGTCGCGTTGCTTATTTTTAACACATTGTGGTTGCCCACTTGGTAGCTGAACACTACGAGAGAGTTAATCGGGATACATAATTAGTGACGATTAGATATCGATATATCATGTCCAAGTTGGGATGATTTCATTAATTGACGAGATGACTAAACGCGAGTTTATGAAAACTTTCCGTAGTCAAGAAATGCATTTTGAGAGGAAGTATTATCAATTATCTCCGCCAAATAAATAAGATGTGACTGGTTTAGTATACTTAAACAAGTAATTTGACAATAATCAAACTAGGAACGACCAAAGTTGATAAATCTTTTTTTGCCAATCCGTTGCATTCAAGTGTCCATGATGCCCTCAAACGACATGAAATACTGAACCAGAGCTCACTTACAGAGACTATCTCCGATGTGGAATACTTTGTCCTTAGCCCAATCTGTGTAATTGTAGTTGATGGTCTAGCTGCTACCGTCTCCGATAGTCCACTGCGTCGCCAAGGCGACCGACAAGATGGCGACAAGTGCAACAATGGCAAGGATGGCGAACTGAGAAGCCAATCTAATCGAAGTTGAGAACTCTGAAGATATGTATCAGAAAACACTGTATCAGTAGATGACTGGTGAAGTGAATTTGGTGGGGGGTCTTCGAGCGAGCATCTATTTATACCGTCAATGTATTCCTTGGAGGGTCCATCGAAGACCACGTTTTAGCCGGCTATTGTCGGCATCGGCCACAGAACGATCCTCTCACGAACTTTGGGAGGTACGAGAGACGACGGACAACTGTAAAACTAAGGTTTCGACTCCAACGATGATGCCGATGTTGCGACGGAAACATCGTGGAAGTTACTGTCTTCGGTCCTCGCGCGTCAAATGTGGGCAATTTATGTGTCGTGGCATTGGATACAGAAACGTCATCGAACGTGTTTAATGTGGTTTTTCTTTTTCGTTTCCAAAATTTGGTGAAAACAATGTGAAACGACCCGACCTCGTCCTCGCTCTCCTTTTTCATGGCTACGCCGATAGAGTGCTTTGTGTTTCCTT
Source organism: Syzygium aqueum (assembly GCA_031216185.1). Lineage (NCBI taxonomy): Eukaryota > Viridiplantae > Streptophyta > Magnoliopsida > Myrtales > Myrtaceae > Syzygium > Syzygium aqueum. Next base: position 21,623,364 of record CM062231.1, read on the forward strand.
GCTTCGATGGGGTCATTGTCCGTTGAGCGAGGAACTATTCTTGTCAATGTCGAAATTTTCACCTCGATCTAGTTCGCGTGGACCTAGCCCACGAGTTCATCGGCTGGCATCTTACCGAGTCTGATTCGACCTAGTAGCTCTAATTAGCATCAATCTCATCGGGTTCATAGGATTAAGAAGTACTCCTAGGTCAACGCATGAATTATGGCCTTCAGTTTGGATTTTGACATTGTCAAAAAAACAGTTTCTGGAAGAAGTATATGCAAGAGGGTGTAAGAAGCAATCCAGCCTTTTGCTATCATCAGATAGAACGTGTAGCTAATTGGTGGATTCGCTGGTGAATATGGTTGAGGAGGGAGTTCACTGTCCACCAAATGCATTGACGATCTCCTTTGGACAACAATAGTCTAGAAAACAGAAGAGACGAGATGTTAGACATGATCTAAACCTGCTTTGGTTCTTTTTTATAAGTGATAAATTAGACACAAAAGGTCCATTGTTATAGGTGAGATTAACTTCACATGGTCGAGGGACAGAGGTGATATGCATAAAAGCTAATCCCATTATGATCTAACCTATCTAGCTTTGACATCTCCATGTTAAATCTGGTTTCTTGGTTCATTTGGCACGTCGACTGTTCCTTTTCTTGCATTATTCCACCACTTGAATGATTGTTCTTTCCCAGGTCTCCTTTCTTAGATTTCGATGTCGTTGCCACCCGCTGACGATTTGCACGTCTTGCACCGGTGCATGCAGTTCTTGAAGTCCTATTGCCCTGATGCTATGATGTAATAATCAATGTAAATCTTTATAATGTTCGATGTCGCCATGCTAATATCTGGTAAACATGAAGGAACGAGGATTTGGCAAGTGAACCAGAAGCAGGAAGTCTCCGTTTGACGCCTGGTGTTTTAAGCTAACATACGTTGCCTCATGCAGATAAGTTCGGTTGAACGAGCTTGACAGGCTGACCGACCAGAGCTTGGGGCGTTCGAGTTATTACTTTTTGTGACTTTTGTCTTCGCGATTGATATTCTCCTTCCCAACGTGTTAATGGACTCAGAAATTACAAAAACGAGCCTGGATTTTGCCAACTCGTGACCGCGGTTTCATCTCTTTCAGATTAGATTGAAAGTACTTTCACCTATCTTGTTAAAGATTCGTCGAAGGTGGTTGATATTGTGTTATTGTTAAATTAGGACGTGGTACGATCAATGGACTATTGCAGATACCGTATTGGTAAGTCATATACACTGTATTACGATCTCTGTTTTTGTTGAATAAAATCGTGAAAAAGAAAGAGTGGTAAGAGGAAAAGAGCACCCTGAAGTCACCAAATAGCACCATTCTTAATGAAGCAATACAATAGTTAAGATAGTTAACCAAATCTTCTGGCATGGGCCACTCAGTTGTGACTGGCTGCTGCTAATGCTCATGCAAAAAAACTCAATCGCCCCCCACCACCCCACTGCAAGCTATGACTATACTTTAATAGGAAATGATTATGATGTGCTTTCCCTTGCTTTTAATTATTGTTATAACATAAGAACACATGCATCGTGTTATCAGACTGTGACCAGGACCAGAGCAACCATAGCGCCTGCAAGAATCTTGAAGCTGGAAGAAATGAGGGCGTCGGCGCCCGACTTCCTGTTGTTTGACGTGTCGTCCACGACCGTGATCTTGAGCTTCTGGTTGAACTTGGCGCAGTGCTCGCCGATCCCGCAGATGTACCACTTGACCCCGGTAGTATTAAGGGGGATGACATCATGGCCACTGGTGAGGGCCTCGTTCGCCGACGGTTTCTTGCACTCCTGGAAGTCGGTCGCGTTGCTCAGTTTTAACACATTGTGGTCGCCCAATTGGTAGCTGAACACTGCGAGAGATTTAATCGGGATACATAATTAAGTCTGAGTCTAGATAGATTTCGTTAATTAACGAGATGACTAAACGTGATTTCCGAAAAACTTTCCATGGCCAAGGAATGTATTTTCCTCGCTGAGAGAAAGTATTATCAATTATCTCCGCCAAATAAACAAAATGCGACTAGTTTCGTGCACTTAGCAAATAATTTAACAATAATCAAACTAGGAACGACCAAAGCGGATAAATACCTTATTTTGCCAATTAGTTGCATTCAAGTGTCCACAATGCCCTCAAACGACATGAAATATTAAACTGGAGCTCACTTACACAGACTATCTCCGACGCGGAACACTTTGTCCTTAGCCCAATCTGTGTAATTGTAGCTGATGGTCCAGCCATTACCGTCTCCAACGGTCCACTGCGTCGCTAGGGCGACCGATGGGAGGGCAACAAGCGCAGCAATGGCAAGGATGGCGAATTGAGAAGCCATCCTGGTTGAAGTTGAGAACTCTGAAAATATGTATCAGAAAACACTACGTATCAGTGGATGAAGCGACTTCAATTTGGTAAAGCGGTTTTTGAGCATCTATTTATACCGTCGAGTGTATTCCTTGGAGGGTCCATCGAAGACGACATTTTAGCCGGCTATTGTCCGCATTGGTCACAGAACGATCCTCTCCCGAACATCGGGAGGTACGAGGGACGACGGACGATGGACAAAACTAAGGAGGGGTTAAGATTCTTCATTCGGCAAAGCGTGGCCTCACTCAACTGTGATAAGCACAAAGAAGAAGTGGCGAGGAGAACCCGCCTAAAAGGCCCACGATCAGGCCCGGATCGATTCGGATATGGGCCGTGAAGTGTTGCCGCAACGGGCCCATTTTATCGGCCCAATGGGCCCGGGCCGGGCCAAGTTGTTACGTTTGTCAATGTTGCAGGTCATGACAAATTTTGCTTCTTCTTGCTTCCACCTCGAAGGCTCAAACGAACGCCTCAGTCGCTCACAGCTTTACTTTGCCGCCGCCGCCGTCGAACTCCCCAACGAGCAGCGGCGCCGCACCACCGCAGCACTTATCGTCGCCGTCGCCATCGCCGGAAGACCTCAGGTACCCAGCAATCTGATCGTCTCTCTATCTCGTCGTTCTCTCTCTATGTCTAGCGTGGGCGAGTTGGCCGGTTCTCTCTGTTTGTGGAGCGCGTGTGTGCTGAAACTTTGGGAATTTGAATTCGTGGCGAAGTTCAAAGCTTGGCATGTGGGTGTGTGTGATTTGTCTCTCTGAGTATTGAGAGATTATGAATGCGGAACCATGGTTTTCCAGTTGGGTCAGTTGTATATTTGGTTTCTGAGTGTCCCTGATTGTGTGAAAGTCAAGGCAAGAAACGAAATAAGAGGTATCGATGAAGCAAAGGAGCTTCCATGGCTGAATGGCAACTTATGGCTGGAATTTTGCCCACAAACGGAAGGGGCACCAAAGCCCCAGCCGCGCTGCCCCGTCTCCGGGGTAGGAACGAGGGTCGTGATCCCTGTTTTTGGCTCCTCCCCAAACCCATCCCTTGGTAGGAAGGTGATATATCAGAACAATACATTATCCGTCTTTCGTGGAGATCAATGTTACTAATATCCATCTATTTCAGTTTGTGCATAAGTGGTCACCAGTTAGATGACTCACCCAGAATCTTAGATCTAAATAGAGATATCCTCGCTTGGATCAGTAGTTTGACCCCATTATTAGCTGTTTGTGGTCTATGTAACAGGTTTTCTACTATTAGCTGTTTGTGGTCTATGAGAAAAATCTGAACAGTTTAGCAGAGATTTGAGCACTGTTTATTTTTTGGATACTTGGAGCTGTCTGTGCTTGTGGAAGTTGAAGGATGAGACAGGCAATAGGCACTTTAAGTTCACTTCAGTTGGTTTAAAGGGCAGCGGTGGCAGCTGGTGGAAAGTATTGAGTGAAGGAGTAACGTCATCTGTTGAGGTGCTCCAGAGGATGATAATATGCAAGTACTTGAGAATGCACATTGATTCAATCGTGTAGATGTTGGCAATTGCTTTACAAATAACATCCCTTTTTGCATGTGGAATGAGAACGTCGAATTATTAAAGTTATGACATCCTAGTTCATCTTGGAATTATCTAGACTTTGGGTTCAAATTTATAGTTGCTGGTATTATCTACTGTGGTAATTCAAAAATTTTTGTGGTTAATCTGGATGCAGTTTGGTTTTTGTGGGTTTGAGTTCACCAGTGCAGTGATGCAATACCTTATAGAAGATTTGTTTGACAAGTCTTTGAAGTTATTGAATTAGATTTAAGTTGATGGTCAAGAACACGTTCTCCGTCACTAAAGCTTTGCGCCCCTGTTCATAACCCGCCCTTGAGCTCCCTCACTAACTCGATGAGCTGGTCCATGGAGCCATCCATTCTTCAAAGGCAATAATATAAGGAGAAAAAATGCTAAAAATGAATTATAAGATGAGGTGGGTATGGATCGAGAAATTTGCATTGAAATATATAGGTCATAAACGGGCTAAGTGGGTCAATTGGGGTCGGACCATGTATGACTCGACTCAAACCCGACTCACTCGTTTGACAGGTCTAGTTGTCATGCATGTGTATCAGGCTTGGGTATTTGTTATTCTGGCTGGGTTCTGTTTGATTGGATTAAGCAGCGATTGAAGCGGAAACTGTGTGATGGACGCAGCTTCTTCTCTGTCAATTGGCAGTGGCGACGAGCGTGGGTGTAGAGTAAACTGGGGAAGCATGGGTGAGAGTTCTCTCTTCCTTCGTGTGTTGTGTTTGTCAAAGTCTCCCGTGTCTTTTCGCTCTTTTGCTTTTGCTTTTAAAGGAATGAAGTGTTTCTGCTGCAGAGAGAGAGCCACTGGCAAAGTCGCGTCGCGAGAAGCGAAAAGAAGCTCGGTTGGCCAAGAAGGACCAGAAGCACCAATCCTGGATGCAACATCAGGTTTTTCATCTTCTTCTTGTTGGTGTTGGTGTTGTTGTCTTTTGTTAGCTGCGACTTTAATGAGCGTGTCTGCATTGCTTGGTGTGAACTAAATGTTTGCAGAAGTCTCAGAAACTGAAGAAGAATTTGGTAGTTTCGAAGTCGAACAGTGGTGAAAAATCGAAATATGCTCCGTCTCATAGTTCGGTGGCGGTTGGAAAGTTTCAAACTGGCAGTGACTCTAAGAAAACCCTAAAGTTGGAGAATGCTAATGTGCTGACTGATCTAAAGGTTAAGCTTGAGTCTTCATTGAAGGACAGTTCTGATTTGTTGAAGTCCAGCAAAGTGAAGAACAATGTGGAGAGAAAATCGAAGACTAAGTTCGAAGAGTATCTTGAATACGATATGCGGAAAGCTGCTTTATCTGCTGAGGAGGATTTGAAATTGGAAAGGAAGCTTGCCAAGAAGCTCAAGGTGAACGATGGAAAGCTACGTGGGTCAGACGACGGAATGAATATGTTATTTAAAGGAATTCCTTCTATTCTTGATTCTTTTGAACAAGAAACACCAGACTTAAGAGAAAATCATAGCGAAAGATATGAAGGTAAATCTTCAGGGGAAAAAAGTGAAAGGTCCAACTTAGAGCATATGCAGGATGATGAAAAAGCTGTTTATGTTAAGGCTGGAGCCTGTGACTCAGTAGAACCCTCTTATGCTGAGGTGGATTTGGAGGATTTTGCTGCCAAGGCACCTACTAGGAAGAAAAGGAAGAAGAGTAAAACAGCAAAGGAAGATGAATCAGACTTTAGCATGTGTGTTACAGAGACCTCTGCAGAGGAGGTTGCTAGGGAGGGAGATCCTGTAAATACGACCTCATCTGAGAGTAAGGCAAAATACGTTGCACCGCATTTGAGATCGCATGCTGGAAGTGAGTCAGAAGAGCACAAGCAGCTCCGAAGGCGGGTACGAGGTAAGAGAATTGTGTTACTCCTCATTGTGGATTATTAATGTTCCTTCCATCTTTGAATGGATATCTGCGCAGGTTTTAAACTTGTGGTTTATTTCAGGTCTTCTAAATAGGTTGTCTGAATCTAACGTGGAATCCATCACTGGGGAAATAGCCACACTCTATTCTGTATGTCATCTGAGCTCATCATAAACTATATTTCATCCCGAGCTCTTTGCATCTTATATGTCTTTTGTAGTTCCCGTTTAGTAACATCTTAGCATTGGCCAGCAATTTTCTTTTTACACAGGAGGTCACTGATCTTGCTCAGTAAAAATTTGGAATATTTAAATTTGCTATCCATTCAAAAGAGGCTCGTGACAGTGTCAATCGTGTGCATAGCTACTCTCTGATCCCTTCAGGCCCTTCTGAGGCATCTGTTCCCTTTTGGTTGTAAACTCTGTGAGGTTCTTTCCATCTTAGTGTTGCTCCTTCGAATCTGTCGATTTTTGTTCTGCTGAGTGTTTAACCCTGTGAGATTGCGAATTTCCTGTGTTTTGAATTCTGTGACGGTGGAGCATTATCTTCGATTGAATAACAATTATCACATTCATCATTTCTTTAGAGGTCGAGTTCCTTATCCTCTACTATGATACATCTATCATATCATTGTCACTTTTTAAGGATGAATAATTGCTTAAGGATCTCAAGCTACTTATTGCCCCCGTATACAGTCAGTTGGCCGCACAGCCGGTTCCAATATTATCACCAAAGAGGTTTTGGCATCTTGTTCTGGAGGTCCTCGTGGCAATGAACAGTTAAGTTTTTTCGTTTTCACTTTGATCTTTTTATCTTGCTCCTTGTCTGCTTGGCGCACCTAATGCTGTTAATTAGGAAATTATATGTAGCTTCATAAATTTTTACTCGATCCCCATTTCATTCTGTGGGAGCATATTTTGTTCCTTGTTTCTCTGTGTCATATCTACTAGACATAAATGTGGTTGGTCTTCTTTTGAGAATTTGGGTCCTCATCGGTCATGCAATTCGCACAACAGCTATCTATGGGCATATCTAAGCAGTGTTTAGATTGAAAGGTGTCTCTGAAATTTGTAATATGGGCTGTTTGCGTGTTTATGTTGAGAGTAGAGATGTACTCTGTCTTCCGGTTCATCCATACGAGGTAGAAGTATCAGAATAAGTACAATTAAGCATGGAGCTGGGTTGTATTATACCACAACCTTTTATCTAGTGTCAAAATTACCTTTTAACTGACATTTTCTGCTTCTTTTGAAGGTATGCCGCCATTTTTGCATCCTTTGTTGCGGGTATGGCTTGTTCAGTTGGGATTGACTTCAGTGCAAAGCTCGTTGCTTCTCTCGCAAAATATTTTGAGGTTTGAATTTTTATATTGGAGCTTACAGCATTGGTACATTGTCAATGCATGTCCATATGCAATGAGATTTATGTCTATAATTGCATTCGCATATTAAAGCTATTGTCAGGATTTTGGTCTTTATTATTGCGTTCTTCCTGCTTTTTCAGTTTTAAGAAGTTACTAACAGCAAGTCTCTTGGTCTGCAGAATGAGTTCCTAAAAGCAGACAATCTTTCCCTGCGGAATCTGACTCTCTTGCTCTCCTATCTATGTGTATTTGGAGTTTGTTCAAGGTTAGTGAACTCATCACCCAACTGTGAACGTGATTTTTTAGGGAACAAAATTCTTAGGCACCTTGCAATTGTTGTACTGCTGCACGTTGTCATGTTTCTTTAGGTAAGTTTTACTTTCCATCAAGACGAAGCAAAATCATGGTTATTCAATGTTTTTTGTTTCTAGCTACTTGTCCTCAATTTGGTCTTCATAATAGGGAAAGACATCTGCATTTAAATGCATTCGCAATGTTGAGTTGTATTTGACAATTTTGAATTGTTAGAATTCCTGAAAAAAGTCGTAGGGCCTGTTTGGCAACAACCAAGCCTTATCCCACTAAGTGGAGTAGGCTATATAAATCCTGTTAGGCCATTGCGCTGAATCCCATTTGTTTACTTATAAAAAGCAAATTTTCCGGTTAATTTTAAAATATTAATAAATTTAAAATTATGAAAACATGTATATATGAATCTTCATGTCGACGATTGTATATTGGGAAAGTTTAATATTTTTAAGATTGAAAAAAAGTCAATCTCGTGCTCCGCAAGATTTGGAAAAAGCAAAAGGTAAAAGGTAAAGTCACTCCAAATAAAGCCTTTCTCTTGTTAAAAAATCTTGCAACTGCAGTGATTTCATAATGCTTGGGGAAATTATGCCGACAAGCATAAAATTAAGGGTTTGTAATCTAGCATTAACTATACTTTTTTGCTTTTCCGCCAAAATTTTAATTTATTTTTCCAAATTCAAAAGAAAATTTAAAAATTTATTTCGATTGTACGTGTATACATTTATATATTTGCGAAAGTCTCAGATATTTCAGGTTCGAAAAAAGTTAAAGTTAGTGCGCTGTAAGAGAAGATTAAGTAAAACATAAAGTTAAAAGTCAATCCAGACTCGTCCTAAAGCTTGAATAGGGACTGCATTAAATGCCCTGTGTGTGCTTTGACCTGGACATAATATACTATCCTGAACAACCAGGTGATGGGAAAAATTAGCGTGAAATTCAAGCACTTTGCATGATTGCTAAATACTGTCGAATACATCAAACATGATTGGCAAAAAGAATGAAGATCGGCACCCTGGGATCTGCAAATGTGAAAGCTCTATCATTTGAAGTGGCATGTCACATTATAATCACTTTTAAGGCTAAAGCTCAAGTTTTGGCTACAAAATGGTTTAGATCAAGTTAATTTTCTTATTTTCTTCGAATTATTTAAACATCTTCATTGACATCAGGCTTTCTCATGATGGATTCCAGTGACTTGATATATGATTTTCTGATCATGTTGAGCAAAAGGTTGACAGAGATTGATGTCTCTACTATCTTGACGATCTTGCAATGTAAGACTTCCTAGAACTTTGCTATTGGCAGCTTTTCAAAGCTTTTTTCACATTCCGCAGATGGATTGGATAGTTTTTTCTAGTCAATTTTCAAAGTATAGTAGATTTTACTGCTTGACTTATGGCCTTTCTTTGGAAATTTAACTGTTGATCTATGGAAGGAGAAATTCCCAACTTTTTAATTAGGTCTAACCTGATGTGGTCATTACCAACTAGGCTGCGGAATGAAAATAAGAGGTGATGATCCCGGTGCCATGAAAAGTTTTATCGCTAGTGTTCAAAATAGGGTGAATGAGTTGAAGGCCTCTCCTGATGAATGCAAGAAAAATATCAATAGTAAAAGAGTAAGCTGTCAATTTATTTCCTCTAAGAACATCAATTCCTGAAATTGTCCCCTTCAAGTATCTAACTGAATCACATTGCAGATGGAGTTCATGCTTGATACCATTTGTGATATAAAAAACAACAAGAAAAGGACGAGGGAGGATCCTGCACCGCACACAAGGATTAAGAAATGGCTGCAGAAGGTTGAGCTGCTAAATTTGATGCGATGTCCTTCTTTTAGCCCTTCTCATGTCTGTCCTTTCCTCCCAGCCCAGCCCTATTAGATGCAGTGGCAATTGTCTGGGGGAGTTTAGTTGACATATCTGGTCAGCTTTTGTTAGATTCATTACACCTTTTCCTGCAATCTTCCAGCTGTTCAGAGAAAAAACTTGTGCTCAATATAGTGCCTTTGCTTTGGCATAATCTGTTATTCTCTCTCGGCATTCCTTGTAACATGATCTTATGCTCGACCCTGTGGTCTAGCTATTTCATATCTGATTCTGTTACTTCAGTGAATATCTGCTGAAGCAATGGAAGAGAAAGTGATATACAAATGAAACCTAATAATAATTGATATTGGCACTCCGCTTAGCTGACATGATGCGCTTCTCGCTACTATGGAGTTGTCTAGTGGCATGGTGAATTATGAGACATATTAGTTCTTGGTTGGCAGAATGAGCGGAGATCATAGGAATAGCATGTCTTCATATTCTATTGCTGATTCTTAAATTGTCATTTGCTGTTGTATATTTGAGTGTTGATGCTCAACTTATATGTTGATACTTCATTCCCAGTTAGGGATAGAGAATGTTCTACTCAGGGGAATCAAGTGGAGCAAGTTGCTTGATCCAGACAAGAAAGGCCAATGGTGGCTGTCAGGGGACATGGCTTCTAAAACTGACGATGTTGTCGAGGTTGCAAACACTATTGACAAAGAGGTCGCAGAAACCCAAAAAATGCTGCAGCTTGCCTCTGCCCAGAGAATGAATACAGATGCCAGAAGGGCAATATTCTGTATAATAATGAGCGGAGAGGACTATATTGATGCATTTGAGAAACTTTTGAGGTTGGATTTACCTGGAAAACAGGTAATTTACTAGCTGCACCGTTATGTAGGCATCGTTTTCTTTCACTAGGTTTTCTGTTACCTCGACTGAAATCACATAGTGGCATCATTGAGAATTATGGAGGAATGGTCCATATTTGTGCTGGGCCCTGACCCATTTGTCTGGAGGCAAAGAATAAGAAAAATATCATCATTCCTGTTTGTCTTTTATGTGCTGCAGGACAGAGAAATTATGCGTGTTCTTGTGGAGTGCTGTTTGCAGGAGAAAGTGTTTAACAGATACTATACAGTTCTGGCTGCTAAGTTATGTGAGCATGACAAGAACCACAAGTTCACTCTGCAGGTACTTCTATCCATCTACCTCACAATAGCTCAGAGGATTATGCCAGTTTCCCTAAGAATAAAAATTCTGCTATCTGCATGATCTAAGGAATTAATGGCACCTTTTTTATGGAAATAAGAAAAGCTGGTTTGTATGCTATTTCTCTGTGTCTGTTGCCTAAGTTTTTTCTGCAGGCACTCACGCTCGATGGTAGGTACTGAAATATTATGCTAATGAGTGAGGAAAATAAGAAGATTAGAAAATAAGCGAAACTTAGCAGTCACAAAGAAGGGAGATTCGGTTGGGGTGACCTCTTGGAGAAGCCATCAATATTATCCTTCCTTTCTGTTCTGTATCCCTGAAGTTTTTATCTACCTCATTTTATTAATTTGCTATCCTCCCGTGCAAATCCACAGTTCTGCCTTTGGGATCACTTTAAAGAGCTGGAATCGATGCAACTCTTGAGATCCATGCACCTGGCAAAGTTTGTGGCGGAGATGGTGGCCTCATTTACCCTATCACTTTCCCTTTTGAAAACGGTAGATTTCAGCGATGCCAGGCAACTAACGGCAAAACGGATCATTCACTTTCGGGTGCTATTCGAGGCGATGTTCGAGCAACCAGACAGTCTGATTTGGAACGTATTTACGCGGGTCGCAGTGAGTCCAGAGCTCGAGACTCTTAGATTTGGCATCGAGTTCTTTATTCGGGAATATGTGGTCAGTAGCAATAGAGCTCTCAGTGGAAAATTTAAGATTGTGAAGAAGGCTCTCAATAATGTCGAGGGCATACTCATGTGATGTTTTTCCTCTTTTTAAAGGCAAAATCCTCCTTTTCCATTTGACGATTATGGGTTCAGAGTCCTCCTTTGAGTTTGTTACATGCCTTTTCGCATGGCCAAAATTTTGGGGCTTAAATTAGGTTGTAGTTCAGAAGGTATTTCGTATATGATTTACATTATGTGACGGTGAAATGGTACTGTCTTGTGGAGACTGTTTCCCATACGTTTCGGTCCAGATGAAATTGTACGTATTGTCCTTTCATCAATTCATATAATGATTGTTGAAAAAATTCTAAATATATTATCGATGGTAAATGCAGCCCTAAAATTTTAAATTGTATCAATTTAGTTTAAAATGTTTTGATAATTTGTCAATGTGGTTTTTCTAGCCAAATTGGACGAAAATCATTAACATGGATTTTTTTATAATTTTTTTTTAATTTCCTCAAATTTTATTAATTTTTATTGGATTTTTTTTTATTCTTTTTGTTCTTTTTTCTCCTCTAGTAAGGGCAGGTGGCATCGCGAGGCCCTCGCTGACATGTGTGGCCGGTCATCGCCACGGCCCCAGCCAATGGTGGGAAATAAGAAAAAATAATCTTCCCGTTCCATCATCTTACTTATGTTCTTGGTGTAGCATTCAGACCAAATGACTATGAAATTACTTCGATACTTTCACATATTACAGAAAACGCAGGGGACATCTCTATGAAAAAAGAAAACTTGCAAAGATTGTTTAGATTAGCGCCGGTCAAACGATCATCATCGCCGTTAGCGATTTCCTACAAAAATTGATCGAAAGGCTAACAAAAATTGACCGAAATGACTAAATTGACAATTCATTAAAATATATATAACTAAATTGATACAATTAAAAAAGGGCCGCACTTTTTCCACTCCTCTTTTGACTTAGACACTCCCATTTTTTGTGTTTTGACCAAATTATCATTTACGGGGCTCACCATTTCTAGTACAACTCTACAAAAATGATCTTTTTTTTATGATTTGGATATCATTTCTTTTTTTTTCCTTGTGGGTCTCACTTTCCTTCTTCTTTTTGTCATGACTTTGACGTCTTAATTCTTCACTCTTGCAAATCGCCTTTGGCGTCCATTGTCATCAAAGAAAATACATTACCTCAATTCTCCTAAGATCAAACAACCAGATTAAACATATCCTGTATCACTATTTCCAATTAGTCAATTAATGAGAAGCAACAAGAGCATTACAAAACTGATTATGAAAAACTTATGGAAACAATAGTAAGAAACTAAACCCAGAGGAAGAAAAAGTTTAAAAGACGTAAGTATACTACATACCACACAAAACAATTGTACAATTGATTCACAAACACTGTTTTGATGCACACTGTGCTCTAAACGCATAATTGAATCACAAAATCAAGAATTTTCATGACCCAAAAGTCAAATTCACTTTTAAGAAACGATATTAAGAAATACTCAATAGAGATCGGGGTGAGCATGATTCGAGAACAAGAAAACTTAAAAAAAAACTTTCGCCAAAACCATACCTTCAATAGCGAATGAGGAGTGTGCGGATTGCTAAAGTAAGCAGCTTTTGGGGGATTGCAGATGCAAGATAAATTTATTGAAGAAGATGGAGAAGGAGTGGAAGGCCTAAGAGAATTGCTTGTCACAGGGAAAATATAGAGACGATTTGTAAAAGCGAAGAATTGAGGTCAAAGACATGAAAAGAAAGAAGAAAAAAGAAAGTGAGACCCGCAAGGAAAAACAAGAAGGACCGGATAATTAAAAAAAATCACTCTTCTAGATTTGTACCACAAATGGTGGGCCCTATCAGGAATGGCATGGTCAAAACACAAAGAAAATGAGTATCTAAGCTAAAAAAGGAGTGAAAAAAGCGCGATTCTTAAAAAAATGTAGGATTGAATTTGATAGTAGGTTTACAATTTTTTGAATAATTTTTCCAAGCTCTTTTCTAATTGTCCACGACTTCTTTCGTGCGTTATTAACCGTTTGATTGCCCGTCGTTGTCAATTTTAGAAGCGCATCATGAAAGCGTTACGTCGTCAGATCATTTGTTTTTGTCGTTCTTCAGGCTAAAAGCGTACTCATACTCGCTCACGTCAGCCTATGCGCTCTCCAACATGGAGCCATGGAGGTGCCACATCGGATTTTCGGGACCGGCGCATGAACCCATCTCAGAATTAACAAGTAGAATACGCAAAAATTCATGTGAAAACTGCCCTCGGCGCACTAATTGGTACAGAAAGCAATTTCTTTCTTTCCAAAGAAAGCGATGCGTACAACCAAAGGGAAAAATTTTAGAATAGTGAAAAATAAGCGGATCAAAAGGAAAAAACAGACCCTCAAGGGTGCATCAAACCTCCTAACATTACGTTGACCCCGATTATTAAATCCAATAGCGAAATCTTGGCTTTTCTTGATTGTATTAGTAGGTAACCGTTGAATCATCATCGAGGATTAAACTCCCCGACTTGAATATCGCTCACTTGGCGCTCGCGAGCTTGGTGCGGAGTACCTTGGCAGCAGCAACCATGTTCTTGAGGGCAGGCTTAACCTCGGGGTACTTGCGGGTCTTCAGTCCACAGTCAGGGTTCACCCACAAGATGTTCTTCTCAAGCACCGCAAGCATCTTGTTAATTCGGTCGGCGATCTCTTCGGTCGATGGTATTCTCGGGGAGTGGATGTCATACACACCGGGGCCAATTCCGGCACCATACTTCACTCCCTCGCGGAAGACCGAGAGCAGCTTCTCATCGGAACGGGAGTTCTCGATGGTGATGACGTCGGCATCCATGTCGATGATGGAGTGGATGATGTCATTGAAGTGGGAGTAGCACATGTGGGTATGGATCTGGGAAAAGTTGGAAGGAGGCAAAATTAGCTAAGAACGGTAAAGACAGTTCGAATGGATCAGTTAGATCTTGAGGCATGAAATGCGAACCGGCTGGGAGAGAGAGAGAGAGAGAGAGAGAGAGAGAGAGAGAGAGAGAGAGAGAGAGAGAGAGAGAACCTGAGTAGTGTCCTTGACGCCACAGTTGGTGATCCTGAAGGAGTGAACGGCCCATTCCAAGTAGAATGACTGCTCGGACTTCCTAAGGGGAAGACCCTCTCTAAGAGCAGCCTCGTCAATCTGAATGACATTGATGCCGGCCTTCTCCAGATCCTCCACTTCATCCTTGATAGCCAAGGCAATCTGATAGCAAGTCTCAAATCTGCAAGAACACCCCCTGTCATGTTAAAGAATTTCTTGCCAAGAAAGCCAAAAAACAACCAACATCGTAGGCTTGAATTTTGATCGTGCTCATCGAAATTTTTGGTTTGTGTTCATCTTTACCTGGGCTGATCATTTCTTACAAAGGACCAGTTCAGAATGGTGACGGGACCAGTAAGCATTCCCTTCATTGGGCGAGCAGTCATGCTTTGGGCCATAGAGGACCAGAAAACGGTCATTGGCTTGGGGCGGCTCACATCACCATAGATAATAGGAGGTTTGACACAGCGAGAGCCATAAGATTGCACCCAACCATTAACAGTGAAGGCAAAACCAGACAACTGCTCGCCAAAGTACTCAACCATATCATTTCTCTGCAATCAAGATAATCCCAATTAGATAGAGAGGAAGACTTAAAAGTATATGGCATGCACAACCATTCATGGATTTCTTTTTATTCTGGTCAAAACTTTCTCCTCTTCATTGTTTTCATCATCGCTAATATGGTAGAGATGTAACCCAAGCAATAAAGCTGACCTCAGGCTCTCCATGAACCAAAACATCAATATCGAGCTCCTCTTGAAGCTTGACAACTTTGTTGATTTCCTCCTTGATGGCCTTGACGTATTCATCCTCAGAAATTCTATTAAGCATTCACGGTTAATGGTGTCAATTATGAGGATGACAAATCTCTCAAATACAAATGGACAGCAAAAACACAGCGAAAAATTAGATTCACTTACTTCTTGGCCTTGTATTCACGGCGGACTCTTCGGAGCTCCACGGTCTGGGGGAAGGATCCAATGGTGGTGGTTGGGAGGATTGGAAGGTTCAACTTTTTCTGCTGAGCATCAAGCCTAGCACTCACATTTGTAGCACGGCGATGGTCAGAACCCTTCAAGGCAGCAGCCTGAAATAGAGAGCATCAAGCCGTTCAAACAATATTAAAACTTTTTTGGTAGCATTAAAGACAGAGAGATACAGAAGCAGAATCCAATGAACTTACAGCCTTCTGAACAGCCTGATTAGTCACCCGTGGTGAGGACCTTCTTGAGGCCTGAGCGGCGGCATTGGCAGAGAAAAATGCCTGAACAGAGAGCCACGGCTATTGAGTAAGGGTTCAATACAAGAAGAGTACAGAAGAGAGAGATCACATCCTTTCCACTAATTAGATCACAAGTCAAGGTCAAGCCATAATCACAGACTAGTTGTTTAATCTGTTGATTGTCAAGAAGGAACCTATAAATGACTGTTGACCTCAACTATGGCTAGGTACCATGATGCTTTGACGATGAACAAGTAATAATACCTCATCCTTCTGCCCAGCCAATGCCTTTGACAACATATTCACTTCAACAACCTTCTGAGCAGCAAAAGCAAGCCATGATTTGATTTCCTTATCCAATTTGGTTTCATTAACTAGATCGACAGCAGTGTGCAAGAGGGAGCAAGAGGTGGAGACCACAAGCTTGTCTGGAGGGACAAACAATTAATCAGAAATCAGAATCCAACTCATAACGAATGCATGCCAAGACAAATGTAGTGCCGAGTATAAGTAGGGTGGTATTGTACCTTTGCCCACAATGCCCTCGAGAGCATTCAAGGTACTCAGAGATGCAGCAAGATCATTTGCCCAGATATTCCTACCATCAACCACTCCAGCAAAGAGGTATTTGCCTTTAGGAAATGCGCCCTTGATCATGTCAAGGGTCTTAGTTCCACGAACCAAATCAAATCCAAACCCAGTAACACCCTTCAAAGATGTAAGGACTTTGTAGGCCTCAGCGGGGATATCAGCAAAGTAGGTCTCAATAAGGACATTCAAACCAGAGATGGATGATTCAAGTTGCGCGTAGGCTTCTGTGAAGGCTTGCAACTTGTGAGAATCAAGATCCATCACAAGGGTCGGCTCATCAAATTGAATCCAAGAAGCCCCAGCAGCCTTAAGTTCAGAGATGACCTCCCTGTATGTTTACATAGCATCATAAACCAATGAAATTAGTCATTATAATCCAACAACGCAAAATTACTAACTCTTATTTTTCTTTTTGAGAAATTCAATTTCTCACTTGTAAATTGGAAGGATCTTTCCAAGAAGTGAAAGCAAAGAGAAGTTCTTGTCAACACCCTTTGCAGGCTTAGAAAGCAGCAAGTAGGAGACTGGACCAACAAGGACCGGAACAGTGTTCACTCCCAGCTGCATAAACAACAGAGTCAAGAACTGATCCATGCATTGTGTTCATGCATATCAGTTGGTATGCCAAATGAACGAAAGAACTGAATTATACATTTGCAATGTGCCTGTGTAAACGAATCCAAACATAAAAATGTAAAAAATTTCCAATTTTATATCATACTAAATACCATCAGCTTCATGGACAATAGAGTATAAACCTTTAGATGGAAGGAGACAACACATGCCACATAGTTATTTTATTCAAATTAACATCACTGCAGTAATTATCAGCTCCTCTAATAGGACAACAAAGGATAGGCCAAATGGCAGATGTTTCTCAACGTTCATAATCAAAGTGAACTTGCACTTATGGAGCTTGTCACCATAGAGGTAAAAAAGTCTACCAACTAAGCCTTATAATCTTAGTTACTTGAATTTAACAGTTTAATATATGTCATGATTCGTCATAATTCTATAACCTTCCAATATACATTTTAAAAAAAATAAAAAAAAAACATAGTTGCATACCGCCTTAGCCTCCTTGTATTCATTGACCGCTTTGTGAGAAGCATAGGAGAACTTGACATCAGGACCCAACTCAGGGACAATGTAGTGGCTGGATCAACACCAAAGACATTTGTCATTATCGAGAATAAAACCACAGATGATCAAAGACGTGCTGCATGAGACGACTTTATAACTTACTAGTTGGTGTCAAACCACTTGGTCATTTCCATAGCAGGAGCAGAGGCATTTCCTCTGCCCATGGAGAAGTAAACATCGAATCCAATCTCACCACCTTTCCAGCCATATCTGGGAGGCACAGCTCCGAGCATCGCGGTAGTGTCGAGCACCTGGTCATAGTATGCGAAAGTGTTGCTGGGGATGTACTTGGTGCCGGCAGCAGCCATCTGCTTCCAGATGGCTGATCTGAGATCTGCGGCCACCTTTTGGAGATCCTCTGCACTGCTCTTCCCATCCCAGAACGATTCCAGGGCGAACTTGAGCTCTCTCTTAGGGCCCATGCGAGGGTATCCAACAATGTGGGATGCCATGTCTCTGTGGGTCATGTCAACAGAAGAAATGATCAATTATCTTGACTTAAAGAAGCCAGAGGTCAACAAACCACTCTCATATAATGAAAAAAACAGAGACTCTGGAGCTCCTCAAAATGCTTCCTTCATGGATCTATATTGCAAACAATTCTATCGAGAGAAGTACTACACAAAAGCAGCCATATATTAGAGCCAAGGAGATAAAGTCCTGTCAGCAGCAGAGATACAATGTGGGGACAAAAACGCAAATTGGGCTTTAAAAGCATTAAAAGTCGTGCATTTTAGGGAACTTGCATGAAGACGCGGGGACGAGACAACCGGTTGGATCAACTTGCACTAAAAAATTGACTCGTGAAAGAAGAAAACGACACGGGAATTCATTGGCAGCAACCGCCCAGACAAACAACATAGAGGGCGCAGATCTACGCCTGTGGACGGCAGGAGATTTCACGCGGATCAGCCCCGCGGGGCGCACCGCGCTTCCACAAAAGCGAGCGCCAGAGATCAACACGCGAGACGACAAGGCGGAAGAGGGGACCGAGGCACACCAGATCCGCGACCGACAAATGCCACAGACAGAACAGCGCTCGACGCACCGGATCTGCCGCTAAACGAACGAGCAAAGCAAGCACCGACACGCATTGAACGGACACCCCCCCCCCCCCACCCCAAATCAGCAGCAGCACCACCACCGTAACAAGACGCGACGACGACGAAAAGACAATGGCCGCTTCGATACGTACGCACGTGTGGGGGATGGGGCGGTCGGGGGAGCGGCGTCGCGGCCGAACCAGAAGCGGGGGTTCCGTTCGGAGTTTGCAGAGGGGAAATGCGAATGCGTAGAGGGAGGGAGGCGAAACTTCGTGAAGCGAAAGGGGAAGGGACGAGACGGGTGTAATATTGAGGGAAGATGGACGCGTGAGGCAAAACCAAGAGCGAAGCCAAACCATGCGAAGAAGAAGAAGAAGAAGATGAGGGAGGGAGGGAGGGAGGGAGGGAGGGAAGGAGGAAGGGAAAGCCTACCTTCGTGGCGAGAGAAGCGGACTGCGACTGGTTCTTCTTCCTCCTCCTCTGCTTCTTTCTTCTTCTTCTCCGCGAGGTAGAGAGCGAAACAGAGGAGAGAGAGAGGGAGAGAGAGAGCGAGACGAAGTGAGAGAAGCGTTCCCGTTTCGCTTTTATAGAGAGATAGAGAGAGCGGGAGGTGGACCGCGGACTTCGTGTGGTAGATCGGGGGATAGGGACTTGCGAATTCCCGAATGGTCCGCGAGCTTTTGTACGGTTTGCAATTTCGTCCCCGAACTTTTTTATTTATACAGTATAATCCTTAAAACTTTGGTAAGATATTCGATCTAATTCCTAGATTATATGAAAAATATTCGATATTATTTCTGAACACGAAATACAAAGATAATATTGAATGTATTCGTATAGTCCGGAGGAAGGGAAGAAATTCAATAATCATTTGTGTAATTATCCTTAAATAGAAGAAATTCTCTCGTATATACTTTTTTTTATTTTTTATTTTATCTTAACCGGTTATGTTAATTACACGCACAAAATGTGAAACCGATCACCTCGCAAAATTCAAATGTAGATGTCATGATTGCATTTTCCGATGGATTATTGCTGGATTTACTATCATATATATATATATATACATATATTATATATGTGTGTATATGCACCTTTACATAACGAAGGAGGGACATAGACATGTGTGTTTGGAGTTAGCTTTGTTACCGAGCTGCTTCGCATGTCAATTGTCCAATGATGAATGCGTTACATAGTGACATTTTTAACCTAGCTCAGGCTTCTTTTATCTCCTAATTTGTTTCTTGAAATGGTTGTCAAAGCTGAGCAAATCCCTTATTTATCACCGAAAAGTACGACACACACCGACAAGACGAGAGCTCTTTATTTGAGAATGCATCGGGATAGCCCTCAAACGTGGCGTGATCTTTTCGTTCTTGTTTTTTTCTTCAAAAGCAAGGTATCTTTGCTAAAATCTCATTTCCCATTAACCAAATCCAATTTCAAAAGAAGACGAATTATCTAGTTCACCCTCAGATTATTTACACATAAGATCACCTCAAAGTATAATTAGGTAACGGGAATATTTTGATCTGCACGCAACTCCCCAGAGGTAGCAGGATTACGAAGTAAAGTGGTCTTTCGTTCTCCGTTGACATTCTCTGTATGAGGGATCGGAGGAGGGGCTTCGATCCAACGTCGCAAATTGATCTGGTACTGATCTGGGGGAGCTGGGGAAAGCTGGTCAAAGATGGAGCAAACAACAAGCAAAGCAACGCTCTCATTATATATTTTCACATGGGGGCCATCCATCATATTACGTACTGTGCCTTGCGGTAAAAGTAAAAAACACGGCGTTGCTTTCTTTCGTCCCGATTCGATAAGGTCGATGAAGTCGATCTTGAATGTACAGCGATAACTAGAGTGGAAACCACGAAGAAGTGTCGGCGGTGCAAAGTGTTATTTACAGCGCACCAACTGGCAGTGGCACCCCCCCTCCTCGATGTCGCACGACCATGCTCTTTCATTTTCCTTCCAGGATCGCGCCGGTTGATGCTACTGCCTTCGCTTCTTTTTGGGGGAGGATCTTCTCCTCCTCTTCATACCATACAAGGCCAATTTCGTTTTTTAAGTCCAACATCGAAGTTGGACCAGGAAAAAAGGAAGAAAAGCGATCGGGCAACACCTAAAAAAAGAATGATACAACACAATCGTGACTGTTGCGGTACTATCATGAAAAGAAGAATTCATGGTATGTTCGTTCCGATTTCACAGCTTTTTTCGAGTGCTAATTTTCCCCTTTTGTTTTCGTTCAAGCGACGACACTGATCCCCCAGTTGCCACCGTTTGAAGGATTTCATAAGTTGCCAGGGTTGGTAAGGGAATAAGACAAGAACAGGTACCTCTCACTCGCCACCTATCTTCCATGTAAATTTCTCCAACCTTCCCTTAACCTACCCACCCTCCCCATCGGCTCCCCCCATTTTCTTGCTTGCAGTCATCTGCGTTTCCAACGTGCTTATAATATAAGCAATTAAATATGTAAGCATTAGAATAACAAGGTCCTAATTACAGAAAGAAAACACTTGATTTATCTAATTTTTCGTAACGACCGCTTAATCGAGACTCGATTCCAATCTAAATGAGTTCGACTAGGCGATTAATTGCTCTCTCCAACTCCTTGCTCTTTGTGATACTCTCCCTCTTTCTCCCAACTAACACATTTGACTCCTTCGCCTTATTTTCTCTATCTGGCACTTTCCTCCCTCTCTTTCCTTTAAGTATGCATATGCTTCCATGTGTGCCATCATGCTCATTTACATGCAAAACAGAGACGATTTAATTAATATTTTGGACCATATTAATTCTTGTCCGTCCGTCCACAACTAGAGCTCCCATCATATTTGTTTTCGACGAAGGATCCATTTGTTTGAAGGGAAATCATTTTTAAGAAATCTTTGTTTGACTTTTCGGTATTTGGACGATGGAAAACTAATCGATCTAATATTTTTCATAAATTGAAAACAATAAGTTTAGATTGACGGAAAACGACTTCTCTTTCTGGTAAGAGGAAAGTCGGTTTCCCTGAACCACTAATCAAATGAAAACAAACCATTTTTCTTGTAAATGATTTCCGTTGAGAATGTTTTTCTTATCATAATATTTTCAGTGAAACAAATAGACCTTAAGTTTGTAAATCGGTGGTCTATACATGTGACTCATCAACCAGAAACTGTTTTCTCCGATTAGGGAGGAGAAGGCATTGCAAGTATTTTCTTTCTTTTTTTCTTTGTTTTGATTAATGCATGAACAGATGAAAGTAGGTTTGCACCAAAAATGTCTCCTGGTTTTTGGTAAAACGGTTGACCACCCTCGAGTCACTTTCCGAAACCCTAAAGAACTCTGCCAAAATTGTCGGTTGGTGATTCCATTTTCTTCAAGTTTTTAATCGAACTCGAGTGATCCGCAAAGTCATCTCATCGAGGTGAGTAGGTGTAGACTTGGTAAAAAACCTAAAATCCACCAACCCCGCAATCCAAAGAAGAAGAAAAAAGAACAAGGACCAGCTTCGAAGTTTCAGCTATCAGATCAGAGTTTAACCCATTGCTTTCATCACCAACCCATCTATCTGTGCCTTTTCTGGCTGCATTCATCCCACCAACAACGGATCGCGACTGTGTACTTTGTATCTCGTCTTATGTAACAGTAAAAAGGGATGTCAGGTCCTAATGAATGCGGAAGATCTTGTCAAGACTTCGATGTGTATCGATGAGTTAGGTGCTCGATAAGAAAGCGAGAGGTGTCAGTCTAGATCGGTTTTCTTGTTCATGTATATAAAGACCCGACCTGTCTTTATGGAATGAGAGATGCGCTAGTCTAATCTCTCCCCCCTAGGGCTGGAGCAATTCGTGTATAAGCTTATGCTAGTTCATTTGCCGTTGGTCATGCTTCAAGTCATAGCTTATAGATGGCGCTCGGCCATTGCATCGTCCTAGCTAAGCTTTCTCTTGGCAATCTCAAACGAGAGCTATGATCATTGAGCGAACGAGTTTTCATCGCGATCTATGCATATCAGATTCGGCGGTTGCGAATAGGTTAGGATGAGGCATTAGATGGAATTGGTGTTACTGTTTAGGATGGCTCGTGCCGGGTAACGGCTATTAGAATCAAAAGGGGCTTAACAATTGCGACATTGCATGGCGATGCGATCCAATTTGTCGGCGAGCACTGGTGAGCTTTGTAAAGGTTGGGCCTCTCTCTCAGACTCTCTTTCTCTCTCTAGCTGGCTATACATATTCGGCTTTGGTTGATGATTTGGGAGATCCAAACATGGGTCAGGTGTGATATCTTTTGGTCAATCTCTTCGTGGTTCGTCCGACAATCGGTACGCATGAACAGAGTGGAGTGAAGCCAGGGCTTTTTGGTCGAGCATGAAATGGATCCGACATGTAATTAAATCTCAGGATAATTACATAAGTAGTCCATAAACTTTGACTCGATGTGCAATGTCGTCCCTCAAATTTTGATTTATTCAATGTGATATTTGAATTTTAGCACAACGTGCAATGTCGTTCTTGAACTTTTAATTTGTTCAATATGATCATCAGACTTTCAGTACATATTCAATCTAGTTCAGAGACTATATGAAAATATTCAATATTGCCTTTAAACTTGAATAAATGGAAGGACAATATTGAACAATATCATATAATTTAAGGATTAAATTGAATATGTATCAAAAGTTCATGAACCATATTGAACAAATTAAAAATTCAAAAATGACATTGAACAAATTAGAAATTCAGAAATGACAGTGCATATTGGGCTAAAATTTGGAAATAATTTGTGTCATTTTCCCTTAAATCATGTGAAAGTAATTAAACTTGCTTATAAAATTAAAATGTTGAGCGATGTGGTGACAACCGATTCAATCATAAACATTTCAATTCAGCCAATTTAGTTCTAAAATCCTTTGACGATTTGACTATCTAGTCATTCTGGCCAATCCAAGCCAGAAATTGTCTATGTGAACGTTAGCCAGTTTATGTAGTACGTACAAAACTGACATGAATAATTTTTAAAATTTTTTTGTCCTTTTCCTCTCTTTTTTCCTTTGTTTTTCTTCTGCTTTTTTTTTTGTCAAGGACTGGCAAGGGAGGTGGTGGCCACTAGCTTAGGCCCGATAGCACCCACTAGCTAGCCACTGAGCGAGGGTCGCCTTACCTTGATTTGGGCGAGGCATCACAACCTCGCCTTGTCTGTGGCCAGCGAGAGTCACGATGGCCTCATCTGGCCCCTCGCCTCTATAAATTGGAGACATGAAATCGCCCATATAAACATCTATACACCAATCATCTTGATCCAACAACACAAGCTACTTAGCCCAACAGACCAGCCTTGCCAAAAGGGGCCAATGCAGTGGAAGGCCTGATAATCAGATCACCGGCTCAATCATTAGATGTAATAAATTAATTCTGATGTAAGATTAGTCATAACGAATGGCCACAAATCACTCAAATTGACTCTATGAACATAATGCACAAATTTGCAAGAGAACATGAATCAAGCTTATTTTAACCAAATGCTATACACAGATGCCATCAGACCACCATACAATTGATCGATCCCAGATTACAACTGAAAATACCCCGGGCTAAGAACCGTGCGCGGGTCATTGTCTGCGCCGATCTTTCGTAAGAACTTGAAGGATTATCACGAGTCAAGCGATGAACGATCGTGTACTATGTACTAAGGTTACAGAACGGACACAATGTACTGAACGAATCTACACGTATGAACTCCTACCACACCTACTTTTTGCTATAGAAAAAGAATCAATGGACAGAGCCTAATCAAGAATTAGAATGTGCAGAAGCAAAACTGGATTTGTGCCGTTCAATTCTAGCCCTCGGTTAGAGCACGGCAATTTGCCTGGACAAATCGAAGCTACCGCGAAGTCCCTTCCTTCTCCGAGTGATCTGCTTCTTCTTCAACCCTCCGTGCTTGCCGTCTCGACCCAACGATCCGCCACCGACGCCTCCCAAGAGCGAAGCGGCGGCACCCGCGATTTGGGTGCCCCCGTCTTTGCACGCGGCGCCGTGCCTGAGTATCCTGGAGATCCCCGTGTAGGCCAGCGACTCGGCAATCTGTAGCGCGCTCAGTCCCTTGTTGGTCCTTGCCTCCGGGTCGGCTCCTTTCTTCACTAGTAACTCCACGGCCTCCGTGTGTCCCGATTCGGTCGCGCAGTGCAAGGCGGTGTATCCATCCTCGTCCCTCGCGTCGATGTCGATTCCCTTCTCGAGCAGAGCCTTGACCGCCTCGGTGTGCCCCTTGAACGAGGCGCGGTGCAGCGCAGTCCACCCGTGCTGGTCGCGGCCGTTGAGCGCGGCCCCGTTCTCGAGAAGCCGGTGGATCTGCCGCGCTTCTCCTTTCCTCGCCGCCGTGCACAGTCTGTCCCCTAACTGTAGGGCGTCGAAGAGCTTCGTGTGGCCGTGCTCCGCCGCGAGGTCGTAGGCGGTCTTGCCGTACCTGTTGCGGACGTCTTTATGGGCTCCTTTCTGCAGCAGGAGCTTCACCATGTTCTCGTCCCCATAGCTCGCCGCGATGTGCAACGGCGTGTCGCCGTCTTTGCCGTTGTGCACGTCGGTCTTGGCTCCGCCGCTCAGTAAAAGCCTCGCGCACTCTCTTCTCTGCTCCTCCACGGCGACGTGCAAGGCCGTCTTGCCATCGTTGGTGAGAGCATCCGGGTCGGCCCCTTTTAGCAGGAGCAGCTTCAACACCTCCGCATGTCCGCCACCCGCGGCGAGGTGAACAGGGCCCCGGTTCGATGTCTCCGAGCGTTCGATGCTCGCTCGGCGGGCCAACAGGAGCTCCGCGATCAGAGTTTCTCCGGCGGCGGCGGCGGCCTCGAGCGGGCTGTATCCCGAAGATCGGTTGGGAGCCTCCAGGCACGGCTCGAATTCAAGGAGCAATTGGACGAGGTCGGCCCGGCCCCGCGCAATGGCCAGGTGGAGCAGCGTCTGGCCGTGCTCGTCGACGGAGTCCGCGAGCTTCCAACCCGGGTCGCTCCGCTCCATCACCTCCCTAATCTCGTCCATCGAACCCTCGGCGACGAGCCGAACCATGATCGGCGAGCCGACGAACATGACCCTCAGGCCGCTATCGACGAACACCTGCTTCTTCCTGGCGGCGAACCAATCGCCGGGGACCTCGAAGGTGGAGCTCGGGCTCTTCACCGCCGCGCCGGGGACCACGACGCTGTGGAGGAGGAACAGGTCGCCGCCGCCGCCGCCGCAGCAGCGAGCGGGGAACGGGTCGGGGAGCGCCGAGCCGGGCGGGTGGTGGTAAGTGATCTCCACGGCCAGCGCCGAGAGCGGAGCTATGATCCCCGACTGCGGCCTCGCGGTGTAGCGGCTCTTGTGCTCCGGCGGCTGGAGCATGAACGCGACCGGCATGGTGTGCATGACGTTGCGCAGGGTGAGGTCGCCGCGGCACTTGTGTCCCGGCTCGATTCGGATGGCCACCGTGCTCGACGGCTCCAAGCTGATGAGCCTGTCCATTTCGAACCACCCCGTAAGCCTACGGTCGAGGTGGGCGTGTGGTTTTAAAGGCTGGGAAGGGGAGGCGGGCGGGGCAGCAGCGAATGGCGGGCCGCCACGCGTGGCCGAACAGCATGGTGCTGACAAAGCCCTCGTGCGTTGGCCGTCTTGCCATATGGAGCCTTGTGGTTCTGCGGAAGTCTGTGCTGGATGCTAGCTGGGATGGGTGGGGTTACCGAAGAAGATGCGTTTTCCGATATGGCCGAGAGAGTATCGAGTTCTTGCGTGGCTGCCCTACGAGGCGGTACCGAAGATTGCGTTTTCTTTTTTTTTTTTTTTTTTGGCTAATATCACCAAAAACCCTAAACTGGTACACTTATGACAATTTTACCCCGAACTATTTTTTTGACTATAAAAAATCTCAAACTAGTACATCTGTGATAAATTTACCCCGAACCATTTTTTTGACCACCAAAAATCCCAAACCGGTATACTTGTGACAATTTTACCCTGAACTATTTCTTCGACCACCAAAAACCCTATACTAGTACACCTATAACAATTTTACCCCCGGAACTAATTTTTTGATCACTAAAAATCCCAAACTGGTACATTTGTGACAAATTTACCCTCTATTAGTGTCCGTTAAATTATATTACTATCACAAAAAATCACAAATTGGTAAACTTGAGACAAACAGAGGGGTAAAACCCAAAATCGGTACACATGTCAATTACCGCGTGTCATTAAACTTTGTAATTTGATAGCAAAATTTAATGAAAATTAACGGATGGTAAATTTGTCACAAGTGTATCAGTTTGGGGTTTTTTGTGGTAAAAAAATTAGTTCGGGGGTAAAATTGTCACAAGTATACCAGTGTGGGGTTTTTAATGGTTAAAAAAATAGTTCGAGGTAAAATTGTCACAGGTGTACCAGTTTAGGGTTTTTTGTGGTCAAAAAAATAGTTTTGGGTAAACTTATCATAAATGTACCAGTTTGGGGTTTTTCATGATATTAACCCTTCTTTTTTTGTCTGGCTATGTCTTGTTTCCATTCGTATCTCTCTCTATTCACAAGTCGTTGTATGCTATGTGTTGTGCGTAGGTTTTAAAAACCTTGCTTCCTCTTGCTCGTGCATCCCCGCCCCAAGCCCTCCCCGAAAAGGTGAGGATTCGAACTCATCACATTTTTCTTCCAAAGTGAAAAGGGTGGCCACTGGGGAGGGGGGTTCCAATAGTTGTACCAAAGATTTGTTAGCGAGTATTCTCTGATTATCGACACGTGTTGTGCTCGAATGGTGAAGATGAGCTCTGCTCGTCTCGCGGCGATCTTTGATTTCCAGCCTCATCGGAGCACTTCGAAAGCAAAAAAACAACCTTGGATGCGCTCGGGCCAATCGGAGAGCATGCCCTTGAGATCGGCCGGGGAGGCGGCCTGGTCGGGGTACGCTAAAACCAGCTCGTATTTTCCTAATGGATCAATAGAAAAAAAAATGTCCTATCCAATTGAATTGTTGTTTTGACGCTTTGTTGCATCGCATTATGTTATGTTGTCCATCGATCGATATATATATCGTAGTCCCTAACTATAAACTAAGCTGTTAATATGTGTGAAGGACTAAAAATGTGTGCTCTTGATTGAGAAATGCTTGGATTATAGCCCGAAACGCTACAATATCCAGAATGTTATATACCATGTACAAAAATTTCGTTAGACAAATCGAACAAATCTGCCCGGTACGTACGCATGTGTCGCTTTTGATGATTAGTTTCACCATTTCTACCATTTACTGTTCGATACGCCTCCCCCGCCTCGATAATCTTAGTCATTAATATGTGTTTGTGTGTCTTTGTTTTTCTTCCTTAGAACTATGCTGTCGCGTGACAAATGGTAAAAACATCAATCTAGTCTAAAACATGGCAAACCGTCCAGGCACCGAGAGAGAGAGAGCTGGGGGAGGAGGGGTAATGAATTGAACGAATCCTAGAGCAACAATGATAGTAAATTATATTTATCCTGGTGTCGCATTTAAACTACGTGCGAGGATGAAAACTCTATTGCATAGAATTGGTCTAACTTAATCGTGATTTCATGATTGGACTCTTCTCGAATCGACAGGTCATTGCTGCTGATGCGCATGTCCATTTGGACTCTGCCCCACGACCCCGACTGTGCTCCATGCTTTGTTAGACGTATTCTGTTGGTTGCCAGATGGGAAATCTTACTTTAGTTCGCAGACAGCTTCAATGACAACAAGTGCTACGTTTAAGAAAAGCAAAAATTGGAAGTTCCCGCAGCGAGGTCCTCTTGGTGCCTAGATTGGGCTTTTCGGCTGATACCGACCGGTTACGGCGATAAAATATCTCGGGCTCCGTATGGTTCGCGGAAAAAGGAATGATTTAGAAAACTTCTTCCCGAAACTGATCACTTGTGTCGCCTGAGATAATTAGTCGGTGAAGGATGTTTTCAATATCGACATCGATTTATGTGTAAACATTTTTGTTGACGATGAAGATACTATTCGTTCGTTCGTTCATTTTTGTAAGCGATATAAGCAGTTCTTTTTAGAAAAATATTATCCGAATTGTTCGGGTTCAGCTATGGTATTGATCGAACTTTCAGACCGGCTGTGCAGAACTCCCTTGGTAACCTCCAGTAGATCGCCCACGCTGATCGCCATATCCCACCTCTTTTTACTGATAAAAAGGCATGGCTCTTGAACTTTCCGACTGCTGATTGCAAGCTAATCGTTCATTTTTTTTGTTCTCGAACTATTCTAGCATACCCTTTGAGAAAAAAAATTTTGGATTGGTAAGTTTCAACCACCGATGATGAATAAAAAAGGTGGCCCGTAGCTGGCTTGTTTGTAGGCCGGTCAAATGGGTGGGTCGGGCTAGGTAAACAACGATCCTACCCATTTATATACTATCCATTTATATACAATGTAAATTCAATTAGACATACCCATACCTGTCCCATATCCCACCCAAGCTCAAATTCTTATCACTTTTTCTCCTTAAATTGTCGCCTTTGAAAGATGAGCAACTCCATAGACCGGCTAGCCGAGGCGGTGAGGGAGCTTGGGTGCTCGCATCAAGTCACCGGCTAGGGTTTCGCACGGCACATGAGCAACGTGGAGACATGCCGAGTGCTGCTCTAACGGACAAGAACATCTCCATGGATGGGTTCAGGGTCGTGTTATGAAATGGGGAGCGAAGGTGCCTAGAAAACAAATTTTTTTTTCTTTTTTGAGTACGTAATTTTAGCTAGCGCGAGTTGAGGACATTATCGTGGAAGTTAGATTTCTGCCTTCGCAAAACCATGAGTTGTTAGATTTCTAACTTCGAATTACCAAGCCTAATCTGATTGCTGCCCAACTCTTTTTAATTGAGTTTCCAATTTTATTTCAAATCACCAATTCTTGTTGGAGTAACTGACCCACGATTTGTTTGGTCATCACAAAAACTGTCAACATTGGTAACAAATTACAAATGTAAGTGGACAACATTGGAAGAAACCAATCGAACGACACATTGCCGTCCGAAAATGGCGCATCGGGCACTACCACATTAAGATGTCACGCGAGCACATCTACATCTACCACAACATACACATTTTTAAGAAATAAGAGACTAGAAAGAGGATAACAATCTTGACGATATTCATGTTTTTTTTCTTTTTTGGTCTGCTTGTTTTCACCAGCTCTGGGGCTTAGCTGAAGGAGACGAGCCAAAGAACGTTGACGTGCTCTTGGCTGCGACGCTGCTGATCATCTGCGACACCAAAGATCAGGCCCCCAAAATGTCAGATTACAAGATCGATTGAGCCATAATCATGCTGGTTACGACTAGTAGATGTGTAAGTCCATGATTTGATTCCACCTTACGATAATTGCATTATGATAAGTGTGCTTGGCGAAAGTATTGTTCATCGTTTGCCAGTATGACGGGTGTTGTTTGTTATTTCATATCTATCGAACTCGATGGCCTCAAAGAAAATTGCACTTTTTACCACGGCCACACAAGATCGCAACTCGCGGTGTTAACTTTACCTAGTAACTCAGTCGCTATCGCTGTCGCTGCCACTACTGTGGCCATGCTCGTGCTTCTTCTTCTTCTTGTCCTCCTTCTTCTTCTCCACCTTGTCACCGTGATCGCTGCCGTGGATCTTGTCCTTGATCTTCTCTCCCTTGTGCTCCTCTCCATGGTGCTCCAGCTTGTGGCCGTGGCCTTCCGGCTTGTGCTCTTCGGGATTCTTGTGGTGGTCATGGTCGTGGCCATGGACCCTCCAGCTTGTGTTGCTCCTCCTCCTCCTCCTTGTGGCCTCCAATGTGGAGGGCCTCCTCAATCTTGTGAATGACTCCTGCCATTTCCTCTCTTTTCCTCGAGTGATGTTATGCAAGCTGCTTGGTTTTTCGATGGAATTGAATGTGATGAGAGTTGGAAGCCACCGATGTCCTCTATTTATAGGCGATGTTAAAGGATCGATTCAAACCATGCGTGGCATCATGGGAAAGCACTAAGCAGCAGGGAATCTGATGCTGTACGATTAAAATAAATTATCCACCTCGAGTCTCTCGCTTGTATTTATATTAGTAAGTTTCATGAAGTGCACGTGGCTCTCTTTCAATCTTGTTTCGTTCCAGTTCATCTTTTTAATGCTCACCCGATCCTTTTTTTCCCTAATTGAGGAGATTCCTCTGTACGCACGAACCGCAGTTGCCGACCACTAGTGTTTAGCTTCTCTCTGGCCTGGGAAAGCGTCCACCGACCATTGGATCGTGGGCGTTTCAAGTTCCCAAAATTTCCCATAATTTCCGTTCTGGGGGGACAGAAGAGGAGGACCAGACGAATGATAATGTGCACCATGGCACTTGTTTTTGGTTCTCATGTGCTTCTCTGATGTCCGAAGGAAAAAAAAGTTCGAAATCTGAACTTTGACAGTATAATTCTCAAGTTTTAATTGTTTTGATTTAATCTTTAAATTTTTAGCATAATCTGTAGTGTGATTCCTACACTTTTAATATGTTCAAAATGATTGCTAGATTTTTAATACATATTCAATTTGATTACTAGACTATACAAAAAAAAATTCAATTTGTCCTTCCATTAATATAAGTTCAGCGACAACATTAAATATTGTCGTATAGGTCAAAAACTAAATTGAATATGTACCTATCGTAAATCGACAGCCATAACGCAATATGCTAAGATCTGAATCTGGTCCCGATTCATTCATTGTTTCCATCAGCATTTTGAGCAACTCGCACCAAGTTTAGGAAAACGAGGTATTTACCAACATTCTGAAAAGACAGCAGTCTTCACGACTGAATGGATTGACATACCATAAAATCAATCCTAGTAAAAAGACATTGACCTTTGGTACATGTTTAACCACAGCTTTTGCTTCAACTTTAGATTCACGCCGCTGTTTGGCATTAGAAAAGCCAGTGGAAAATCAACCGACAAAACTTTTAGCCTGTGTCTGAGCTCTCCACCATACTTTTCAGTTCTCAAAAGTAGCAATTCCAAAACCAAAAACTGAAGAAATCATGCCCAAAAGATTCGCTTTACCATGCCAAAAACGCTAAAGAGAAAAGATAAGTCTTAATATGGTGGTGGGTCATTCAGGAATCCGACTTCATGACCAGAAATCCCTTTCTAAACCCACTAAAACTGTACTTACACTTTCCTAGCGACAAGCCTCAAACGTTCACAATCCATATATGTAGGAGAAAAGCAGAAGGAAACACCTAATGAATCAGCTCAACTCCAGCAATAACGTAGGCAACACCATATAAATATCTACATCAGCCAACAACCAGAACATGTTTATTCTCACCTAAAATAAAGAGTAGACGTCAGTATGCAAGAGATTGCCGACGTCATTGGCCGAAATAAATAAGAGGCCAACCTATACAAGCATTTCACAATCTTCGTGGTTATCTAATTGCCCCAAGCAAATTGGCACCGTCAAGCTTTGCACCTTCCAAACGCTGCAAAAGATATAAGATAGGAGGAGATCAAATGCTAAGCTGGTAAATGTCGAGACAAAAGGAGAAGAGACAAGATTGCCAAATATATATCTCTCACAGTAGGCAAGGAGGCTCAAATAGAGGGTGATTTCTTTTCTCAATTTCCATTTCCTCTTTTTAACACCCTTTTTCTTTTGTCTTCATATATTGAGGGAGCGAAGGGAATGAAGACGAGCAATAAAATGCATCTTTAGATGCATACAGGTAACATTTCAAAGCAATGTGAAAAAGAAGGGGAACCAGGCACTCGTCCAAGAGGACTTTCAACCAAATGAATGCCACAAATTGAGAATCAACAGAAGTGATGACATGCACAATGGATAAAATGCTTTTGAAGTGGAAAAGTAAGAAAGAAATGAAGGCAATTTACTCCACTTTTTGTCATCTATGTTATACCTGCTACAGTAGTTCAGGCTTCAAACCTTACACCACTGTCAAGTACCAATATCCACATTAGACCCATAGAGCAATTACTATTGCGCCATCAGCGGTTGCATACCAAGCAGCGATCCAAACAGTAAATGCAGCCACAAGCACATCCATTCCACCATTTCCCGATGACAGGTGGTTAAAAAAAATGGTTTTCGACTCGAATCCAAGAACTTCACCAAATAATTCAGGCACTAGTGTATGCCACTCAAATTGCCTACGTGTAAATTATCCTTTAGACTATAAATGAGGTGCTCAATGGGAACCTACATTCCAGCTGTCCTTAAAGAAGTATTCATATAGCAAGAATGCGATGCACCATACACAATATGCACTTCCCTTAAAAAGACACCAGCAGAGTCACATAAGATCAGCACACTCCACTCAGATCTATCTAATGGATACAACATGAATGGAGGATTTAATGTCACTCTGAGAATCATGAGAAAGGATGACCAAATAGTGAAAAACTACTATTACTCACTGTCTCTCGAAGATCTACATCGCGTAGGTATGCTCTTTGCAGGTTTGCACCTCTTAAATTTGCATTGCTTAATTTAGCCCCCTGAAAATCATGAAAGAAAAGGACTGACTGAAAGCTCGACAAAGTAAGGCCAGAAATATCCACCAATCGATTTATAATAATCAAACAAGGCTCAGTTCATATTACGTAAGAGTTTATCCTGTACAATGGAAGCATTATAATACACCTAAACCGTATGCATATCAGATTGTTGAAGATCAAATGCAATCTTTCATCAGAAACTTCAACCCAAATAGAAGAAAGTAATCAGGAGTGCTTGTTAAATTGCCAGGTCATAACCATCACTTGAAGAAGTACAATCAGAATAATGAAAGGAACAATTACCTTTAAGTTGGCACCCTCCAAATTGGCTCCCTCTAAGTTGGCATTGGTTAAATCAGCAGTCTGAAGATTTGTTTATAAAGTAAAGCATCAATTCTCTAGGCATGGATTATTGCAACACCACGCATTTGATAAATATCAATACTCATTTAATTCACACAACAGTCAAAAAACAGTAAACTGAAGAATCTCAACATTCCTCTTCAAATAGAAAAAAAACAAAATAATCATTTTTTGCTTTTTATAACAGCACAATAGTTTCATTAGCTTCACATATAACAGCTAAGTTACATCAAGAGACCGTCACTAAACCGTAACAATTCCAGTGATCTTTTGTCATTCTTCTCCCCTCTATCATTGAGATCTGAAGTTTCCCAGATATAACAATAGTTCATTGTTCATAGTATCGAAATTTCTCAGAAACTTGGTCGACACAATTCCTTGAATTTTATTCAGACAGTGCAACCTGTACAGTCCTCAGTGATGTCAATTAGAGGACGGCAAGGCAACAAACGAAACTGACTCATAACAACAAGAAGTAGGCTGGTTGTGAATGATTTGAGGACTTGACAAGCTTTCAGATAGAGATCCAATTGTTTCGAGTTAACATGCATGTGACCTTCGAAGTGATTTCAATGCCTATGGGCAACAGTGATTGGCAGAAGAAACGCAAATAGCACATAGGAAGTGATTTCATCAGTTCCTGGCAGACACTAGACAAAAGAGAACATAGGTTATAAGCTTATAAACATAGCATACAATTACAAAGTCCAGAGTACTAAAATGAGCTGCCCATGCAAGATGTAAGCAGATATCAAACCTGCAAATGTGCAGATCGCAAGTCTGCTCCACAGAAGCTACAATCGATCAGACAAGCATCTGCCAAGAGAATTTATATACTTTAATCACAATATCAGCACCTGATACAATTGATTTTAAGTAATATAGAAAGACTACTGCTGCTAAAATAAAGGCAGTACTCTTCAGCCTCCCTAAAAATCAACAGTAATGTGGCGTCATATGCATCAATGAAGTTGAGAACAATAAGGGAACTAGCATCCCTTCATGCAAAACTTCACTATCGCCAAAAGATGATCTCATATTCACTGTGGCACTATGATCATAGAGAGTCAAATCCGAGTCCAGTTCCATGTCAATTGACTCCACTTTAACTGTAGTAGCTGTGACAAACTACAACTTAACCCCGTGCAAACAAAGTTTCATAAAATAATGTGCATTCTTTTTTGCTCAAGAAATACTGTATGATTAGAAGTATTAAGAATTGCATAAAGACGCCAACCGAATTTATTGACAGTTCTCAACAACTCATAACTGGACCAGCCTAAAATGTGCAACTAATACATCTTTGTTTTTTTGGTGGAGAAACTGAGGAACAGGGAGAATCAACAACACAGAACTGACATATAATCAATTGCATAGGACGGGAGGCTGCCGAGAGCTGTATTTAGCCTAAATATACGTTGAACATGCTGCCACATTTTATATCTAAAATGCAGAAAGCATTTCTCATTTGTGAGAATCTCATTCTGATGAAAATTCATTTGAGATAGAATTTAGATATTTTAGCAATAATAAATTAAAGTGGTAAGCTACTGAAGATGTAGTGAGAAAAGAATTTACCAGAATATCCACAAAACAGATACCGTGACATTTTTAGAGGAATACAATGAAAAATACCACTAGGATAAGTGAACACCATGAAATAAGCCACAGATGACATTCTAATCATTCAAAGATGAACCAAAGTCCAAATATGACCATGTAGTAAATGAATGAAAGGAAAATTGCCTTGTAGATTTGCACTCTGAAGATTTGTACCAGCTAACAAAGCCCCACGAAGATTGGCTCCAGTAAATTCACATCTTCCCTAGGCAACAACAAAATCTCTTAGGCAAAATTAAAATTTTAAATAATCCAGAGGTTGGAAAACAAATTTTAGTGTCTTACTCACGCAAGGTAGCATTGTGGAATATGGATCCTTCAGCATCCACATCCTGGATTGAATTCATGGGCAACAGCAGATTATTGTTAAAGAAAAGGAAACCACGTAATTGTCAGCTAGAAATCTTGACATATTTGAATAAGTTATATAGACGAAATTCAACCTGGAAGAGAAATGACATAATGGTTTTAATTTTCAATGAACTCACCATATTGTCATATTTGAACATTAACACGTAAAGTTTGGCAAAATGCTAGAGCAAAGCATGGGTCAAGAGAGAAAGCCATTCTTAAAGAAGAAATGAATGCTTCGCATTTATGACAAACTATACCAACCCGGAATTTTGCACATTGCAAATTAGCTCGCGAAAAGAACACACTTTTGAGACAGGCATAGCTGAAATCTACAAATGACAGGTCCTACACACAGTTAAAAAGTAAATCCTCAAATTAGCTCAAAAAGATTGACATGCTTGGAAGAAAATTCTCATTAGACACAGAACCATGCACAACATACCAGCTTGGAAAGGTCGAGCCCAGAAAGATTAACCCCCCTAAATCTGACTCTTTCTGATTGTATACACTTGATAATATCAGTTCTTGTCAATTCCGAGTCCAACTCATCCTTATCCCCTTCCCTCTTCTTAGTCACAACAGAATGAATTCCATCGATTAGTCCCTGAAATTGGGAAAATTACAAGGATAGCGTTATTCACGAGGGCAGCCAATTTGTTTAGCACTAGACATGGAGAATATTAGTGACGTTTAAATAAATGTTTGTTACTATTTTTGGATAAGGTAGAAGTTTATCCACATAAACACATAAGGAACATGTATACATGAAGTTGTTTACATTACAGGAGAACATAACATCCAGCCTACTAATGGAACTTCAGCACAAAAAGAAACAGGACAAAAGGTGAACAAACTATATTTGCATCCGGAATGGAAGATTCTCAGGCGCATCAGGCTGATAGATTGTAAAGCCATTAACTTATCCTTTTCTGGCCTATCTCACAGACAATATGAAAACATTTAACATGCTAAATTTACAAATTGAAAGAAGGTGACACTACATTAAAGTATTACTAGTATGTATTCACTTTCATTTGTGAAAAATCAGACTAAGCAAGCCTTTTCTGCAGATTGACAATAGACCAACTGTCGAGTAGCATAAACTTGAAATAAGAAACTCCCGGGAATACCTGAAGTGCACCGATATTTACAAACGTATATGCAAGGATTACTAACCAGTAGTTGATAATATTCTGCCTCACGCAGAAGCTCCGAGTAGTCAGCGTCTGATAAAGTGGGAATGACACCATCCCTTAACCAGTTTAGAATATGTCTGAAGTGTTTCCCGTCTCGATCAACGAAGACAAATCCCTGGCAGAAGTTTGTCTGCATTAGCCAGTCCCATTCATGTGCTTGTAGACATCACTAAAAGGGTAACAATCTCAATGCAATCCACTTCCAGCACAAAGAGCGGGTGAGTGCAGTTTAGTGAGATTGAAATAGACAAGATTCCAACTTAGACACAGCATTTTCACTCCATCCATAAGCATCCCGTATTTTAACTGCAAATAGGATCTCTTTCAAGAAAGACATGTTTTTTCACAGCTGCGCAATTTATAGAGTCTTCAAGTCTGCCACACACCAACCTTTCAGAGAGATGGCTGTTTTTCTCTGTCCAACAATTTAAGAATCCAACTGCTACAATGCACAACTTTGTGTTTCCAATACTCCATGCCATTAGTAAACTAACAATGCCAGACTAGGCATTACAAGGCCACCCCCATAAACTTATCCAAAATGAGAACACCAGCCCAGTAGGGAACACAAAAGGCCAAAATACCAAAGTTGATAGCAACAGAATATTGTACATGAAAACAACCCCATAGTTCTCACGCTCAATACTTTGACTGACAACCCCATGCACGTATCACCATTATGCATGATATGAGGCTAGAATATGCAATCAAAGTCTTAAGTTGGCAAACTTGGATAAGTATAATTGGACAAACCCGTGTGTGTACGTGCACGAATGCACAGGTTCGCACGCACTCATGCATGCACACTATCAAGCAGCTCATCATCAATGTATAATGTACAAGTTCGCGCGCGCACGTGCATATTTCAATCTAGATATCAGATAAAGACTACCATGACAGCATACACAGCCAACTGAGCTGATGATTAATTAACTGGTAGTGGTGGAGCAACAGATGCCCTGTACAAACATCGCAATCTGAAGGTCCCTGAAGGCAAAACCACAGAAATGGAGATACTAATACCTTCTCGGCATCTTGGCACACCACATGGCGCCCACTGAACATAGCTGCCAGCATTGAATCGGGTTCCCGCTGAGTCAGCGTGTCCACAGTCGTGGAAAATTTTTTGCCACCTGCACACGATGGCACAAAATCATTTCCAAATCGAAAAGCTATCCTGCAAGCATTCATCATCCGAAAGTGCAGCAGCAGCAGCAGCCAAAAAACTATCCGCTCGGGACTGCCGATCCCGCAGCCCACACAAGCTTCAAAGCCCCCACCGACAGATCTCAGTCCAACCCTCAGCAGCTCAAAGCGCTCTTTTCCCCCACACACAAACTTAGCAGATAAGCAACTCGAGCTACAAGGCTCGTCGCCGATCCGATCGCTCGGCGATCCCCAGAAAACACAGCCCCAAATCCAACTCCGTAAAAAGGCATTCTCTCCGGGAAACACGCGAGACTTCGGGAGCGGATCCCGCGAAGGACGCGGTACCACTTGACAGAAGCAGGGACAAAAAGAAGAAGACGATCGAATCAAGATGCGCGAAGACATGCGCATCGTACATGGAGCGAGAGAGAAAGAAGAAGGAGAAGGAGAAGAAGAAGGAGGAGGAGGAGGAGGCGATGATGCTAACCGATGCTGAGGCGAACGATGGAGGAAGGATCAGCAGGTTGGATGCTCATTGCTGCTCGGCTTTTTTCTTGAAGTGAAGAAGATGGAGGGAGAGAGAGAGACAGAGAGAGAGAGAGACAGAGCAGAGGCCGAACAAGGAACTTGCGGGTCGCGTATAAATGCATTTCGGCTGGGCTCGATTTCTGGGCCATATCATGGTTCATCATATTGTTGCTTGAAATTTAATTAAACAGATGCTGATTAAAATAAATCAATCGCTTGCTCGAATATTAGTGGAAACGGGCAATTAGAAGAGAAGAGAGCTTCGCGAAGGAATACTAGTGGAAACGGACAATTGGAAGTTTTACATAAGTCTTGAATTGCAAGTAAAATGACCGATTCTGCCTTTTAACTCTGTTTGCTTTGCAAAAAATGATCGATGCAAATAAATATTTTCAGAAAAATATTTTTCAAGCAATTTATTTCATGCAACACAAATGGGGCATAAATTCTAATCGACAATCTTAGACTAATCAATCTATGGAGGGCCCCTATGATCTAGAGTAATCATATCATATATTAGACATCAAATCAAAGGTCCGTCACGATATTAATTGAATCCCACAAAATATCATTCTATTAACTATAAGGGAATAAAATGTCAAATCCATTCGAATGCACTTATTGTTAGTGGTCTGCCCTAAGAATCAATCAAGGTTGATACTCTAATATTAGTTGTGGATTAGGTTGTGTCGGAAAATCGACATTCACTATACTTAGATAGTCATAATGTCTTGTTAGAGACCGCTTATGACTTGTGGGCCAAAAAGAGTTTTGAGCACACTGCTAATGTTTAGTGAACCTACAGGGTCGCACACAATAGCGAACGGACTTATTATTTTCTATGCGCCTTGATCTACTTAAGAAGTAGATTTTAATTTATTCTCTTATTTAAATTATCTATGCGGTCGTGCGCGTTATAAGATAACGATTAAACGTACGATTAAATGTGGATGGTTTGGCGGGCCCAAATCGCCCAGCCCACTTCTTTTAATTTCGCTGGATAATGAGGGTGTATAAATAAATAGAGAATCGTTCTCTGTCAAGGGTTTTTTTCGACAGAGTATCGAAAATAAAACGGCGTTTAAGAAAAGGAACTTCAAGATCTTTCGCTCGCACGTGGATCGTTGGGGAATTCCGTTCGTGTGTATGGATACCGGTAGAGGCGCAACACTTGGGGCGCTAATCCAGACACAATCAGCTGCTAATTTATCTTCGATCTGCAAAAGGTACGCTTCGAAATTCCCTTTCGATTTCAATATACACATGGATTCTGTCAAGGGTTCTATATTCCGCTGCGTTGTTTTTCATTGATGAACCCTACAGTGGTATCAGAGCCACTTGTGATATATTGAAGTTGAATCGGAAACCCTAATTGTTGATACATATGATGTATGCCTGAAGTGAGTCTAAATTAGGGTTAGATGAATATGAAATACGAATTGATAGGATCAATTGAGATGGAACGAAGCAGGGATGGGTCGATCCTGTCTCGCTCGCGTTGAGACAGAAACGGCGCCGCGCCTAGGCTGTTGCCTGAGGCGGAGACAGCGGCGCGCCTGGGTTGTTGCCCGAGGCGAAGACGGTGGGCGGAGACGGCGGGCGGAGACGGCGGCTCATCTGGGCTTGTTGCCCGAGGCGGAGACGGCAGCGTGCCTAGTCGTCCGGCCAGATGCGTACGGTGAGGGCGCGAGACGCGGCAGCAACGGATAATCTCCCAAGAACACAGAATTAAGAATTATGTCTAGTTTTCGGGGCTTTCCTCATAAAACAGAATTGCAAATTCTGTCTAGGTTTCGGGGGCGCTGCCCCTTGACCCCGCGAGGGGCGCTGCACCTCGACCCCGCAAGGGGGCGCAGCCCCCTTGACCCCGCATGGAATTTGTCGTTCCCGTATGATTGATGTATTTTTGTTATTATAAGTGATGTTTCGTTTATGTTTATAATATGCTTACATTCATTGCTAATATATACAAAAGAGTCCCTAATAAAATTAAGTAATAATATGATGCCTTTCCAATCATACACCTATTAAGACTTGAATCGTCAATAGACGGGCCTGCCAAAGTAGGGTGTCTTTAACTATTTGAGTAAAATAGGATGGATAATAGTTATCCATAAGTCAAGATTGATTTACTTAACAAGGCTATCGAAACGGTTTTGGGCCTTGAGGCATAGTATTTGGGGATAAGATATGAGATGTGAACCCCAATAACCAAGAGTTGTATTCGATACAATTGACAAAGAGTTGTTTACCTAAATAACTTAGTCTTGAGCGGTAAGCCAAAGTTTACTCAAGTCTTGGTAAAATATGGATCTTGGTCTACTATACTTATTGGGATACATGTTATAAAGGTATAGTGGGAGTTTATTATTTATAATATTGATGAACAATTCACTTTGCATATTTATTGTAGATAATGGCAAATAGCTCTGCATCACACTTTTCACTGCGATCTGTCCTTGAGAAGGACAAATTGAATGGTTCAAACTTCTTGGACTGGTATAGAAGCTTGAGAATTGTTCTCAAGCAGGAGAAAAAGGATTATGTCCTAGAGAAACCAATCCCTCATAAGGCACCTCCTTCCAACGCTCCCCATGCTGAAAGGAATGCTTATCAGAAGCATAAAGATGATGCATTGGATGCATCATGTCTAATGTTAGCTACCATGAACTCAGACCTTCAGAAGCAGCTTGAGAACGTGGATGCCTATGATATGATCATGAACCTGAAAAATTTGTTTCAGGAACAGGCACGCACTGAAAGGTACCAAAC
Organism: Syzygium aqueum; assembly: GCA_031216185.1. Classification (NCBI taxonomy): domain Eukaryota; kingdom Viridiplantae; phylum Streptophyta; class Magnoliopsida; order Myrtales; family Myrtaceae; genus Syzygium; species Syzygium aqueum. Next base: position 21,664,127 of record CM062231.1, read on the forward strand.
GATAAATACCTTAATTAAGTGCAAACTAGCAAGTGGGAGCTCAGTTAGCCCACATGTCATAAAGATGATAGGTTATATTAAAAACCTGGAACGACTGGGCTCTCCCATTAGCCAAGAGTTGGCTACTGATATTATTCTTCAGTCATTGCCTCAAGATTATGACACGTTTGTTATGAACTATAACATGCATAATTTGAATAAGTCTTTGACTGAACTGCATGGGATGCTCAAAACTGCTGAGCAGAATATCAAGAGGGACCCTACCCCTAATGTTCTCATGGTTGAAAGGGGGAAAGGCTTTAAGAAGCCAGGTAAGGTCAAGGGTAGGGGCAAGGGCATTAAGCCCAAACCCAAATCCAAGACCAAACCGGGTCCGACTGCTGATGCTGTATGCTTCCATTGTGGTGAGAATGGACATTGGAAAAGGAATTGTAAGAAATATTTGGAGGATCTGAAGAAAAAGGGAAGTGAGACTTCTGATTCAGGTATTTATATTATAGAAGTAAATGTTACTACTAGTTCTACTTCATGGGTATTGGATACCAGTTGTGGTACTCACATTTGTATGAATGTGCAGGGACTAAAACGAAGTAGAACACTTGCAAAAGGTGAAGTGGAACTACGAGTTGGAAATGGAGCAAGAGTTGTTGCATTAGCCGTAGGAACATATGATGTAGCTTTACCTTCTGGCATGATTTTAGAATTGAATAATTGCTACTATGTACCTGCTATACGCAGAAATATTATTTCAGTTTCTTGTTTGGACAAGGAAGGTTTTTGTTTTGATATAAAGAACAATAGTTGTTCGTTTTATCTTAATGGATTATTTTATGGTAGCGCCCATATTGTGGATGGGATATATGTACTAAATCTTGATATGTCAATCTATAATATAAATACAAAAAGATTTAAATCTAATGATTTGAATCCAACCTACCTATGGCATTGTCGATTAGGCCACATAAATGAAAAACGAATTCACAAGCTTCATAGCGATGGACTATTAAATTCATTTGATTTTGAATCAATTGATACATGTGAATCTTGTTTAGTTGGAAAAATGACAAAAGTTCCTTTTACTAATCAAAGTGAGAGGACAAAAAAATTATTGGCCCTTATACATATCGATGTGTGTGGACCACTAAGTTCTACAGCCAGAGGAGGTTATCAGTACTTCATTACATTTACTGATGATTTCAGTAGATATGGATATGTTTACTTGATGAAACATAAGTCCGACTCCTTTGAAAAGTTCAAGGAATTTCAGAATGAAGTACAGAATCAACTTGGCAAAAATATCAAGGCTCTTCGATCTAATCGAGGAGGAGAATATTTAAGCCAAGAGTTCAATGACCATCGCAAAGAGTGTGGAATTGTTTCACAGCTCACTCCCCCTGGAACACCACAATGGAATAGTGTCTCTGAGAGGAGAAATCGAATTTTGTTAGACATGGTTCGATCGATGATGAGTCATTCAGATCTTTCATTATCTTTCTGGGGATATGCACTCGAGACAGCTGCGTTTACACTAAATAGAAGTCCATCAAAAGCTATAGAGAAGACGCCATATGAGATGTGGACAGGAAAAGTTCCTAGTTTGTCTTTTCTAAAGATTTGGGGTTGTGAAGCTTATGTAAAACGTTTACTTTCTGATAAGCTTGGACCCAAATCTGATAAATGCTTCTTTATGGGATATCCTAAAGAAACGAAAGGATATCACTTTTACAATCCATCAGAGAACAAAGTGTTTGTTGCTCGAAATGGTGTCTTTTTAGAGAAAGAGTTTCTTACTAAAGGAACCAGTGGGAGTAAGGTAAACCTCGAAGAAGTTGTAGTGCCACAAAAGGGTGTTCCAATTCATGAGGAATCTCAATTAGATCTACAAAGAGTTGTAGAGTCTACTCCAGTGGCACCTATAGTTCGTAGGTCTGAAAGAACACATCGTGAGCCTATGAGATATGGTTTTCATGTGACAGAACATCGTCATCTATTGTTAATAGAAAATGACGAACCTACGACCTATACAGAAGCTATGATGGGCCCAGACTCCGATAAATGGCTTCAGGCCATGAAATCTGAAATGGACTCAATGTATCAAAATAAAGTTTGGACTTTGATTGATCCACCTGAAGGTATCAAACCTATAGGGTGCAAGTGGGTTTTCAAGAAGAAAACTGATATGGATGGAAATGTTCACATCTATAAAGCACGGTTAGTAGCTAAAGGTTTCAAACAAACTCATGGTATTGACTATGATGAGACTTTTTCGCCAGTGGCCATGCTTAAGTCCATTTGGATTATCCTAGCATTTGCTGCATATTATAACTATGAGATATGGCAAATGAATGTAAAGACAACTCTCCTTAATGGAAAACTAGAAGAGGATGTGTACATGACACAACCTGAAGGCTTTACATCACCAGATAACACTGGAAAGATATGCAAGTTTCAACGTTCTATTTATGGATTGAAGCAGGCATCACGGAGCTGGAATATTCGTTTCGATGAAACTGTCAAAGAGTTTAGCTTCATCAGAAACAAAGAAGAAGCTTGTGTATACAAGAAGTTTAGTGGGAGTGCAATTGTGTTTCTAGTGTTGTATGTGGATGACATACTACTCATTGGAAATGACATTCCTATGCTTCAGTCAGTTAAGACATCGCTAGGAAAATTTTTCTCCATGAAGGACATGGGAGAAGCAAACTATATCTTGGGGATCAGGATCTATAGAGATAGATCTAAGAGACTTATTGGACCGAGTCAAAGTACATATGTTAACAAAGTCATCAATAGGTTTAATATGCAAGACTCCAAGAAAGGTTTTCTCCCGATGACACATGGCATAAGTCTTAGCAAGACTCAGTGTCCTTCAACACAAGATGAACGAGACCGCATGAGTATGATTCCTTATGCATCAGCTGTGGGTTCCATCATGTATGCTATGTTGTGCACTCGTCCCGATGTTGCTTATGCATTGAGCATGACAAGTAGATACCAGTCAGATCCAGGTGAACCTCACTGGATTGCTGTAAAAAATATCCTTAAGTACTTAAGAAGAACTAAGGATTTATTCTTAGTCTATGGAGGTGAGGAACAGATCACTATAAGTGGTTACACTGATGCTAGTTTCCAAATCGACAAAGACGACCTTCGATCGCAGTCAGGTTTTGTTTTTTGTGTGAATGGTGGAGCGGTGTGCTGGAAGAGTTCCAAGCAGGACACTCTTGCAGATTCTACGACAGAAGCTAAGTATATTGCTGCTTCAGAAGCATCAAAGGAAGCTGTTTGGATTCGCAAGTTCATAGAAGAACTGGGAATCAGTCCTACTAGTTTGAATCCAGTGGACCTCTATTGTGACAACAATGGGGCCATAGCTTTGGCTAAAGAGCCTAGGTCTCACCAAAAGACCAAACATATACTCATGAAGTATCATCTCATTCGAGAATTCATTGAAAGAGGTGATGTCAAGATGTGCAAAGTTGCAACGGAGTTGAATACAGCTGATCCGTTGACAAAGGCTCTTCCACAACCTAAGCATGAGCGTCATTGTAACACTTTAGGCCTTAGACACATTAGTGATTGGTCTTGATGTGAGTAGGAGTATATGTGATAAACATTTTCACTGTTCATTAATAAAATATATATTATTTGATTTCGATCTAATTTTAGTAGATAATTGAATGTGAAATCTTTATCCCATGAATATTGAATATCCTTAATAGATAATCAAATACGTGATTTGATCGTGAAACTCTATTAATAGAGTGGATATTAATATTCTAAATGTCCCTAGTCAATTGCCATTGTGCATTGGGAAGCAAATGGCGTTTGAGACTAGCATGTGAGTCAACTGATGACCAAGTTTCACGAGTCATGAATATAGAGATATAAAGTTGATCACATAGAATACATGTTAGAGAACATTGTATTGGACAGACCCACTATGAGAATACTGTAGGATTGTTATATAATGTCGTCAGTATTTCTCATCACAACTATAGAGTATAGTCCTTTGATCTGAGTCTGCCATGGTTTCCTAGACGTGGATTGGCATGCTTTAACATTGCCAAACGTTAGCCGTAATAGGTGATTATAAAGGTAATGGCTAGGCATGTCATGAATCGTGCCGAGTGATGTGAGTAGACAAGATGGGATTTGTCCCTCTCATATAACGAGGGTATGATTTCCTGGCCTCCCGTAGAGTTGAGACTGTGAAATGCATGGCCATGCTCAAGTGAGTTGAAGTGTCAACTACTTGTTTTGACAGTCTAACTGCGGTATCGGGAAAAATGAGTTTAAGCTATATAAGAATGACACTTGTCCTGTCTTATGCTTAACTCGGAAATCAAGTGACAAAGGGACTTAGTTTATATGATTGGTTCTAGTGCAAGTGGGAGATTGTTAGTGGTCTGCCCTAAGAATCAATCAAGGTTGATACTCTAATATTAGTTGTGGATTAGATTGTGTCGGAAAATCGACATTCACTATACTTAGGTAGTCATAATGTCTTGCTAGAGACCGCTTATGACTTGTGGGCCAAAAAGAGTTTTGAGCACACTGCTAATGTTTAGTGAACCTACAGGGTCGCACACAATAGCGAACGGACTTATTATTTTCTATGCGCCTTGATCTACTTAAGAAGTAGATTTTAATTTATTCTCTTATTTAAATTATCTATGCGGTCGTGCGCGTTATAAGATAACGATTAAACGTACGATTAAATGTGGATGGTTTGGTGGGCCCAAATCGCCCGGCCCACTTCTTTTAATTTCGCTGGATAATGAGGGTGTATAAATAGATAGAGAATCGTTCTCTGTCTAGGGTTTTTTCGACAGAGTATCGAAAATAAAACGGCGTTTAAGAAAAGGAACTTCAAGATCTTTCGCTCGCACGTGGATCGTTGGGGAATTCCGTTCGTGTGTGTGGATACCGGTAGAGGCGCAACACTTGGGGCGCTAATCCAGACACAATCAGCTGCTAATTTATCTTCGATCTGCAAAAGGTACGCTTTGAAATTCCCTTTCGATTTCAATATACACATGGATTCTGTCAAGGATTCTATATTCCGCTGCGTTGTTTTTCGTTGATGAACCCTACACTTATAGCTATAGTTTGCAAAACAAAAATAAAAAAGAAATTGATCAATTTTGCAAATTGTCACGTGAGATCGAGCCAAAAACGTGACCCCGAGGGAGGCTGCACCAGGTGCTGCATGGCCGTCGCCACGTGGCACGCGGGGGGAGGGGGGGGGGGAGAACGACACGTCGTATTTGACGTGTTTGGCTGGCTGTTCTGTTTAAAGCAGAGAGAAGAACCGGAAAGCTCTCCTCCTCCTCACTTCCTGCAACTCACAGAGCGCGGAGACGGAGAAGAGATAGCGAGCACCGAACGATGGCGACGGCGACGGCGACGAAGAGGAAGCATCTCTCCTCCATTGCGAACGACGTCGTGCACAGATGCGCGCTGTAACGTCTCCGTTTCCATCTCTTAACGAGATCATTGCCATTGCCATTGCCATTCCGAACGATCGGATCCCGATGCGTCGTTCGGTTTTTTCCGTGAACGGTGCCACCGGCTAGATTCACGTGTTCCGCTTGCGAGTTATCTGATGATGATGATGATGATGCTGAAGCCATGATCATTTGTGTGCCTAATCCTGTTCTCGGAGCCTCCGTTGAGTTCTATGATGCTCGGGGAACTTGTCTAGCTTTTTCTAGAGCTCGGAGAGCGCGCGTAGTGTTTCTCGCGTTCTGTTAGGTTTGCCGCGGGATCGAATTTCAACTAAGAGAGAAGTTTCTGAATAAGCTCGCTTAAAATTTTAGTTAGTGCGGCCGCCGTTTACTCTCGAAAAGCTTAGGCTATTAGAGCACGGTGCTATGATATATTTTATAGCTTGATTAGCTCGGAATTCGTTTTTGATTTTGAAGTTTATGTATGTATATGTATCGAAGAATGCACGTAGACGCAATTAGTAATCTGTATCGAAAAATACATTGTAGATGTGCTAATAGGAAATAGATAGCCAATGAAGGGATGAAATTAATGAAGTTGGGCAGGCAAAGAGACCTCTTCGGATGTTTAATGGAGAGTTAACCGGGATAAGAGTCTCTTTGAAATTTTTTGGAGACAGAGATGGGTCATGTCGCGATGAGGAAATTTTGGCATCATTTGTTTGAGCGAGTCAATGTTACTTGTGCTGCACTGGGACATGTTTCCAGGATGTTGATTATAACTCTAACATGATATCGTGACAAAATGAGTCTTTCGAATAGTTTTCTTTCCCAATCACGCAAACCAGCATTTTTCAGCGACTTCGACATTTTAGATCTTATAACTTTGTTGTTGATTGGCGGGTGGATAATAGAATGTCCATTGACTTGACTATGTCAGGCAATTAGGCACTTCTGTCGATAGATTTGTTGAAGAGTTTGAAGCTGAGTGGAAGACCGATTCAGTCGGTTATTCTAGAAAGTTCGTGGAGTTTTGTAGCTCAAATGCTATTATCGACATGTGTCCGAGCATAGGTGGAAAGATAAGTGATGGATCTTTCAGCCGGTTGACATTCGACATGATGCTTGCATGGGAAATGCCCAGTTCTGCTGATGAGGCGCCTGTACTAGTGAGTACCATCTTATTCAATTAATTGTAGGTAGAGGTATCTGGGACTCCGAGAGAACATTCAAATGCCAAGCCTCTATACACCCCGATGCTTGATCATCTGGCAATTTAATGATATTACTGCAAGCTGCAACTAATTCTTGAGTTACTTTCTAGAATTGTTTTCATGTACATGTGATTTACAGGAGTCCGTGGCGAAAGAGAAAGAAGAGAAGAAACGAGCGGTAAAAGTGCCTCAGGAACAGGATGAGATCCCTCTATTCTATTCAGACATTATGCCGCTACTTGTAAGAGATCCCTTACAGACTAATTGACGTATTGTCATATGAGATTTCTCCTAACTATATTTTTTTGAGAACTTGACAATCAAGATATCAGTTTTCATTTATGGACATATTTGTGTTTATCTAGGTTGACCATGCGCCTGATGTTGGAGAAGATGCATTTGTGTGGTTGGCATCCCTGTTTCCGCTGGTTGCAGACATAGCCAATGGGAGATTTACCTTTGAAACTCTTACAGCACCTACAGGAAATCGTCTCCATTTTCCTGCATATGATAAATATCTGAAAGAGATTGACAAGTAATGCATCCAAGCTTTGTGTAATTTAGTATAATTATCACGTGTTGATTACAAAACCTGTTTTAGATAATCATAGGACTTAGGGGGAAGCAACCAAGACAGCAGAATTAGTAAATAATGATGCATGACTATGATGCTTAGGAAAAGGCCATGGGTATGTCAGGAGTGACAACATGAACTAGTCATGGACCTGGTCTTGCATAAATACTTCGTTTCCAATTTTCAGAGGGGAGCATCGGGAATCTCAGTTTTTAAGTATCTGTAATGCACTACGCAGAGTGTATCGTAACTACCATCGAACGCAGCTGCCTGCTACAGTAAGGAGCGTGTTTGTAGTGAATGACTTTCCCGAGAGAAGAAATCTTGGGCCAAATCAGAATCATTTAGTTCCTTCAAACATACTGGGCCCTATATGCTGCGTGTATATCTTTCATTTATCTGCTTTTCAATTCATCAAGGTTGCTTCAATTTTTTTCCTTCTTTGTCTACGGCATCTTGCACAGATGCATTAGGTATTTGCAAAAACAGGAGGGGCCAAAGGGTGTTGACCTAGCGGATGACGAATTAATTTTGCATGTCGAAGGAACTGCAAGCACACAAAGAGTAGTTCGTCATATTGGAGGAAAGAGCTGGCCTGGTTTGTCCTGAATTTGGACATTTTTGTTTTCAGCACTTGAGCTGATCTTTAACTTTAGATGTTTTGGTTTCTTGAGATCTTTTATTCTCTTAATAAATAAATATGCTTTCCTAGGTAGACTCACCTTAACAAATTATGCTCTCTACTTCGAGGCTTCGGGAGTCATTTCATATGAAGATGCAATTAAGATTGACCTCTCAAAGGAAGCTGAACACACTGTGAAACCTGGTGCTACAGGGCCCTTCGGGGCTCCACTTTTTGACAAGGCTATGGTGTACGAGTCCCCTGAACTGTAAGCTCAGTTCCCGAAATATCGACCCTGACTTCATTTCTAATATTGCATGTCTTGCATTAGAGATTTGCGTTGCTAGCCCATACAACATAAAAAATAGAGACAAATTCAGTATTGAGTGATAACATTCTTGTTAGATCAATGACTAGTCAGCTACACGACTTTTTCTTTTTTTAGATCGGAGGGAATTATTCTGGAGTTTCCAGAGATAACAAGCTCTACAAGACGTGACCACTGGCTTGCGCTTACAAAGGAGATAATGCTGATGCACAAGTTTTTATCCAGACATAAGGTGGAGAGCCCATCACAAGCATGGGAGCTACATTCGCGGACAATATTGGGGATCGTGAGGCTCCATGCCGCAAGAGAGATGCTGAGGATATCGCCTCCTCTTCCCAGAAATTTCTTGATTTTTGCTTTGTTTGATGAGTTACCAAAGGGTGACTATGTGCTTGAAGAGCTGGCCGAGAGCCTAAAGAAGGATGGAAGCAGACAACCATGCAGTGCTAGTTCAATATTGAGGACTATTAACATGTCAATATCGAGGCTTCCAGATACGGAAGTTGAAGAAGTGGGCAAGGAATGTACCGCGGCTAGTGTCCAAGACGACAACTACTTCTCATTGAAGACAGCAATCAACAAGGTTAGAGAGGAAGCAAAAGAAATTGAAATTGCAAAGGCTACCACAGAGGGGAGGAAAGAGGAAGGGATCGGTGATAGTGCCGCTGTTCTTATGGTTAGTCTGCACGATTTAAATATCTCTGTCATACGATGAAAGAATCTGCAACAAATTATGAAGAAAGTAATGAACTGCAATTGCATCGGAACTCCTAGAAAAGGATGACCACTATGGTCTTTAGGTCAGCAGGGGAGAAAACTCTATACTTGTATTTGCATTTATGGCAACGTAGCTCATTCTGCTATGCTTGCAGGAACTCTTAAAGCGACTTAAAGACGCTGTCCTGCCCAAATTTCAAGAAATACTAACATGGCAAAGGCCAATGACAACCCTCACCGTAATTGCGGCAGCTCTTGTGACAATTTACATGTGAGCTATCCTATTCTGATGCCTTATCTTGTATTGTAACCGACAGCTTATTCCTGCATCGCACAACCAGTAATGTGCTTGGGTAACAGCTTTGAGTTTGCAGGGAATGGATCAGTAAGGCTATAGCAGCTGGCTTGTTTTGGCTTGTATTGAAGATGCTCCATGTGAGGAAAGAGAGGAAAGAATACCAAAGAGAGGAGATTGTAATTTGCACAGCGTCTGATCAGAGTACGGTGGAGAGCATAGTATCAGCTCAGCGTGGGCTACAAGCAGTCCATGGGATGGTGCAGAAAGTAAACATCACACTGCTAAAACTCCGGTCGATATTTCTTGGGAGGTCTCATAAGGTACACTCATCTCTTTATCTTGTGTGGGGAAACCAGTGCTTGGTGTGTTGACAGTGAAGGTGCCAACAATAGCTGACGGGACCTTTAGTGACGTCTTTCACCGGCCCAGGAAGTTGGTCTTCTTAAGTTTCGTTTGCAAGAAATGGGCTCCGAGAATTTTCTAGGATGAAAATTTTCCTACAAATGAAGGTTGTAACCCACAATTCTGGGCTTCAACATTTGGTGACTAGATACACATTACAGAATCTAAGTTTTTCTTTCCTTGTTTTGCCGGGTTACAGAATTGAAGTTGCTTGATGTGTGTTCTGGCAAACACTCCTGTTTGTCTTTTCAACCGAAATCTGTATACTCACTCTTCCTGCTAGCCAAGTGATGATGATTTATTCCCTTCCGATTGCAGCATGCTGAGATGGTGATGATGGCAACGTGCGCCGTGGCCATTGTAATATTAGCGATACCACTGAAGTACATCTTTATGGGAGCCACATTGTATGGTTTCATGGCGACATCGAAGTGGGGGAAGCGCTCACAAGACGACCGTGCGAAGAGACGGCTCAACGAATGGTGGGATTCCATATCGGCTGTGCCTGTGCGCGTTGTCGACAAAGCTGAGGACTGTCCTGTCGACAACAGCAAGCTCTCATAGTATCGATGAGCGCTCACATCTTCTCATCACTGCTTGAATTTCAAAGATTCCGATCTCGAAACACCCGCTCTTTTTATGGGTTGCTATGTGTATAATGCAAGCAAGCATGAGCAGATCTTCCTTCTAGCGACAACGATGCTTTTTATGAGTCCCTTTAGTATCAAAACATGTGTTTGTCCTCGAAGTATGGAGAATTGCAAACATGCGTTCCTATTTAGCATGTGATAAAGAGTATTGTTAAAGAAATTAAGATTCATAAACTTAATGAATTCATTGAATGATGTACAAATTTATTTTGCCTGCTGAAATGTTCCCGCTAATTCAAATAAGCAGTTTTTGTTTGCCATTTCATTTAGTAATTCTATTTAGTGCATGAGTCTTACGATCTACAGTATTATAAATGAGAACTGCACTTGTCCCGATGTGATGCTGGGACATTGGGTTATATCGATAGACTCTCAAGCTTAACTTCTAAACTCATCAATTGATCTGACTCAAATATCAATTTTCAGGCACAACTTGATTCAATGGGTCCTAGCTTGAAGATGTCAATAAAACAGACTAGTTGTCAATTTCATGGTTGCTAATTCATTATCTAGTTGTCGATTAACAAGCTTGTTGTCAACTCCGAGGCTACTAATCCACTACCTAACGATCGGAGGTTGTTTTAGTCGATTCCTTTCACTGATTGTTATTCTTCAAATGTGTCTATTTGACTTCCAAGGCAGGTGCAAAAATTTGGAAGTGTCAAAGTTCAAGTCATTTTCGAGTTTCTAGGTGTTTATTGTGTTTTTTTAGCTCCAGTGTCTTTTTTTTTAGGGCCTAATTCCAAAAAAACCCCAAATTTTACACTTTGTTCCAATTATACTCTGAACTTTTTTTTGTCCCAAGAAAAACCTCAAACTTTTATCCAAGTCCCAAATCTACCCTACCGTTATAACTCCGTCCAAATAACGTCAGAAAAAAAAAAAAAAAAAAAAAACTAGAACCAGCAGCTGCGGCGTAGCCAAGCCTTCACCGGTGGCCGCAGCCACAGCCGCCGGGAAGAAGCGGCGGCCCTTGCCTGGGCCTTCCAGAAGGCCAGCGACCCTCACCGGCCCCGGGCGAGTCGTCGGCAGCCCCCGATCTGGGGCGAGGGTCGCGCCCTCCCCCAAATCGGGGGCTGCAGGCCCTCGTCGACGACTCGCCCGGGGCCGGCGAGGGTTGCCGGCCTTTCGGGAGGCCCAAGCGAGGGCCGCCGCTCCTTCTCGGCGGCTGTGGCGGCGGCCACCGGTGAAGGCTTGGCCACGCCGCAGCTGCTGATTCTGGTTTTTTTTTTTTCTAATATTAATTGGACGGAGTTATACCGGTAGGGCAGATTTGGGATTCGGATAAAAGTTTAAGGTTTTTCTTGAGACAAAAAAAAAGTTCATAGTATAATTGAGACAAAGTATAAAGTTTGGGGTTTTTGTTGGAATTAGGCCTTAGGGTAGTTACCATGCCTATAATGTTTAGATAGCTTTTATGTCTTTAGTGTTTGAGTAGTTTCCATGTATTTAAGGTTTGGCTAGTTCCTATATCTTTAATGTTTGGGTAGTTGCCATGTCTTTAATGTTTTGCTATTTTTTATGTCTTAATCCCTCTATAACTGGAAGAAAGTTCTCAAATATAAGGCAATTTTTGAATACGACCAGTATATGAGATTTTCTTCTATGTGAGCAAATATGTTTCTCATTTTTTTATTCCCTTTTGTCTTTATCATTGGCTAATGATTTTCCTTTAGGGAAAAAACTACCAAAAACTTCAAACTTTGCCACTTGGGACACATTTATCCTGAATTTTTTTCGTGACATCAAAAACCTCAAATTATGCTATTTATGACACATTTACCCAATATACTTTAGTCCATGGGCATTTTCATCTTTTTTGCTTTTGTTTTCCTTTCCGGTGAGGGTCGCCTCATCTGGGCGAGCGAGGGCGGTGGCCCTCGTCGGATCTGGTGAGGGCCACCCTCGCTCGACGCCAACAAGGGCCCCCCTCACCAAAAAGGAAAAAAAAAGAAAAAGCAAAAAAAACAAAAAATGTTCATGAACTAAAGTATATTGGGGTAAATGTGTCATAAATAGTATAGTTTGGGATTTTTGATGTTACAAAAAAAGTTCAGGGTAAATGTATCACTGGTGGCAAAATTTGAGATTTTTAGTGATTTTTTCCCTTTTCTTTAAGCTTTAATGATGAGTTTCTCCTATCTCGAAATCATTTATTCTTGACGGGTGCTTCGTTCTTTAAGTCTTAATGGTGAATTTTGTATTTCTCGATCTCTATCCTTGATTGATGGCATATCCTTTGGACCTTAGTAGTGATCATAATTTATGTTTCATCTATGATATATTATCCCATTATCACTCGGAACACATTAGCTCACTTTGCACTCTCTTCTCGTCGTTAACCCAAAAAGAGCGCTGATTTACAAAAATTGCCTACTTGTCCAAAAGTCAAGATTTTCTCTAGCTAGGTCAAAGCCTAGTTGAGTAGATTTTGACCTTTATTTACGACTCTAGCGTGGAATTGAAAAAATCATTCAAAATTAGGAAAATTCAAGAAAAGAAATGAACTTTATAACTAAAAATAACATCGCTTCATGTCTAATTCGATGATGTACTCTCGCGTTGTGTCGTTTCCTAGGGGATGTATGGTTTTTGCTATTGCTAGAGGTATGATTATTAATTTTATAATTCGATTATTGTCCGTCGCATTTATCCATATCTTCAATTTTAAAAATATAATTTTTTTTAATCGAAACTATTTTTAAAGACATATTAAATCGTGTCAGTCTGGGATGGGAAAAAAGTTCGTGAAACTCCCCGATCCATCTCAACCGTTGAATACTGAACTTCGCCGACGGTCCAGATAGCGCAAAGTGCACGTGTCTCACCGCATGAAAAATGAAGCGCACGTACTCGATAATTCCTCAGAACAGTAAATATCTCCACCGGTGCTTTTAACATCTGTTCTTATTCACTCTTATCTCCTTCTTCCCCTCTTCTTCTTCTTCTTCTTCTCTCTCTGCGCTATGGACCACACCTGAAAACGAAACTGTAGCCCTAAAACCCTCGATAAATCCCCCCACCTCCCCCCGACCGCCATGGCCGACGACGGAGCCGCCGCCGCCGCCGCCGCCATGGACTCCTCCGATCAGACCAACTCCCAGAAGGCTCGGGGGCTGCAAGACCTCGCCCAAGCCCTGCACTCCTCGCTCTCCAGCCTCTCTGCCTCCTCGAGGACCCTCCCCTCGGAGAGGGACTTCCATTTCTACCGCAACTTCGACGACTTCAAGGCTCCGGTCGGGGAGATCGCCGAGAAATCCGATTCCCTGCTGCGGTCCATCGGTTCGTCGGCGGTCGCCTCGGGCAAGGACGCCGCATTCCCCGAGGACCTCGAGGACGCGTACGACTGGCTGGTCAACGTGAACGACGAGGTGTTCGAGCGGTTCGACGCCTCGGCGGACGAGTTCCGGAGGGTGAGGAAGGAGGAGGAGGAGAGCGGAAAGAGGATAATGGAGGTGGACGGTGGGTTTCAGCTGGTGCATGGGAAGAAGAAGAACAAGGGGGCGCAGGGCGCGGCGGGTCGAGCCGCGACCGACTCGGTTAACGGGAGAGGGGAATCGAGCGTGAAGGTGGCGAGTTTGAAGGAGAAAGTGGGCGGGCCGAAGCCGAAGGTGCCGTTCCATATCCCGACGATAACGAGGCCGCAAGAGGAGTTCTTTATTTCGGTGAACAATGCGAACCAGCCATTTCAGCATGTCTGGTTGCAGAAGAGCGAGGATGGCCAGAGGTTTATTCACCCATTGGTGAGTTACAGATGTCTTGTTTGAGTGGAATCTTCTCGGTTGTGGAAACTCGAATGATGCATGTGTTGGTTGGTGTTTATTTGTGCTAGTTGCTCATTGGGGAAGTTCTTTGGTTTTCTTGGGGTGGATTGTTATGTTATCGACTTTGAGTTATGGAAATCTTGGTTGGCATGTGGTTTGCGTTGCTCATTGGCTAAATTCTTGCTTATCTGGTTGTTTCGTATAGCTATTGACTGCTTTCGGATTAATTTTTCTCTTGAATTTGATTCCTGATGGGGGATGGGAGTGTAGAGAAGCGGAATATCTCTTGTTGTTGATTTCATTTGACTCTGTTTTTATGGACAGGAGGAGCTCTCCATGTTGGATTATATTGACAAGCCCGTTGCCAGCAAAGATCCTGTTAAACCGTTGTCAATGGAGAGTACGCCATTTAAGCTTGTAGAGGAAGTTAGAGACTTGAAAGAAATGGCAGCTAAATTGCACGGTGTAGATGAATTTGCGGTATAACTTTGGCTCTTATAGTCATGCTTATCCAACTACTGATATGGTTTAATGGTAACAATTGCATGGAAGGTTTGTGTAGATTAGGTTTTGATTTTTCCTTTGGGACATCTATCTTATAATTAGGTATGATTCTAGTTTAGTATAAGAGTTGGTTTGCTTCCAAAACAATCGCCTGTTTATTTCTTCCCCATGCTTTTCTTGTTTCTTCTGTTTTTCCATGCTCTAGCAAGTCTTGGCATTTAGAACAATATGGAGGAATATGTTACATTAAATAAAATCAAAATGAGATGAGATTCTGTTGAAAGAATAATATTTTGTATTTTTATCTCCCTTCCAATCGATGGCTGTTGTTGAACTCCTTTGTCTTCAAACATTTAGGTTGACTTGGAACATAATCAGTATCGATCTTTCCAAGGCTTGACTTGCTTGATGCAAGTTTCCACTAGAACTGAAGATTTTGTAGTGGACACTCTAAAGCTTCGAGTTCAAATTGGGCCACATTTGAGGGCAGTTTTCAAGGATCCTTCCAAGAGAAAGGTCGAAACCTTGTCTTCTATGTTCACATTGTTTAACTTAGTTTGGTCACTTCGGTGTCTAATAATGCACATTATGATATTTGACCAGGTCATGCATGGAGCAGATCGAGATATAATATGGCTTCAACGAGACTTTGGCATATATGTATGCAACATGTTTGATACTGGACAGGTACTGTTTCTAATTTTGCTTGCTGGTTAAATTTTTCCTCTAAAGATGGCATATTTGAACCTTTCCTAAATTTCAAGGACGCAGTTTCAAAAAGAAGACTATTTTTGATTAAGGAGGAGTCTTTTGTCTTAATCTTTGAAGTTTTCTAGGGATTCTGTTTCTGTCATGACACATGATGTACTAGATTGATTTCACAGTTATGTGCTTAATCACCTTGGTTGGATTTCTAGCCATCTTCAAATGTTATGCAGATTTGAGTAAAGACTATTTGTATAATCTTTGATTTCCATACTTATGATGGATTTTGGCTGGGATGCATGGATGCTCAGAGAAATATCCTGGGAAAAATCAAGGATGAATGCTAACTTTTTGAATCAAGTACAAACAATGTGATGCATTTAAGTGGTCTCTTATTTGTTGGAATAACATCTAAGAGGTCTCATTCTCTTCTTGATCAGGCTTCAAGGGTGCTGAAATTGGAAAGAAATAGTTTGGAGTATCTGCTGCATCACTATTGTGGAGTTACTGCTAATAAAGAGTAGGTCTGCTTTGCTTCTTAAGCGCTTAGCTTCTCTCCTTTCTGTTACACCAATCTTGATGATCAACTCTATGCAGATACCAGAATGCGGATTGGAGACTACGTCCTCTTCCACCCGAGATGATAAGGTAATATGCATCAGGAGCCCATTGAAGGATGAATTGACAATGAATAGGAGTCTGCAAAGGTAGATCTTAGTAGAGCCAAACTTAGACATACTTTTTAGCAGCCTTCTTCAATGGCCCCAGCACAGATTCCTATGTTTACTGAGTCCTCGACTATCCTTTTACTTTTCTAATTGGGTTAAAGTATTTTATTTACAGTCTGTTCACCTTATGTCTTATCTGGATAGATATGCAAGAGAAGACACGCACTATTTGTTGCACATTTATGACGTGATGAGGAATGAATTGCTCGCCTTGTCTGGAAATACAGATGATGATTTAGTGGAGGTATTTTTCTTTGACTATTCCAACTCATTATTTGGTCAAGGAGATATTTTGGGCATCCACATTAGAAACAGATAGTTCGGCATCTAAGTGACCTTTAATAGCCAGATCCCACTTGCTTATGGACATTTTTTGTTTCTGGAGAAGAGTTGTGTTTTCGCCCGGTGGGGTGTTACCCTTTGTTTTTAAGCTTGCTGCCTTTCCTTGTTAACAAGGGCTTTGGAAGGACTTGCATATGATGCTTGAATGTTGGACTTGATGGCATATTTTCCTTTTAATAAGTCACTGCATGTCTATGATGCAACTTGAAAGCATTTCCAGATGGACTTTGGCTGGGGATGTGGGTTCGGTTTCGTGCATTGTGTTCAACATTGGACTTGTGTGTCATATCACTATTTTCGTTGCTAATTCAGGACTGGCCATTTGACTTGACTAAATACAGTTTGTGAGCCACTTTTCGTTGTCGGTTAACTATGGCAGGGGATTGTAGTGAAAATAAATTATGGGTACAGGTAGCAGAAATGGTGCTCCATTCTAGTACTTCCCCCCCTGAGATTTCTTTTCTTGCAAACAGGTCTACAAGCGCAGTTATGATTTATGTGTGCAGCTTTATGAGAAAGATCTTTGGACAGATACTTCATATCTCAGTATCTACGGGTTTGTTGCTATATTACTGATCTTTTTGGTTATGCTTTGGCTGTTCTCTATTGTTCTTTGGCTATGTTGATAGATCGTGCAGTAAAAGACGTGACACCTAGTTTCTGCTTTACCTATTCAGGTTGCAAGGGGCTGGTTTCAATGCTCAACAAATTGCCGTTGTTGCAGTATGTCTTATATTAATTCTTGCTTTAATTGAATTAAGATTCTAAATATACCATCTGTAACTTCTACAACTTTCACATGCACCTGGTTTAGATGTCTTTATCAAGTGGTTTTGTAAGTCTTGCACATTGAAACTTTAGATTATGCAGGATATTTTGTGAGGCATTTCAACTTATATTGATGTCATAATTTAGTCTCTTTAGTATGCAAGGTCAAGGTTTTGTGTTTTATCCCTCAATAACTTACGTAAGCATCTTATAGGGGCTCTATGAATGGCGAGACGTCATTGCTCGTGCTCAGGATGAAAGTACTGGTTATATACTGCCAAATAAAACTCTTCTTGAAATTGGTACTGCAACTGTGCAAAGTTTTACATTGATTTATGTGGCCATTACAACTTGTGCTTATCCTGATTCATCATTGATTTTTGTTTTGTGGGAAAAGCCAAGCAGATGCCTGTGACCACTGGCAAGTTACTGCGGTTAGTCAAATCAAGGCACCCATATGCTGAGCGTAATCTTGTTTCGATCGTCAGCATCATTAGGAATTCAATACAAAATGCTGCTGCTTATGAAGCTATGGTGGAACTACTAAAGGAGCGCCGTGTTGTAAGTTTTGCATTACACTTTGATGATAACACTGTACACTAGACTTGGGAATGGAGTCATCTATAAATATTTCAAAAGTCTCATATACTTGTGAACTGATAGTTCGTTTTTTTAGTTTCTCAATGCATTTTACATTAGGCCTTGGGCCTGTAAGAGTATTATCATATAGCAATGAGTGTTAAGCTACAAATCTCTAAGAAAAGAGTGGAAAACATTGCTGTCTCTCAAGAATGGAGCTCGGAGCAAGTCAAAGCTAAAGAATGCATTCATCTACTGAAAACTTGATGTTCCTCAGTGTTCTTGCTGCATTCATATAATTATATACCAATGAAAGCTACATGTTTCCCCTTGCACCATTATTTAGATGTCTGAGTCCATCAATGACGAGTCAATTAGAAAATGAAGTGCTGGCAGCTGAATATGTTTTTTTGTAAGTTGAAAAATGTCAACTCCTTTCTGTAGCATTTATCAGGAATGTAATTGGATGCTTTGGTTTGGCTTCTGGTTAGCATCTTTGCTTCAATATGTACAACCCTTTCCTATTGCGTAGGCACTGGAGAATAGTTTATTGGCTAATGATGGGTCTCAATCTGCGCCTCCTGATACTCCATCTGGACAAAATGACGAGATAGTTGAAGGTACCAATTGCATCAGTACCATATGCCATAGTGTTGGTGATCGTGGAAACCAGGAAGTCATTTCTGAGCATCCTACCAAAGATGAAAAGGTTTTGTTGAACGTGGACCAGAGCGGAGACAGCACTGCTAAAACACTGTTGTTGAGCTCTGCAAATGTAGTGAGTCCTGATTCTTGTCAATCTGTTATGAATTAGGTTACTGTTTAAGTTCATTGTAGCATAAAAAGAGGTCATTGTCTGGAGTGTAGGGTGCTGCTGCTTCTGTTCAGGTGTTGAAGAAGCCTGGTGGTGCTTTTGGGGCTTTTCTTGGAAAGTTGGGCCCAAAGAGGAAATGTAACACTGACGAAAAGGTTAATTCTAGTCCTATTCTGCTTTAGGTCTGTTCATTTCGCAGGAAAAAAAATGATTTGGACAACATTTTCCCAAAAATGATTATTTGGATCACCTAGAATAACAAGCCAACGGAAATGTTTTTGTTACCAACAATGATTTATGCCAAAACAGTTTCATTCATGGTTGAAAATATATTTTCATTCATTTATTTTGGCAAGTCATACAAGGGATCATTTTTTTGGAAAAGTTTTTAAAAATATTGATTTTCCGCAAAACAAATGCACCATTTTCAACTATTTTTTCGGATATAGTAGAAGCCATAATAAAGGTCAATGCAAGGGCGTCTATGGTAAATATTGCTTCATAAGTGTCTTGTTGTTGTTATTAGTCTAAAAACCAATCAATATCTTTTCTAATTGACCGGTCTAAACCAGTGCCCTTTTCCTGTAAAGACCAATGAATGTCAATAAACCATATCCTTCTCACAGGACAAGAAAGAGTCAAAGCTGGAGCAAATCAGATCTTCAGTGAACCTACCATTCCACTCCTTTTCAGGGAGCGAGGAGCAACCGGAAGCACCTCGAGAAGAGCCTGCCCAAGAATCTGAAGCTCGGAATATTCTAGATCTTGCTACCTCCAAGGCTGAAGATATCATAATGTTGGAAGATAATGACAATGCAGAGGAATCACTACCAGATGATTCTGACACCGAAAAGGATTTGGACGAGACTGATTCTACAGTACCTAATCTTAAAACTGATAAAGATGATGGGGCGATTTCTCTCACAGACTTGTCATCGAGCTTCCAGAGGTGCTTGGAATCTGTCAAGCAAAACAAGAAGGCTGGACGGGTGGAGAATTCTCAAGAAACGAGCGGCTTTTTACAGGTGAAGCCATTTGATTACGAAGCAGCAAGGAGAGATGTCGGGTTTGGGGTGGATAAAAAGGATGGATCAGGTGGAGATGAAGGTCAAAAGCGTCTGTTGAATTCCAGGGGAAGAAAAAATAGCTCACCCGCGGATCAATTCCAGAAGGACGATGGAAGCCGGCTCCCACAAGGTAGACGTCGCCAAGCTTTCCCAGCATCCGGGAATCGGAGTGCGACTTTCCGATGAGTAGGTGGCTGCAATATGACCAAGTAGTGAGAAGTAAACTAGAAGTAACGTACTAACTTGGGAAAGAAAGAAAAGAGCAAATTATATCGAGAGACACCGCTGGGAATGATTTTAGTCCAATTTTTTCCCCTTCCAAATGAAGCATTGGGGTTCTGAGTGCTTGATTAGTTCCTTTATTTTCTGTTTGCTGCTGACATATTATCACGGGTGAAGTCGAAATCCCTGGAGGGTGGGGAGCTTGCATCTTAAAGGTACGAGCCCCCGAGAATCCAGATCAATCCTCTTTGGGGCATAAATGATTCGAGGCACGACTATTTATCGAGGGTGGAGATCCTCCAGAAATTTGTAAGCACCATCACATGACGATTCAATGGTCTTAACCTCTGTTTCCTTCCTGTATTCTTCTTCCCTTGATCGAAGTCACCGCGCTGCTTCGTCGCGAGTCCTTGTTGATATGACTCCACCACAAGCCCGATTTCCCTGTTGGGTTGTAGAGGTCGTGATCTGCATGGCCGACCTTGATTGCCTTTTACAGAGAAATAGGGGGAGGGGGCCATTGGTGAGCACGGAGGTGAGGCTTTGGCCATATGTGATGCTTATCGGGGAGGCCGAAAAGGTGGTTTTGATGGCCACCATGGCGGCAACGGCTCTACTGCCATGGTTGGGCTCACTGGCAAAGAGAGAGGAGAGAGAGAAAATGGGTTATGTTTTTGGTCAGTGAAATTGTGATTTCTTATGAAATACGACGGTTACTTCGGTGCTATACGGATGTTTTGGATGGCCTTTGATCAATATGGCCCCTAAATTTGGTTACTCATGCATCAGGTGTTACCTTCGAAAATTTACATGACTTTAGTCCTAGGCAAAATGTGAAAAAAGAACTTTAAAAACACAGTATATATGTCCATCCGAGTATTTAGTTACGCGTGAGGTACAATTATTTTAGAAATAAGCGAGAAAATGTGATAATGATTATCATGCGAAATTGATTAGAAGTTTTGATCGAAAGAAGTAACACGCCAACAACATGATACAGACACCGAATAAATAATAGATAAAGCACACGCGTGTTTAAGTTATTTAAATATGCTAAGTTGAAAAAATAGTAATGAAAATATCGAAAAATCTATAGGATCCCAATTTTTCATAACAAGAGGATTTTGCTAACCGTGACAATTACGTGGATTGACTTGTGTAGTACGCGTTCACAACCCTTGTTGAAATGTCAACAGTTTTTTTAATTTGAAAGTGTCTTGGAAACTATTTTGGCAATTCTGTTTTAAAAATTCAGTCAACTTAATTAATAATATTTTTGCCCTTGAAAAAATACTTTAATTAACAAGTGTTCAGAAATTGTACTTTTGGAGGGAAAAGTTAATTCCCATGGCCGGAGTCATTTCTCTCCCTCTCCCTCTCATTTGCCCGGCGGCATAAAGGCTATCCGATGCGGCTGACGTGTCAAAACCCCATTGGAAGGTCCACGTGGCGTGAGTCATTCCCGTCGCCGGGGTGACCATAAAAAAAGAAAAAAGAAAAAAAGGGGAGTACGCTTCCCACTTTTACATTCTTGATCATCGTCTCGTTCCGTTGGTCTGACGAGCGAAAGCGCGATCGGAGAACTGCAAATCGAGATGGCGGCGGCGGCGGCGGTTCAGGCCGCCGCGGGCGGGGGAGGCACGCTGTCGGATCTGTACCAGAGCGCGAAGCGCTCTTTGCTGAGGACCAGAGCCGGAATGGAGAGGCTGGAGAGGCTCGAATGCTCCTCCTCCTCCTCCGGCGGCGGCGGCGGAGGGCTCGAATCGCAAGAGCTCTCGAGCTCCATCAAGAGGGACATCGCTCAGATCCAATCCCTGTGCGCCGAGATGGAACGCCTCTGGCGCTCCATCGCCGCCAAGTCCCAGCGCGATCTCTGGAAGAGGTAAACATCCTCGTTGCGATGATCGGGCGAGCGCGAGATTCTATCTGAAATCCCACGTTTCTGGCACTTTTTGCTTTATTGCTGTTTCAATCGCGATACTGAAGTTTCGTAGATGGAGTGTAATCCGAATGTCATTTTTTTCTGCTTGCATGACGGTGTATTATCAGCTTTGGGCCTATATTAGCTCCCAATTGACAATTCCTTTGGTGTGGGATTCATTGCGAGTGTCATCTGTGGATTTCTTGCGATATGAGACTGAAATGCCGTAACTCTTATTTGTATTGTGCTTCTTCTTGGTGCTGTTGGGAAATCCGCCCAGATGGATTTCGTTGCCTGGAGCGATTTGTGCGCGACCGGTTCGCAATCCACGAGCTCTGATTTCACCTACATGCTTCTTCGCAATTGCTGTTCTTGTTGCTCTGGTGTACGAGAGATATGTATTGTCTGGATGCGCTTTTTTGTATAATCTTATTTGGTCAGTCGGCGGACTATCATTTATGCATCCAGCAATTACGTTTATGAGTTTCAAAAATGGATAAGACATCTAGAGATCAAGGGTCTATCTAGTTTATTTAGTGGCTAATGCGGACAATTCTTACACCAGTTGAGAAGTATCAAATGGCTTTCACTGTCCTCGTTGAGATAACTAGTACTATTGATTGACTGACTTGTGAACCATCACTTCTTCTCTAGATTGAAGCAAGAGATGAGTCGATTTATTACGGCAATCATCCTCTCTAAACCTCAATTAAGTTGAATGAACTCTTTTGGATCTTTTTAATTGTAGTTCGACTACTTTGCTGGTGACATAAGTTCATTTTTTACTGTGCCAAATTTTGCCAACCTTGCTTTCTACTGAGTTACCTAACAAATTGATGAGTGTCTGTATCTGAAGTTTCCCCTAGAACTCCCCATTTATATCCTGTTTGTTTACTAACGTCGCTCTTGCTCTAATTGACTTCATCTCTGATTTTATTGCAGAAAGGTGGAACAGGTAGCTGAGGAGACTGAATCATTGAAAGAGAGTTTGGATAAGCACTTCCTGAGGAACCAGAAAAAAATGATGGAAGCGAAAGAGAGAGCAGAGTTGCTCGGAAGAGCTGTATGTATTTCCTAATCTATGGCACAAACTGATAATTGTGATTGTAATTGCATCTTACTTGACTGTCTAACACATCTAATGTGTCACAGAATGGAGACTCTGCACATGTTTTGAGAATTTTCGATGACGAAGCTCAAGCAATGCAGTCTGCCCGTAATTCAGCCCGGATGCTCGAAGAATCCTATGCAACTGGAGTGGCTATCCTCTCAAAATATTCCGAGCAACGTGAACGCTTAAAGGTATCTCTGAGCATGTATCCTTTGCTTAGATATATGCCAACCGTGCTCTGTATATTGAATAATTACAAGTGCCTTGCTTTTCTTTCCTGCATTTCATGTTCAAAATATGTCATCCAATTGTGAATGTTTTTGGTGCATGTCTATTGTGTGTTGGAGAGTTCTACAGTCCGTTAATATAGAGCAATTTAAGGTGAAACCAATCGATGTTCTCATTGGTTTCGCGCTCGCGCGCACGCGCGTGTGAGAGAGAGAGAGAGAGAGAGAGAGAGAGAGAGAGAGAGAGAGAGAGAGAGAGAGAGAGAGAGAGAGAGAGGGATGGTGGAGCAATGGAGTATTTCTATTGATCGGTCATGTCATATAGGCCCAAGTCATGCATCCAATTGCTTCGATTTGAATTATTTAGAGGATGCCTTATATATATTAATTTTATATCAAATAAAAAAGATGGACAATCAAACCCATTTTCAGTGAGTTTTTGCTAACTCAAGGAACTCTTGTTATCTAAGTTGCAATAATGTGTATTATTCTTCCCCAACGTTAAGCTATTGTGTTCTATTTTGTTTTGTCCCCCCGTTGTGTTTAAAATATTATCAGCTCTTATATTGACTTTATATTGGTTCAGAAAGCTCAAAGGAAAGCTCTGGATGTTCTCAACACCGTTGGACTCTCCAACTCCGTGTTGAAGTTAATTGAGAAGCGACACCGTGGTGATAGATGGATCAAGTATGGGGGCATGATTTTGACCATTGTTATACTGTTTGCATTCTGGAGATGGACGAGATGACCTTAAATCTGTAAGCACAACAAACCGTTGCTTTCCTCTCACCTTGGTACAAATTTTTCATCCGGATCTCACCAAAGTGGGGAGAGAGTTGCAGAAGGCCCTGCTTTAGGGCACAAGTGCAATCATAACTTGGTGTGCTGCGGAAACTTATATGATCCTTCTCAAGCGTATATAGTTTCCATACTGAGCCAAGATGTTGAATTGAAATGTGGGAGTCTCAACATCCAGCTTCGGTGGTGCACTTTTTCTTCATTTCACAGAAACTACACAATTGTCCAGCACTCTCTACCAAAATGGTCTTTATCTTGTGCTTTTCAACATTACAAAATTTAAGTGTTGTGAGCCTCTTGCAGGAATTAGGGCAAACAGGTGAATATTTTCTACTAGGAAATTAGCCGCAGGTTATTGCAGAGCAGAGCTTCGGAAGGATCTGGGTGTTGATCGGAAGAATTTTGAGAAGACATTGTCTGCCGACTTTGTTGATATCTTCTCTGCTTCATGAATATTTGTTATTGACTATACGGATCATACTTGTTTCAGGATGTCAGCTATCTTCTTCCCATTAGACTTTTTCTGAGATGTCAGTGTATAATCTCTAGATTCTATCCTCCATACTTGAAAACTTACAAGTAGAACCGTGCAGCCTCCGTTTCTTTTCATTTCTTTTGGGATTGCACGGTTCCATCGCTTTCCCTGCATAATCAATCGTATGAATTGGTCATGCAACCAAAAGGCCCTCTCTCGCCGTTTTAACGGCCGGTGCATCACGCAATAAGCAAACTACCTTCGATGACGAGAGGGGACATCATTCGTATACGTGACTGGACTCAAATCTGTCAGCATCGATACTTGAAAGCGGAAGTCTGCACGGATGCTGAATTTAACTTGGGAAAGACCACCATCTTCCATTTCAGGGGCAATGCGAGATATGTAACCGATTGAGTCCGCCATTGACAAAACGGAAAAAGGAAAAAAGAAGGTAAAACGAAGACAAATATGTCTGAATCAAGGCATGGTACACGACCCATTGTATGTCTGAATCGGTCTCATCATATTCGATTCTAGAAAGGCGTAGAATTTAGGAAACCTATGTGGGGAAGCAAAAGGGCAAATAGCGGGTGTGGTTTGTCGCCGCTGTTTATGCCGAATCCGACAATATCAGTGTGAATTAGGAGGAGATGGACGGGTCGGAGCCAAGCGGAAACCATCAACTTGGCACGTGCACGTGACTTTTGACGCCGTTTTCAATTGATGCCTGTCAAGGTTGCAACTTGCAAGACTAACAACAACCTTAGCCACTTTCCAGCAAAAAAAAAAAAAAACAACCTTGGCCACTTTCGCTATCACCTCATTAACGCCATGGAGATGGGGGACTTTGACTTGGCTCGGAGTTCGCACGGGCTTCACAACAAATTTCTTCGGAATGGACAGTGGGATTTGAACTTAAGAATCAAGACCTCGTCTCCTGGCCAATAAAAAGATAAAAAAGAAAAAGAAAATGAAAGATAATTATTTAAAAAGGTTTAAACCCGGCAAACAATTCAATCTTAAATTTTTCAAATTCAATTCTAAACCTTTTGATGATTTGCTAATTTATTCTTCAATCTTTTAAAAATTTTGTCAATTCAGTAATCAAGAAAATGGAATCTCCTTAGAGGATTGTCCCTAACGATGAAAGATTAGAGAAAGTAAATCGTAGTAGTACCCAATTTCAAATGATACCAAATGTTCACTATTGATCTCGAAGGGATCGGAGTCTCTTCGCCTCAAGCCCTTTACGCATCACCCAAACATGGATGGGAAGGCATCCTAAAGAGTCATGTCTGGGATTGTTCAACACTAAGTATCCGCGCAAGTTGACCGCCCATCGGCATTACGTAAGTTGTTATCTTGCGGCTCCAGAGGAGCCACAAAAAAGAGAAACGATCAAAATCTCAAATGCGGTACACAAACGCGACCCACCAACCACTCTCATCCTAACTCCAAACAACGTCCGGAGATATACTCCACCAAAACCTCCGTCGGAATCCAATATCCTCCGAACAGTGTCTCGCCCAAACGATGCAGGAAAGCTATCGCTAGATGGGGCTAGAAGTTTAGGGACAAAGGGACTACCGCAAGTAATCCCAACCTCGGCCGTCGCCGCATTAAAAAAACTTGGTCCTAAAGCTACTACGGCTTCGTCAGTTCGAGGACAGAAACTGCCCCGCTAATAATAAGATGAGACGTGGATTCACGAGTGCCCCTTGTTATTATGAATTATTCTTATATTTTCACCCATCGAAAGAGCAACGATTCTTGTACCAACTCCACAAGTTTCCTCAATCCAAATGACAAAAAGATCGAATCCAAAGCACGATCGGTGAGTTTGGTGGGTGGGAAGGGTGTTCATGCACAGTTTTGCCCTTTCATGGGGGGAGGGAATCCGAGAACGGATGGTGTCGTCGTGGCAGGCTCCGAAGCCGATTGCCCTGCCGCCGCCGCGACCCACTGAAAAAAAATAGAAAGTGCCAATTTGCCAACTCACTCCCAGGCATGTCTCCGATCCTGCTTTTGCATGTAGAACAGCTGGTGGCAGGCATTGGTCGCACTGCCGAACTGCAGTTTGGAAGTGCCGGTATTTGCTTTTTTGGGGGAACTTACAAGCTTTAAATGGGGGCCGGGTCGAGCGGGCTCCAGAATCTGCCTAAGCGTAAGACGAAACCTAACTATTCCCAAAATATGATATCAATCTTGATGCCTGGATATGCGGGCGACGCGTGAACTGCGAACGGGTCGGGCTTCTCGACACTGATATTATCCCCTCGATCATCTTCTATTTGCATGCCGTCCTAACGTACTAGCTATTTTTTTTTATATCACGGATGCATTGCTATATGGAAAGTCGTGCCATATAAAAATAACAAAGGAAGTTTGTGCGACAAGAAAAGAACACGGCCGAATATAATCCAACATTCTTCTTCAAAGGATTCCGTCGAAGGAGCGATCTTCGACGGCACATCTCGACCGAAAGATACAATAAATTTCCAATGCACCCACTTTTCACGTGATAATCATCGAGATCGGGCCTTGATTAAGCCAGTAAGAACCATATTAAGTGGGTAAAGATTATACAAACAACAAAGTGCCAAGCGCACTGGCTGATCAATGATCCAAAACTCCTTTCGCCCTAAAAGGTACAGAAGAAATCGAGAGAAAGGAAAGCACTTTGGAGAAAGAAATGGGGAGGAGTGGGTGGGCCCTGTGGGAAATGCCGATGTCTCATCCAGTCGATGACCCGCAGGAACGAGACAGAGAAAATCGTTGGTCTCCATCAAACCCCACCACCACCACCGCCGTGACCGCGACCGCGACCGCGACCGCGACCGTGACCGTGACCGTTGCCGCCGAGCACGCGTGACGTCACGTTCTCGGTCGTGGGCGGACCACGGCGGGAGCGAGGGGGATAAGGTCTCTCTCCCTTTCTCGTTAAATTTACCAAGCATGACGCGGTTTCCACGACAGGGAAAAGTGGGGAAGTGAAAGTAAAGCCATAGTTTTTCACGAACCCAACACAACACACAAGCACGCACACACTGTTTCGCATGCCTGACGTAACAAAACTGCGATGTAATCTGTGGAGTGTAAAAACGAAAACCAACAGCAATATACCAATGATAAAAGAAAGAGTGAGAGAGAGAGAGAGAGAAGGAAAGGCATCCATCCACTGAGAAGGAAACGTGGCGTTCTGCTTTTGCGACAAAAGAGAAGAGACGGAATAAACAAACGATGGTTTCCTACGGTTTGTGAAACCTCCTTGGTTGGCGTTACTGTGTGTCGTCTGGTCAACGCACAGTACAGAGAGAGAGAGAGAGAGAGAGGGGGGGGGGGGATGTAGACTTGGCGCCCCCAAGTTTTAGAAGAAAACAGTCGGTTTTCTTCCAAGCCACCCCTGGTTTTATGGGGAACTAGACGTGGCTTCTCTCTCTCTCTCTCTCTTCGATCTGCGAAAGCGGCATCCTGCTCCGAGATGGCCCCTG
Organism: Syzygium aqueum; assembly: GCA_031216185.1. Lineage (NCBI taxonomy): Eukaryota > Viridiplantae > Streptophyta > Magnoliopsida > Myrtales > Myrtaceae > Syzygium > Syzygium aqueum. Next base: position 21,691,901 of record CM062231.1, read on the forward strand.
GTTTTGTTCTCCCCACGCCACGTCTATATATCTGCCTTCTCCCTCATACTGTTTACCACCTCCAACCTTCTCTCTCCCACCTCCCTTCACTTGCATCTCATATCCAAGGCTGCTTCTTCTTCTTCTTCTTCTTCTTCTTCTTGTTTCCGACTTGCTCTTCTCTCCTGCGTCCCCGACGCGTACCCATTAATCAGCTTCACGAGAAGAGGCTCGACGTATGTTGGCCTGAGCAAATTGGGTTGTCTTCAGCTTCGCCGGTCCACGTGTTTGACAGAGCTATATCGGTCTGGTTTCGGTTCGAGTTAACACCGTGCATTCCAGATCAGTCATTCTTGCACTCGGAGTAGGCATCCTTCCTAATCCCCTTGCATCCTCAACCAATTAACACTTAGTTTGCTGCTCATCGACGCGGAAAAAACTCGGCTTGAATTGAAGCATCGAAACAAGAAAATCAAGATTTCTGGAACCCTCTCGCGCTTGCACTTGACCAGCCCGCGACATTGCTTCTGAGTGGTTTACAGTGATTGAAGATGAGGATAGGAGCGAGGTTGGTGGATCAGGGCATGAGCGGGACGTCAGTTGGGCAAGTGAATCATACCAAGGTCGGGTACGTCAACAGGGTGATCAAGAGGAAGAGGTGCACTAGGAGGATCAGGCGGCCCCGAGCCCTGCCGTACCCGATGGCCCTGCAGGATCTGTTCCTCACTTGCCGGGACATCTTCAAAGGCCCCGGCACGGTCCCTGCCCCGGAAGACGTCCAGCGACTGTGCCGCATTCTCGGTGAGCAACTCAAATTGTGCCATGTTCATGGATCCGTGATCTTGTGCTGTTCCGACCCCACCTTCATCATTCGTAATTGAGTTGGTTCTGATTGCCGTTGCATTGGTTTTTTGGCAAGAACTTTAGGCAAACGTGGAATCTTTAGCAATGCGATAGGAACGATTTAGAAAATGTTTTCTAAAAACGACCAAAAATAAATAAGAATACAAAATGTTTTTTCAATCACTGATTTTCCATCGAATGCTAGTTCACTAATCATGGTTATAATATATTTTATTTCTGAAAGAGGCATATCAGTGTTTTGCTTATTGGGTTGCGCACAATCTGACCTAAGAAATCTGCTTTGGTGACAAAACTGACTGTTGACAATCTAACGCCTGAGAGCAAGTTGTCGGTTTTATGAAAGAGACATCAATAATTCACTGTCCAGTTCCCCAAGTAGTGGGTTTTCTCTGATATTAAATTGGTAGGGGCATGAGGGATCTTTCCGTTTATACATCTTAAGTACTCTTGTCGATTTAACTATGTGAAGCGAATCAAGAGCCTTTCTAACAAAATCAAAAGCCTTTGGCCTTTGAAGGAAGGAGGTGCTGTACTGAGGACCTTTTGTCTTCTGGGCTAACTGTTTATCTTCATCCATACACTATTTTATGGATTGAGTATTATTCCGTATGGGCGTCATCTTGGTTTTATGTCTAGTTGATATAGTTGAGAGAAGTATTGATTGATGCAGGCCACACTTGATATGGCTGGAGCCAAGTACTTCCCTTTTTATTTGTTTATTGTGCTTTGCGATTTCAAGGCCATTCCTGCCGACGGTATTTTTGATGAATCTAATACAACTTTAAGTTCCAGGAATAGTAGATGGGATTGAGAAACTAATACTTTGGAAAAGCTAAATGAGTTTGTGTTTCTATTCTCAAGTGTCTAGAGGAGAAGGATTTTGTCTTCTTTCCTTTGCTTTGCCTTTTCTTTTCACTTCTGTTAGTGGTACAGTTAAATCATGCTTGGTAAAGTTAGGCTTCTAGCAATTTTTTGATCCAAGATTAGCTTCCACAGGATGCATATCTGATTCTTAAGTGTTCTTGATAATCAAATTCCATCAATTTAATTACTGCTGTAAACCGACTCCAACCTGTCGCGTCAATAGAAAATTTTGCTCGTAGGTAGAGTATAACTAGGAGTGTCTATAATTTAGCGAAAAAAAAAACTATGAGTGTCTATAACATTTCATGAGGTGGATTGGTGGTTCTTTCTAACTTCATCTTTATTTCACTCTAGATAATATGAGACCCAAGGATGTCGGATTGAGTCAGGATCTTCAATTTTTCAACCCTAAAAGCGCAACCAAAGGGACGCCAAGAGTCACCTACACCACCATATACAAATGCGATAATTTCTCGGTAAGACTTGACACCGAGATTTCGCTGACTGGGAAAAAAGTCTTAGTTCTTTAATTTTGGGATTGGTTACACCAGTCCATCCGAAACATTCTGCCAGGATTTGCCATCTGGAAGCCTAACTTTTTGTACTCTGAAGTTTGTTGTTGGCAGTTCTTGATTCAGTTCTTGGAAAACTCCTAGATTGACTTACATGTTTTCTTGGCTTGTCTATTTGCAGTTGTGTTTATTCTTCCTTCCTTCAGCTGGTGTCATCCCCCTCCACAACCACCCGGGAATGACCGTTTTCAGCAAACTTTTACTAGGATCGATGCACATCAAGTCGTATGATTGGGTTGACCCCGACCACGTATCGAATGGCTCGACAGCTTCCTCAAAACGTGAGTTATCTCTTCCGCACTTCACATGAGCACATGTGCATCGCTTCGTGCTACATATCCAGCTGTGAGATGCTATTTAGCGGTGATTGTCATTGAGCAATACCGATGTACTTGCAGTTAGATTGGGACAAGTGAAAGCCGACGGCGTCTTCACAGCGCCATGCAACTCTTCTGTTCTTTATCCAACGACGGGAGGCAATATCCATGCATTCACAGCGATAACACCGTGCGCAATACTAGATGTCCTTGGACCTCCTTATTCCCAAGAAGATGGCCGTGACTGCTCATATTATAGGGATACTCCGGATACTACCGATGATGCTTTAAGTAAGTAGAATATTTCCTCTTGCTCGATCTCTTTGTGGAAGCAAATGAATTTCAAAGTCATGTGCATTTTAGATACGTCAACATCAACTTCCTCGTACCGCTTGCATATAATTTCTTTATGCATAGAGCCATGCACCTGTTTTCTAAATCTGGAAGATACATGGTATATGAACGATAGTATAACGCGCACTGTGTTGCATTTTAAATTATTGCTTGGTTGCGATGTCGCCATCCTGCCCGCTTCCATTTCGAGCGTGATTCAATGAACCGGGACAGTATCATGCATGCCGTGCGCAGTAGGATAATTGCTATTGGAGGGGGGTGGTATCTATATTTGTTTTAGTATACGTATCTACCAAACAAACAAGTCAAACATCATTAATCAATGCTCGAAACCGTGGAAAGTGCACGAGGATGGACTGGGTACAGAAAATATCCTGGGAGGCCGTGCATAATATATGTTAGATATTTGCAAGAGCATATTCGACCAATTCAAAGGAACTATAGACTTGCATTCTTTCACTATAAACCCACTTAAATCTGCTTTTCATTTTACATCAAGTACTTAACATAAGTGAACTTGGAAGATGCTGAGAGTAGGATTTTCATGTTGTCTGCACTTGAGACATCCATTACTTTGCTTTGAATTTGAGATTTGGATGGTTTGGTCATCGAAACACCGTCAGACACAGTTTTTGCCTGGAAAACAAAACGCTTATTTAGGATCTTCTTAAATCCAGATGGTGACCTGATTCGAGCTAAGGAGGACGGCGAGGCGTATGCCTGGTTGGAAGAAATCGACGTGCCGGAGAACTCGCAGATGGATCCGATCGAGTACTTGGGCCCGCAGGTTATGGAGAGCGGTGGCTAGCCATCTGATACCGAGATTCACACAAAGTCTTTTCGCTGTTTCTGTTTTTTTGGGGTTTCTCAAGAGTGCATGGATAGACGTTTCCCTTTCCTTTTATGTATTTTGGAACTGAGGCCCTGTGGCTGTAGAGTTCCCCTTTGATGTTTCTATAAAACGTGGTATATAACAGGAGTTCATGGATTAGGGACAAAACCGCTGGCGCCGGCTAACAGTCTGGCTCCATTAATTATTTGGATTTTCTCGTACGAATGAAATGAAACAGAGGATAAGTTAAGGCTTGACAGCTAAGCCAAAAGCAATCCTGTGTCCTGAGGGGTACATTCAGCTTATTCATAAATGCAGGTGAGGCCATACTGGGCAATTCAAAATTTAAATTTTTCTTTTGACTCTTGAAATGCCCACCTGAAAGTATTATTAAAAGGAGAATGTTCTCTAGCCGTATACTTCCATCCATATGTACCTAACTATTTCTAGGAGCTGGACCCGGTCGATAGATTTCTCTGTGCGCCAACTTGCAACGTTGGCGGACCAATTAAAAGTAAGCCAAAAGCTTAACAAGCACCGCAATTCCTTTTTGCCCTCCTTGGAATTTCCATGACTTATAACGGCTTTCGGATGGTCCAATGTGTAGGATCATCAACAGCTCCTAGTGAAAGTCAAAGTCAGGATAAGGCGTTGAACATTGCAGATGAATTAGCTGGACTGGATTGTTACATTCATCTCTCCAAGTCGCAATCAATTCTTGTTAACACGAGCACATAGTTTCAATTGAGAGCACGATAATGTCGATTCGGTCTAGGAAAGGGTTCGTTTGTATCAAATACTCGACCAGTTACTGTAGGATCGATCCACACTACAGATTCTTTAAAACCCAAGATAGCCCGAGTTAGAAGACGAATGCATGTAGCTTCAATACTCAAACTAGAGATTGAAAAGACAGTGCTAACAAAGTGATAATTTTGCATTTGCTTTTTAAGTGTGTTCTGAAGGAAGTACTCCAAAACAATTAGAGGCCCCACAATAGCACTGTAAACCATTGGACCTGAGCCTAGTCTCTCCATAACTAAAACTCAACTCTTCACCTTCTCGTATGTCATTTGAAGCGAAGAAGCAGAGGCGAGGAAGCAAAGCTCCTGTGCTCCTCACTAATACCGTGGACAAGTTACCGCCATCACAAGAATGATTAATGAATCTCCCCACATTTCCCACTTTTGTGGCGTCGATGTTTATCCTCAAGCAGGCCTTTCCAGAGGGAAGATGCTCCCTCACCACCAGAAGAGCAGATGAGAACCCTCCACACGATGCAAGTTCATCATATTCTTTTTGTCGCGCCCTTGCCTCTTTCGTCGTCAAGAGTTCACCTAATAGTGGAGATTTAGATCAGAATAAAAATTTGCTCAAATTCTTGATGTCAATGCTGACAGGATATGTGAGAGCCATAAGCAATTGTCTATCTATCGTGCATAGAAATGTATCCTATCTCATGAATTACCTTGTTCTGCTATTCAGAACATGAAATAGAAGCAAACTTCTACTGATGATGCATGAAGATGCAATTGCATATTTTTGTAATTTGAAAAATCTGGGGACCAAGAGGAAAGGCCTCCTGGGTTAAGAATATGATGATGTATTCAAGGTAGAGAACTAGGAGTAAGTTGGGATATCCAGAGATAACCTAATTTGATCTAGGGTGAACCATAGGGATGCAACCTCAACAGAAAACCGGTACACACACTGGTGTAGGAATTCGTGTTCAAGTTCAAATTAAGAGAACCTACTCACAAAAGGAAATAAAGGTTCAAAAGATCTAGAGAGACAGGCATTCTCGTCGTAACCAGCAGAGTAAAAAGAATCTATAGTGAGACTGTATCTTCAAGTTTGGTGTAACCTTCAAGGACGCAGCCTGAATAACCAGGAATAGCATGGCAGATCCTCAAGGCAAAAGGTATACACCATTTGAGCCTTTTCTCTCCCTTTTCGTCTCAAAGAAAGTCAAGGCAGCAGCTTTAGCTCTCTTTTTTTTTTTCACACACGGCACAAGCCAAGAAATTCTGCGCCCCTTTAGGCGAAATTCTCCAGTGGCAGACCGTCCATCCTACCAAAGAAGACGACATTCTGGGGCATCACAATTGAAAAAGCTCCTAAAACAACATAAGCCAACTTGTCAAAACAACAGCACCCAATGCATTTTGCTCCGAAAAATGGCACCCTTATAGAAGTTTCTTCGAAGTCTTTTGAAAGACTCGATTTCATCTTACGTGCTAGAACTAAGCACCGGGACAGAAACCTCAATGCACTATCTTCAACCTTTTGCATACTCGCAAGGAAGCGAAACGGACATATTGCAGACGTCATGGAACAAACCATTTACTCACTGTGTCCTCGCCCCCACATTCAGCACTAAACTAAGCTTCCCCGACCGACAACGAATCAAAAATCGACCATTTTAAGTCAAATGAACTAAAACCCATCAGTTATTCAAGGCTCAAGCAAACCACTTATCGATCAAGTTTCGGTGGAGTACCCGCATACTCGCATACGAATCGCCCCTTCTCGATCGCCTGATCGGCGAACAAGCACCATCCTTTCTTCTTATCCCTCGCAATCTTCAACCTCACCTCCACACCTCTCTGGCTCGCCCGATTCCCGCACTCCGACCCGCACCCGCAACCAGGCCCGCACTCGCTCACCACCACCACCACCTCCTCCTCCTCCTCCCCACCACCATCGCGGCCCCAGCAAGCGCAATCACGTCCCTCGCACCTCTCGCAACCGCACCCCAGCACCACGCCGCCGCCCACCACCACATCCGCCGCCTCGCGGCTCGGGAACGTGGTCGGCCGATCGGCCGTCCGGCTCGAGGAGCCCCACGGCTGGCGAAGAGGGAGTAGGGCATCGCCAGGCGGGGAGCGGGCCCGAGAGAAGGAGGAAGGGGTGTAGAGGAAGTAGGCGTAAGGGCGGGAATCGACGGCGTTGAGGAAGGGGACGGGGAGGGGCTCGAGGCCCTGGGCGGCGTCGGAGGAGCGGCGGCGGGCGACGGATAGGGAGGCGCGGCGGAGGCCGGCGGAGGTGAGGGAGACGGCGGCGAGCTCTCGCGGGGTCAGCCACGGGAGGATCAGATCCGCGCATCGCAGCAAGGGATCGCGGCCGGATTCGACTTCTTCGTCCGCGATTTGATGTTGACGACGCTTGTAGCCGTTGAGCGCCATAGAAGATGCAAATTTTTAACGCTGCCGAGCCTCTCTGCCTGAAACACTGAAATGCAAAAGGGTTGCTGAGCCCTTTTCTGATTTTAAAGTTTTTTTTATATAAAAAAAAAGTAGCAAAAGTATTTTTTGAAGCAAAAATGCTTTTCAATGTACCTTTCCCTTACGATTTACCAAATACTATTTACATTTCGAAAAATCCTTTTAATTTAGGCTTCTGTATTTTTTCAAAGATTTTTCCTAAAAGCCAAATCAAAAGTACCTAATGTCGAGAAAGGATGTCGCCATGAGAACCGAGATTATTTATGGATGCTCAAGAAATCGATTGTCTGTCGTAACAAGTCACGATGGGAATTGAACTTCCAAGGGATCATGAATTGTTCGTTGAGAAGCTGTTTCATATTGATACTCATCCAATCGGTTGAGAATTGCGACGAATAGCAAGAGAGATGTGACATCCCGTACACTACCAAATGAAGAGCGCAAGACCCCCCTACAACATACGTGGGAGAGAAAGCAATTAGACTTATTCCGTAAACTATAACTAACCTAAATCGTAATCCTAAATATATCTCTAAACTCGCGAGATTAGTTGGGTATTTTAAATGGCATTTTACTAGGGAGATCTACAACAAGTAGGTAGTATGGATCAAAACCTAATTGGCCCGGTGAGGCATACGCCGGGGCCAAAAACATCAAATCATCGAAGCGGGAAGAGGAGGAAAAAGCTTAGACCCGACGCGACGCGCTCGCGACGCATCTGAGACCCGAAAAATCCAAACTTTATAACAGGGAGCAGGCAAGGCGCACGCACAATGCCATTTCAATTCGAGAGGAGAGGAGAGGAGAGAGAGAGAGAGAGGAAGAGGGAGATGAAAGATTCTCCCAAGAACCGCCCTTTTCACTCCTCTCCGATTCTTGGCTTGCATCCATAGCAAGAGCGAGGGAGGGAGAGAGAGAGAGAGATCGAGCCTCGTCGTTCCATCCGGGGAGGAAGAGGGAGGGAGGGAGAGCGAGCCGGCTAGCTAGCGATGGGTTCGCCTCTCGCCTTCTCTCTGCTGCTTCTTCTCGCCTCCTCTCTCTCCTCGTCGCTCTTCGCTCACCCCAGTCCGATCCCGGACTCCCCGAGCTTCAAAGGTGCGCGCTCTCTCTCTCTCTCTCTCTCTCTCTCTCTCTCTCTCTATTGGGTCTGTGGAAGTCGGCTCGAATCGTGCTCGTGACGTGGGTGCTCGAGGTCGACGATTCGGGATTGATGAACATGCTGCTTAATTGGGACAGTTTCGGTCGTCAAGTTGCGAAATTTTTTACTGGGTTTGGTTCTGTCTGCGGCGGTAACATGTTCCAGGCCGATGAGGCTGTTTTGGGGTTCTTCTAGGATAAGCTGAAACGAGGGATGGTGAGGGTTTTCCTCGCTCTGTGTTTGTTTGAGCTAATTGGGCATTCTTTGCTCTTGTCGAGTAATGTGCTCGATGTAATCTTTGTTACTCCAGAATCTGGTACCAGCCTTTAGGCTTTTGGAGTAAATGTTCGCCACGGATAAGTGTCAAGGGATTCCCCATCTTTTGCTATTAGTGTCGTTCTGAGTGCAACATGTGCTCCCTTGTCTTATAACTCAATAACCCATTTGCTTAAGCTTTTAAGTAGAATGATCAAACTAGGTATGGTCATGGACTTGGGCCTTTGGCTCCCTCTTTTGATCTCTCATTATGAGGTATTTCGGCTTTAATAATGTTCAATGCTGTCCACCGCCACACTTTTGTTGTTTTAACTAAAATGGCTTAAAGCAATGAGTAGAATATTTAATGCATTAGAGTGGGAAAGATAAAATATGAGATGCGTTCTTCATGTGAAGTCCGAGGGTTGTTCACAAAAAGCTCACTTTATATTGCGCTGTTTCATTATCTGGATGACTGTCAGAGTTCTTCTCTCCTTTCCAAATGGTGCTCTTGTGAAGTTGTGTGGCATGTGCTTGTATTGGAGATTTTATGTGGCAGCCATGCAAAAGTTTGGTTCTTAGGTGCAGATTGCTTGGCTCGAGTGACTTAGCAATTAGATCTCTGGTCTTTAAGTTACATATGGATTTGACATGGCTGATAATGGCGGCGGTGTTACTGAGAAATTCCCAGTCTTGGTGGTTCTGCGAAGACTAGAAGGGATGGGTTTGTGATGATGGTCCAAACTCTGCACTCTTGTTCTTTGATTGATTTCTCATGGGTCGTCTGTCTGACACTGAATTTACGAAGCGATGACGCTTCATAAAACTGTTTCACGCTCCTCTTGTTTGAAATGGCTTTATTTTTTTCATTTTCCTTGAAAAACTGTTTCTAGTTTTGTATTCTTGGACCCTTGGTTAGGTTTTGTTTTGGATGAGTATTTTTATTTGTATAATTGGAAAACCGATTGGAGGCTACATTCAAAGTCTAAGCCATCATGCGAGTTTAAGGTCTTCTAGACTCTTCATAAAAGGGCAAACAATTGCTATTTTCTTTCACAATAGCATCAGTAGAAGCTTGTGCTTTAAGCAAAATGTTCGTTTGCTAGAGCTGATAATGTAAGGCTAACTGGCATAAATGATTTAAGAAAACAGAACACACTGTTATAAGTAGGATTAGCGGTTCAATTTGTGTTTTGGATGTATTGTTCTCGCTAGCAAGTCATTTTGATCATTTCTTTAGGTCAAATGAATGGTTTAGTTTGCTGAAAGATGTTGACTCTCATTTCTGACCTGCAGGGGTAAACCTAGGGCAACCATCTATTGATTTCACACCATCAACACTTTCTGGCGTTCTATCTGGCCGTGGTACTAAAGAAATCGTAAGGTGTGAACGTGTTGAAGTAATTGGTCTATCCCGATTGAGACTTGGAAGTTACTCTAGCGCACTACGTGTCATTGTGCTTCCATCAGTATCTATTCCAGAAAGATTACACAGCAAAGTTCAGGTTTGCCTTCACCGGTAAGTTAAACTTTTCTTGATGATGTCTGGTTTATTATCCTTCTCCATGGTTACCCATTTCTTTTCTGTAATCTGATAGACTGTTGTATTTCCAGTTGGCTTAGTTTCATGTTTGATTTCTATACCCCCAGGAACTCTTCTCTCGCATTGTGTGAATGTGAAAAAGATGAGTGGAAGAGTATTCAAAAAGGCGTGTGGAGTTCTGTCATATCACCCTATGAACATAGATATGTTGATGTCAAGATCATCGGTGAAGTTCCTGGTCATTTCACAGTCTCCATATCTGAAGGTCCGGCTACTTTCTTAACTGAATCTTGTTCTATAGTATACCTCTACATACATATTGCACATACTTCGGGAACAATAGCTGAGGCTTTCTATTTTTTACGGCAGAGCCTCAACAGTGGCGCCTCCTTTGTCTGGCGTTGGGATTTATACTGATACTGCTGGCCCCAGTTATTAGTGGCTGGGTTCCTTTCTATTATAGCAGTTCAATGGCCATAGGAGTTTTTCTGGTCATCATTATCCTTCTTTTCCAGGTATTCTTCCTTCTCCTAAGAAAGTTTCACCAATTAGGCACCAATAATAGCATTTCTCTCCCTGTTTTTAGTGCACACTCTGGCAATTCAAAATAAAGCAACCGTGTTTTTGTTCTTTGGTCTTTTACTTCGTATGGCTTGTTGGCTCAACACATAAAATTCATACTAGTGTCATCCGTGTAGCAGTTTCACAAATGCTCCTCTGCATATATTTGCAGAAGCCAGTTTCTATTGGTTGTTGTAAACACTATATCCTGGAGCATCTCCTTTGTGTTTGATTGTAGTATTGTGCTATATCCATTTCTTGCTGACACATCTGTTTATGTCATCATCTACACATACTAGCACAAATTAACAATGGCGCTGGGTCTCACGTCTCTAAAAGTATGATATGGACTTATATGGTCAGCCAGTTAGATATCTTTGGTGTCACTTTGTTGGTCAGTTGTCTTCTCAAGTGAGACACGAATGATGTTCCGAATTGTAGATTCCTCATTTTTCCTGTAAATTTACCATTGGCACTACTATGAGCTGTGTTGACCTTAGTTTCATGTGGTTGTATTTAGACGTAGCAAACTTATATTTTGGTGTAATGTGCACGCCATGCTTTTCCTGAAGGCGTCTGTTTACTATGTTGCAGGGGATGAAATTATTACCAACTGGGAGGAAAAATGCCTTCTACCTCACTTTATATGGATCAATGGTGAGTGCTTTTCCTGTGATGTCAAACATTTATTTTTTCATTCACTTAATGCGCCATGGGAAGGAATCTCATAATAAATTAACTATGGCAGCTTGGAGCTGGATCTTTTCTTCTACATCAGTTCTCAATGATGGTGAATTCGATTCTTCTCAGTTTTGGATTTAGTGAGGAGATGCATAACCCGGTGAGTCCTATCAGTTGTACTTTCTTGAGGAATCTGTCTTTATTTTGTGTAAGTAATTAGTTGATAGGTGTGGCTCTGCGTTTGCGAGTTTCTTTTTAAGGAAAAATTTGCATTCAAAATGTCACTAGCCAAAGCTGAGCAAGCTCCCTTTTCCTCCCTCAAATTTCGAGCACACGGAGCTTAAAATGTCTTTTCATCCACTGCTATTCCTTGTTTAACATCCTCTTGCAAGTGTGAACACCTCTGTATCTATGAAATCCTTACGGACCTTGTTTTACTCTTACACACCCTGTATTTGTAGAAGGGTAACCCCTGGAAAAGATCACAGGCCTTCTTTCATTCAGGGTCTGTTGGATTGTATAATCAAGTTTCTGTATTGTACTTGACACTCGTTTTGCTACTTACGTTTTCAAGGGAACCAGGTTAGTGAATAACGATTGGTTTATACTCACTCTTTCTTTTTACAGGTATCTGTATTCTTACTAGTAGGAATTGTTCTAGCTGGAGCTGCTTTAGGCTATTGGATTGTTCGGAAGTTTGTGATTTCAGAGGATGGGAGTGTGGATGATGGTGTTGCCCAATTTATGAAATGGGCAATGCGTGTTGTTGCTGCTACATTAATCTTCCAGGTGTGCTATTTTATATTTTTGTTTGGTTACATATTCTTGTTTTCTATTTGTGAGCTTGGATGATACTTTGAGAAAAACTCATCAAGTATCTATAAATTAGGCTGTGGGCAATACTACTGAACTGGAAGTGTTCTCTCTGGTATGGATACATTCCCTGCGGGAGTGTGCCTCAAGTATGCATATCAGAGTCCTATACTAACCTCACATGTCTTGGTGAGTCCAAGACAGGTGCCACATCAGTAGAAAAGTCAGACGCCTACTAGTATTTTCTTTTCAGGTTAAATTGTCCTGGTATCTCCTAGATTTTGATAAAAATGTGTGAACATCCTTATGGAAGTTGCTTCCCCTTGGGGTAAAGAAAGGCATTAAGCTATCCAGACGTCCGTTGCACACTTTATGCACCCAGTTATCCATGTCACTCATGGTTCATGATCTTCCGTCATATTTGTTAATCTTGTTAGCTTCTTTAGCTTTTACTTGACTTAGACACGACCGAGGCATTCTGCTTTTATGAAACTTGCCATAGACATCGGCTGTAATATGTTGGATTTTGTATTGCAGAGTACTTTTGACACTCTTTTGGCAGTGGGGGCGCTGGCTTGTTGTTCGGCTGTCTGCTTTTCGGTAACTTCAATTTGGAGTGAGGCAGCGTAAGTTGACTAATCTTCCTTTCATGACACATTTGACAATTGCATAAAAGTAATCCCTACAGAGTGGTTGTACATGGATTAACCTCAATTCACCTATGACAATCCTCTGTCACTGCAAAAAAGAAAAAACTAAATGCCCCATATATCAGGTTACTTTCAGGATACTTGCCAGTTCACTTCAGTTAGATTATGAGTTGGACTGTGTTCTTGTAGAACGTAGCTAAGGTCTTTCCAGAAGATATCATTGCATACAAACTTCCAATTTTCCCAAGTAGCATCTAATAAAAGTCTCCCATGTTTTTGTTGCAGGTATGAGCCATATTCTTTGAACTTGAGTCCTACACCAAGTTGGTCTCGGCAGCCATCTGCACAGTTCAATCGTGCTGAATTTCTTGCAAGGTCACCAGAAAAATTTCACCAGAGAAAGATGTGGAATAGACCTAACAAATCTGCTGCTTGGCTGGACTCTCCGCTTAAAAGTATGGTTTGCTACTTGTACTTATGTTCCTCCCCGTTGCCTTTCTCCCCATGTCCAATTTGTCCACTTAACTTACGAGCAAGGCTGCAAAATTACAATTAGATGCTTTCCTTCCAATATAAGAATGAGCGTTTGTGACCAGGCTGAATGTGTTTATCTTACTTGAACTAGGATATGGTGATGAGCTAAAGGTTTCATGTTGGCATCTGACTCATGTATATAACTAGGCATGGCCAAGGGACCTTGGCAATCCGTTATTTGTGTTTTGGATGGTAACTGTTGAACCTGTTTTTTTTTTTTTTTTTTGATAACCCAGGGAACCCCCGCACGACCGGCAGCCGGGAGGTAAACCTGTTGGGTAATGCTAAAAAGAAGAAAACTTTTCACTGTGAGAATGTTGTATGTGTGGATATGTGAGGTTTTCTTGGCCATTTTCCTGTCACTTCTCAAAACTTAATATGATATCTCCAAAATATATGTTCCGGTTTTGTTTTTGCCATAGTAGTTCTTTCCATGTCAAAGTGGCGTACTCTGCGAAGATGAATGTTGCCACACTTATACACAACTGACCAGGACATATTATATGTATGTTGCCGTTACCGCAAGAATTGGGACATAGTTTGTTTGCACGTGCAACGATTTGATATTGCTTGTGACGAAATGATTTTAGCTATTCAACTGGAGGTACCCTTATAATCGAATTGCTCATGCTTTTATTTGTCCCAACGCAGGTTCTGTAACCCCGCCTGCTAGTCAAATGAGAAGGAACTCCGTGGATTACTATTCAACTCTTCACAAGGCACCCAACCGAAAGAAGTACACAGAACAGGAATGGGAAGACTCGAAGGCATACTGGACCAAGCAAGCTATGTCAGAGTTGGTATCCTCTCCAGATTTCACTGACTGGATCATCGAGCATGCTGACCGAATACAGATCACTTCCGGCAATGGTTCAGATGAAGCTGTTGGAAGTGATTCTGACTCCACCAATGAAGCCACTTTGAACAGTAGCAACGGGTTCAAATTGTTTAATTTCTGGTAGCCAGATGCAGCATCTCCACATTGTAGGATGCTTGTAAAGCGTTTCTGACAGTTAGTCTGACACTTAGCGTTAGGATAGTCGCTAGGAAAACATTCTGCATATGTAGAATTTTTGTTTGATGTCACCAATCTTGTATTGTAGAAAATTTTTTGTTTCGCTTTCTGTTCATCTCTCATCTTGTTGCTACTAGCGGGCTTACATTACAGTCAACTTGTTTTGGTACACAATCGAAAGGCGTTTAAACGTTACTAGGATCATTAATAAAACATCTTTATTCTCCCATTTTCGACAAATTTATGTGAATGAAAATTGGCATTTCATGAACATACCATGATATGTGGTTTTCCAGTCTATGGGATAATCCCGCCGTGCACGGGGGTCCACTTGTGAGATTTCAAATCGCTTAGGTGATATAAGTTGAGGCTGGTGTGTTTGGTGCCGCTTTGTACGAATATGCCCTCGAAATTTGGCCGCGAACCGAGGAGATGGGACACATTTTCACATTCCAAGACCAAAGAAATCACTTGCAAATCCTAGGTAAAGATCCGCTCCTAGATTTCTATAATCTATCATGAGGTTACTTGATAATTCCTGACAAGATAAAACCCAATATTTCATATTACGAAACAAACACATAGCTGAATCTGCATCAGAATTTCACCGGGACTAGCCCAATGAGATCGCAAGCATCGAGTTTCAGTCTCCTGGTCACCCCGAGACCCTTCTTGGTTTACAGTAATGAATCAAAAGTTCATGCATTTTTGGACAAAGACACCCACGTATGGTTCTTTCACTCACGGCCACAAATGTCTCTCTCGCCAGGTTCCCCAATATGCTCTCTCATAATTCAAAGTAAATAATCATTAAAAAAACATTAAAAGAAGAAGAAGAAAATATAAAAAAAATAATAATAATTCACAGATGGCGAGGGAAAAGGCATTGTAACTTCGTTTTCATCTTGGCACACTGATATGGTGGATTCCACCACCTCCACCATGATCTCATCTCTTGGCTACGGGCGAAGATTCCGCTTAACCTTATTCTATATTCGTTTTAATTCACTTCCACAAACCCACACGAGTTTTCCTCGCATGTATTACGAATTCAACAAATCGTTTCGACAGAAGCTGCTTGTGTGAATTGCGATGATGATGATGATGTGCTGACCATAGCGCATCGTCTGACCTGACCCGCCATTCCATTCCATTCCGTCGTCTCCCATGTCGTCGTTCTTTCCTTTAACGATGGCTCCCTGCTTCATTTCCATCCCTCCCTGCGTCTCCACTGCTTTCTTCTTTGTTTCTGGTCCATGTGTTTGAACGTTGAAACCCCGCCGGTGCCCGCCTGGCCGCATCAATACAGTCCTCGAAGACCCTGATTGGGTGTCGACTGTCGGCACGGTTCACAGTTTTGAATTTCAAGGGTCAGATCTTAAAATTTATGCATGTGCATGAGAAAATGTCAGCGCTTAAATGTCTACGTCGTTTGGGCCGTGGCTAATCGGTGTCGTGCCACGATTGGTCTAGCAGCTTTGATTTCTTGACCTTCGAAGCTGTTTTTTCTTCTTTCCCTTTGTCTTGGTGCTAATTACGGTTCTTTGTTTGCTTCTAATTAAGGAGCACCCGACTAGTCCGATGCTCCTCATCCGGACCAAAAGGAGCCACGACAAAAGCGCCGTTGGACCTGACATTCTACTTTTGAACCTTATGCCTATTCACACACGGACACGACCATCGTGAACCATGCACTGCTATTATCAGAAAACTTCTGGATTTTGAACTTTTGCCCTGGTTGAGGTCTCACCTCATTATCGAAGGACACATGAGGGTCCCTTTCGAACTATATAGTTTGCCCAAAAAAAATTGGGCGACTGCGATGTATCCGTAGAGATCAATCGAACTGGAGATTCGACAACCCCTGTCACGAAAAAGGAAAAAGGGCCCCGGAAATTCGCACATAAATTGAGCATTTGTAAGCTGTTTTGGTCTTTGCCGTTTGTTCTTCTAAAAGGGTCATTGAAGAAGAAGCTGCCTAATCAAACAAGAAGCTTTCAATTTCGGGCATATTCTATCAGAGGCAGCGTGGCTTTTGACAAGGAGGAAGGGATGCCTAAGGGTTTTTCTTGCACGCATAGCCAACCTACCCAAATTAGTCTTCGCTCGCATATTTGCACTTGTATTGAGGTATTGATGACACATTGCTAGTTAGCCGATTCGTCGACTTACAATTAAAGAGAGGAAAAGAAACAAAAGAAGAAGAAACTCCTGACGTTACTCACAAGCAATGATGTGGATGCGAAGATTGGTATGCAAAACTTTATTTGTAAGGCGATGAAATGTAAGCGGGCATTCAAATATACGAGTCATAGTAAAAAATCAATCGGATTACATTCATGACTTTTACGCATTTGATTTTATATCATCCTTAGCATTTGTAGCATTATTCTGTTATATACAAGGAAAATGATGCAAACGATCTATGAATTTTTGTCCAATATACGATACTATCTATGAACTTTTGATCTGTTTAATGTAGTTCCTAAACTTTAACCTAATGTGTAATGTTGTTCCTGAAATTTAATTTGTTCAATGTGTGATCCATGAACTCCTAGTACATGTTCAACCTGGTCCTTAGAATATCCTAGACTAGATAATTCGGAGATATAGTAATCTATAGACTAGATTGAATATTTACAAAAAGTTCAGGGATCACATTGAACAAATCTAAAATTCATGAACGACATTATATATTGAATCAAAGTTTAGGGACCATTCATATATTTTTCTCTTGGCATCTTTTTTCTTTGGGTTAGTATCACGAAAACTCCAAACTGATACACCTATGACAATTTTATCACAAACTAATCTTTTGACCATGAAAAATCCCAAACTGGTACACATGTGGCAAATTTACCACAAACTAATTTTTTGACCACCAAAAACCCCGTACTTGTATATTTGTGACAAATTTACCCTCCGTTAGTATCTATTAAATTGAATTAATACCACAAAAAATTATAAACCGGTACGTTTGTGACAAATGGAGGACAAAACATATAATTGGTACATCTGTCAATTGCCGTATGTCATTTAACAAAGCAATTTAATAATAAAATTTAACGGAAATAAACTGAGGGTAAATTTGTCACAGGTATACTAGTTTGAGGTTTTTGGTGGTCAAAAAATTAGTTTGGAGTAAAATTATCACAAGCATATCAATTTGGGATTTTCGCGATATTAATCTTATTTTTTTAATAAGATATTGATATTCGTGCTTTTAAAGTGATGATGTTCAGCCCAAATAAACGGGATTCACGTGTTTAACATGTGGTTGCCGAGGAGGGCTTTTTAGGTCGGACCCGTTAAACGGAAAATATAATAATCATTTTCTAGAATAGTAATTAATTAATTAAATCATGATTAGGGGTGTGCGCTCTTTAGTCGCTAATGGGCATGATGATGGAAGGATTTACTTTTCTTTTAGGGTATCTTCAGTGTTAATCAGGGCTCATTGAATACTTACTATGGCGTTTCTGTTTAAAACTTTTTATTTTTATATATTTTTTAAAATCTCTAGCGTTTACGATATTCGAAGAGTCGTGCAAAAAGCAACAAAATATTAAATTATTATTTTCCGGCACCGCCCTTGCATTAAATTATCTTGACTTCATAATTGCCCCCCTGGAATTTATTGCACCAGAGGCTGCGTGCTGTTTAATTAATTAAAGAAAAAACAAGAGTCCACGGATGCTGCATGCGATCCCTTTCAATCTCAAAAGCACCAGCACAAATCATATCAGTCAAAATCCAATCATCCCTCGCCCTCCCCGCATATCGTTGAATTAGGGTAGATTTGTTCCACCGAAAATTTCATAATAAATAAAAATATTTTTCTTAAAATTTTTTTCAAAGAAAATGATTAATTTTTATTTGTTTAGCGATTTAAAAATTATTTTGTTTATTTATGGAAAGAGGTAGTTAGTTCTCCTCCAATCTAAGCTTTTTGTTTTTTGTCCATGGAAAATGTACACTGAAATATCGAATAACAATTTTCAGAAACCATTTTCTTTCAAAGAAACGAACAGTCAGAGTATAATTAATATCATATTGCGTGTGTATGAAGCAAGGATCTAAGTTAGGTTTTTTCGTGATTGCGTTCTAGCCACCCTATCATTCCTCGAGCTTCTAATCAATCGATAGCGATGGGGCCTTAAAGGCTATCATGACTGGATTAGCAAGATGTCCTCAAAGGCTTAAAAGGTGCAACATATCAGTAATGTGACACAATGAAGGGAAAAAAAAACCATATATTATCTTTAGTACGAGAAGGTCATAAGGTCACTTGATATTGTCGATTCCTTTTTAATTTAGTGTAAATGAACATCATGCTCATTAAGACAAAACACATAAGATATAAGGCGAAATGTTACTATTATCCTAACACTAAAAGCATGTTTCGCGATAAGTTATCAATAGTAAAATGCATTAATCATATATATGGATGTACCTCACGGGGTTAGTAGCCTCAGGTAAACCTCTTGAAAATCTATCACATGAAAAGCACTAAAACAATAATACTACAGTGAGGCTTACGACCTCGGGTAATCTTTTGTAGTCACATGGACTATATTGAATATGTACATAAAATTTTAAGGATCGCATTGAACAAATTAAAAGTTCAGTGATCACGTGGAATGTTAAGATTAAAATTTAACGATTGTAATGAATAAATTAAAAATTCAGAGATCAAATTATAAGATTGTTTGCGTCAATTTATTTTTCCTTATTTTAAGTGATATAAATGGATTTGTTTTTTAGAATAATACATTTCGAATAATCGGAGCTCGGGAAAAGGAATCATAATGAAAAGGAGCGCGCGGGGCCCCGGCAGAATCCTGGACGCTGATTCCTGCTGCCGTCACGGAAAGCCGAGGATGGGCTGCGCTGGATTCTGCCGCCTGCAATCGATTGGCGGGGCACCCCCCCGGGCAGCGGGCAGCTCCGCGATTCGACCCGCACGCTAAATAATTGGGGGGCGACCGACGTGGACGTCCTCTCCCCCTTCCCCCCATTTCACGTTCCCCCCCTCTGTTCTCGCAAGCTAAATTCCGACTCCTGCCCGTGACCATATCTCGCTCGGGTTCGCAAGGGAAACGCGGGCAGCTTCCGTCCCTGTAGCTCGTTTCGTCATCGTTCCGATGTTGTCCGCTTCGGCACGTCTCTGAAGATGCGCTGAAGTGGGGGTGGTGGTGGTGGTGGGGGTGGGGGTGGGGTTCGATTCTTTTTTGTTTCTTTTTTTTTTTTTTGGTAAAGGCTGTTGAGTCCGCTGTGTATATAAGGAGCTTTCGATTCGTCGCCCCTTTCGTGTGTTGGGGGGGGCGGATTTGAGGATATTGTCTGAATTCGATCTGATGGGTTTGTTGGGTGGTTCCCAAAAGGCGGGTGGGAGCGGAGGATCGCCGGGGCGTTGGTTGAAGGGCCTGGTGCGGAGGAAGCGGGTCGATTCGGCTCACGCCGGGTCCGGCGGGGGCGGCGGTCATCACCAGTTGGCCAAGGAGCTGTCCGTTCTTCACCTTATCGCCATTGGTAATCGCTGAATCGAAACTGTAGTTCTTCCGCCCACCCCTTTTTCTTTTTCTCTTTTTTCGTTCTCTTTTCGCGTGGTTTTGTTGGTGTGGGTGGAGCTGTGGTTTGGTTCTTTGGCCTCTTTTGTGTGGTCGATGGTGTTGATGATGGCGAAATTGTTTGTTGGCTCGCGGTTACGATGTTCCCTATTGGCCGTTGGAACTCGGAATCCTTGTTTTCGTTGATATGGTGCTGATCGAACTTGACATTCCCTGCTTGATGTAGTTTTTGGAGTTCATTTCCTGGTGCTCTTTGGGCTTGAAGATGATTTGCTCTTCACATTTCTTCTTCGTGGGCCGATTTACTCTTTCTTTTCATTCACAATTAACAATTTCTGGTCTTCGGTTCTTATTTCGGTTTAAAAGTCACTGAACTTAGCATTTAGTGTATTAGTTTCCCTGCACATGACGGCGCCTCTTACATAATTGTTTGGCCCTATTCTTTTGCATCGTTCCTATTTATTATCGAAAGTCTCACTAGCTTACTTCGGACTTTATGGTTTGGTAAGGGGTCGGATCAACAATCGGAGCTGGAGTTTACATTCTTGTTGGGACAGTTGCTAGAGAGCATTCCGGGCCGGCTCTCACCTTCTCGTTCCTGATAGCTGGAATTGCCGCAGCTCTTTCAGCCTTCTGTTATGCGGAGCTTGCAAGCCGTTGTCCATCTGCTGGGAGCGCGTATCATTATTCATACATATGTGCTGGAGAAGGGTAATACCATGTAGAACTTTTCTAAGAATTATTCAGGTCGCGGACAATCTTTAATCGAGCCCGTGTTCGATTTGTAATTTCTCTTTTCATCCTTCCTGAAATATGACGATCAACATTTTTTTCCTTCTAATCTCAACTGCTTTGCGTTTGCATGAGTTGGCTTTGACTGTGTTGGTTGAAATTGAAATAGACAGCTAGACTTGCATCCACCTTTTTTAGAGTTCTATTATTTGTTCGAACCACCATCTCAACATGGCTTTTTGCTTGACAGTGTTGCTTGGCTGATTGGTTGGGCGCTGCTACTGGAATACACAATTGGTGGCTCGGCCGTAGCTCGCGGCATATCTCCTAACCTGGTTAGGATTTTGTCATGAGTCTATTAGTTTTGCAGGATTTCCTAGCAAGTTCAGATTGGGTGGCTTTATGTCCTTTTTCATTCATAGTTTAGGCTGCTTTTCTTCTGAGAGGAGGTTTATTTTCTTTTAAGATTTTGTGGTGTTGGTAGCTTGATGGATTCCACTTTGGATAGTTAAGGATTATGAGTTATTTTAGCACATGCCAGCATTGTATTTTGCCAACTGCAGGGCACTTTCATAAGGAAAGATTTCTTGGATTTTTTTTTTTTTAAATGTCGGTGCTTTTATGTTTGACTTTGAGATCGATTTTTTCTAGGCATTGCTCTTTGGAGGAGGGGACAGTCTTCCTGCGTTTTTAGCTCGTCAGTACATCCCTGGGCTTGATATGGTGGTAGACCCATGTGCTGCCGTTCTAGTAATCGTCGTTACTGGGCTGTTATGTGTGGGAATTAAGGAGGTAATCCCTCTTTTAGATTTATTTGATGCGAAAGTGCCTTTACGAGCTATTATTGACTGAACTTAGTCTTGCAGAGTACGCTGGCTCAAGGTATCGTCACAACAGCTAACGTATGTGCTATGATTTTTGTCATAGTAGCTGGCAGTTATCTGGGTTTCAAGACTGGATGGCCTGGTTATGAACTTCCTACTGGGTACTCAAATACTTCCCTTAAATTCCCCCGTAGACATCTTGCAAAGTAAGTTCCTGCGAGTAATCAGTGTGTCTACAGGTACTTCCCCTTTGGGGTTGATGGGATGCTTGCGGGGTCGGCAACCGTCTTCTTTGCCTATATTGGTTTTGACTCAGTTGCCAGCACTGCTGAAGAGGTACAGATTTTCACTCCTCTATTTTTTAGCCCCCTCATGGTGTTCTGCCTTTTGTTTTAATCTCGTCCCTTTCAGGTCCAAAATTTAGTCATCTTATGTTACTTTTTTGGCAGGTGAAGAACCCACAACGAGATTTGCCTCTGGGTATAGCTGCTGCTTTATCAATATGTTGTGCGCTATACATGATGGTATCTATTGTGATTGTTGGTCTTGTGCCTTATTTTGCAATGGACCCTGACACCCCCATCTCCTCTGCATTTGCAAGCCATGGGATGCATTGGGCAGCGTAAGTGTATAATTTGTATCGAAGTGCTTGTGGCAGCTTCTCCTTTTGTTGGGGATGACGGATGTGCACTCAGAATTTTGTTTATGATGCTTGCTTATTTCCTTGCAGGTACATAATCACAGCTGGAGCTGTTACTGCACTCTGCTCCACACTGATGGGCTCCATTCTTCCTCAGGTAGACAGATGATGTGCTTTGGACTTTTTCTGTGGCCCAGTGCCTGCATTTGTTGCTATTAAAAGGCATCATGCTTAAAAATTTTGATACTTTGTTTAGGTAACTGGTATTCTCTGTATCAAACGATTGCCGCCGACAGGAAAATATGTTACTTGTATTTGTGTGCTGACTTAATGTCATACCCACTTACCGAAGTCCTGGTGCTTGGATTTTGTTTTCACATGTTATATAATACTTTCACTGATCTTTAACCGTCTAAATCTGTAATTTTCTTTCAGCCTCGGATTCTCATGGCAATGGCTAGAGATGGACTCCTGCCTGCTTTCTTTTCGGATATAAACAAGCGCACCCAAGTTCCTATCAAGAGCACTATTGTCACTGGTATTGGGTCAGCAACACTGGCATTCTTCATGGATGTGTCGCAGTTGGCTGGCATGGTGAGTTTGTGTTTGCAGTCAGAATTTGTGGGTTATAAGATCGATTTTAGGCTAAAATTGAGACTTTACTTTTGCAGTGATAATTTTCCATATATATGTACATACTAATTGATGAATTCAATCTTAAGAATGGTGGTGAAATTCTAAAGATCCTTTGTTAAAGTTGGTTTTGGTGTACTCTGTCGAGGAAAAAGGAGTTCAGAGACAAAACAATAGTTTACAGCATAAGGTGTAAATTACTACTGATGTCTGTTATCTGACGAGTTTGCCTGTATATTATCCTTTGAGTCGGTTTGGTAACCTTGCCTCATTATGAAGAAAGTGCTCTCTGTTATACCTATAGCATTGGTGCTTTCTGAAAACAAGGCCAATGTGGACCAGTTATGGAACTTATCACATGCTACAAAAGCATATCTAATTAAAGTGGAAACAACGAACGAACTAGGTGAGAATGCCCGATTTATGGACTTTCGAGTTTGGATATCGATAAAGGAAGACAGCGAAGATTGTGATCAATCTGTATTATTAGTTGGCTTTTTTGTGCTGCATCGTTGAATTTTCAGATATTGTATTGCATTTACGGATAATATATTCTGGAGGTTGAATTGAAATAGCATTACATGCTACTGAGATGAGCTTTTCTTTTTGCAGGTCAGTGTGGGTACTCTTCTTGCCTTTACCATGGTAGCAATTTCTGTGCTGATTCTTAGATATGTACCCCCAGATGAGGTGCCCCTTCCATCATCTCTTCAGGAGTCAATTGATGCTTATAGTGAAGCATCGGAGAGCAGTGGGATCATTTCTGAAGTTTCTGGTGGCGCATCTAGGGACAGTACTCAGCCTTTATTAGGCAAAAAGAACGCATCGATTGACTATCCTATTATCGTAGAAAAAGTGCAAGGTATTGCTATTTCATATGCAATGTTATACTCTTGCATGATGAGGTGAAGTAGGGTGATTGTACATTGAAGGTGGTCCTGTCAGACATTTATTTACCTCAGAACCACCAAAAACTTTAATGCCTTGTTTCCAACACTTGTCCCAAGCCTCATTTATAAGCTCTCCATCTCTTCATGCAGAGATCTTGACAGAAAAGAACAGGCGAAAAATTGCTGGCTGGACTATAATGTTCACGTGCATTGGGGCTTTCATTCTCACTTATGCAGCTTCAAGTTTGGGACTTCCCAGGTGGGTATATGGAAAAAATGCTTGCAGACACTTGTAGGATGTCACGTTTTTTCAAATGCCAGAGGAACTCTCTTATGCTTAATCTGTATTGCGAAATAAGGAGTTTAAGCAATATATGGCTGGCCCTCAAGTGCGAGGCCAGATGGTGAAAATGAGAATTTTTTTTTTCTTTACTTAAAGCCTTACGCACTGAAGACAGCAGCTTTTGATGCTCAAATTTTATCAAAAAGAAATAATTATATAACGAATTTTTCTACAGTAAATAGATGCTCTCTCTCTCTCTCTCTCTCTCTCTCTCTCTCTCTCTCTCTCTCTGTGAGATTACCTTCTTAATTCTGTTACTTTCGTTCTCAGCTATCTTCGCTTCTCCTTGTGTGGTGTTGGTGGCACTTTCCTTTTGTCTGGTCTCATTGTGCTGACTTGCATCGATCAAGATGAGAGGAGGCACAAGTTTGGACATGCAGGAGGTATGTTATCTGTCGTGCTGAGTACGGTTTAGCAAGTATGTTGGATTCTTTTCCATGTGCTATTTACTCCTGCATGTTCTCGTCCTCTTTGGTTGCCTGACGATGTCGTCTACCCGGAGTAGAAACTTGAATGGTAACTTGTCAGACATAACCCTCTATTTGCATGTAGGTTATGTGAGAACTGCTTTTGTTTTATATTCTAAGACTAGGAAGAGGCGGATGTTTAGGTTGGAAACTCATGCAGTGTGATATAACAAGGACTGAAAAGTGAGATCTGATTAAAGGAGGGAAAATCAACTTTAACTTATATCAAAGCGTATTGCTGACAATATGACTTCGTGTATTGCCGCAGAAGTATGAAGACCTGGGAATGACTCAGGTTCAATTTGCGTCGATACCACAATCACAAATTTATTGTCCTCTGCGCTCCAACTTAATACTAATAATTTTCAGCATTTGCAAATTTTGCTTCACCTGTGATATCTTGTAACCAACGGCCTGAGGATAATGGGCTCATTTTTGTCTCTTTATTTGAAATTTCTTTGGTTAAACGAAGATGCATTATCATTTCCTCGGTTGGTATTTGACAGTGTCACAATTTAGTCCCATTTATTTTCTCTATACCTGAGCTTCGGTTGCCGAGTGGACACAGATCTTAGAAGCTTGGAACTGATTACATTAACTTGATCTTATTTCAGGTTTCATTTGCCCATTTGTTCCTCTATTGCCTATTGCCTGCATTCTGATCAACCTTTATCTGCTGATTAATCTCGGGTGAGTCTTTTAATCCACAACATGCTTATAGTGCAATCTTTGTCCACCTCTTCTGCATTATCTAACTTTCGGATGTCAAGGTTGAAGCTTTAATCTTTTAAGGTATTAATTAGACAACCTAATAAAGTTGAGATTGCGCATAGTTTGTAATTTCTCATGAAAAGCGGTCTCTGTGTTCCTCGTTTTTCTCCTTTCATGACCTTGATCTTATAGATGTGCCCCTTTCATCTTTGAAACAACAGGGCTGCTACGTGGGCTCGTGTTTCTGTATGGCTGATAGTCGGGGTACTCGTGTATGTCTTCTATGGACGGACTCACAGCTCTTTGCTTGATGCCGTGTATGTGCCAGCAGCACATGCTGACGAAATATACCGCAGTTCTGGAGACTCATTGGCTTGAATCCTTTGGGCGGATAAATATTTGTTTCGGGTAAAGTTTGCGAGGTCAAATTCCTTGTGGGCAATGCGTGTATCTTCTGTTGTATTCTGTGCATGAAATTCAATTATTATTTCAATGGAGAGACTCGCAGGAGTCTCGTGTTTGTATAGTATATCACGGAACAGATGTTCCACAGAACCGAGCCATGTAAATATGTGTCCTCTTCAAGTAATATTTCTTTGCGTATTGAGAGTAGATGTATGCTTCGTTCCCTCACATTGTTCTTTTTTATTTGTTCTAATGGCTTGATGAGAGGGATTTACACCACCCGGTAAATGATTGTAAAATACAGATTGAATTTTGGAAGGGTAGATAGACTACCCAGGAGGTTACACGGTCACATGGAATTAGAGCTGCAGTGCTTTTTGCTGTGAAAGTTAATACCCAAAATAAGACGACCAAGGATTTGAATTCAAGCCTGGAAGAGAGGGATCTCAAAGTAGGAAACCTATATATGGAAGGGAAGCAACTGACTGCCCCCATGTTCATTAATACGCTTCTTTGTCGAGTAGTTACGTTCTTTCACCATCTAATTGCGATTAAAAGTGCCAATAAAACATAAAGAGATGTAAGTTTTACGATGTGACTTGTGAGCTATGTTGTGCAAGGTTTAAAGAGCCAAAATGCAATCTTACGCTTCTCTTTTAAGAAGTAATCGGCTCGACTAATCTCCCACAAACTACTATATCCACGTGTGCACAACAAATCAGAAATAGCATCAGGTCATGCAGAGAAGCAGCATGACGACTCAATCGCTAAATTTGCCTCAAAATGCGATGGGAGACCAGCTCAAGTCATGATTATGGAAGTCTTGACTTGTCTTACTCCTTAAATGTGTGCCTCTCTAGTTACTTTTACATGTATTGACATATCTCAACAATGAGAAATCTTTGAACAGCAAATGTCCAAACTCAGAGCAAATCTTCCTTAAAGACTAGAGTGGTGCTAAGTACATCGCAGAAACCAAGAACATAATCTCAACATCATATCACGCTTAATGTCAATATGGCAGCTAGAAAACCATTCATTGAAGTTATCTGGATAGGCTCCATAGCCATTCTCCCCAATGGCCAGAAGGTGATCAAGCACAATTTATCAATAAGACAAAGGAAGATAAGATGCTCATAGAGATTTCCGCACAAGTTTGAAATAGTCAAAACGATGAGAAAATGATCAAAAAGAGAGACCTTAAACAAGAGAGCCTGCTCTCTTGGCTCCTGAGAACTTAAATTTTCACCTATCTCCATCACGACTCTGCATCCTGGCAATTGTTTGCCAAACTCTGGAGTACACCCCATAAAGCCAAATTCAATTTACACCTGTCTCCCCTCTGTTCAATAGCAAAACCCACTGTTGCAGAACCCAAGCACCCTTGACGCATGCTCAGCCAAAAGTTGCAATCAGAAAAGCTTTATATATGCTCATAAACTTGGCTATAAATGCTGCATGAGAGTAAAGTAGAGTGTGTTAAGCAGAAGGCAATGCGTTTGCCTGTGGACCAGCCATAAACACCAATTGGATTATAGTCGCCATTTTTGTGTCGAAATTTGAATTTTAACTCACGTCGTTTGTGCAATCAGAGAGAGAGAGAGAGAGAGAGAGAGAGAGAGTCCCAAAGCACGCTCCTATTATTTAGTGCAGCCAGCCACCATGGAGAGAAAAACCGCCAAAGCAAAGTAAAACAAGAAAGTGACTTAGTTTCGTGATACTTTGACAAAAAATGGCATACCTTCAAGATGGAATATGGCCTTCTGCCCTAGCCTCATCCTATGTTCCTGTTCATGGATGATAGAATGAAGGATTATTAAAATTTGGAAGCAAGAAACATTAGTATATTATCAGTACATTATCCCAGCAACATATTCTTTAAGTGGCAATCACAAAATTCGAAGACTTCGGCAAAGCGACTGCAATTAGGCGGGCCCAACGTAAAGTTGAATTTGTGAAGACTCACATAGTAGGCTGCCCAGTGGCAGACCTCATGCTTTAATTCTGCATCTAGTTTTCTCAGTAGCTCATGCAGCAACCTCTGCAAAGAAACAGAAGTAGATATAACATGGTGAAGATACAAATGATGCCAGAAGTGCACTTCTACCTTCAGAATGATTTCTGGAGGAATGCAGTTGATAAGCAGCTCATAAAGTTTCCCTCTAACCTGGAATAGCCTAAAGTATAAGAACAGCAGGTGTTTAGCGACAGCTCATTTCCATCATGACAAGAAATATGCCATGAAATGCAGTGGGCAAAGCTCCACACACATGCACAGAGATACATACACAAAAGTACGAAATCAGAAGAGAGATTATATTGTCTGCGTCATGAAATGATATTCGAAGTCCTGATGCACCGCACCATATGCACCCAAAGTTGTCAAAAGACATCTGCGTGTTTTACTCATTATATATGGAAGTCTTGGAACTAATAACTAACATCAGATCACTAAATACACGATAGAGATTTTTTTTTCAATTTACTATATTGAACAGTGGCATTTGAAAGATAAAACACTAAGGAATGCTAAAAGGTTCACTTCAAGCAACACATGAGAAAGCTGGTGAAAGTATAATGCCAAACACTTTCAACCTTTTCGGGCTTTGTTCCTTCATAATGTCAGATACTATCTCAGAAATATACTCCTCCCAATCCATCGGAGATATTGCTTGGTTAATGGTGAAAGGGTACCTAAAGCCATCGTTACAATACATCAACAGAAAGAACTATCAGTTAGTCTTGCTACAAATATGGCCAAAAGAAAAAAATCTAGCATGAATAGATGAATCAGAAGAAACTCCTAGGCACTGCAACTGAGAAACAGTCCTAAGATCTTACTGCTGTACTCGACACGTCTCAAAGGAAAGTATTGCTCTTCTTAAACTGCGATTTGATTTTTCTGCAACACGAGCGGCAAATCCAGCAGGAAGTTGCAGACCTTCCTTTTTCGCAATAAATTCTAACACCTTAACAATCTGACAGAAAATCTGAATATATGAGAACCCATAACTTGACAATGTCTGCACAACAATCAAGCAGATAATGTAGCTGCAGACAATCTTGCTTGAGAAATCTGCAATCTTTGAGATGTGCAGTATATAAGTGCAGAACCAATGATCTAGGTAATAAGTTGGAAGAATAAGATGCACCTAGAATTGATGCAATGCTACCAGCATTCTCCACTCAAAATGGCCCCACAAGATGGAAGTGTGCAACCTAAACTACAAACATCGACGCATTATGAAATACCTCCTCAAGACCAGTAGTATATCATCCATGCGCTTTAGTATGAGCATTCCTCTATTGTCACGATAGAAGATGTTCTGATGCACTACACTCTGTGATTTTGTTAATAGAGCATCACATCATGTGGAGAAAGAAAAGCTCTCAATCACCTGCCAGCATATGATTCAATCCTACCATCTGATGTTTGATATAAAAGGACGAACCACGCCTATTAGTTGCCAACCCAAAGAAAAAGAACAGATCCTAATAGGATCCACATCAATGTCACAAGGTCTATAACAGTTCCCTCTTTCAAAAAGGACTCCATATTAAATACTAAGACATCGACTCTATATACTTATCTTTTGTACTGCTGAACAAAAAGAATTATCTACACACTAAGAGCACTAAACAAGCTCCTAACCTGATCTTCTCGAGGTGCATTTATTCGTATATTCAGACAGCGAGAACGAATGGCTTCTGTAACTTTTGATGAGCTGTTGCAGCAAAGGATCAGCCGGCATGACGAACTATACTTCTCCATTGTCCTCCTTAGAGAATGTTGTGCTTCTCTTGAGAGTTTGTCAACCTCATTAAGCACCAGAACTGCCACATGATCAAAGATTATATCTTATAATTTAGGTTTCAGTTCATCCTTATAGAGCATGTTAATCTCCAAAAAGAACAAGGTCATCAAATATATAAATATACCCAAGGGACCAAATACTGGAATTAGAAATCCATAAGTTTTAGTAAGTACAGGCCTTTTTAAGTAATATTCCAAGTCGTGCAATAGAGGAAAACACTATGTCCCATATAATACTCGAAAATACTAGAGACTTTGAGGATTCCCCATAATCCTTCACAGAAAAACTTCTTGAAAGTTTCTGTTTGCTTTATATTTTGATCAAACTCAATTTTATATAGTCAATTTTATGTTGTTCATCTGAAAACACTTCAATAATGCCAGACATCAATGAACCACTCATTCCAAGATTGGAACTGAAAATTCTTTCTATAAAATCATCAAAGACGAACAACATGATTATATGCCCCTTACTCACAATCAATGTCAATGATACACCTAAGCACCATTGTCCACCGTCAATTGCATACATCATTCTCTATCTAGGAAAAACTTCTCTTGATCATCAGCTTATATGCTGCTTATGTGGCATATATCGCTCGTAAAAGTTAAGCAAAATCTCTGGAGTGCAATGTGCTATCATAAGCCTCACCTTTATTAACAAGATTGCAGATAATATCAGATAGGAAGTGCCAAGAGGATGAGAAGTACTAAGATTTGGTAAAGCAATATCACCTTTGAATCCCTTTTTCCCTTTTGTGTCTATTGGTCTGTTTTTGGCCATTTCTTTAATAATCTCTTGAACAATGTATCGGTCCTGAAAGCCTGCATCACTTGGGTTCATTTCAACATGATGGGTACTTGATAATGTGGTCAACTCTATGTCAATAGTTCTTGTTCTGGCCTGCGTTGAAAGGACAATAGAAGATAATAAATACCTCAATGGTCAATATTAGACAAGGCAAAATTACTACTTAAGCTTCTCCTTGTAATAGTATAGGAGTAATGGCACTATTAGAGGAGAAGAAAAGGGAACCTAAATATGTTTGACCTCTGCACTAACACAATGTTACAAATTTCACCATTGGGATATGCATTTACAAGCAGGAGCTCACCCATATATCAGACCTTAAGCGAAACTCATATAATTCCTGTGGCAAGAACACTACCAGTGGATGATGGCTACAATATGTTCATGTGAAATTCATTTCAGCTAAAGGGGTTTAGAGGTGTTTCTTAATGAAAGAACTCATAGGGCAGTGTTTCCAAAGAATGAAGCTGTGGGAAAATAGATACTCCCTCCAGACAATTGCTAGAGACTACTCACATGACAAAAAAACAGTAAAATAAAACAATGCCCACAACTATGAGCCCAACTGTCAACTAAGTTACAGCAGTCAGTCCCTACTTTGCCAATCCCAGCTGAAGTATGAGGCAATTCCAATCCAACCCAGCTGAACTATGAGGCCATTCTAAGCCCTATCATATATAAGCAATCCCTCCAGGAGCATAAGACAAATCATAAAAGTGTCCGCACTTACATCAACTTTCCAAGTCTTATTCTCCACCCTGACCTGCAAAAAACCATAAAAACAAAGTTTAACCCACCGTCGCCGATAAAAATAACGGTGGAACAAGACCATATTTCACCAGAAGGCAGAACTTCACATCCCAAACAAATCAGCGCGATTTATCCCGCCCTCCTCCTCTCACACACAGCAACAAAGCACGACGTGAGGCAATCGGAAGAAATCAGAACCTTCTCGGAGCTGGACCCGAACATCTGCCTCAGGAGGGCCATGATTAGGGTTTTCTTGCCGGAGCCGGAGGGGCCGTAGAAGAGCAAATGGGGGCAATCCTGCTCCGACACCTTCGCGCCCGCGGGCACGCAACAACAACGACAGCAGGAACGGAGAACGGAACAATTAGGAAACGCCGACGATCGTTCGACAGCTCAAGGAACGGCTAGAGCGCCGGAAAATTTCGCACAGGGGCGAGGGGGGTTCGAAGGTACCAGCTTCTTGAGATTCTGAGCGACATCTTCGTGGACGATCACCTGGTCCAGCGCCTTCGGGCGGTACTTGTCGACCCACAACATCTCCGGGAGCTCGTCGGCGCACCGATCGGCGGGAGCGGCCGAGGGAGATGGACTGAGCGAGAAAGTGGCGGGAAACGGTCGGAAGGAGGGCGCGAGGGGGCTTTTATACGCGAATCGTCCGGGTGAGCTCTTTTTCATTTTTATTTTGTTTATACATTTTTTCCCCGTCGTGTAAATTGAATCAAATTCGAAATAAGTTTGTGTTAAAAAAAATTATGAACAGTGTGAATTGAGAATAGAAATTCAGTTATTAAAATGCGATTTTTTTTATAATACAGTTGATGTGAAATCATTAAAAAAATCATTTTGTGATTTTATTAGGATTAATATCATTAAAAGACTTCAAATTAATACACTTGTAACAAATATATTCAAAACTAATTTTTTAACCTCCAGATATCTCAAACTGATACACTCATAATAAATTTATCCAAAATTAATTTTTTTAATTATTAAAAACCCTAAACTGGTACATTTGTGACGAATTTATAATTCGTTAGTTTTTGTTAAATTAAATTTATACCACAAAAATCACAAATTAGTAAATTTGTGACAAATAGAGATAAAACCCCAAACCAATATCATCGCCAATCCAGCAATTTAACAGTAAAATTTAACGAAAACTAACAAAAGGTGAATTTATCACAAGTATACCGATTTGGTTGTCAAAAAATTAATTTGAGGTAAATTTGATATGAGTGTACCGATTTAAGATTTTTTGTGATATTAAATTATTATAATAATGTCTAACTCTTTTTCACGTACCTTTAAAGGAAATTGAAAATTTTCATTCCGTAGCTCCTCCGGCCGGATGGGCCGGTTCTTTAGGTTCTTAAGAAAACCGGTTCGTTTCGGTCCACGCTGATACACGAACCGGCACGCTTTGGTTCTCCATAAACCCTGGCTAGTCGAACTTGCAGAAGCATCCCCCATTCGCCTCTGCTGCTCGTCATCGTCGTCGATCCACAAGCGCCGGAGGAAGAAGAAGAAGAAGAAGAAGACGGCGAGCTGAGGCTCGAACGAGGCGTAGGAAGCCATGGGATGGAAGCGGAAGAAGGACGACGAAGGGGAGGGAGAAGATGGAGGCGATAGCCAGAAGAGAAGGAAGAGGGCGCCGCCGCCGGCGCCGGAGCAGAAGGAGAAGAGGGAGATACTGCCGTCGATGATAAGGAACAAGGAGCGGAGGTCGGCCGTCCACGCCAAGCTCAGGCAGCAGAAGAAGCTCGAGAAGCGCAAGAAGCTCAAGGATCGCGACGCCGCCGAGAAGCGCGCGCTCGAGCTCGGCGAGGAGGTCTGGCGACTTTTCTTTTACCCTAATCCACCAATTGTCTTTACTTTCGAGTATAGCGCGCTCTCGAGCTTGATGTCGCGTCGAAGCTCTTGAATCTCAAATTTGGTTTGGTTCTGAGCAGCCTCCGCCGAAGAGCATCCCCCGCACGATCGAGAACACGAGAGAGTTCGATGAGACAGTTTGCCGGCCCGACGATGAGGAGGTTCCTCTCTCTCTATTTTCACTACTTCTGCTGATGGTTACTTGCGTGGTGTTTGTGGATATCGTTTTTGGTTTCCCGGTTGATTTGTTCGTGTACTTGTAGTTGTTTGCTGGAAACGATTGCGACGAATTCAGTTCCGTATTGAAGCGCGAGAGCACTCCGAAGATATTGATCACCACTTGCCGGTTCAATTCGACTGTATGGCCTCGTTTTGCTCTTTGCACGGTCTTTCGGCGCAGCTGCATGATTAAAGTTTGCTTTTTTGAGTAATTTGGTGTTGTGTATCGCATGATTTTGCAGAGGGGGCCTGCTTTTATATCGGAATTACTGGAGGTTATCCCGAATTCTCATTACTACAAGAGAGGAACCTATGACTTGAAGAAGGTGTTGAATGTTTCTTCCTATCTGTGGTATTACAGAACCAGATAGTTGCTCTCTTTACTTGGTTTAAGTTTTTTCTTTTGCACTGTTATCAGATCGTGGAATATGCAAATCACAAAGAGTTCACTTCTGTCGTCGTTGTTCACACAAATCGGAGGGAGCCAGGTTAGTGGTGCTTCTTGTTAAGTGACCGGTCACCATTTTTTTTTTTTTTGTTGTTTTTGACCTTTTTCATTCTATTTACTATTTGACTCTGCAGACACTTAAACAACTAATTTTCCTTATCTTTATATTTTAGTAAGCATCTGCTCTTGCTTGTAGATGCTCTTCTAATTATCGGGTTACCAGATGGACCGACTGCACACTTCAAGCTCTCCAAGCTTGTATTACGTAAAGATATCAAGGTTTGTAGGTTGATGTCTTGTTTAGTTAACTGTTCAGGTGGAAAGCAAAGAAACGGTCTTCTCTTCACTTGTAGGCAGCATTTCTTTCATGCATTTACACAAGCATGCTGATAATTATCATCTTATATGATTCTGTATAGAATTGCCTAGTGATAGATGGTGATCTCTTCAAAGGATCGGATTCTCTTGTTAATTTCCTTGTTGCATTGCTTGCAGAATCATGGAAATCCAACCAGTCATGAGCCTGAGCTTGTATTGACTAATTTTACAACTCGCTTGGGTCATCGTATTGGAAGGTGACTGTTTTCTTTTTATTGATTCCATTTACTGTGGCCTCCAGGTTTTTACTGCCTATATACCTGTAAAACAATTGACTGTTAAGAAACCTTGTTCCATTTGTGATGCATACTGCAGTGTCTCTAGTGCTGAATACCATACCTGTTCAGGCTAGACAATGCAACTTCAGCTTTCTTCTTTCCATGCGACTTGATGTTAAAATATACTGTAGCATAGCATTTGATTTAGTAAGTTGTTTTACCTCTTTTCTTTCAGACTAATACAGTCATTATTTCCACAAGAACCAAATTTCCGTGGTCGGCGAGTTGTGACTTTCCATAACCAGCGAGATTTTATATTCTTTCGCCATCATAGGTGGGTCTTGGTAGCATTGTGAATACTCACTTTAGTCAAAATCTCTCTTGTCGTCAGTTAAAGTTGCACAATATCCATGCTTAGGTACATCTTTGAAAGTAAAGAAAGTAAACATGCGGACTCAAAGGATAAGAAGGTGAAGAATGACAAGGGTGAGAAGGTCTCTCAAGAGAAAGTAATCGCTCGCCTTCAGGTTTGTTAACTAATTCGATTACTTACATACTTGTTAAGAGCACATTTATAAAGTGAAATGCGTTTTGATGCACCCCCTTGAAGTGAGGATAGCGTGCGCGTGCATGAGAGAGAGAGAGAGAGAGAGGTGGAACGAATGCATAATCGGTTCACGTTCACAGTTTATCTAACCTGTGTCTGCTTGGTCATATGAAATTGTAGGAGTGTGGTCCTCGTTTTACACTCAAGTTGGTTAGTCTGCAGCATGGAACATTTGATACTAAAGGTGGCGAATATGAATGGGTTCACAAGGTAAATAGTTTATACAAATTCGTTATGTCCCCAGCCAGGCACTCGTATCTGAATACTAAAAATAAGCATGTGAAATGTCAGGATCATCGTTGTTTACTTTTCTTGTATTTCCTGTTTGACTCCAGCCTGAAATGGACACCAGCAGGAGGAGATTCTTTTTGTGATTTTGAGTTATGTTGAGAGAGACCTCGCAGTGTTTCTACCCCAGAAAAGGTGTTTCTGGTCTAGTGGCTGCACAGCGGAAGCAACAAAGGATTTCTAGTATTTGTAGTTACCTTTTGATCGGATGGAGATTAGCTCTGTACTTCTGTCGAGTGACTGTACACTTGCAAATGAGTCTCTTGCTGGCAGACAATTCTGCCATTCTTTTCAGGAAGGTTTTTCTGTAGTTTCTACATTGTCTATGTAAACTTCTATATCCTGCAGTCAGGATGCACTCATTTCATGAGGATTCATTCTTTTCTATACATCATCAGATCTATCATCTTCTCGAATTCGGAATAACTTCTCATTTTTCATGATGCAATTGCGATTGCCGAATGTGAGCACATATCCTTCCTACCACATATATACAAATTAAGGTCAACTCGGCTCCTGAAGCAACAGTTCGGAGCAAAAACCTTTCTGGTGGAGAATTTCTCAGCAAATACATGGAGTCCCACACCACTGACGCTAGACCTAATGTTTCGAGTGAGTATTTGGACATATACGTGCTCTTGCCAACATCACTGCTTACTCTGCATATTACTCTCAGGCACAAAGCACCCGCAACAAGAAAACTGGTTATTGACCAGGCCCTGTAGGTAACTAACATCCCTCCGACAACTAGAACCTCGCTGCGACAAACACAGGATTCGCACTCCCGAGAGAAGGTCGAAGACACTAGAGCGTCGAAACCCGTGTAGTAAGGTAAAAGAACAGAGTCCAGATATAGACTCGCATGCAGTATCCCGGAGATGGTCGATGCCTGAAAAATGACGTACTTGACATCACTGACCGTACCTTCATCAAACACCAGGGCAGATATGAGCGCGAGATGGAATATCGCTGGTCCCATGCAGGAAACCGGGAACATGGAGTTTATTCGGTGGCCCTTGGCAAGGATCAGCAGCGTCACCGAGAGGGAAAGCGGACTGGACGGAAGCAAGTACCTCTTCAGTTGGCAAAGGCGCGATTTGCGCTTCCCAGACACTTCTAATACCATGATGATCAGCGCCACGAGGTAAGAAGCCACCGAAAATAGGAGAACGAGGCCATCCACGACCTGGGAATAATCGCCCGGGTAGGTGCTGTCGCAGTAGTAATGGTATGGGCAAACGACGGGGTCGAGCGTCTCTTCGACTTGCCACCGCACGCATTTGAAGAAGGTCGTACGGACGTCTCCAGAGACACGTCGGAAGTGGGCCGGCGAGTATCTCGAATCGAGGAGATTCGGGTCCATTGTGTAGTTGTTGGCGCCTGCTTTTCGAGGCCTCTGACCGGTGATATGTATCGGCGGGGGGCGGGCGACCATTCTTATGGGAAAAGGAAGGCGATTACTGGAAGTTGAAGTGTTTCGACTGAACGTTTGTGGCTGGTAAGGGAAAAGACAGATCAACATATTCTCGTTTATTTTTTTCTAAGACTTGCAAGGAGAGCTGTCTTCGAAGGCCAGCAGACGATTGAGGGTTACTTTATTGCAAAGGGATGTTTGGTATTGTGAACAAATCTGATGGCCAAGGGCTAACTGAATTCTATGGTGGACCGAGACATGTTAGTATTTGCGGGTCAATGTAGTAGGCCAGTACGAGTAGCAAAGCAGCATCGTTTAGACCTGATTATCTTTCTGAAGGATATCTCCACACCAGTAAATGGCTAGTTTTGAAGACAATGATAGATAATAAGCCACGTGAATTCTATACTAAGATTTTGGTTAGGTTCTGGTAAGACAATTATCGATGAGGGCATCTAACAGAAACCATATATTTGTCTTGCAGAGGCAGGTCGCACCACATCGTGTTCTATGAACAGAAAGACATCGGATTTTGCTAAATCTTTTATTTTCGTGAAAGCACATGAGCTTTGTACTAGGATTAAGGTTTATGTCACTTTTAATCTCGGATAGATTACAAACCCATGAAGTTTGAAGAGAGTGCTTTATAAGAGTTAGGGTTTTAGACTTAAAGCTACAAGTAATTCGAAATTAGCACTAGCTTTGTTGCGAGGGAAAATTGTCGAAAAAGTTTTAAATCTATTACATTTTTGTCAATTCACTCTTCAATCTTTTAATTTTGCCAATTGAGTCATAACCCAAACCTATTGAAATTTTGCCAATTGAGTCCATCCAGTCAATTATAGGTTTAGAACCCGTTGAACAAGTTTCCCCCCATTGCAATAATAGAAAATATTTTTGAAGAAAAACAGAAAGAACTTAAAATGGCCTATAAGGAGATACTTCAAAATCACTATATATAAAATTATATTTTACACTCGCGTTATGTTAGCAGACTTCGTTTTGAGGATATTTAACATCAGTAATATATATTCAATCTTAAAGGCCCGACTGTTAGCTAGTACGCAACCGGTTTCCGGGTGCCAATCCCTTCCCGAAAGGGGAATACGAGAAGAATAAGCTGACGCTATTTTCTTTGATAGGCTGGAAAGCCGTAGAAGAAGACGGAAGAACTGGGGTGCGCCACTAAGTCCGAGAGGCACATAAAAACTACACGACTTTTGCCACAAACTCAATCATCCTCGCATTGGGAAGCAATTCTGCACTTCAAAATCCCCGTACTTCTTCAACCAAAATTTGGAGCCTTGTGATGCGAATTGGATTTGAGCATGAAAAGCCATGGGAAGATCAATGGGGGATACACTTACAAGTTGGCCAAAGATAGAAAAGACGGAAAGATCTCTCTGTCTCCTGCGAAAGCTACTACTTTGTCGGTCACCTCTGAGTCGATCTAAGAGCACACCATTGGCGTATAACTGGAAGAGTCTCCTCGCTATGTGGCGGAGTTCTCTCCAAGAAGCATAATTGACTATCCAGCATTGAGCAAACACGTGCATAACAAATTGGTTCCTATCAAAATAAAGGAAAAAAAGAATCAGCATATCAGTAGCAGATTGAGATGAGGACACGAAAGCAAAGCTATGTACCACAAAATTGAGTTTCTGTGATAATCATCCAGCAAAATGAGACATCATTGTCACCCCAATCAAATTGTAATTGTTGCAAAATTCAGCCATGCCATAGGTCACCGCACAGATCATATTTTGAGAGCCACGAGCTAAAGTTGAGTCCTATCATGTGCAGAAAATGCAGAGGATGATGCTCACTTTGCAAGGCTGAGACAAGAGGAGGTGTACTGAAAGCCATAAACCACTAGTTCAACATCTTAGACCGCAACAATTCAAATCGGGTCATTGTTAGACACTGAAAATATGCTTATGAACGCTTTGCTACATAGTCATTTCTGCATCACAATATATTACGGCACACAAAAAAGTATTAAATGTTTTGCCATAGACGGAAAAAACATCAGATACTGTCACAACGATTATTTTGACTTTCACCACCAAGCAGAAAATACTCAAAAGACTCAAAAATGGAAATGATAAAAACTCAAAAGACTCACAGAGAGGGAAAAAATGTGTAAATGAAGATACGAGTGCAAATGATGCCAAACGCACAAAGTGAAAGAGTCAATCTATCTACAATTTTTCTTTGAGTAAGTTCACACTATCAACATCTACAACCATACAGGATGAAAAAGTTTTACCTTTTACATTCTTTCAAATTGAAGGCTCACCCTCATCACTGCTGTCATGTCATTTGCTGCAACATATTTGTCATCCTCAACAGCAAAGCAACGTCGATCTATCCAATTTTAGCCTCTCCATTAACTAAAGTACTTTCATCATTGGCAGAGATGCTGCTAACTGCTTTGCTGCTACTCATCTTTGGCCTATCTTTGCTGATATGAGCCTTATCTTTGGCAGGGCTTACCAACCTTTTAATTGCTTTCTTTCGCGGTTGGATAGTTTGCTCAGTTGAGATACTTTTAGGAGAACCTGTCACCTTTGAAACACTGACCTTATCCCTAGTTTGTTCAATATTCTCCTCAGAAAAGTTGTCCTTGGGAATGAATACTACTTTCTTAGCCGCAACCTTATCAGTTGATGGTGCGGAAGCAGATTCTTCTCCAGCAGCTCCAGCTGTTTGCTGCGTTCCAAATTCCTTCGGATCTGGGTCAGGAAGTAATGCCCGGCGACTAAAGCGGAGCTGTCCCTTATCATTGATCTAAACCAAACTCTTGCAACAATTAGTAAGAGTTACTGAAATGACAATGAAACAGACAAAAGATCATAAAAACTCATCAAAGGAAATACTCTATAATCAGGTCAACATGGATATATGTACATCAAAATCCATAATTTTCTCAATGTGATCAATAAACGGTAGCTAGTCATAGGAATGCAACATCAGTACCCCTCTGCGGAGCCACCAACTCACAGGTTACTACTCCAGGCAATGAATAGAAACATGGAGAGAAATTTCTCCTGGGAAGTAACATATGAAGTTTCAAAATACACAGGTGTTAGTTCATTAATTCTTTGTCCAGATATGTATTGAGGGCTGAAAGAATTAGAGGGAAGAGGCCAATGTTAGGATTTGGTTTTCACACTTGTCTCTAAACAAATAGCAAGGCTAACCCGGGCTCAGAGATAGGGTTTAAAGAGGCATAGCCAGCAGGGGCAGAAAAGGGGGTATAGCTAGCAAGAGAGGAGGAAGAAAAACAGTTAAATCTTCTGGTACAACTGGTAAGAGGAAAAAGACAAGGTCATTTGAATTAATCCCTCCCCCAACTTTTTGGCAAGTCAGCAGCTAAAGGAAAAGAAGAGCCTCTCAGGGAGATGCCATATGCATATTCTTAATGGATATTATACACATTGGCAACCCTTCGAATTACACAACCTGCACCTACTGACAATGCTGCTCTGTTTTGCAGGAGGATGAAGAGACAGTATTGGCAGATCATCACACAAGAAGTTAAAACAAACGGCAATGTCTGAATCACATCATAGAAACACTTCCAACCAATTAAACAACAAATCTCAAGCAAGTAATTTATCGAACATGAATAACTTCTTTCTAGGACTTAAAAAACGAAAAAAAAATGATGGTAAAACCAAAATATTGAGCAGATAAAACGTTAAGCAGATAAAATTGGAAAGAAATATTTGATACCTCAATAAGTTTCACATCAACACGATCTCCAACTTTAAAAGCCTTCAGCAAAATAAACAAATAAGCCATTAGCATTTATGGACTTAGACCATTAATGGCAAGGTAAAAAGTAAGGCAAAAACAATACATCTTCAGCCTTGGCAAGCCAATTGGAACTTAACTCACTGATATGGCACAAGCCCTGAGACAAACATACAATGAACATAATTCAGTACGTCTACCCATATCAAACTGCGCACAGTAAGAGAGACAGTAAAATCATATAACAACTGCATATGAAGGTGCAATATGACAAAGTTATTTAAGGGGCAAACTTCTACTCAATATATGCTACAGGACCAGGTAAGATGAAAATCCATGTTATCCACCAATTGTAGATGAATTGGCTTTTCCATTTTCCAAATCCTTTGTCTCTCATAATTTGACTTCTGTTAAATGTGAAACACTTGAAGCCTAATAAAATATATACATGGGAATCATACCACTTTTTCTTAATTTTCTGAAACTTCAAACACTTCAACATACAAAATTTTCGACGGAAAGTAAGAAGCGGAAAAGATACTCAAAATAAGTATAGACAAAAAGTCTCTTAATAGGTAATAGTACCCAAACATATCCTCTAGGTACTGCTTCATATCAAGGACAACTATGTAGTCTATATATCAGTAGAAATGGGGTAGCAAGTGTGGGGTACAGATTAACAGCTCCTCTTACTATTTGCAATCACCCATATTTATATTGTGCCCATGAGATGAAGTAGAGAGGATGACAACACCACATCTCCACCTCCAACATCATTGAATATTTACAATGGGAATTCTACAACACACCTCCTTGCCCGGAGCTATCTCAACAAAAACTCCATAAGGTGCAATAGATTTGATCTCACAGTTCCTGAAAAGCAAGAATCAGAGAATAAATCATTCCACAATTCTCCCAACTCTCTCTCTCTCTCTCTCTCTATATATATATATATATGTATATGTATGGGAAAGAACAGAGAACCAGAAAAATAAGTACCTATATATGTCACCAATTGTTGGCACCATTGTCAGATTACTAATTATGGCTTTAGACCTCTCTATACTAGACAAGTCCTTAGCAGTAATTTTCACCTGAAAAGGGGAGAGACACAAAATACATAACCAACAGCGGCATAGTTATTTATAGCCATTCAAGATGAGATTCAAGCCTGATCTTACTACTCCATCATCTTGGGTTTCAATGGCCTCTACTCCAGTTTCTTCAATAATGCTTTTCACTTTCTTCCCACCACTACCAATGATCAGATTGATTTTGTCTGGTTTGACCTGAGGTAGAGAGCAAGTTGTTAAGCAGATCACCAAACCCAAGACACAATTTAGGTCTATCGTATGGAATAGACAAACCTTCATCACATGAATCAGTGGAGCATGCTTTGAAAGACTCTTAGAAGGGGGAGGCGAGCAATTTGCCATTTCCGCTGTGTTGGATAGAGAACAAAGAACTTTACCATCAAAAACATTAAAGGCAGCATAAAAAAAGGTCATAGAAAATTATATCTTTCAAAACTTGAGATCAAGATCAAGAAGCAAGATGAGGTCCCCCACAGTATTGAGTGCGGGAATGGCAAGAATGGAACCTTCACATAAGAGATAAATGCAAACTCCCTCTCAGTCTCACTCACTTCCTCCATGCTGGGTTAATTTAATCCCTACAAACATTCCTTACTTTCAGGCAGGCCAATATATTATTCCAGCAATGAAAAGACATAAGATTTTGCTAAATCTGTCCCATGTGAAGTGCATAAGGTGGAACACATGCTAGATGTTAAGCTGTCCTCTAATCTCAGTGAATTTCCAAACTTATAAGGTTTTAATAGAGCCATTTTACTCTACAAGTCAGATTTTTGGGCCTAAAGCTGCTAGAAATTTCAAGTTTTGTTTAAAGAGAGGATGAAAGAACATTCTGGCTTCATTCATTACTACAAAAAGACGAACCCTGT
This sequence comes from Syzygium aqueum, assembly GCA_031216185.1. Lineage (NCBI taxonomy): Eukaryota > Viridiplantae > Streptophyta > Magnoliopsida > Myrtales > Myrtaceae > Syzygium > Syzygium aqueum. The sequence goes on from CM062231.1 coordinate 21,733,850, forward strand.
CCACTCAGTGCAAGTAAGAATAGATAAGACTATCACAACCCAGCATCACATAGCAAAAATTTATGTCATTGTATGGATTTAAACATCAAACAACGACAAAGCATGCACATCAGATCAGATGATGCCACCAAGATTCCTAGTAAGCAGAGTGACAAAAAAACATGAAACATCACTATTCTAGCCGACAAGCATGTAATTCGTCTCTGGCTGGGATTGCTGACTAATCACTAAACTCTGAAGTGCTTGCTCAGAAATATTCCCAACACCTTGACAACAACAATTTGTCCTTGCTGCTCGACATGGAGTAAAATAAGGACTGTCCCTACCATTATAGATTCTCTAAGAATGATTATTCTCTGAACATAAGCCTGTTGCATAAGGCTAGCAATCTTGGGCAACAACTTTCAGCTCAATGGACTATATGGCCTTTTGGTAGGTTTTCATTGAAATGGTTTGCTTCCAACATCTAGCTTTTCAATTGATTTCACTTTTGTCCTTACCACAAAACCTTAGAGTAACTAGAAGCAACAAGAAGTCAGAAGCTAGATAACAATTATCTCCAGAAACTATAGTCAGGGATATGAATATACCAAGAATACGCTTCCGACCATCCCTTGCTTGTAGAAGTGCATTCCTCATAATGGGCAATGTAATACCTGCTACCTATCAAAAAAAGATGCATAGAATTAGTAAACATCGCTCTTGCTCCTTTCTAAAAGACTGTCCAGATATATAATGTCAGTTCTCTTCAACAAATTGTACATCCATCCCCAGGAACGCGTGTAACCCAAAAAATAGTACTTTCTCCCTCAAAAGACAAGAATCATCATGGAAACACATGAATTACTCTAAACTTGCAAAGTTAATCTTTCCACAATTTGATTCTGTAGGTCCTTTTCAGGCCCAAACACCTAGCCAAGAGAGAGATAACATTTCTAGGTCCATTTTCATGGTAACGAAAGAATGATGAAAGCAGCAGAACTCTGTTTTCCCTATCTCATGGGTGGTGGGCATATATTTAAGTTTTATAGTGGTTGTGCCCCCTATCCTTTTGAGAGGAGTGCACGTAGAAGAGGGGAATAGAACCAGGGAGTATTGACATGTAAATAACAGATACCTTTATGTCCATCTGAAATGCAGTTACGCCATCTTCATTGCCAGCTACCTGGGAAAAAAAAACAAGTGGAAATAAATCAACCAATCAAGTTTGTGTTTCTATTACCAACTTGATCCCCTAATATGATCCCAGAAGAATGCCTCCGATTAAACACAGAGCCACTTGGACTTTTGCATGCCTTGTTGATTGCTTATACTGAAAACCCTGTCCTCATAAGCTAATCCTCAATGATCTCAAATTGGAAAAATAGCTATGTACTTATTTCTATGGGTGTTTTGCAGCATCAGCACTTTGGATAATAAACAAACTAATGAGAATAAGAAGTTCATTAACACATATAACACAAGAAATCACCTTAAAATCCATGTCACCAGATGCATCTTCAGAGCCAGTAATGTCAGAAAGAATAAGAGGGGTGCCATCACCGCCAAATTCCTGTGTATCCAGCACCATCCCCATTGCTATCCCTGCAATAGAGCTCTTAATTGGAACACCAGCATCTTGCAAAGCTAAGCAGCCCCCACAAACTGATGCCATGCTGTCACATTAGAGCACAATTTAAAGACGAAAGAGCATCAGGAACCAAGCATCAACAATAAAAGGTCCATGAAGGATGAGGAAGAAAGTTTATGTGAAAACTAAGCCAACATGTTTTCAAGTGAATCTGAACTCAAAAATATATTCAAGAAATTGTATGCATGTGATGCTTTGAGAAAGATGACAATTAAATCACCTCGAGGAACCATTGCTTTCAGTGATGGTACTCTCAACACGAATGGTGTAAGGAAAGTCATCTTCGGAAGGCAAAATAGGTTCTAGTGCTCTCTCAGTAAGCGTTCCATGACCTATTTCTCTTCTGCTAGGAGCTCCCATACGCCCAACTTCCCCAACACATGAAGGAGGAAATGAATACTGAAATCAGATAAAAGAATTGTTAACAACCTTTTTAGGTTGTGGACATTTTTAAGTATCATGCTGCTTGTTATAAACTCAAAATGACACTGTCGAGCAATTTCAAGCCAATTCATTATCACTCATGCAGGTAGGGAGTCCAAAAGAAACCGAAGTGCTCATCCTTCAATTTAACATGTATGAAATTTAGCTCCCTAGTGCCCAGACCTACGTATAATCAAGAATTATACCATCGTGACAACTACTATTAAAGTAACAATTCATCAACCTTACACCTTAGAAAAGAAGTGTAGGTCAAATACTTCTTGATCCACTAACATACGCAACAAACAAAGGCTTAATCACCCATTTCTAAGATTATTGACGCATTGTGAACTCCATAAACAACATGTCTACAGAGACCTGAAGGTAGAACCTCTTCAATTCATCGTCAGCCACAAGGTTATCCACCCTTTGTGCCATTTGCCTATCACCAAGAGTAGCCACTGCTAATGACTGAAAAAAACCGAGTAAAGGATCAGACAAGTAAAAGCTAAGATAGCGCATTATCATTGCCGAAATGGACGATATTATCACTGGCATCCGTATAAAAATATCAAGATAGACTGTTTTAGTCATATTGGAGTTACTGAAGCTTCTAGTTTAAGATAAGCTCAAAACTGAAACAACAGAAGAATGATATACATCCAATGGCCATAGGAAAGAGTGAAGGGGGAGTTGACTAGAGAAACTGAACAGTTCTACCTCAACAACAAAATATTAACAGGTCGATATCGGGTGCATGTGCATTGTTGCATCAATCATTAGATCGTATCATACTGAATCTAAACCAGTCGATTTGTACTAACACTAAATATGAAAGAACAAGCCTTTAGGAGACTTACAGTGCATAGTTTTCAAGTCTCAAGAAGGAACATATCTCAGTCTCTGCTAATTTTTGTACTTGGCCCTCGTTCAACAGATAAGCCAAAAAAAGTCGCAAAATCTCGAAATGAATCGCATGCAAAAGAAGACAAATGAGGTTGCAGGGAACTGGCACACAAATGAGTGCCTACTAGATATACACCAATTAGATCTACCTTTAGCAAGCTGCAGATGGAAGAGCACTCCAAAAGAAAAAAAGAAAGTTTCCGCGAAAAAAGAGGAAACTGTTTCTGTTCAACCAGTAAAAGAGAAACTACTGGTTCATTTTCATGACAGAAGTATGCGTGTGGCAAACCTGTGTTTCACCACGTGTAAAAAGAGCACTTCCATGTGCCCTAGGAAGCAATCCACACCTTGAGTTAATCGGCCTTATTTCATCAGGGGTTCGACCATCACTCCTTTTTCCTCCCTGTATCAAGTCCAGAGAACAAAGGATTTGATAAGAAAAGAGAACTTCATAAGTGAAATTCTCCAATGAAGACTAGCAAATTATTTCTTGATGGGCGAGGTATTTTCCCAATAGGATAAGTGAATTTAATCATCCCATACAGTTTATGTTATTGGAATAGACTGTTCAATATGTCAGAAGCAGTTATTGGGCTCCAGAGAGAGAAGTTGTCTGCCCCTTGCCATAGAGAGATACACATAGAAACGTGTTGGGTTTATTACTTTAGAGTATTAGCAAGTTGGGGGTATTTGTGTAAATATATTAGGCTTAATCCTAAGCCTATAAATACTCTTTATTATCTCTGAAATAAAGTAATAGTGACTCTTTTATCATTAACATGGTATCAGAGCCTAAACCTAAACCTAAACCCTAAAATTAACACTTCTCACAAACCCTAGCCACCACCGTCCAGTGTCGCCGGTGGCAACCCTCCGTCCGGCATCGCCCAGGGCCGACGACCTCAAATCCAGCGAGATCTAGGTCTGGTAACCTCAGCCCAAGGCCGGCGACCCACTGTAGATCCCTCTGACCCTCCGTCCGGCATCACCCAGGGCCAGCAACCCTCCGTCCAGCGTCACCCAGGGCCGGCAACCTTAGATCCGGCAAGATCTAGGTCCGGCGACCTCAGGCGACCTCTAATCCGGCGACCTCAGGCGACCTCAAATCCGGCGAGATCTAGGTCCGGCGACCTCAATCCAGCGTCGCCTAGGGCCGAAAATGCTCCTGGAACTCATCTAGAAATCGATGTTATCAGGGGAGTTTCTAAGGCCGAGGGTTGTGTGGAAGTGATATTGGGCTGCTGAAAGTGATATTTGGATGTTGGGTGGTTGATTTATGAGACTTGATTGTTATATATGATGTTACGAAGGGTTAAATGGTGTTCTGAAGTGTGTGGATAGAGTTCTGAGTTTGGCTGGCTGAATTAGAGTAGCTGAATGTGGAATGACTGAATTAGTGTGGTTGAATTGAATTGATTGAATTAGTCAGAGTGACATGTGGGGTTACTGAGATTTGCAGATACTCGCAAAAGTTATATAATAAGTGGGGTGTGTTTTTTATTACATACGCGGGTCAAGTTTCCAGTGATTAGTGGTTTGTGAGGATGTCTACTGGTTCATCTAATTCGCCGTCTATTACTTCGGGGTTGGGCTCCTCTAATACTTCTTCGAGTTCAATATCTTTTGGTTCATATTATAGTATGATTAATCTGCACAATACCTTGGTCAAGTTGGATGGTACCAATTACCCTTCTTGGTCGATGGCTCTTTCGACTTTTATTTATTCTAATCGCCAGTTTAGATGGCTTGAAGAAGAACCACCTGCATATTCAGCTAGTCTAAAGGAATGGAAATACGTAGATGCTACTCTGCATACACTTTTATGGGGAAGTATGGCTGAATCTATTCGTCATCTTTTCATGGATTGCACTACAGCCTGTGAGATATGGACAAAGTGTGCTTTACTGTATTCTGGCCAGAATAACATGAGTCGAGTTTGTGACATGTGCGAGGCTTTATTTGAAGCCAAAATTGGTGATACTAGTTTGGCAGAACATTTTGCTCGTTTTGCATCTTTGTATCAGCGCCTCAAGTCTTATTTTCCATCTGCTACCATAGTTACTCAGATGCAGCAACGAGAAGCAAACATGATAACCGTGCTCTTTCTTCGTAGCCTTGGTCCAGATCATAGTACTCTTCGTCAACAGATTACCTCTCAGAGCACTCTTCCTTCCATTGAAGAAGTGTATTCTCGAGCTGCTCGTTACACTCCGAGTCCCTAAACTTTAGCAATTTCATATAGTAGTGCTATGGTGGCTTGTGGAGGTCAAGGGACTCGTGGTCGTATGAACGGCCGTGGACAATGGAATTCTAATAGTTCTTACCGTGGTCGCCGTCGTGGTTTTCAAGGTCGAGGTACTGTTTGTGGTGGTGGTAGTAATACTTCTAGAGGAGCACGTGGTGGTGGTCAAGCGAACCGTTTTTGTACTCATTGCCAGCTGGGCACACTGTTGATTATTGTTATGACCTTCATCCTGAACTGCGGGGTCTACATGCTTCTATTGATACTGAGCCTTGGACTCCTTCCCTTGGATCTTCTTCTGGACAGGGTATAGTACAGTTGACTCATGCAGAATATGATGAATTGGTCAGAGCACGATAGAGTGAGAGTGGTGCTGTCTCTGGTCCTACTGCAACTTTAGCACAGCATAATGATCCTACATGTCTATTGTCCAATACAACTCCTCCTCATTCTTGGGTTATTGATTCGGGTGCCGCTCATCATATGACTAGTGATCCTCGTCTCACATCCACCTCATATGTTCCTTCTATGTCTATCACCTTAGCAGATGGTTCTCAATCCAAAGTTACTGGTATAGGTTGTGTATCATTGAGTTCCTCTGTCTTCTTACCTCTTGTTTACCATATTCCACACTTTCCTTACAATCTATTATCACTCAGTTCTATTACTCGTGATCTTGATTGCGATATTATCTTTTCTTCGTCTTCATGTGTTCTTCAGGATCAGAAGACTGGACGCCGAATAGGTGGTAGACGTGAAGCTGGTGGATTGTACATCCTGAAACCTGAGATCATTACTGCTGCTACAACAGTTCAGAATAAAGCTGTGGATGATTCTTATCGATTACATTGTCGTCTTGGTCATCCATCAGCAAATGTACTCCGACAGTTTCCTTTCATGTCTAGTTCAAGTCTTCAGTTTAATTGTGAAACGTGTCAATTAGGTAAACACCATCGTGAGCCTTTCTCTCCTCATGTTTTGAGTCGTAAGTCACATCCATTCGAGTAAATTCACTCCGATGTGTGGGGTCCTGGTTGAGAGTCTTCATTTGGTTTTCGGTATTTCGTCACTTTTATTGATAATTGTACTCATACAACTTGATTATATTTAATAAAAGATCGTACTAAAGTTTTTCATTCTTTCTGCCAGTTTTATCATGAAGTACGTACGTAGTATGATTGTTCTATTAAGTGTTTGTGTACTGACAATGCTCGCGAGTACTTTTCTTCATCTACCTTTATTCCGTTTCTCAAATCTCATGGTATTTTACATCAAAGTTCTTGCGCTCACACTCCGCAACAAAATGGAGTTGCTAAACGTAAGAACAACCGTCATTTGTTGGATGTTGCTCGTTGTCTTCTTCTTCACACTCATACACCTAAATCATTCTGGAGCTATGCTCTACTTATAGCGTGTCATCTTATTAATCGTCTTCCGTCCTCCGTGTTGAAAGGAGCTATTCTTTATGCTCTTCTTCATCCTAATCGTCCCTTATGGTCTGTTCGCCCTCGTATCTTTGGATGTGTCTGTTTTGTTTATTCTTTGTATCTTGGATTAGACAAATTATCACCTCGTGCTGAAAAATGTATATTCGTTGGTTACTCCCGTACTCAAAAGGGATATGTTTGTTATATCCTACTCGTCATCGGGAGTATGTTTATGCTAATGTGACTTTCTTTGAGGATAAAGCATTCTTTGATGATGATCATCCTCAAGCACCATTAACCCTAGACCTTCTGCCACCCTCTGCACCTACATCTCAGCCGGAGCCACCGTTTGTTACTTCTAATGCTGCTCCACTGGATCCAGACTCACCAGCACCGAACCCTCTTCAGGTCTATACACGTGGTTCTGGTTCTGTTTGGGGTAATACAACTTCATCAGCAAGCGCTCCACCACCACCACCAACTTCGGTCCAGGCTTCCAATCCTCTTCCACTGTCTCCTGACAGTTCTCCTATTGCTCACTGTACTCGATCTCGGTATCCTCTTTCTAATTTTGTGTCTTATCATAACCTAAGCCCTCAGATGTCTGCCTTTGTGTCATCTCTTGCTTCTGTGTTTGTGCCTAGTAGTGTCCAGGAGGCTTTAGCCCATCCAAGGTGGGCTCGCGCTATGGAGGAGGAGATGGCTGCTTTACATCATAATAAGACTTAGGAGCTCGTTCTCTTGCCGACTCATAAACAATTGGTAGGTTGTCGCTGGGTCTTTGTTGTCAAACACCATCCAGATGGTTCAGTTGAGCGCTTAAAGGCGCGTCTTGTGGCGAAGGGCTATACTCAAACTTATGGTATTGACTATGATAAAACTTTTTCTCCGATAGCCAAAATTCCTTTTGTTCGTATCATTATTTCCTTGGCTGCTCGATCTCAATGGACTCTTAATCAGCTTGATGTCAAAAATGCCTTCCTTCATGGTGATCTTCACGAGGAAGTCTATATGGAGCAACCACCTGGTTTTGTTGCTCAGGGGGAGAAGGTGTGTCGATTGCGAAAAGCTCTTTATGGGCTTAAGCAATCTCTTCGTCCTTGGTTTGGCCGGTTCAATGACGCGTTTATTACTTTTGGCATGCATCGATGTAGTGTGGATCACTCAGTATTTAGTATGTCATCTTCGAAAGGATGCGTCATTTTTGTTGTTTATGTTGATGATATCATTGTCACAGGCAGTGATGTTGAAGGCATACAATGACTCAAGCAGTTTCTTCAACAGGAGTTTAACACTAAAGACCTTGGTCGTCTGCGATATTTTCTTGGCAATGAAGTTGCCTATGCCAATGGTAGCATTGCTCTCTCCTAGCAAAAGTATGCTCTTGACATTCTTAAGGAGGTTGGCTTACATGATTCTAAGCCTGGTGACACACCTATGGATCCTGGAGTGAGGCTTGACAATGAACAGGGAGAACTTCTTCATGATCCAAAGAAGTATCGTCGGTTAGTAGGCAAGTTAAATTACCTTACCATTACCCGTCCGGATATTTCATTTGCTGTTAGCGTGGTGAATCAGTTTATGAGCTCTCCTTGTACTAATCATTGGCAACCTACTCTACAAATTGTTCGATATTTGAAGAGAGCTCCAGGTCAAGGACCTGTGTTCCATAATCAAGGTCATCTTCGTATAGCTGGTTATTCCAACCTTGAATCTTTGGAGGTGACAAGATATTCTGATGCAGATTGGGCTGGTTGCCCTATGGATCGTCGGTCTACTTCGGGATACTGTGTATTTCTTGGTGGTAATCTTCTGTTGTGGAAAAGTAAGAAACAGTCTATTATTTCCCGATCTAGTGCAGAGGCCGAGTATCGTGCTATGGCTAATGTTACCAGTGAACTTCAATGGGTTCGTATGTTGTTAGCTGAGATTGGACTACCTATGACCGGATCATCTATTCTATGCTGTGATAATCAATCTGCTATTCATATTGCTAGCAATCCAGTATTTCATGAGCGAACGAAGCATATAGAGGTGGATTGTCATTTTGTTCGAGAAAAGATGAACTGTGAAGACATACGGTTGGTACCCACACGTTCTAAAGAGCAACTAGTAGACATTTTCACAAAGCCTCTTCGACGTGGACGAGTTTCATATATTTGTCATAAGTTATGACTTTTTGATATGTACGCTCCAACTTGAGAGGGAGTGTTGGGTTTATTACTTTAGAGTATTAGCAAGTTGGGGGTATTTGTGTAAATGTATTAGGCTTAATCCTAAACCTATAAATACTCTTTATTATCTCTGAAATAAAGTAATAGTGACTCTTTCATCATTAACAAAACGCAAGATGGATAGTCCCTACAAATATCTGGAGATAGAAGTCTGCATTTGTCTGCACATACGCTCATAAACCTAAATACAAAATTGTTGGAGACAAGAACAGGAAAAGATACGGAGTCTATAGTCTATTAACCCTACCAAAGACAAAGCAAAGAAAAAGAAAAAATAAGCATACTCTCCAGATCTCCTAATAAAACAACTCTTTGATAAAAAGGGAGGACTCGTACCTCAACTATACGTCTCCGAAGGAGCTTAGATGTAACTTCTTTAAACACCAGCTTCACATCAACCTCAGAGAAAAACTAGAAATAGGAAAGAAGAAACAAAATCACTTTAGCACAAAAAGATGCACCACAAACCACTAGCAAGTTATGCATTGAATGATTTATATCTCTATCAGAGGATACCCCTTTTCATTCTTCAGGTTGAGCATTTTTCCCTGGTTTGACTTAAAATAATGAGAAAATTCCCAATTCCATTGGTGTCGATCTGTTTCTGTTAGCCAACAGATCTTGGCTCTTCACAACAATATGTTCTCAAGAAAAGGCGGACATCTTTCAACTAGATGTTCCTAAGTCAACAACATAACGATACACAAACCATGACACATCATCCCCACCCAATAGAAAATAGAGCAGACTACTCTAAGAAATTAATTATAATACTAATCGAGACTAGTGCCTTCAGAGGCCCAAAGAGAGTGCACTAAGCTCTACTCAGAACTCTAGCAGCAGCTCAAAATTTGCGAGTAGATCGAGTATGTATACTTCATATGAGCAACTTGTCTCGTCTTTTGCAGAAGTTGCAAAAGAATACAGCATGAGACGTTCAAACCAATAACATATATCTGTGATCCAAGTTAGAAGAGTACATGTGGATCATCCCTCAAGCATGGATTCAAATCCAAGCTGGATGCCTTTTACTTCAGTTTCGTAGACAGAATTCTCATCAATGTAACTATTTTCCATTATCAAGTTTCAAATTTTATGTATTTGACCATCTTCTAGATTATAAATCTAAGAATTCCTCCTTTAAATTGGAATACAAACTTTCATGAAATTCCCACCACAAGTAAAAGATTTAAGGCACAAACAAATTAAATTACTCTTTACTGCATTTCTGCGTTCCTGATAGCAAAAGAGATTAAAAGTAACTAAAATTTGATTGTTTAAGACTAAAGTAGCTTGGTTGTTCAAAAATTTGACAGAAACCAAGATTGCTCTCCTACATCCAAGCTTGTAGACATTAAACTACAGTATCTAGCCATCCAGCGTCAAGGGATTCTCAAACATTGATATTTTGGAAGAGATACAACAAATAGATCAAGCCAATTGCTGAAAATCTCAAAATGTTTGATGGCTTTGGTTGCTAATATTGGATAACTGACTGACTCTGACATGAGCATCCACAAAGGCTGCACTCTGCACTACAATAACAACCACTAAACCTCAAAGGCCAGACACTGCTTAATGATGAGAAAAACATGGACTCAGAAACAACGTAACAAGTAAGAGAAGATCGCTGCTATTCCAATGGCAATGCAAAACCTAAGGGACAGGAGAGCATGAATTAACCAGATTTTTACCAAAGGAGTGGATTTTCGTGAGACTGGCTTAATATGGACATCCCCTTCATCAATTTCTCCATCTACAACAACTTCTTCATCCTCATCTTCATCCACTTCCATGTCTGGAATTGTTTCAGCAGCAACAAAAGTTGCATCTTTACTGACATATCCCTTTTCTGTAAGAATAGTCAGAACCTTGTCCTCTAAAGACACTAGCGACTTCCTTCTAGGTACTTTACCCTTGATCTGCAGCACCTTCAATAATTCATCCCCAGCAATATCCTGAGTATTCAGAGTACAGACAGGTCATGTCTGATGATTATTTAAATCATCCAAAAGCAGCAAATGAATTTGCAGATATGGTGTTGAAAAGATGAGCATTAATACAATTCATGGCAGAGAATGAATCTTGCAAAGAAAATTATAGTACAAAAATGCATTTCTTCCTATATCTAGTAGACAGATTGACGCTACTATGCGCATTGTTCAGAGTAAGATTAAGATGACCACATGGGAAGGACCAACTTGGGCTTCTCAAAGTCGTTGAGTTAAATTGTCTGCTAAGCGAGCCCAACAGTGCATAGTTGAAGAAAATAGGAGATGAACAAGAGCTCTAAGACCACTTTTCAGGATAAAACAAACATTTGAAAAGGCAAGGTGCTTGAATATCCTATACATCCTGAAACCATCAACTGGGTCAACAATGGAAGAAAGGTACTCACATTTGGCAGGTTATCAGAGAATCTCTTGTAAGATCCAACTTTGTAAGTCGTTCTTTCTAGCAAACACATTTTTTTCCAGATTTAAGAAGTCAGTACATGAGACAATGTTTTTAGTATTTTTTAGTTAGATAAGTGCTTTTTTCCTTGTGTTCTACAATTGAACCATAGCAGCAAGAATGCACTAAAAACTTGATTCGAATTCATCAAAAGACTCGTCACATGAAATGAACAGGTGAATTCCAGGCTCCAGGATAATGGCAGTAAACATCAAGTAGAGCTCTAGTGCAATTGAAGAGGCCCGAAGTAAATTTACTTCAACATGCTTATATAGCTCGGAAGGGGGTAATTTAATTGCATCAAGCATCTTGGGCTTCCCACACTTCTTGACCAAAACGTCCACCTCTTTGCAAATTGCTTGCACAGCTTCCTGATATTGATCAACACATGGAGATGTCACTGAAATGTCCGCACAAGTATTGTCTACAGAAATAATAGCTACAGTTAACAAAGAAAAAGAATACAAGCTTCAGCAAAATAAGAGGTTATAGCCAAAGCAAACGTCAATGAGTGCTTCTATTCATCGGATGGAAAATTTTCATCATGTCTTTAAGACAGAAATAGAGTTAGTCAAATCCAGAGTTGAAGTAGTTGTATATTACTCATTATTTCAGAAAGACCCATAAGTTAAGAGTACAGAATCAGACATCTCAAACTTAGAACACACAAATGATATGCCGACAACAATGAAAAAAATGAATAAAGCAAACTACCTGCCCAACTTCGACAGCTTGCAGCAGCTTCTCTTCCGAGAGGAAATTGCAGTAACCCTGCAATGCATGATCCACTTTGTCAGAAGTCAGGAGTTAGAATACAGAATAACCAAGCGCAGGTTTTTTATCAGTCTAAAAGAAGCAAGTATCTTGCTACTGCCAACTGACAAATAAGTACTTCAAGGTGCGCCTATCCGGAAGCCCATTGGTCGTATAGCTCAGTGTCAGATGGAATCATTCTTAAATGGAAATCCACATCACCAGCTCAAAATATATTGAAAAAATATCTACTAAGTTTCAGCACAAGTCACTGACCTCTATCATCAATATTGCACTGTCAGTGCCAGCTAGCAGCAAGTCCAAGTCAGATTCTTCCATTTCCTTGGTCGTGGGATTGACAATGAACTTATCTCCTACCAGGCCAATCCGCACTCCTGCAATAGCCTTTGAATTCGGCACTTCTGAAAGAGCTCTGTTGTACACAAAGAAGCAGGAACGAACATGTGTAAAAAATTCCATCTTATCAAGACATTGGCAAGCGCCTAGAACATAAGGTATGCAAGCAAGATCATAGAACTTACACTGCTATTCCAGCTGCCGTGACTGCTAAACTATCAGGGGTGTGCAACCCATCATAGCTCAAAACCTATAATAACAAATCAATGAAAACGGTTAAAAGTGGAAAGTAAAAAGTACGTGCTTCAACATGCTAAGAAACACTCATTGAGAGAGTAACAAGGTGCCCTTGTTTACGGTACCTCAAGGATTTACTATCAATGATAACACCGCAAATAGGTTCAACTTCAGCCACTTGAGGCCCAGTAAACAATCCCGCTGGCAAGATCAGATTTTACTGCTTAAGGCCATTGCATTATCAATTTTATCATGTTATAGGCATATGGGGCATTCAGTCACAGTGTAGGTATTGAGGAAGAACAAAAGCATCAACATTACTCTATAGACAAAAGGGAAACTGAAACTAAATCGTTTTCACTTATACTAATATCACTTTTGCTGCTTTTTGGCAAGATATTAATTTGCATGTAACTAACTTCGTACATCTTATCAAAGCACAAGGGACCATTTGTTCTAAATGGAGATTGTTACAGCTGTATTATGGGCCCATTTTGATTAACCTGTACACAAAGGGATAATGTTGGCTTGTAAAAGATTCCTGACATTAGTAAGTGTTGTGCCCAGTGCCCACCCATGTTAATAAAAGGCTTCAAGGGAGAGGTAGCCCATTAAATATCAATACCATTATCCAGAGATCAAAGAAATCAAACATGTCCAGAACCACTCAGCATTATGAGTCTGCAGACAGCAATTTTATTTTTAAATAAGGAACACATGCAGCAACAGGTAATGCCAAAATGAAGAAGCATTATTTCAGATGATCAGAGTTAGGTTGTGTAGGTCACATTTGTGAAGATGATAAAAACACTGTGTTGCTATTAAAAACCTAAAAGAGCAGTATGGTTTATCGAGTGCTGCTCTTTAATTCTTTTCTTGTTATAACTGGTTCATCTAAGGCTAAACTATCATCTGATTGGTATGGGATGAAATACATTATTGATATATTCAGAATAATCTCACACAAATTTGAAGACTTGCTTATTGAGAAAAAAAGACCAAAATGCCCAATATTAGATTGTCCTACAACAAAACAAAATAGTATCTCATGTCGATTTGCTAGTAGTACATCATACAGAGTACGATTGAACCAGAATTCCCCTATTCACACCATTGTTTTTTACCACTAAGCTAATTATAATATCTATATCAGCGGGTATCTTTTTGTTAATGAAAGATATCTCTTTTTAACTTTCATGGGAATAAAAAGTTTACCGTGAAGCGTACAGATTTTTATTAACAAAAGTATGGAGAAAACTTGAGCCATAAAGGAAGTTGCAATGAACCACTTGAATGAGTTGAATACAGGGAAACTATCACCATAATTAAAGCAAAGACCCACTTCATGATTTTGGCATCATTGGACACAGTATCCACACAAGTGACAAAAAAGTGGAAGAAGCTTCACCATCAGTTTAAAACCACAAAGGGAGTTTTCTAGTGCATAATTATCATAATAGACCTTAGACATAGCCCAATACATTGATTCAAATAATACAACATGATCCCATACAAAATTTTACATCCGTAACAGCATGAGACCCCATTACTAAAAAGCATCTGCTGTGGTTCCTTTAAATATTTAAAAAAGCAATAAGGTTAATTTGTTAGAGAAGTCGTCATCATGTAATACACAAAATATAACTGTGGATATCTGAAAGCACCCAACACACCAAAGTAAATTTATAACAAGTTAAGGCAGAGATCCTACAGTTGGCTTGGACTGAGGTGATACCATTAAACCAGGATACATACTTTCACAAACAAACATTAATACACTTATATCCAACAACTTACCAAAAGAAAGGTCTTAAAAATGGACATAGCTTGTTTAGGTCATTCCTAGAAAAGATGGTTTATGAGGTATGCATGTGAAATAAAACAATAAAATTTCGAGAAATATATGGCATGCAAAGAATATCAAATTTCAAATCCAATGGTGGATCCTGAGTGTGTTGAAACAAGACCCCACCGCCATCAGAAAACCAAGCATGCAATGACCAATGAGCAAAGAGAGAATCCATACCCAAGATAAAACTTGAGTTTCATGGTAGAAGCCCTTCAGCATTGTCGGACGTAAGGGCCTATCAATCAATCTACAAATAAGAACCTACACAAACAAAAATTAACAAAATAAACAACAGTGGTGTCTTTTCAAGAAAAACCTTCATTTTCCTTTCATGTGTTTTTGTCATATGTCAGTATCAGAGGCAAATCGTTGTTCATACACATTTTGTGACGCTTACAACTTCGAGAAAGGTGCAATGATGTTATAAAATAAGGCCAAATGAAAATAGCCTGTTTTGTTTGTTCTACTCTTGTTGCATACGTGTCTGCTATCAAGAATAAAGCACCAAATTATCCTTCATCATAAACATGACACAAATAGTAAAACACTATGAATACACTTGAAAGATTAGCGTACCTCGTGATCTTTTGGCCTTCCCTCTCGTTTGTAAAAACCTCCACTGAAAGGAGCAATGAGACTTAAATGTCACTTCACTTTCCAATGCAAAATTAAATTTCGCCACAAATTCATGGAAAATTCATCACAAACCTTGTCCGCCCCGCTGCCGAAAATCGTTCTTGATAATTTACGTTAAGAGGAAAAAAATCAGCAGGTTCGCTCGGGATGTCAGCCAAACAAACAGATGTATAAATGACCTACAAGAAGAAGCACGTAATGTGTTAGTTCTCATCATTTGAGACAGTGATCTCTCCCCCATCCCCCAGACATAAACCTGAAATATTGAAGAAAGATCGATAACTTCATACAAATTGATTCAGGACCTACAGGATCATTCCAAATGCGTGAGTAGAGAATCTAGCAACTATTTTATGACATGTGAACAGGCAGAAATAAAGTTTGAAAGGTGTTGTTGATTATGGAGATACTAAAAATGTGACAGTACTTGTTTCCCAAAATTACAAGGATGAGCCAAACAGATGATAGAATGGTTAGTTCCTCAGTTCCTCTTAGCAAAATTTATAAGAGGGGATAAATTTATAATCTCTTCTGTCTCTTTCCCTTCATTTGTGTCATTATCCATGTTGTTGATAATATTAATTAGATTTCAGCTTGTTAGTGCCATATACATTGCCTAATACATATCTAACAATTATTGTAGGTTGAATTGCTACGGGATTTGAGGAAAGCTTTAGACAAGTTCATCGACATGTCACTAGGTAGATGCATATTTCACCACCGGAACTTACAGTATCCCCATCTGTTACAGTGACAGCCCCACTAGCTTGCCTCCCCATATGACCAGTCTCGACTAGAATCTGCAAAAATAGTATGACATAATGAACAAATAATATCGAACACGAGTTTATAATTGAAAGTCCATGATAAGACACAAAAGTGCTGCAAAAGATATGGTATTCTTTCATAGTAATAGCCCATCAGTTTTCTTTTACCTGAACAACACTCAGAGATTACAGTGGGAGCTATATGAAAACATGGAAACAAGATTAGACTACCTAAGAGTTAATTACCACTAAACGTCATTGGCGTTGAGAGATTTATACTTGTATATGTTTGTGAATTTTTAGATAGGGACCCATCGGCGACACGGGTAGAAAACTTGCCGATCTCAAAATTTCTATGAAAGATTTGATGTGCGACATATTACTCTTGAAATGCAAACTGACAGTTTTCATACTGCTTTGCAGCAGGCATCGCTAGATGCTTTGACATAATTTGCCTGTAAGCACAAAATTCGGCGATATACACGTAGAAAGATAGATATCAATTGATCACTTAATATTCCAGTTTTAGGTGTATGGAGATGCATCATGTGAGTATTAAATGATGACAAATTGAACAAACAATGCCTTGCATGCTCCTATGTTGAACAGGTTACCCTAACAGACTTCTTGATTATGTTTCTAGTCAAAATCACTCCTCCAACACCCTTTCTAGTCCGCTGCTTCTCAAAATCTATATCAACAAACCAGCCAGTCATTGCAGGCCTAATTTTGTCTTGGTGAATGATCGCGGAGAAACCAATGGAAGAGAAAGCAGCCATATCGTATATTTCCTCAGTCACGTCAATCCCATGATGTCAAATGACTATCGAAAAATTCACTGTCCACATCCAAAAAGAGTTGAAAGACAGAGGACCATAAAAAATGACAAGAAACGAAATTTCCACCAGCTGCAACTTCGAGCAGGAAAAAAACGAAGGCGAGAAAACCGAATTGATTCATTCCAATCCTCACCCATCTCACCATCAATCTGCAGCTAAAGAAAACGGTATCCAGCACACCAACCATAAAAAAAAACACAATCCAATGCCACAGCTAGTAGTGGCTCGAAGCCTACTCCTCAACCCACTAAACACGGTTCATTCAAGTCACGGGAAAACAAATGACAGCGCAAGAAGCTCAAAACAGAACACGGAAGCGCCAAAAGAAGAAGAGAAACTCACGTGTCTATCGCCGACAGGGATTTTGACGGACAGCGGCTCAGGAAATCCCGGAGAAGCATCGAACGGCGACGCCGAGCCGCCGGCCTCGGCTCCGGCGACGGCCCGGACAACGCGCAGCCGACTGGAAGAACCGGCGGCCGGAAGCAGCAGCGACAGGGAGCCGAACCTGGAGCTCTTCGCGCGGAGGGACCGAGAGGAGAAGTGCGGGACTGCGGAGCGATGACGGCGGCCATGGACGAAGCGAGGGAGCGGCAAGCGAGCGGAGTGTGGCCTAGCGCTGACGGCGCTGCCGCCTGAATTGACGAGCATTTTTCTCCCGTTCAGCTATGGAGGTAGAGAGAGAGAGAGAGAGAGAGAGGTTTATCCGTTTTTCTCTCTCTAGCGCGGGAGGGACGATGCAGCAGCGGGTGCGAGGTTTAACCCGGCCGTCCGTATTTCCCGGATCCGGGTTTGGGCCTATCCGGGTATAAATGTCGGCCCGACCCGTTGTGAAAGGTTATGGTCTTGTTGACCATAGTCGGTCACAGAGCCCAAAGATATAACAAGAAGAGTTATGCGAAAGGCGATCATGTTTAGCTTAATTACGGAATCAATCTTATGAGGATTCTTCCTAAGCTTCTTGCGTCTCTTTATATTGACTGACGATCGAGAAATCTTAATCTGTCGTGACGTATGGTTCGCCTAAGTTCCTTACATTTGAATGAGGCGAGATGTTGCCAGAATCGAAAATGTCTAATGTTATTCCTGAACTTGAATTAATGAGAGGACAAAATTGAGCATTGCGTATAATTCGGAGACTGAATTGAGCATATATGAAAAATCCAGAAATCATATTGAACAAATTAAAAGTTTAGGACCATATTGCATATTAGGTTAAAGTTCGAGGACCACGTTGAACAAATTAAAAGTTCAGGAACAATATTACATATTGGGCCAAAATTTAGGGACCATATATGTCATTGTCTCCCCAAGGATTCAACAAGAAAGGCGATGATCACTTTTAGCTGAATTACATAATGAATCTTCTGTGAATTTGTCTAAACTAGCAATGGCAGTGGCGACAAGGAATACAAGGAAAGCATGAGATTGAATGAGAAAGGACAACTAGCTTTGAATTGGGTCGATCAAGATCCCTACTAGCCTCAAGTTTCTGTACTGGGTAGAATCACATTAGGTACAACACATGGAGTCGAAATCGTTACGAGCGCATGGTTCGGACACCAGTCTTTTGCGAGGGATCATTTGGGACTTCACACGTTCCATGTCGATGTGTAGTTGCGGCAGTAGGTGGGGTTTCCTTCTCTTGGTTCTTCGAAATTCTTTCAGCTAGCGAAATGATCCGTTAGAACAACCATACTCATCTCTGTAGAGGGTAATCAGCAATATGTTAATAAGTTGCATAAGGCGAGGGTAAGATTAATGCAGGCAACCTAACTCGCCACGTCAGGAGTAAATGTCGAAAACGAACTTATTAATGTAAAGACAACATGTTCAGATGTTTTCTTGTGCTAAAGGTAGATCGTTGAAGTGGTCCGACGAAAAGACCCGCAGGCTTTTAATTAGATCGCATCTTATGCAGAAAGTTTTCTTGATACATTGAGCATTAAGATTTTGTATGGAAACCCCTTTTGGGCTCTGTGTTTCGTTTGTTTTCCCTCCAATTCAAACACTTTGTTTTTCTTCTCTTTGCTTGCTGCTAGGAAGTTTCCTGGAGTAGTGTACTTTTGGAGCTTTGTAATCAATATGTGGAACTCAACTGAATGTTGCTGCTTGAGATTAGAAACTGAAAAAAAAACATGTAATTCATTAGGCTATACAAGCACGCTATGATCCGAGAAATCTAAGTCGAAAAGGCATACGAAATGATCGTCGCCCCACACCAACTCTAGAGAATACAGATACTGAACCAGGCCCTTTTCGACCAAAAAAAAAAAACCAGGCCCTTTACGGCAACAGCGAGCAATGTGCTTTTGTGAGGGCAGCTCCTCCATTAACGTTAATTTGGACGGGAACCAGCACCAGTTACAGAAGTACATGACATGTTCTTGGACAAGCATGTAGACAACTCACGATACTTAGCTAATCTAGCTCGAGTAAGTAGCTGCTTGAGTCCAATTTCTGCTCAATCAATTCAATTACTTAACATAGTCGAGTACGATACTATTGATAATTTTGGCTCAACTGGCCAGTGAAATAAGTTGCATCTTTTATGCTCTTTGAGAGTTTGTATTTTTCAGCATACGAACATGTGAACAATCTGCTCCCTACTTATATTGTGTTGCCTACTCGAGTTCTAGACCTGCATAGAACTGCAGCAGTCTGAACTCGAGAAAACTGAGTACTTCGTCAACTCGATCTCAGGCATAGACAGTAAACCTTCCAGCTTAATCAAAATCAAGTCTATACTGAAATACCCACTTACTAGTACAGTACTGCTTGAGGAATAAGTCTTCAATACACTTCACTGGACCGTGATTTATCCTACTAGTTTGTGCTCTTTGACACAGTCCATGTCCGTAACAAGTGCCTGTTCTTTTATTAAACACTACATGTGAAAGCATAGGGTTTGGTACAAGTTTCAGGTCCTCCAGAACGTTTGTATTTCAAGACTATTTCGGATTTCATAAGGGGAAAAAATACAGACACCCTTGAGTATTTACTGTTTTTGTCCCATTAGCCATTTCAATTATTTGATATTTCGAATACATGTTATTCATCACTCCTTCCCACACATTGATCAGCCAGAGGACAAGCCCTTCCCATTCCCCGCCATATGTCCCTCAAAAGTCAAGGACTTGAGTCCTCAACACCACCATCTCTGAATTTGTGTAATGCCCAATTACAACCTCCTTCACCTTTGAAGCCCCAGTAGATAATGGCACTGCCAAGAAGACTCGCCACCAAGTCTCATCATCCCAACAAGCTCTCAATCTTCCTCAACGCATCCTTCCTCTTCCTCATCTTATTCTACCTCATAACCCAACTCCAACACAGCCCGAACTCAATCCAGTTTCAGTTCCAACCCACGTCCAATGGTGAAAGCACTCCCATGGCCACAGCCTCTCGATCTCGGCTTCTCAGAGATATAACTAGTAACGGTTGCAAAAGCCTCCATGATTACACAGATTACAAAGCCAAGTGTGTGTATGTCAAGTCCCATGTTTCTTGCAAACACAAAGGGTACATCAACTATCTCCAAATCTTCTATTGCACCTGCGGGAAATTTCCAGTGCTTGGTCATGTTCTATTCTTGCTGTGGCTTGCTGTTTTATTCTATCTATTGGGTAACACGGCGGCTTGTTACTTCTGTCCCTCCTTGGAGGGCTTATCGAGAATCTTGAAGCTATCTCCGACAATAGCCGGAGTGACCCTTCTTTCCCTTGGTAATGGAGCTCCTGATGTTTTTTCCAGTATCGTGTCCTTCACGAGAACTGGGGATGGAGATGTCGGCCTAAACAGTATCCTCGGTGGAGCATTTTTTGTGTCCAGTGTGGTTGTTGGGATAATCAGCATATCGATAAGCCCTGATCATGAGATAATAGTCGACAGGCCAAGCTTTATCAGGGATGTCCTCTTCTTCCTCTTCTCACTCTCTTCTCTCCTTGTGATTTTAGCCATCGGCAGAGTCAGCTTCTGGAGCTGCATCTTTTTTGTTTCAATCTACCTTGTTTATGTCTGCACTGTCTCCTTCATGCACTTCTTCTACCAAAAGCAGAGGAACAACAAGCTCTTTTCGGCTTCTCTAATCTCAAATAGCTGTTCTGCACAAAGAGATGATCTTGGAGTGATGGGCATACCACTACTTGGTTATGTGGGTGATGAGAAATCCGTTTTGGTGGAAAATGGTGGTCAGCGAGATGAGGATGACTTTTTATCTCATTCCTCGATTCTTGATTCACCCACTTGCAGCTACTTGATGAAGCTATTGAAAGTCCTGGAGTTGCCACTCCAATTGCCAAGAAAACTGACCATCCCTGTTGTCAAGGAGGAGAGATGGTCCAAGCCTTATGCCGTTATATCGGTGACTTTGGCCCCGATTCTCTTAGCAGCACTGTGCAATTCGCAGAGGGACAATGTCAAATTCAGAAGCAGCACGGTCACTTATCTAATTGCAGGACTGATTGGCCTTGTTCTTGGTAATCTTGCACACGTGACCACCAAGAAGTCCAACCCGCCAAAGAAATGCCTCTTCCCGTGGCTCGCTGCAGGGTTCTTAATGAGCGTCACTTGGACATTCATAATCGCGGAAGAGCTGGTCTCTCTGTTGGTCTCGGTCGGGATCATCTTCGGGATAAGCCCTTCGATTCTAGGCCTGACTGTCCTAGCGTGGGGCAATTCACTTGGAGACCTGATTGCGAATGTGGCCATGGCCGTGAATGGCGGTGCCGACGGGGTCCAAATCGCGATTTCCGGGTGCTACGCGGGGCCGATGTTCAATACGCTGATAGGACTGGGCTTGTCCTTGGTGTTTCAGTCATGGTCTAAGTACCCAAATTCTTATGAGATTCCTGGAGACAATTCTCTGTATGAGACTCTGGGGTTTCTGATGAGTGGCTTGCTGTGGGCACTTGTGGTTGTGCCAAAGAAGAATATGAGGTTGGATAGGTTTCTGGGTTGGGGCCTTTTGGCCATTTACTCGTGCTTTCTGTTTCTAAGGCTAGCTAAACTGTTTGGCCTATTGAAAGCATGATTGCTTCTTGTCTAATTTGAGTGTCCTCCATAAAGTTTTAGGCAATTGAGCAATTTCAAGTTTGTCGAAACCTTTTTAATTTTTTGTAATCTATACTGGTATAGTCTGTCAGCAATGACATTTTTTTCAGCTAAGGCACCCACGAGTACTTTAGACATACGATTGTCGACAATTCATGGAGGTTCGAGGCGCACTTTATTGTAGAGCCGCTTCATCATTTTCGAGAGTGCCCGCCGTACAACATCTCTCCAAGAACTTAAGTATCTAATCTGACAATGTGTAAGATGAGAGAGACTAGAATATAAAAACCTTTCCCATAAAAAAAAAGAGAAAATGATACAAACAGACCCTAAATTTTAACTCAACGTGCAATTAGATTCTTAAATTTTTGATTTGTTCACTATAGTCCCTGAACTTTAATCCGATATTCAATGTGGTCCATGAACTTTCAATTTATTCAATGTGATATATGAACTTTTGGTACATGTTCAATAGAGTCTCTAACCTTTATAAAAATGTTCAATATAATCCCTAAACTTGAATTAATTGAAGGACTATATTGAACATTTTTAAAAAGTTCAAGAACTATATTGAACATGTACCAAAAGTTTAGGGATCACATTAAACAAATTGAAAGTTCAGGGGCATATTGAATATTGGGTTAAAGTTAAGAAACTACATTGAATAAATTAAAAGTTTATAAACTAAATTGCATATTGAATCAAATTTCAAGGACTATTTGTGTCATTATCCTAAAAAAACTAACTCCCCTTTGAATGACAAGATGGTACGAGGGGTGAAAAGGTTCAAACTAAAGATGCCATTCACTGCAACCACAATTTACAACTTACCCAAAATATGCAGCAAAGCTGCCCAAAAAAACACTGGTCCACGCTGCTTTAGCTCTGCAAAATCTAAATTTTTAACCACTTGGTCATTCGTTTGTTACATTGAAGTGAACCGTGACCTATCTTTGCACTTATTTATTGGTGCAAATGCAACCATATATACCATCTGGAGATCCTACTGTCATTCTATTGTATCCACATCTTGCAGCCGCCTCTTTTTAGTCATATTGATCTCGTGGAGTTTGCACAGGATAAGCCTTTGAATCTCTCTCTCTCTCTCTCTCTCTCTCTCTCTCTCTCTCTCTCTCTCTCTCTTTGTGGCCTGATATCACTCTCCTCGAGACAAGTCATTTTCCGGGCCCGCGCAGCGAGACAACTTCTAAATGAACCCAGTCAAGCAGGAGCCTGCAAGAGTTTATGAAGAACAAGACAACCCAAGTAAATGAATCTCCGGACCGACTCAAAAACGGTCCATGCCTCACTGACCCAAATCCAAAACCGAACTCGTACTCATCTGATGAGCTTGGGCACTGAATTCTTCAACCACGTGAAGGGTTCTTCTGGTGGAGTTCCCACTCGGGTCACGCAGCATTTCAGACACAGAGAGGGTTCAAGAGCCCTTGCATCCTGGGCAGTGGCCACTCGGTGAAGCTCTCATCTGATTCTAGGGATCTTCTCTTTTAGATTTGATGAGGAATCATTGATTTCATCTTGATCTTTTCGGGTGCACATATGCCAAATAAACGTCACTTCAGGCCGGTCATGTTTGGCACAGATTTCCCTCTTGAATGGCCTTAAAAATCAGAGAAAATGACATAAATGGGCAATGTGATCCCCAGACTTTTAATTTATTCAATGCGATCCATAAACTTTAGCTTAATACATAATGTGATTTTTGAACTTTTAAATTATTCAATGTGATTCGTAAATTTTTTGTATATATTCAATTTAGTCCTTAGACCTATATTAAGAAATGAGAAAAAAAATTCCAAAGAGGAGGAACGGGTGGCCTTATCCCCAGTGGGATGGGAGAGTAGGCAAAACAGGCCAGCTCAATTCAATCAAGTTGGTCCAAAGTATCGTCATTGCAAGTGGCCTAACTGATGTGGACCAATCCTCTGCTCTGCCCATGAGAATCTCTAGGAAGTGTCAGTGGTGTCCCGTGACCAGGAAAAGAAGAAAGCCAATCCCTTGAGCATCTATCGAGGTGGTGGCATTCCTTATTCTCCTCGGAGATACAAAGGGTGTCGGCGAACAGAAGATTAACTTGCAGCAACAGGTTTGAGAGCAACTTGAGAAATAAGTTTTAATTAGCCCAGAGACGTAGCAAGTCAAGCCACTTCGCAAGTCGATTGTTCCATGTAGTATGTCAGGTCCATTTTGCGTTATGCAGTTGCTTTTCTCAATTGTCTGCGTCGGGTTAGATGATTAACAAGGACGCTCCAGCAGATTCAGCCAAAACCAAAACCAAAACCAAAACCAAAACCATGACTGATGCATTTGGTCCGTTAGCTGAATTTTGAGAAATTGGAGTTTGTCGCATCTGCATTGTTGCTCCATCACATCATTGCGCTCATCCCCACTGCACAACTCACCTGGATGAAAATTCAAGGGACCACAGAGAATGAAACGAGACGACATGCCAATTGAATCGCGTGTCTAAATGCACCGAATGTCCGAACTCCTCCTGTTACACCCTCCTGGTTATCCTAGTCATTCCAAGGAAATAAAATCTCACACACCTCTAATTACCCTGTTTATAACCGGGCAAGACGTACACCAATTACAAGCAAATCATGTGGTTATTTCAGTTATTCAACAAGGAGAATGCCCAAGAGAAAAACCTGCTTTCTCGGCATGTCGAACCAGTTTTGCTGTGTAGATTTCAAATTCATTCTCATTGTTTAAAAAACTGAGACTCACCTATTCCAGCAGCTGCCACAGACCTAGAGGTCAATCTTAGTCTAATAGAATTTGAAATGGGACGACTGCAACTGTAAAAGATGGAAGTACGAAATCTTCAAACGAGACCTGATCAATTGGTCGACAAGAAAGCAGAAATCTTGGCAGTAAAGAAACAGACAGAGAAACAGAGTGCTGAGAGATAGTTTGTCTCCAGGTAGCGTCCAATTGGATCGCTCCTCGCTGAAAGAACATGCCCAACCTAGTGCCTAACACAATCAAAAGATGGGAAATGCATAGATCATCAGTCCTTATTAGAAGAAAATGAAGTATATCAATCATATGTTATCACAAAATCAATGGCATAAACAGCAACTCAACAAAGTAATCATTCTCGACAAAAATGAGCAGCTCTAAGCACTAGTGGATAGAAGACATTGCAGCTGGAAACCAAGCAAATTCACTGGCTCCTTTAACTGGAAAAGAAACAAAATTGCTGATCACCAATTAATACAAGACGTTTGTAGTCATACTGCAAGTAAACAACACTACGACTGTAGAGTCCCTGTTGTAAGTTGTTCAGCTCAATGAGATTGCTCAGCGAAACAAAAATCACCATGCTTATACAGACAAAATTTGCCATCATTTTACATCCCACGACTGTTTCTGAAGTGATTAACAAGATTGCGAGAGCAGATGTAAGAAGATAGGACATGGCACTGGATTCATGTAGGCATATTCATTGCTCCATTAAATAAACCTATATTTACCGAAGCACAAATATCACCATGACAAAAAATGGTAGTGTCAAAGGACAACCGATTGGTTTCCCATCAAAAGTCCAGGATTACTGAGTGGAATTTTCAGTTGTTTGTTTCATTGTTTGTGCACGTTCATGTGTGCAACAAGAGAGGGAGGGACCATGCATTAGACAAAAAAGATGGTCACTCTATGTATTCACATATTTCAAAAATGCAGGCAAACTATTTTCTGTACAAAACCCCCTGGAAATCAATCCGGTAATGGGCTCAGGACTGAATGCTCAAAAGTGGAAATAAAAGGGTAGATTTAAGGAGTTACAACTGTTTGTATCACCCTAAGAGATAGAGCAACTATATACATAGTTAGCAGACCACCACCGAGGACCCTGTCAAGCTTCATATCCCTTCTAGGCAAAACCACAAGTGCCCAAACCGACCCAGCCACCACAAAGCCCAGAGTTTCCAGAAGAAGTGGATCTCTGGGGATGGCAACAGATGCTGGATAATTATGCCAGGATGCGCCAACGAGAGACAATCCCAAGCCAAATACCATGTTGAAGATAGGTCCAGCATAGCACCCCGACAATGCTACCTGTGTCCCCTTGGCTCCACCATTCACGGCCATTGTTAAATTGGTCATCAAATCGCCAAGTGAGTTGCCCCAGGCCAGGACAGTCAATCCTAATATAGAAGGACTCACCCCGATTATATATCCAAGTGAAACAAGCAAACCCAGCAATTCTTGTGCTGTAATGTAACTCCAAGTTATGCTCATCACAAAGCCTCCAGCGAGCCAAGGGAACAGACAGTGCTTTGGTGGGTTTGATGACTCGGTAGTGTAAAACACAACAACTCCCAGAGAAACTGCAATCAGAAATCCAACCCCATAGACTGCTAGCCTAGCATTGAAAGTGGCATTTTCTTCTTGAAAGCTCCAAAGGGCAGTCAAGAGAAGCGGAGCTAATGTGACAGAAGCAACTGCATAAGGCTTGGACCATCTCTCTTCACTAGCAACAGGTATTGTCAATCTCCTAGGCAGATAAAGAGGCAACTCTAGAATAAGGAGAAACCAACGATAGAAACCCAATGGTTGACAGTCCAAAGAACTTCCAAGTTCCAATTTACACCCATCTTCTAGAGTTTCCTCGACACAAGCAAGTTGATCTCTTCCCAAGCCATGCAAAATCGGGATCCTCAAATCATCACTTCCATCATTCAACGATAAATTGCCTTCAATGTCGGAATTCTTCTGCCAGTGGGCATGAGAAACATAAACAATGGCCACATATGTGACATACATTGACAGGAAAGCCAATGCCCCCCATAGATTGATCTCCCCACTGAGTAAGATCACGAGCAAGAATAACAGAACCAGCATAAGAAAGCAAACGTCCCTAACGAACGCAGACTTGTCCACACGAATGTGTCTTTTGTGCACGAGAAAGCTTATGATCCCCACCACGATGCAGGTCACAAAGGAACTGCCCCCTAACACTGTGTTGAGCCCAACGCTCTGAGTCCCACTACCCGTGAAGGAGACGAGGCTAGCAAAGACATCTGGCGCGCCGTTGCCGAGCGAAAGCAGAGTAACTCCGGCGATCGTCGGGGACAATTTCAAAAGCCTAGACAAGCTCTCGAGGGAGGAGCAAAAGTACTCGGAAGCTGTGTTCCCCAATAAGTAAAACAGCACGACTAGCCACAGAATCAAGAAACCGTAACCCAGCACCGGCAAATCCGAAAATGTGCAGTAGAATATGTATAAATAATTTATATAGCAGCGAGAGGAACATGGGTTCTTCGACTTCACGTACTGACACTTGGCCTTGTAGTCCTCTAAATCGTGCAAGGCGTTGCACGTGTGCTGATCGCCGTTGAGGTTGTTGAACACATGCCTGGCCTCCGGAAAAACCAGCTCCGAAGGAGAGTTCAGCCACACGACCAACAAGATGCAGGCCAGCAAGAGGCACGACTCCTTCACAGCAACCGGCGGACTTCTCCCTCCCCGCATACGAACCCACCAACCCATTGCCCAAAAGAGAGAGAGGGAGAGGAAATTCACGACCAAGAACCGCAAGACTCGAGCCGAACTCCCCGACCCAAGAAGGAAAGATCACCTCAGGCACGACGCAACGTGCCGGGTATCAAAGGAGAACGCGAATTCTGCCGCTCAAGAACAGCTCAAGATCGATCGAATCCGAAGGAGGAGGAGGCCCGTTGGACGAAACCTGACCTCCGGCCGCGCTGTTCCTGGAGATTCCACCGCATCAACGCGTGATTCTCTCCCTCTCTCTGTGTCGCGTCGAGGAGCGGACGGGGAGCGGAGAGGAAGGAGCGAAAAGCGACGAGATCGTACGTGTGAAGTCTCCGAGAATCTACGGAGCCCGAAGCGAAGGAGGCACCGAGCTTTTTCTATCGCGGGAAAAGGTACACGGTGGTGACGACAAACACAGTACGCTCGTGTCGGCCGTCGCACCTGTCGTTCTCCTCCACCGTCCTTTATATTTAGAAAACGAAAGCCCAGTACGTACATGCGCGTGCAAAAATTCGTATGAAAAATACCGTATATATATAAAAAAACGAATATACATATATTCCTATAAGAATTGAACCGCGCCATTTGCCCGGAATTTGAATTTGATCCTAATTAGGAAAAACATCAGAAAAAATTCCAAATTTTCGTTGGGTCACGAAAAACTCTAAATTTGCCCGTTGTGACATAAATATCCCTGACTTATACATATTTAGCATGTATAACTTCTATATCAGTTCTATCTGTAGTACGTTTGGGTTTAATTAAAATAAAAAGAACAAACTTCAGGTCGAGTAACAATTATGGCCCCAACTTTTTTTTGTCTCGTAAAAAAACACAAATGTTCATTTAAATCTCACATCTGGCCCCCCTTGATTTAGAACCCATTTGGTTCAACTTTGCAAATGAACATTTCAAATGAGCCTTGGGAGAATACAAATACTTTTAGGTTAAAACTCTCGGAAAATGAAAATGACATTTAGTAAAAAATCATTTGTGAAACTACTTTGCGATTTTTATTTTTTATTAAAAAAAAGCTTATCCTTTATTGGAGCTAGAGAAGGGCTATGGGCATCGGTGCCAGAATGAGCCAGATCTGGCACAAACAGCCATCACCCGAGGTTGGGTGACCCCTGACGAGGGTTGCGCGACCTAGGCCGTTGGCGCTTGGGCGGCCGCGTGACCTTAGGTGGCTATCACTTAAGTCAAGTGACCTCGCCGGCCCCTCGTCGTCTAGATTCGATGTTGTCAGCCCTCGCTGGCCGCCCTCACACCAAAAATTGAAATATTGAAGAATAAGTTAGGGTACTTTGGGAAGAAAAAAATTGTTTTTAGCATTTGCCAAGTGTCGAAAGCCAAAAATTGGTCTGAACCAGTTTTGAGTTTCGAGCGTTCCTAATGCTGGAAATGTCGAAAGTCTATTGGGAATGCTTGCTAAACGCCCTAGCATTTCCTAATAAACTTTCGAGGCCGAAAGTGTTTTAGGAATGTTGAACCAAACGGGGCCTTAGAATTACTAATTATACAACTTGACTATTCCACCTCAGTAGTAAATCAACGCGATTTGCTGACTAAATTTAAAACATTATTCGTTATCTTTTTTTCAAAGTCACATCTTGAAAAATAACAGTGAAACTGTTTATTATCTCCTTCACTTCATTATCGAGTCAAAAAGATTTCAAAATTGAATCTTTCCGGCTAGACTTATAATCTGAAGCTATAGATTATCGCTTAGTGAAAGATACCATGGATGAGATCTACCAAGTCCATGACCATAATCTTTTTACTTAAACAAATGTGATTTCAGATAGAGAGTAAACGGGGACCAAATTTAGGATAAGAGTGGAAGTTAGTGATTTTTATGAGACAAAAGAAAATTGAGGCTAGAATTGTCACTTGAGCTAGAGTCTATGGTTTTTTTTTAATTAGTCCGATATAATCGTCACGCTAGCATAAGTAAGGGGTTTTTTTTATTCAGAAATTTTTTTTGGGATATTTGTATTTCTAAATTTAGGATTTTTAGTGACACACAAAAAGTTTAGGGTACAAGTATTATAGTGAGCATTATTTACGTGATCTTAACCTTTTTACATTAAGAAAAGAGTTGCTTAGTCAAGAAGAAAAACAGAGAGAGAAAGGAGTGACGTGGGAATGAACTAGGCGATGCTTCTTAATGACGACAGCGCTGACTTTGGGAGAAGGGAGGCGCGGCCAATGAGTCACTGTGTTCTTCTGATTGGGAGGACAACAAGATTTAACTATAAAATGGATTTTGCTGAAACAGTAAAACTTGCCGAGACCGTCGAGAATATCTGCTAAGCAATCAATTAATTTTTTTTTACTATGTTTAATGCACTGATTGTCCTCTAATTAGCAATGGCCTCTGGGCATTGCCAGCACATGTGCCCGGATTATTCTCGAGCCTAAGGTTTTTCTTTGTTTTTTCTCATAAAATTATTGATTAAATTAAAAAAAATCGAAAACAAATGAAAAAATACACGAAAAATCTAATAAAAATCATAAAGTTTAGTAAAAATGCATCGGAATTCTAATTTTGTTTACACTAATTCATTATCATTTTAACAACTCTGATGTAATAAGATTTACGATAACGAAAGATGCACTGTGAATCTATAATACATAAAACACATGAGATTGATAATAACATAAAAGAGTGAAATTTGATATTCTATCAATATATTTGGTTTGATGGCTCGGGTCAAACGTGTATCCCTAATTGTTAGATATAGAACATCCTTCAACGATCCTTTCAATGATAATGATGTAGTTTGTGCAACAATGAGCGCCTCGTCCCGGCATGCGGATCATAACAAAAGCTCATCGACACCGTTGACACACTACATGACAATATGTAACATCGAAAAACTCTCACATCTCTTTTCTGCTTGGTTGGTCACCTAATCAGGTATTTCATGATCGGCACCAGCCATATGTTATTCTGCTGGAGCTTGCGCTACCGATAAAAGGAAACCTTTATTCTTGGATTTATGAGTTTGTTTAGAAGACCACATCTCGTGGGTTACCTATAGAAAAGTTTTGGATTTTACGTGGCTGGGCAAACGGTGGGCTGCCGGCCGAACGTCCAACGGTCACCAAGCGCATGCTCGAGGGCTGACAATAATTTCGCCGATGAGCAGCCTATGGATTTATTCGAGACAAAGTAAAATACACGAGGTGTTTCAAGAAAACGTGCTCAGGAGACGAGTTGGAATTTTCCCAGAGAAGCTACTTCCCTTAAATCTGGTCCCAAGAAAAGATTTTGCGGTCGGGAGCCGGACCGACCGGCTGGGAAAAATCACGTGGAATCCGGCCCCGCAAATGGACCAGCCTCGTCGCACATCGAACCGGCCCAGACCATCGAATCTGCAGAAGCTCGTCCGTGCATTGACGGTAACCAAACTGAGGAAAACACTTACCTTAAGTGAAACCTCATCATCTGAGATCTCTGGACATAACTCATGTTTCGTCACCTCATAATGAGCAGCTGGTGCGACCACATCGGTCGGTGCCTATCGACCCACCATTATTGTAGGCCAGGCAAACGGCTCCTTGCCATGTCAGAACTTCTCTTCCAGTTCTGTCCCTGTAGGGTCGGGAGGGTCCCGCTCATTCACCCGCAAAGGAAAAGACCCAGAATGGTAATTTCACACCCACCGAAATTCCCTAGAAGAAAAGAAAAAGATAGAAGTCTCTGCACCAACAATTTTTGTAGTTGGTGGCACTTTGAGGGTCCTTCCCTTCAAAGCAAGGAACCTGTGCTTCTAAAGTTCTAACTCTCACGCACTTCCCATCAACCTTTCTTCTTTATCTTCATTCACATTCTCTCTCTCTCTCTCTCTCTCTCCCTCCTAAAGGGAGCATTTTGCCACCATTGAAGTCCCTCTCTCTCTCCCTGCCTCTCCAAAGGCTGCTGTTGCAGAGTTCTTGAAGTTCAAATGATGAGGATCAAGCTGTTCATCACCTGCTTCATGCTGGCTTCGATCGCCTTCTCTCTGCTCTTCATCCCCGCTAAACTCGCCATACCCATCGCCAGATTCAAGCCCACCATCGCCTTCAACCTCCAGAGGGCCAACTCCTCGTACCCGGTCACTTTCGCCTACCTGATCTCGGCGTCCCAAGGCGATGTCCCGAAGCTCAAGCGTCTGTTGAGGGCGCTGTACCATCCCGGGAACTACTATCTCATCCACATGGAATCCGGTGCGCCGGAGCCGGAGCGGCAGGAGGTTGCGAAGTTCGTGTCCGGAGAGCCGGTGTTTGGCTTGGTGGGCAATGTGTGGGTGGTGGGCAAGCCTAACCTGGTCACCTACCGAGGCCCGACCATGCTGGGGACGACCCTGCATGCCATGGCCATGCTCTTGAGGACTTGTCGGTGGGACTGGTTCATCAACCTCAGCGCCTCCGATTACCCACTGGTGACTCAAGATGGTATGGTGAGTGGAAGTTATTTTGGGGTCCAATTTGCGAGCAAGTTCCGTTTTGTTATCGTGTCCGATCGATTAGCTGGCTTTGCCCTCTTTGTCTCTGTATCCGGAGGCTTGATTGATGACCCATGCTGTTGTTGGTTCAGATTTGATGCATGCATTCTCCGAGTTGCCAAAAGATGTCAATTTCATACAACACAGCAGTCGTTTGGGTTGGAAATTGTAAGCAGCAGCACATGTTCTCCTCTGCATTTGATCATGACCTCAGTTTCTTTTCTTTTCTTTTCTCTCTTTACCTTCTGGGCTTTGAGGAATTTTAATCAATTTGGTTGTGATTTCTGTTGCAGCAACAAGAGGGGCAAACCCATCATAATAGATCCTGGACTTTACAGTACTAATAAATCAGAACTGTGGTGGGTCATCAAACAGAGGACTCTGCCAACTGCCTTTAAGCTTTATACAGGTTTTTACCCTGAACCTGAACCCTCTTCTTTTTTCTTTTTTTACATTCTTGCTGTTAGATAAATTCTCCTCCTTTTCAGTCTCTTTTGATAATGTCATCCCCAGTAAGCACGCGAACACACATAGCGACAGGAAGCACACCGTGAGTGTCATAAGATAATGGGTTACTTAAAATAAGATAATGGATGGGTTACGGTGAGTTTCTTGGAGGGCCCTTCTCGTTTTGATGTACTTGATTCCTCTTGCTTTTGCTGTGGCTTTTCATCATCTCGAAGTTGCTAGGGTAAAGACGTCGGTTGTTTAATTAAATTAATCCTGCACTGGGTCCAACGCATACAGGTCCATAGTTAATAGTAATGGTCCCCAGAAATTGAAACCATTGGTGCATCTGAATTCTCAATAGCTGTAGGGCCACAAAAAAAAAATGTATATATTATCTGGGTACAACGTTCAAGCAGCGTACTGTTGTTTTTTTGGAACCTCCTGAACCACTCATGGGTTCTGTGAATCCACGTGAAACGTACAGGGTTCCAAACTGGGCCAGGGTCAAGCCGTGGGGCTAAAAGTTTGGAAAGTCGATTCCATCAAACGATGCCACTACATCGGATCGTACATAATCTTGTGCACAAGATCATGCGATTTATTCACCAAAACTTACCTATGAAACTGGGGTTGAACTATCCTGTTCTGGCCAAATTGCTGGATCCTTTTCCCTATTGCTCCTCCTCTAATCCACAATGCCAACACCCGATTCACTTCTTCTCATGGCTAATTTGGTAGCCACGCGAGAGAAAAACTCTGAGTAGGTCCCTTTTGCGACAATGTGGTCGGCTCGGTCAGTCAATTATAGTTCGAGGGATATGAGAGTTTAGTGGTTTCTTTTTAATGAGAGTTTAATGTAGGAGTTACCTGCTTTTTTGATCCATGACCGGTCACGAGGTGTCTGCAGGGAAAATGTGGTTTGCTTTTAGCCAAGATTGTGTGGCTAGTTAACGAGGAACATGAGTGTGAGAAGATGAGAGCTGGGATCTGATTGGACATGAGCAATTATATGTTGAAGAAACCATGATGGATATGTTCCAATTATGTGCTCAATGATAACAGAATGCGTGTTAATTTGATGCCATCATCAACACATCATTAAAAGAACCTCCGCAATCAAATTAGCCTCAAATTTTGTCTTGAATAGTTTAATCGCGTTCTTTTGCAGCATTTGTGCATACGAGCAATCTTGTTTTGCCTTACCATATACATATTTTGAGTTACTTTCTGTTGTTGATACATCGACATCACTTGCCTTTGAGAAACCAGGTTCTGCTTGGATGGTACTCTCCCGGTCTTTCTCCGAGTACTGCATTGCTGGCTGGGAAAACCTGCCGAGGACCCTCCTCCTTTATTATGCCAACTTCGTCTCCTCCCCTGAGGGCTACTTCCAAACCCTTGTCTGCAACTCTGAGGACTACAAGAACACCACGGCCAACCACGACCTCCACTACATCTCCTGGGATACTCCTCCGAAGCAACACCCTCGGTCGCTCGGCCTCAGAGATTACCGGAAGATGGTCCTCGGCAACCGGCCCTTCGCCAGGAAGTTCAAGCAGGATGACCCCGTCCTCAACAAGATCGACCGTGAGCTGCTCAAGAAACGGAGAGGTGAGTTCACTCACGGAGGTTGGTGTTCTGGGATGACGAATGGTGGAAAGCCACGGAGGACTTGCTCGAACTTGCAGAGCTTGGACTATGGCGTCATTCGACCAGGGCCGGGCGCTAGGAGATTGAAAACCTTGCTGTCGAGGCTTTTGTCGGTTAGGAATTTCAATAAGCGGCAATGTAAATGAAAACGTCCCTTCTTCCCCTCCATGATCCAGAGGAGTTATGAGTTTATACAGTGAACGCGGCAAGCAGAAATCAAGAACGTCTAGGCTACTCATTCTCGGTTGGATTCGTTCTTGTGTTGGTTCACGGGTAATGATTGGCGCCGCGAATGACACCTCCATGTTAGAGTTTGAGGAAGGAGCGGTCTATGATTCACTTGTCTTGAAAGGTTCGCTATTCTTTTCAATCTCAAAAACGGGACGGTTTGTCTAAGTTGCAATGCCATGGACGGTTTTTACGGTGGATCTGAAAAGGGGAGGTGATGTGCGCTGCAGGAAGTTATCTTGTGTGCACATCATCATCATCATCAACCATTGGTGTCGACTTACTATGATGTTCCTCGCTCCCTCGCGCGAGGCGGGGCGGGTACGCGTGCCCTTGTAGTTACTTTTTACCAGGAGGATTAAACATTATTGTTTCTTTTATAGCAAAAGCTACCAAATCCACTGTGACATGTTTATTTTATGCTTTTTTACGTGATATCAAAATTTCCAAATTTGTATTGTGAAATATTTATCCCGTGTTAAAATTTTGTCAAGGAGATCTGTTAAAAATCTACTTACATAAACACTAGAAAGTAAGCAATGTCAGCATATTTGGTTGAAAAATTATTTAACGGAACTTTGACGGAGGGTAAATATGTTACATTAATATACGTTTGGAGTTTTTTATGTTGTAAGAAAAAATTAAGATAAATGTGTCATGATAAATATAATTTAAGATTTTTTGTGATTTTTTTTATGGCGGTTAAAAAGTCTAGTTAATTGTAGCAACTGGATTGGAATAAAATTGTGTTGAATATAATTTTCAATTCTATATACAATGTGATCAATATATTATTCAAAAAATTACTCTCACGAGCCAAACGCATTGAAAAAAACAATGTAAAAAAAATTGTTATGACCGACATGGATTTTAGTATTTTACAGCAGATCTGGAAACGAGGCCCCGAAATCTCGAATTACGTCAGCTTAGCTTCATACCAGACGTTGGTTGAGGCGGTCTCAGGTAGGACCAAGATAATCCAACGGTCAATCTAAGCTGGGCTCATATGGTTCTGATGCAGGCAACTGCTCCGTTTCGGATGACATGTCATGGCGGGTCCGGCTTGAACCCAAGTTACAAAACGGAACGGGTGCGGGCAACAATTAGACCCGAGATTTCGGGGCCCATATCATATACTCCAACGTGTCCATCTCTTCCCCCCCGTCCCCCAACGCTCTCGCTCTCTCTGTCTCTCTCGCCGTCGTCAGGTCGGAGCTCCGGCGGAGGGATTTCGGCGCCAGTCGTCGGCGCCGATCGCAAGTCGCCGCCCAAACGCCGAAGTTCGGTCCCTTCGTTTGTCTTTCCGGATCGCGCGGCCGGCGAGCCTCTCCGTCTCTGTAAGTGCGCGCGCGGTGTCCTTAGAACAAGCGTCGTTCTTTTGATTCATCCGAGCTCCATTGCTTCGAGCGGCTCCGACTTCCGAATTTCCTGTGGACTGAGTTTTTTTTTTTGCGGTTCTTTTGTTTCCCCGCATTACGCGGAGTGTGTTGTTGCAAAAAAAAGTTGTGTCCGGTGGAGCTTCGTTGAATTGGATGTCTGACCGAGTTTCTTGAACATTGTTGTCCGCTGCGAGACTTAGGACAGGGGATTCGAAGGTTTAGGAAAAAAGAGCTTAATTTGATGTGAATTAACTGTCGTTGTAGATTAATTCCTGCCGAGGCGATTGAGGAGTTCACGTTTGAGTGCCCTCTTGCGCGAGGATGAAGAGGTGGTGCACTCACTGCGCCAAGTTCGTGGAGGTGGACCGACCGCACGATGGAGCCTTGTGAGTATTGTCGCTTCCATGGCAGTCTCCATGAAAAATCTAGAAAGCGTTGGCGAGGATGGGTGGGTTTGACGGACTGGATGGGCTGACTGGTTCTTATTTTGATCTTTCAGAGGCTGTACGGAATGCGGAAAGGTGTTGGAAGATTTCAATTTTTCGTTCGAACCCACTTTTATGAAGGATGGGGCTGGGCAGGTTTGTTTTCATCTGTTACTTATGCTAGTGCTATTGTTTCTTTGCAGAGGTCTTGGGGCGGAACTTGTTTTTAGAATGCGCAATCACAAAAAGTAGCTCGTCTTGATTGTGTCATGGCATTGTTTCTTTTGTTGAGCATGTGATCTTATTCGGCAGCACAAAGACTTCAATTTTAAGTGGTAACCATTTAACAGAAGTAGCACAAGGCGGTTGGCCTAGTGTTATAGAAATCATATGTCTTCCACAGGGTTGCGACTTCTCTTCACGTTTTGAGTGAACGTCTGAACGGCTTGTGTTATGTGTAGGAGAGACTTTCTAGCTGTTAGCAATTTGGCGGTGTTGTGTTGATGGGCTTGTCAACCTCGAACATTC
Organism: Syzygium aqueum; assembly: GCA_031216185.1. Lineage (NCBI taxonomy): Eukaryota > Viridiplantae > Streptophyta > Magnoliopsida > Myrtales > Myrtaceae > Syzygium > Syzygium aqueum. The sequence goes on from CM062231.1 coordinate 21,770,332, forward strand.
GTATTGCAGGGGTACAAAATAGTCATGGCTCAAACTGTACATTTTATAGCGAGTGTAAGACATGGTAGTCCCTAGAGGTGGTCATGAGTGCCCCCTTCCCACCCTTTAGCTTATTAGAAAAAAAAACCATATGTTAGAAGCAATTATTTTCTTTTGTTTGTAATCGGGATAACAGGTAATAATGGATATGGGCATCAATTGTGTCCTATGGAATAGTTCTACAGTGACTTTGGTCGTGCTAAAAGATCCCTTCCTCCGGTTCTAATCAGAAGTCAGACTCCATAGACAACGATCGTATTTCTCTAGGCTCGTGCAAAAGCCCTTGATTGGGGCTGTAATGGTTGTTATGCGTTCTAGATTCTTAGCCTGAGGGTATGAAGTTGGAGGTTTGAATCTTGAAGCTGCTTTGCATGCCGGAAGCCTCTAAACGGGCTTAAGGGGTCGCACTTTAATCTTTCTTTCTTTTTTTTATGAAAGAACAGAGTATATGCCTGAAACAAGTTAAGAAGATGTGCTGGGTTAATTTCTTAAAATTGTGTTGGATCCAACTTCTTCTCTTGCCAGCACATAGTTTAGAATATGGATGCCTTCTGCTGCCATTATCCTAATGATCTCCACTTCTTTGTAGAGCCATCTGTCTGGAAATTATGTGAGGACAGTCCAGAGTGAGTATTCTGTTTCACGTGAAAGAACAGTGGACAGAGGTACTCTTTTTCTGAGTTTTATTTAGATCTTTCTGCCGACATTTTGCCAAAACTGCATGTTATCTTGTGAATTTCATTCACTAAAGATTTATTATCGCACATTATTTCCTACCTGATAATGTAAATTTTGCTCAACAGATGTAGCTGGTGGTTTTCTTATTGCATATTAGATATAGCTTTAGCAAAACCCATTTAAATGTAGAAGCTTTTACTGCAGGTATTGCTGCATATGATCACTTATTTAAGCTCGTGCAACTTTTTTCCTTCAAATTCCCTATGCAATGTAGATATAACTTCTTCAATGTGTAGTTCTTTAGTGGAATTGCTGATGGAGCAAGCAATTGCATCACATTGTTCTTTAGATTGTTTGATCATGTGAAATACAGGTGTCTTAATTTTTTGCAAGTTGTACCATAGTTCGCCTATTTATCGTTCTGGAAGATGATTAGAAAGGCCCAGACGACAGTCTTTATTTTTTCAAAATAAAATGACATTGCTGTGAGCCGAATTGACAACAAAAACAACACAGGGATAGGTTTACAGGCTGCTTGCAGCTCGTAAAACTTAAGTCTATTCATGTAAGGACTAGTTGATCTCTGTAGCCAATTGGACCATTAGCAATGCACCCTCATGAATTGCAGCAGAAGCAGAACTAAATTTTTATGTTTTGTTCTAATCAAATTGGGTTGTCGGTTGTGGTCAAAAGACTGATCACTTATAACTGCTTAAGTTGTTTATGAGATTGTTGTTCATCTGATTGGTTGCTTCCTGGACTAAATAAATGACCTATTCATAGAGCAGAATCCTAGATCTCAATATGGTTCATCTGAGGCTATGCGTCTGCCTGCTCTGCTTTAGTCCATCTAGAATGTGTTTTGCATGAAACTTGCATGAGCAAGGTTGTTCAGCTATCGGGAGGTATATTACCTTCACTGGAGTTCATATCAACCGAAACTTCAAATCAGAAATATGTTTGGTCTCTCCGTGCTGGTTAAAAGTTGTTATTAGGGTTTTCAATTCATAAACATGACATAAGAACATCACCATGCAGACTAATAAGGGACTGTACTTCGTTTCTAGCACTAAGGTTATGTGCTAATTGGTGGTATTGAGGCTACAATATTGGGTGTTAATTCTGTTCTCTTGAGTACTCCAGAATCCTGATAGTGCATTTTTTGCTGCTCTTTCACGCTTGTGTGTAAGCCCAAGGACAAATCAAATAAACAGCTGTGCTGCAACTTCAACCTTCTCCTTTCTGTTCGTTCTTGCGCTTATTGGTGCTATTAGTTGTCAGCATGTGTTACTGTGTATATTGGAGCTATTTCTTTGTATAGCTGGCATATGTGCATCGTGGACCATGGTGATGACCTTTTATTATTTGGTTTTTGCAGCTAATGAGGATATGAAAAATTTGTGCTATGGTCTAGGGATGGATCAGCCTGACGGTATCGTTAGGACATCTCTGGCATTCTACCGAGTATGCTTTGTTTGAGTTACTAATGTTTCTGTTTTATGTCTGTTTGTCTAAACTGGACATTGTGTTTCCCCAAAATCTTTTCATGTACCTTCTGAAGATTGCACTGGAAAAGAATTTTACCAGGGGTCGCAGAACAGAACAAGTGCAGGCGGCTTGTATTTACATTGCCTGTCGGTGAGGGATCTTCCAAGCCATTGGTTTCAAATAATTGAAGTAATTTCATCATAATATATAGCGCTCACATACATAATTGTTGCTTCAAATAAGGGTCACTTACCTTTGTTGTCACGCCATCTAATTATTGGTTCAAAATTTTGTGAAGGTTATTTTTGCATGATTGTCCTATGGTATTTAAGACAACATTTGAAAATGTTGACATTTATTCTTCTGCAAGTTAAAGGAAGTTATTATTTATGTCCTTTTCTTGAATTGAGATTTCTAAATATAGCATTTCCAATATGCATGGTACTTGATTGAGGTTGATGCACTTAGAAATTCCAAAGAAGAAACTTCTGGCTGATTTTTAATTGGCCATTCATATGCCTATCCGTTCTTTTGTACTAGTAGTTTTAGCATCCGTTGCCTGATTTCCTTTAAAGTTTTTTGCTAATGTTGCTTAATTTTTTTTTTCCAGGGAAAGCAAATTGCCGTATCTCTTAATTGATTTCTCAAACTTGTTGAAGATAAATGTGTGAGGAAGCTTTTTCTGCTAATAGTGCATGAATTTGATCCTTGTCTCTGGTTTATGATCAAATCTTCTTCCATTTTCATTTTTGGCAGTTACGTGCTAGGTGCTGTATTTTTGCAGCTCTGCAAAGTTCTTTGGCTTCATGAACACCCCATCGTACAAAAGCCTCTTGATCCTTCTCTTTTCATTCATAAATATACAGCTAGTAAGTACTTGCCATCAGTGCTGATGACTTAATGTCACTATACAAACTATGTATGGAATCATGCTTTTTATTGCCAATATTGATTTCAAGAGAAACTTCTTTAAGTTTCGTTATCTATTTTCTCAGTTTCATTCTGCAAAAATGTCTCCAAAACCTTTTAACCTCAGCTTTTGCAATAAGGAAGTTTCAGACGATATTTAATTCCTGAAGTAAATCTTTTGGTCTATTGTAATGAAAAAGCTGTAGATTAGACAACTGTATAAAATTTTTGATTGCCTGGACAGTATTGTGATGAAGATCTCTCTCTTTCGCTGGTCCTTTTGACTTTGTAATTTGGGTTATCTAATTGGTTAAATCTCTTTGTAGGTTTATCTGGGGGAAGGAATAATGAAGTAGCCAGAACTGCCTTGCGCATTATAGCCAGCATGAAGAGGGACTGGATGCAGGTGTGTTTCTTCTTTATATAACGTCAAAAACTGTGCATGGTTATTACTTATGATGGCATGTAAAATAGCGACTGAGATTATAGTTCTGAGTCTTCTGACAGACAGGGAGGAAACCCAGTGGACTCTGGGGAGCTGCTGTATATGTATCTGCAGTTGCGCATGGATTGAAGTGTTCGAAAGCAGATGTCGTACGAAAGCTTACTTGTCGCTTTTCTCATTAAGCACGGGTTTGAAATGTAGTTTATTTTTTAGGTACTATGTATGTTTATCGTGTTTCCTTTATCATGTGCGTGCGCACACAGAGGGAGAGGGGGAGAGAAGGAGAGGGAGGGAGGTAGGGAGTGGGAGAGAGAGATATTTTGCTGTTAGAACTGAATGCACTTCTCAATGTGTTCAATGAGGTTATTATAAGTGTGTTTGAATTTCCAAACAAATTCAAGGGCTCCTTATAATTGCTACAGGAGTCGTTTAGTTGATCGAATGGGATGTTAGTTGAAGTCATATAACTATGAACAATTATGTATTAGCTGGCCATAAACATTATTATAAGGTCACATTTTGATTATCGCGGTCTAGATTATCCCAGAAGATTAGAAGAAATGATATTTTTTGAATTTTCAACTGTGAGTGAAGCTATTATATGTAATTTTTCTCATCTGGTTATGCCATTTCTTGTGAGGAGTTATTGTTGATGACTGGTTGTCTAATTGTATGGATCCTGTTTGCTTTATAATGATTGCACAGCATTTAGAAAGTATGCTTCTGTGGCGATTATTCTTATTTTGGATGGTACTCTTTCTAGTGAAGTGCTGCCTCATGTTCAAAAGTTTTGTTATATCCGTTCCTCGATCTCCTTTAGCTTGCATCTTAGTCCTGCAATTAATAGCTTGCTATGCCAGTTATGTTAGCATTATTGCAAAATCTATTCTGTTAAAAGAATTGCAAATGCGTTTTATTGATGGACTACCATTTGTTGTACCTGAGAGATTCACTTTCAGATCTTTTATATCTTAAGAACGAGATTGTTGAGAGGAAGATAGTGGCCAGATCTTATTTGTCAAAAGGAATATGTTATTATTGTTGCATTTGCTTGACATGCTGCTATCTTTCCTTTTTTGCATGTGGCTTGCTGGAATTCTTCATCAGTTAAGGCTGGTGCATATTTGTGAAGCAACATTGACAAAGCGATTGGTTGAATTTGAGAAGACAGAGTCTGGTAGCTTAACGGTATGCTTCTCTATCATCAAGTAAAATGTAGCTACTCTCTCTCTCTCTCTCTCTCTCTCTTCTGGGTTTAGAGGGGAGGGAGAGTTGTGCAGCACATTGTGAGTGCTCATACTAGTGACATAAAATCTGCAAAACACAAACTACTAATGACTTCCGAATGACATTGGTTGTGAGCAAATTGTAGGCTCCTTTCCCTTCGTTTTCAAAATATGTCCAGTTAAATATGTCCTCTTCTTTTACCAAAAAAAAAAAAAATGTCCTCTTCTCTTATTTCATCACAGTATGTTCTCAATAGATTTGGTTATGCCCATTGTGATTGCTGTCAACAGACATCACTTGACTGACACAGCATTGCACGTGAACTGATACGAGGCTTATTTTACTTGCCAAGGCGTGGTAAAACTGACATCGCACTAACCAAAGTTTAGCTCTGGGAATAGGAGATAGGGAGTCAGTAAATTGAAGTAATTGGGCGACAACAATATAAGCCTTGGTTTAGTCCTCCTCAGTCTGGCCGATCAAGTACTTGCCTTGCTGACCAACAAAGAGGCTTTCATTATTAGCCTTCAATAACTTACGGTTTTGTGTGACTGCTCAGTGCACATAAGGACCGGCTACTTGTTTAATCCAAAAGTGTGGACACCTTGGCACTTTTATGATTTTGAAATACCTGAATATGCATGGAAAATTCGATGCCTATTCCTGCTCTTCTACCCCTCGTGCCTTTATAATGTAATTGTAATAGGATTTCCTATTTTCATATTATTTCTAGATTGAGGAGTTAAATACCAAGGCAAAGCTTGATGAGAAAAGTTCAGCAAAACAACCAAATATGGGGTTGAATGTATCTGGCTCAAGAGAATTGCTTTGTGAACACAAGGATACGGATGTACCTCATTTTGCCATTGGACTTTGTCAATCTTGTTACAATGAAGTGAGTCATGCTTTCTTTTTTTCTACTCTCATGCTTCTTAGTTCTAGTTTTTTCCCAAGCACTTATGTTTTTATGCTTTGTTGCAGTTTGTGGAATTTTCGGGTGGTCTTGAAGGAGGCTTAGATCCTCCAGCTTTCCAACGTGCTGAGAAGGAAAGATTGGCTAAGTCATCTCTTGGAGGAAAAACAAGTGAAACAACTTCGGTTAGTACACGGTATTACTTTAATTAATGCATCTGTACCAATGTTGCAGAGGTAAATGAACACTGCAACTTGATGATATTGCTTCCTAACACTAGCAATCTGCGTTATTGAAAACAAAGTTGGTATTTTGGTCATCACTAATCATGGCAAACGGGTTTGAAGTCCTTTGTTTAAAGCTCCAGTCTCCACCAACATGGAGATGGTAGGCAGTCTAATTTACCCCAAAGTAAGAGTAAATGTATAACACAGCTTAGCCTAAGAATTCTTGCATAACCTTACTTCCAAACACACCAAATTACTTCAAAAGTACTGCACCAGAAAAATCCTTTCCTTCCATCTGAATCAGTGAATGAAGTATTCAATGAAACTTGCAATTTCTTAATATTGCCCAGTAGTTTTTTTCAAACAAGCCTATAGATGGTTGATGCTGGAATCTGTGACTTGTTGATACTCTCTCCAAACTCACTATAAACGTTAGAATATCGTGATTTTTGGGATTTTCATCTGCAATTTGCCTTGATATGGATAGAAGCCTTTGCTTTAGAGACTCAAGGGAAGGTATTTGGATGGTGACATGCATAACAATGGAAGGATTTCCAAAGGAAAGGAAACTAGGTTGTAAGACAGTCCTCTCTCCTCAGTAGAGGAGAACAAAGGAGTGAAGATATGAGGACAAAGGAGATCTGTTGCTTCCCAATCATGTGATATTTGTCTATTATATCAAGGGGACAAATTCCCCATGTAGAATGTAAAAGAGGATCAAATATCAAAGAGACATTTTTAGTATGATCAGTGCATTAGATATTTTCAGAGACTTCAAAATTGTAGATATGTTATTAGGTTAGTCGTCACAGTTATGCTGCTTGTCCACAGTGACAGGAGAACATTATTAGGGTCTACCAACGACCAACTTGGTACACCTTTGTTTGCTTGTTGGCTTTAGTGAAACTCCTTATAAGTTTGTTTCTTGAATCAAAATATGTTATTACGTGAATCTTTTTAAGAAAATGAAAGCAAAGTTAAAAATTGTTGGAAGGACTTTGGAGTCAATTTGTTTAGTGAGTGTGGTTTACCATTTGCTTTAGTCATCTTATGACTGTACACATTTAATCTAGCATTCATTTTGCACGAACTTTGTACTTTCTGATGTTCATTCCTTTTCTTTTAGCATGAGAATGAGCCTGACACTCTAGCAGCATGTGGCACTGAGAAGTCACAATCAGCCGAGCCTGAAAAAACTGGTGACAGTTCTTTATTTGTTTGAAGAAATATACTCAATTCATTAGTCGGAATTATGTTTACTTCTAAGGATAAAAAGATTCAAACTATGGGGGTGATGTGCAGATCAACCAACTGATGTGAATGATGGTTTTCGAGTGGATGAAGCAAACAATGGGAATGCTAATGCTGGTGATGAATCAGACACCCTCTCTGATATTGATGATATTGAGGTGCGCTTCACCTATACTTTTGATCCCTACTTTTGTTCTTGGAAATTAGACCACAACTATCAGTAGCCTATTTATACAACCTTAAAAAACATTTTACAATCAGCAGATTTAAGTCTGTTCATTAATATGTAGGGAAGTTGCTAAATTTCCAGGTAGACTTCCTGTTGATGATAATTCTTTCGATAAGGTCATTCTAGTCAACTTGTATCTTGGTAGTTATGTAAGGTTCCACCTACTTTCGAGCAGGTATAGAGAGCCTGTATACAGTGGGGGCAATTACTCCTGTGGACCTCCTTTTTCACCAAAGAGTATAGGCACTTTTTTTTATATAGAATTCACTTATCCTGTAATTCTGTCAAGCTTTGAACTCATTTTAGTTTCCATATACTGATATCAGTTTGCTTACTGCTGGTAGTTCTTGTGGCTATTTTCATGCATATTCACAAACTTATGAGTGATTTATGCTAAACAAAAGTAGATCCTACCGCTCTTGTCACGCATTATGTTGACATTTTCGTTTCAAAGTATGCCAATCTTACTTATTGTATCAACTGGCAATTTTTCGTGGTTCCACCACAGCTTTCTAGCTTGTTGATCTGTTGTAATATGTGTCTGGGCTTTATATATTATGATATGTTCAGGTTGATGGCTATCTTCACAACGAGGAGGAGAAGCATTATAAAAAGATTATTTGGGAGGAAATGAACCGGGAGTACCTTGAGGTGATTTGGTTTTTTATTCAAGCTAAATAATGTTATCTAACTTATCTTAACAGGACAAAGTTTGGCAATGGCAAAAAGTTGCAGTCAAAATTTTGGATCATGACCATCACCTTTTGTATGATTATTGCATTCCTGTACATTTGGATGGATGTTTTCATAATTTTATCATTTTAATTGGAATTGGTCATCATTGTTCTCTTTTACTCAGAATTGCAAGGGTTTCTATCAGATTGTGCTACAGCTTTTTTGTTGTATAATTTGGTGGGATTGAATTGGAACATGTATAGGTTGGTTAGACACCTAGTTCTGTTTACTCCATGTCGCGGGTAATTTTTATTATTTTTCCTGGTGATTCCCTTGCTTTATAGCTTATTCGATGTACTTGTAGGAACAAGCTGCTAAGGAAGCAGCTGCAGCAGCTGCAAAGGAAGCTTATGCAGCCAATTTCAAGAACACAGATGACTTCCAAGCTGCACAGGAGCTGGCTGCAGCTGCTGCTGCAGCTGTGGCTAAATCAAGAAAGGTTAATTTGCCGGTCAAATCCAGATACCATGATGCTTTCTTTTGTCAACATGATTATGTTGATTATCGGTTCTTGTGAATGAAGTGGTTATCAGTACCCAAAGAGTTAGAGCTCATGAAGTTAATCTAGGATCTCTTGCTAACCCTTAAATGATAGAAAGTAGAAACTAACTCAGGTTGACAAGAAAAAAAAATTAAAAAACTTGCTAATTTTTAGGCAGAAGAAATATCGGCTGAAAAATGCTTTCTTATTGTAAGATTTTGTGGGACCACTGCCAACTATTTTAAAAGCTTAAGTTATTAGATGAAGGCGTGATTTGATATGTAACTATTCTATCACTCCCCCTTAAGCTTAGGTTGGTCTTTTTTTGCTTAGTACTAAGCGTTGACATATTTAATTGGGGAGGCAAATGGGTCCTGAAAAGATTTGAATTCAAGAACTCATGTTTTGATATCATGTGACATTTTGTGGGACCACTGCCAACTATTCGAAAAGCTTAGGTTATTAGATGAAGGCGTGATTTAATATTTAAATATTCCATCACTTTTGTTAAGCACAGTCTGAAATCCATCTAAATTCTCCTTAAACTCCATCAGTTTTTTCAGAAATGAAGTCTGAATAGGTCAATCTCCTAGTTTGATCTGTTATGTTTTAGCTAAACCCGTGAGAAAATTATGGGATTAATTTTTGGGGAATGTGCTTAATAAGGTGCCCTGCCTGTAATGGATTTTAAAAGCTCATTCTAGCATAAAAGTTTGGAATCTTAGAGGACTTCGGGCTCTATGCATTTTGATCTGAGACAATCTGGTGCATTTTCACACATTGAAAATCTTCGCATAAATCTAATTTTTGAATCTCACGACTGGAGCCTGTTAAACTGCTACTTCACGTAGCACTTAGATAATATTGAGGAGCAAATTATTAGTAGAAGCTCTAGAGTCTCCTCCCTCTAGAGTCTCCTCCCTTGCCTTCCCTCGCCCTCCTTGTGGACTATGGAATACTTGGCTACCATGGTCTGCATTGGATTACTTTCATTGTGCACTTGATGTTTGGGCCTACTCTTTCTTTGCTCTTTCTGATCATAATTTTCCAATGGATGCTCATGAATAAACCTCCTTATATGAGTTGTTCTGTTGCCAAAACGAAATTTGCAGGAAAGGCAACAAAAACGAGCTGCCGAAGCAAAGACCTCCACTCCTGCGCAGACTGCTGCAGAAGCCGCCCGGCAAATGCTAATTAAGAAGGTTGGTTTGCTGGAGAGTACTGTTTTGTTGTAAGTTGGGAGGTCAGGTGTCTAGTTTTTAATCCTCTAAAGATAGATGCTGTGAGAAGCTGGCTCATGTTTCCATAAAAATTGGAGCAATGGAAAGTAATATAAGCGGATCAGAATTTGCAGAATCTAGATTTTGGTGGTTTGAGCTAAATATATTCTTTTAAATCTTGAAAACCACTGGCTGTGTATAGATTTTACTTTGTCAGTGCTAGATTTGCTGCAATAATTGGATGAGAGATTATTGGAGTGAGGACTTAGGCTTCTGACCAACTGCTGTTATGGAAGAGAAGGAACTCTTAGAGGCATGATGAAAAACTGAATTATAACTTGCCAAACTCATAAATGCATTGCTTGTTGCTTCATAAGCAAACTTCCTTCATGGCCAAATGCTCATTCGGTTGGCACTCCTTAACTGGGCATCGCAACTTTTGTTGTGCAGAATGCCCCTCGAACCTCCGTCTTTCTGCATATTTTTGGATAACCTCAAAAACATCTTATGAAGAATGGAGTGTATTGGTTTGTTATGATTGAATGATACATTCTTTCAGGTTTAATTTTTATTTCATTTAAATCTTTCCTTACATACAATAGCTGGGGGGATTGACTGGTATGACGGTGCTTTGTGGCATGTTGATAAGATTGGTGACAGTCATTTGAAGAGATTGAATTGATTGCTGATTTCAAAAATTTTCTTCTATTCTTCTCTGAAAGTTGGCTGTAATTGTATTGTAATTTAGGTGGGTTGAGTCGGATCTTTCAGGTGATGTTCGGTAGTTGTTACTAGTAGTTGTCATGGAATGCTGGAGGCATGTCTTGAGCTCTCGTTTACATTATATTAGATTATTGATCTGGTGGATTTCTGTGGAAAGTGTAGGGAAATGTTAAGGGCTTGTGCCTAATATTTATGGGCATTTGATTTCTTTGACATTTCCTTGAATTTAAAATATTCGCTGCTTCCATTGTGCTCATGCATGTGTGCAGCAGAGACTGAATAAGTACTACTGTTGCATTTTTTCATTCTTGTCCCTTTTCTTTTGACAGTGTTCCAGATAGTTGCACGTAGGCATGGTCTGCTAGCTTGATATCATGCACTGGCACACAGTTTAGTTATCTGATTGTAAGAATGCTGCAGCAACTTTCAATGGTAGAGAAGCTGCATAGATTGATGCTAAATTAGATTGGCAAATGTGATTCTAATGGTGTTAGTTCAGATAATTAGCATCACTTATGTTTGTGCATACATAAACTTACCCTCTCAATTCAGTCTACAGACCCTGCTGCGTGATTTATTCTTCTAATACTAACAACAATATTCTCGTCGCAGAGACTTAGTTCCAAGATAAACTACGATGTACTGGAGAAACTATTTGATGAACCTGTAAGTTTATCTATTCTCAACTCTTTTCTTTTGGCTTTTTGATAGGTAAAATGATAAGTTGCTAGTTAACATACTTGGTGTGGAATTGCAATATGTTTGAGTTGGGGTTTCCCAATTAGAATTTTAGTGGACCTTCACATAGAGGCATTCCATGCGTGGTACAAAGCTGTTTACATTTTTTGCCATTGTAGATTTTGGGTTACTTACTAGCTCGATGATTCTTGGGTGTCTTTCAAATATTTATATTCTTTGCCATGTTTGGTGGGAGAGGACATAAATCTCCTGTGTATTCTGTTTGCTTTACTTTGGATTTTTACCTTGGTTGTCCATATGAAGGACCTTTCTTATCTCCATTAGTAGTGGATTTTTTTACCTTGGATGTGTATATGAAGGAGCTTTCTTTTCGCTGCTCTTGTTCTCAGCAATCTCCACAATCCTTTATCATCTGTATTGCATCATAAGTAGAACAATGTTGTCAGTTGTCCAGGTTGGCAAGTTCAAATGCTATTCAGACAAGATTAATGCTCGGACTTTGTCAAATGCTCTCTTGGTATAGGAAACCAGCTTTAGTTCCTTCTACCTTTCTAGATTCAAATCGCGAGTCCATCTTTCTACTGCTTGTGTGTGGATAGTAATGAAAGAACAACCTCGAATTACTATTTGCAGCCTCAGCTCTCTAATACTGAGCTTTCCAGTTCTAAGGATGAATATAGCCTCCCTGTGTTTTTTTTTTTTGGGCAATTTTGTTCAAGCAGACAATTATGATGTAGAAGCTTCTAAACCTAATCAATGATCAACGACATTGTTGTGTCTATTTTGTCATCTAAACAGGTGATCCCAGAGAACCCCAAGAAAAGACGAACAGAATTGGATACCAACAATGATGACAAGATGCCTAGCAGCAAAGAGGTTGAAGCCGAGGATGTCGAAACAAACGTTGACGATGTGGGATTGGATGATGAGCAGGAGGATGATGACACTAAAGGAGCGGATGGTGATTTATATTACGGAAACGAAGAGGAAATGTATGGTTACGACGATGGAAATTATGATTATGATGGCTTTTAATCATATCCGAAAACTAACTTTCTTCTGATATTTAAAAGCCTCGTCTGTTAGAGAGCGAGGGTTGTGAATATAGGGAGATCTCTCTTTGTACAGTATCAGTTGGTCGTCACCAATTTTGAGTTTCCCCCATTTGGGAAAGTAGACAGTTCTAGTTTGGAGATTTTGCTCCTTTACTATGTTTTTCTCATAAAGGGTAATAACAATTCTTCAACGGCAAGGCCATCGCTCCGCGAGAGAGCATCTTTTACCGCCAAATTCTTGTGCAATCAACCCGATAGTATCTATTTCTCTACGTATCAACTCTTCTTCAAGTGTTCACTACTTTTATTGTATAAAATAAATGTTGGCATTGATGCTTATAGTTGGTTTATGTCGTGTATGAATATTGCGAAGCAAGTGGAGCGAATTGATACGATAAATGCCTCGATCCATATCTTATTAAAGATTGGATGAGCTTGATGAGTTGGGTGTCAAGATTCTAATGCAAAAGGAGATTTGCCAACAACCCACTATTCTTTTGTACATGTAAAGACTCTCTTTGATTTAGCATTTCTCAAAACAAGACTGCACATTCTCTAAATTAGAATTCTATCAAACGAGGATTTCCTCCATGATGCTTAGTTTATTTAGTGTTAGTGGGTTCAGGACAAACCCATACCCTTTGGGAACTTATTTAGAAGCAACTAAAGAGAAGATTGAAATCCCTGAGAGATCTTGTTGGTGTCCCACTTTCTAAGGAGTCGCACATGGACCTTCCCTCCATTAATGAGGCCTGATTAGATAAATAACGGCAAAGATTTGCTGCTGCTTAGTGTTGGGGGTACTGTGCGGTGAAAACATCTGATGCAAATTTGTACACGAACTATCTTAATCATTTTTGCCAAGTGACTCTGAATTGAAAGTAGATTAATTTGTTCAGGTTTAAATTGATGTTGTCACATTGCTAAGTAGATTTCTATAGTAAATAATTTCTCTCTGGTCATTAGATAGAACTTCAAATAGTGGGTGACTAGGTTCTTCACATTAGTCTGAATCTTGTCTAGAGACTCTAGACCTTAAAATTCATGGAGACACCATAAAATTATCACAAGCAGCAACTTTAGATGAAAGAATCTCAGATTTGTCACAATCCCAGCTGATGCCCATTTTCTACTTATACACGTTAAGTACTAAGTTGTCAAAACTTCATTGGGCAAGAAGTCAATATCTTAAGATGCCTTCCCCTTAATTGACTTTCATTCCATGTGGAAGCAAATTTGCTTTTTTCGAGGGGTAAAAAGGACTGTAATCAATATAATCAATGAGTACAGTCCACCCACTTACTCTGTTGCCCAAGCCTTTTTCCATTCGATTGTCCCAATTGTCTTCATACATTGTCAGTACTTCCACTCATCAATAGCGCTTCCGCGAAAGCTGTCCCTAAAGAGGCCTACACATTTCAGAAAACCATTCCAAAAGTGTTGCTCTCTCTACCATGATAGGTGCCCTTTTGTGTTGTAGCAAGTCCGCTGCAGGATTAAGAATGAATTGACAGCAAATAATTCATGTAAGGAGCACATAATGCTCGGACACACACATACTTTGTTCATAGAGACGTTTCATCGGGACACTTTTCTCATGTTTTTCATATATTTTGTGCAGAGTGCATAACAATACACTTTTGAAGCAATATAAATATGTTATATGCCCAAACTTCAAAGTGCTCGTGAGGGTTTCACGCCCGTAACAAGGCATTCCACGCGCGTAGTTGATCAGAGTGCATATAACATATTGCATTTTAAGCGAAGAGTCATCTTTCCAGAACTGTTCATCCCTTAAATAAAAGTAGCGTAGGTTATAAGGCTAATCATCAAATATTTGGAAATCTAGCAAACGATGCACACTTGCGTCAATTGACCTATCTTTCGAAGTACCATGTGTCATCGTTCACAGATTATATGTTACATTAAAAAGTAGGTTAAATTCACTGGCTTAATGATTAAACTAAACGAACTCACTGCATCTTCACTTTCTTAATTCCACAACACACCATGCAATGATGGCACCTAACTAACCCTCATATATTTCCCTCCACCAAAAAGTTATATGTGAGGCAAATTATAGATTTTTTTAGGTTAATAATTGAAGGACGAGGTTTAGCATTGTGCATGAAATCCATGGGTGACATAATTGATGTCAGGACTCGCATAAAGAAAGAAAAAGAGGCGACAAAGCGTGATTTGGGCGGTGGGAACTTATTGTTATGTGACATGCCTGCTTGTCATTTATGTCCAAAACGACAAGCGTTCTCGTCGCTTGGGGCCTTCCTCTCGCCCTGATTTGAGTTTAGGTAGGGCCAAAAAAGTACAAAAATTTCAAGAGACAGGGACTTAGCACTTTGTGGTCGTAGACCTGTAGTGTGTCATCGTGTGAATGTGGCTACACTTCGTGGGACTTGGTGCAAACTGCAAAGTTTCAGAGATAGGAACTAGCCAGCACTTGTGCTGACCATTTTTTTCAAGTATCATTAGGCTGTAATAGATTACCGTGTAATTACTTTAGATTTTATTGGAAGGGTGCTGACGTTTCGGTAAAAAATAATTGAATATTTACTAATAACTCATAGATAATATCAAATAAATTTAAATTTTAAATGTCATGTCGTAATAAATTAAAAATTCAAAGATCATTTTGATTATTATCTTTGAAAGAAAGAGGATCCCATGTGTTCAAACACCCTAGGGAGAGAAAGTTGGCTCTTGGAGGACACTTTTAATGTCCAGTGATCGTACAGCTTCATTTGCAATCAAGGGCCCATAAAAAAGAATAATGTTGTTGGTGCACAGATGTCGCAACCTATACTCGGCGGTGCACCATTTGGCTAATAGATTATTAAGTCTAGGCTTAATTCGGGCTTCCCAAGCCCTTACCAACTCGCGACTTAAAGTTTAAGTTCTTAACATGCAAATCATTTCAATCATGAGTCACCCTAATCTAATTTTTAGTAGGTCGATTAGAAATCTAAGTAAAGTATCGAGATAATTACTTTACTCCTATGAACCAGAGATTATGGATTTGGGGACTTGGTTACACTATATTACTCTAATATCCTTTTGGTACATTTTCTCTTTTATTTCAAAAAAAAAATATTTGTAGGCAGTTTTGATTGATTTTAAACCTATCCACTAACATGTGAGGCGATCATATGGGTGTGCAATCAATAATATAACACTCAATGGTGCAAAGTAATAAATAAATTGCAAGATAGGAACTTATCTCAAAACAACGAAAGCATCTGTAATGTTAGCTAGAAAGTCACATAATTATCCTAAATATGATTTCTAATTAACACGCAATTCCACTCAAATATTTTTTTAGGGTTTTCTCTCATTTAAATGAGAACTAACCTATATGCAAATATATGTAAAGCAATTATTCTAATGTGATGACATACAAAGCATGTCTATTCTAACATGACACGTAGCAATTAAATGACCTATCATGCGACTTCTAATGACGGGTAAAAATTGATATGCAACTATTCTAGCATGACATACAATTTTAGGAACCTAACATATAATCACTAAATGACATGTAAGTAGTGACACAGCAGGTTGTGAGTGATGTGGCAAGATGACAATGGAACAAAGCATACGTGACACGTAGGAATGACATGGCAATGATTATGCAAACATGATGTAATTAATCTATATGACATGCACATGATACTTTTTTTTGTATTTTTCATTGAAATTCGAAATTATAAAATGATGAAAATTCATTATCTAGTGCAAGATATTATCCAATTTTATTTTAGGAATTAAACTAAGCCAAATCGTAATTTAAATCGAAATGTTATCCTAACTAGATAAACCCTATCCTAGCATGCAATCTATCTAGAGTGGAAAGATTTTAACCTATAGTCTAATTTATTTTAAAAGATGATCTAAAATCTATTTAAACATGCAATGTTATCTATTAAAACTAACCTCGATCCTATCTAATCTTTTTGGGATTTTTTTTGGTAATATAGACTAAAATCAAATCAAAATAAACGAGATTGGATTGACAACCAATTTTATGTGCAATCGCGAATCATATCTCGTGCAGGAGATCGGATTGACGATTTTTCATGCGATCGCGAGTAATATATCAGGCATGAAATCGGATTGGCGATGATATGCACGTTCGTGAAACTCCGAAAAGATTTTTTGATATGACAATATCGACACAACATATAATTGAGATCACAATAAACTCAAATTAGACAATTCAATATATTGAAATTGAATCGAAAAGATTTTTAGATATGATAATATCGACGGCAGTGGGTCAGATGACGGTAGGTTCTTGACGGGGATGGCACGCCAATGGACTGGACGACGGGCTGGCGATGAGGCTTGACTGGATCGCAGCCAGCAACTCTACTCGGGCTACTCGCAATGGGGTGCTCATGACAGAGCTCGGCTTGGATCAATAGCTCGTCACCTTGGCATGCGGTGTGGTGCTCAGCCAAGGTGATGGTGTGGCCGACCGTGAGGCAGGCTGAGTTAACATCAAGGAATCTCCGCGTGATGGTGCGAGGCAAAGCCGAGAACTGGATACCATGGAATCGCCTAAGAAAATTCGCTTGTAATTGCGATCGATCACTGCAGAAGTTGCTGGACAAACGTTGAAGGCAGCGTTGGGATTGGACTACAATTTGACTCGAGAAAACCTGCAACGAGAAAGATTCAGCTGTGGCTAAAGCAGTGACTTGGCAAGGACAATCTCGGACATGTTGGGAAATTGGCGGGTGCCGGTGCTCCGCTAGTCATTAGGGCTGGGCCTTCGGAACAAGTGAGCATGATGGCAAAAGGCACATAGTGGCGTGAGGCACAACCACAATTTGAAGACCTGATGCAGTTGTTAGGAGAACTTCACGATTTTCCCTATAACTCATGGTGAGACAATCCAGGAAGAGGACAAAACCACCGCCCCCCTTTCTCTCTAGTTTTTTTTATCTTGCTTTGTGGCCGTGTACGTAAGTTGTGGCCCTCCCTCTATGCTCTCACTCACGATTTTTGGCCCCCCGTCAGGTGAAGCCCCCTCCTCTTTTTATATGCTTTTTTTTACTGATAAATCTTTAGACACATGCATATTTTCATTCTTCTTTCTTTTCAATCAAATATTTCTTTTGTTGACTAAATCTTGCTCTCAACTATTTATTCCCTCAAATAATTGATCTCACAAATATCACACGAATTATTCCGATTGATTCTTTCTTATTTGCTATGTGACCAAAATCTTGATAATATCACTTTTTATCGCGTCAAATTTTTATCAAATTTTCCTAACTTGATACACGTGATTTTGGTCACTGCAGGCTT
Organism: Syzygium aqueum; assembly: GCA_031216185.1. Lineage (NCBI taxonomy): Eukaryota > Viridiplantae > Streptophyta > Magnoliopsida > Myrtales > Myrtaceae > Syzygium > Syzygium aqueum. The sequence continues at coordinate 21,787,979 of CM062231.1, forward strand.
CGTCCAGTTAAGTTCAGAATCATTCACTGAAGTCCATCTTATACAAGTGGAAGTTGACTTTGTGGTTGAAGAAAAAGATTAACTTTTCTTTCTGGTGGCATTGAAAATTCAATCAAACATTATATTATATACAAAAAACTGAGAAATCCCCATTGATATTCCTCTCTCTCTCTCTATAAAGAGTTCCATCTCACCGCACGCATTTTTCTCACATGCCCATCACCAGACTTCGCCTGCCCGACTTTGCTTTCCCTATATCACCAAAAAGCATTTACCTATTGTCAACCTCGAAGACATGGCACAGCACAAGTCCACCATTGCTGCGGTGAGGCTCCTGGTGCTGTTTCTGGGCTTCTCTTGCCTTCTCTCATCTCTTGCGGTTCCTTCAACTAGTAAGGCTCGGGTTTGGGGATTTGGGAGATGTTCCTGAGTTAGCCTTTTGTTGTTTCTGTAGATTGGGCAGTTATTGATGCTTTTGAACTGTTGTTCTGTTTCGCAGGGAGCTTCAAGTCAAGCAGGGAAGAGGATGATGATGAAGTATCAGCTCCTGACTTGTTAGCTCAGGTTCTCAGTCTCTCCCTCCCTCCCTCTCTCTCTCTCTCTCTCTCTCTCATCTGCCTGAAAGTTAATTAGAAATCAGGCTTCCTATGAATTTAATTGTAAAGTACAGAGAAAACTCGGGATTTCATCCTAAACAAACCTTTCATCCTTCTGTTTATTGATCATCTCTGTTTCAATCTGGGGCCTAGTGGTTTGCTATGAACATGGTGAAACTCTCTCTCTCTCTCTCTCTCTCTCACCTGCCTGAAAGTTAATTAGAAATCAAGCTTCCTATGAATTTAATTGTAAAGTACAGAGAAAACTCGGGATTTCATCCTAAACAAACCTTTCATCCTTCTGTTTATTGATCTTCTCTGTTTCAATCTGGGGCCTAGTGGTTTGCTATGAACATGGTGAAAGCGTTGCCTTTTCTTCTGAGCATCTCTCTGTTTTATTGAATCCAGCACACCCAATTTAGGCCTTTGCACAATTTCTACAAAACTCTAGAGATGTTTGTGAGATAAATGGATAAAGAATATGCAAACATGCATGCTCCCGCAGTCCCACTCAATGTGACCTTGACGGTGGGGAGCCTCACCTTATGCACTCGGACCAGTCTGCGTGCATTTGAGAGATTTTTTTCGATTCAAAAGATTTAGATACCACGTGTCACAAGGCTTATTTGGATTTGGTACTCAAGAAACTCTTAGGTCCGGTGGATCTCACACCCACGAGACGCTGCATTACTTGTAGCTCTCTCTCTCTCTCTCTCTCTCTCTCTCTCTCTCTCTCTCTCTCTCTCTCTTTAATTTCTAGACGTACCCATATATTGCTCTGTTTAGACACAAGCAGACGCTGATGAGGCATGATATTGCCAAAACTGCAGGATGAAAAAATGGGAATGAGAGAAGGAGATGAGACGGTGTTTATGGAGAGGACGATGGAGATGAAAAGTAATGATTATCCTGGAACAGAAGCCAATGACCACCATGACCCAAGAACTCCCGGAAGAGCCTGAAGTGTCTCTTTCTATATCTATATAACTACTGTATATGTATATTCGCATGTATAATCTAATGAAGGGAGAGAGAGGGTCAAAGAGAGAGTTGGGATTTTTCCTTTCCTTTCCTTTTCTTTATGTCTTTGTTTTCCTCTCTTTCTTGGGGTCGAAGCTTCTCTGTGTTGGTGTTGTTGGGCATATGAGAATGTCTTGTCATTTTGCAGAAAAACAGATGTTGCAGTGGTCTTGACTTAATACAAAATGGTGGGCTCACCCGCCTGACAAGTTCGTAATGCGGATTTGACTTTCCATGTCTCTCGGTTGTGTGTGTAAAGGGTCAACTTTTCATGTGCCTGTGCGGTGTTTTCTGCAATTCAATATTTGCCTAATCTATGATTGCGTTGGAAATTATGACCGCAGCTAAATCGTAAAACAAAAGGAAAAGAAGGAACAAAGAAAGTCATAGACAAATTCATTCTACCTTTGTCATGATGGACATGGAAAAACGATAGATGGTGGAAAAATAACACAAATAGTTTCTGAATTTTAATCCAATGTTCAATCTCGTTCTTGAATTTTCAATTTATCCAAAATAGTCCCTGAATTATGGATAAATGTTCAATCTTGTTCTTCCGTTTGTTCAAACTGTTAACTGATGATGTGGAGCGTTAACTGATGATGTGGAGCTGAGTTGGATTACTAAATAACGATCCAACAAGTATTTTACAAAAGAAAAGCAAATTAGGGCTTCCAATAACCCTCTTCTTCCTCCTCAACGATTCTTCTTCATCTCAACATCAGACTTTCTCAAAATGCTTGGATCGATATTGAAACGAAGAGGGTTGGGTTGACGTCAATCCTGGCGACGATTCGAATCTTGGGGTCTTGGAGGGCGCTCCACTGCCTATGCGTGATCTGCTCAATCAGAAATAAAAATGAGGGAAGGAAGTGAAAACCGTGTGAACATCAAGGAATGAAAATCTCGGAAGAGCTCGTGTTCTGTATAGCTTGCACGCAAGTTTGTGTTTGGTATGCTTTTTTGGTTCTAGAATTTTGCTTCTTCTTTTTTGTGGGTTGAAGGACTTGCTTCTTAGAAGCCAAAAAATTGATTGACCAAAATTTTAGAAACAAAACAGCAAGAATGCGTACAACAGTCGAAGAAAGAAAATGAACAAAAAGTGGAGATGAAGACTCAATTTGACACCTGAAGCTGAAATCCTGTGTGGTGATTTGGCATTGAGCAGTAGTGTCACTAGACACTATCTTTTGTGGGTTGAAGAACTTGAGCTTGCTTTGAATAGCGACTCTATCTTGTCACAAGGAAGACGTTACTCTGTGCCCGGCATGCTGTCTCATGCCTAATGCTTCCAATGAAGACTCGGGTTTGTACATGTGGGAGTTTTACAAGGATGATGTGTCCATGGAGGAGTGTAGTCATGATGTAAAGTGGGAATAGTTATTTGTGCATGTTGTGCTTGAATGCCCTATGAGAGTATTAAAACAATATCGAGTGCACTGTAAGTTTTGTTATAATGTGGTCCCACCTTGCCGAAGATTTAGATTGTAGCTTTTTCATGGCTTTTCAGACATGGCCCTCATTTGTGTTTGTTTTCTTATCTTTAGATTATACTTTTGGTGTTTATTTGTTTATATTGTATAAACAATAGAAATAGATTGACTGGTGTCCTTTATCTTTTTTAGTCTAGCTAATTTTTATGTTTATCTTTTTGCATATTTACATGGCTGATGAAACATTCCGATTTACTCTATGGGTTGGAAGTAGGTTTGTTCATGATAGAATAATAGAGTATGTTGATGGTCACAGTAGTGAGTGGCTTTATGATCTAAACAAGCTGAGCTACTTTGAGATTTTGCACTTGGTACAAGATGTGGGTTACTCTAATATTGAGAAATTTCACTATTTAATGTCGGGTAAGAATTTTGAGAATGGTCTAAGATTAATTGAAGATGACACTTCAGTATAGGAAATGATGGGATTTTGGGCAAATATTGGTGGTACATGTGAGATATTTATTGAACATGGTAAAGACATGAGTGCTGGCATTGGTGATGGGTTAGTGGGGGGGGGGGATTGATGAACGTAGGAGAAGATGAAGGAGTTTTAATGCCTACTAATGAGCAAAATCATGAAATTGAAGAGGATGATGAGCTTGTTGAGGTCCCATGGTTATCTGACAATGAAGAAGAAGAACTTCAAGCGGCTAGGGGAAAAATTAGAGCTTTTAAGGGAGAAAATGCATATAGAGTTGCTAGGTTGCTGGTGAAACCTAGTGAAATAGATGTTGAAGTAGAACGAAGATGAGAGAGGAAAGAGGCTATAACAACCCATTGTGAAGATAATGTTGAGCTTGAGATTGAATGCCTTGACTCAAGTGACTCTAATTGGAGCTTTGTCACAAGTGATGAAGAAGAACAAGAGATAGAGTAGGCTGTTAGAAGGAAAAGCACACGTGCGTAGTATGATGAAACCACAGAGATATCTCACTTTGCACTTAATATGGTATTTGATAGCCCTAAGCAGTTTAAGGAAGCTATCAACAAATATGCAGCCATCGGAAGAGTTAATATTGATTTTATCAAGAATGACAAGGTGAGAGTTAGGGCCAAATGTAAAGCTAAAAATTGTAACTGGTTAATTTATGCAGCTAGAGATAATAAGACAAACTTTTTTACAGTGAAAACTTTCAAGGATGAGCATACGTGCTCTTGGTCTTTTCAAGTGAGGAGGTTTACATCTACGTACATGGCGAAGCATTATCTAAGCTTGTGGAGGGCAGCTCCTTTAGTGAAGTTGCAGGAGTTCAAGAAAATTGTGCAAGAGCAAATAAGCTTAGATGTCACTATAAGCCAGTGTAGAAGGACTAAGCGAAGGGTAATCGAAAAACTAAACGGGATGTACTCCTATGAGTTTAATAGGTTACGGAATTATTGTGAAGAAATTATTCATAGAAATCCTTGAAATACTGTGAAGTTAAAGTTTATAAGAGAATCACCAAATTCAAGACCCATCTTCCAATGATTTTATGTTTGCTTTGATACCGTGAGAAAGGGATTCCTTGAAGGTTGCAGATCTTTAAAAGAGTTGTATGGATGTTTCTTAAAAGGAATGTTGAAGGGTGAGTTATTAACTGCTGTGGGGAGGGATGCAAATAATCAAATGTACCCTATTGCATGGGCCGTTGTTGAGGCCAAGAATAAGGATTCATAGGCTTGGTTTATAGACGCCTTGAAGAACGATCTTGGTACAAAGGATGGTGTAGGATACACAAAAATGTCATATCATCAGAAGGTAATGTGATTAATTTTCCTTCATTTTGTATTTTCCATGTGTACCATATTGTTACCTCATTATATTTATGATAATATCATGTATTCTGTTGTAGGGGCTTGTGCAAGTATTGGAGGAGGAGATGTCATCGGCTGAGCACCGACGATGTGCAAGACATATCTATGCAAATTGGCACAAGAAGAACGGGGGAAACGATTGTCGCAAGCAATTTTGAATGTGTGCAAAGTTAACTACAATCCCGCAATTTGAAAAACAGCTCGAGGAATTGGATAAGATGAGCAAGATAGGAAAGGCTGATTTGATGAGGATTGCTCCAAAACATTGGTGCAAGGCTCACTTTAAAGCAATATGCAAGTCAGATATTGTAGATAATAACTTGTCAGAAGCATTTAATGGATTGATACCGGAAGCTAGACGCATATCTATCATATCTATGCTTGAGGATATTAGAGAGAAGATAGTGACAAGAATGTGTGAAAAAAGAGATGCATGTCAAAGGACATTGTGCCAAGGATATTGAAAAGATAGAAGGCAATAAAAAAGGAAGTGCCTTTTGTCATGTGCTTTGGAATGGAGAAGATGGATTTGAAGTGCACCATAGGAACGATAAATTTGTAGTGGACATAAAAAACAACTCTTGTTCTTGCAGGGCAAGGGACTTGAGTGGGATTCCATGCCCTCATGCAGTCTGTGTCATACTATTCAAAGGGGAGGAGGTAGAAACTTTTGTCGCCCACTGGTATAAGAAGGATACCTATTTAAAGACATACAGTCACTGCTTGGAAGTAATGAATGGCAATAATCTATGGCCTTCTAATGATAGAGAACTTTTGGTGGCACTAATGCCTCGGGTTATGCCTGGTAGGCCTAAATAGAAAAGGATAAGAGAGGAAGGAAAATCTAAAAATGGATTCAAAGTGTCAAGACAAGGCACAAAAATCACATGCCATTTGTGCTTTAAGCGAGGCCACAACTCAAGAAGTTGTCTATTGAAACAAAAAGAAAAGTTAAGGTTTATTCATTCTATGTCTCTAGTCTTTGTTTGTGTCAGTATTTTTAACTTCATTTTCTTAATCAACAAGATGAAGAGATAGTCGAACAGAGAGAAGCCAACCTACTTGTTGTGGAGATGCATCATAATAGTGCCACCACTCAAAAGGTACTCTTAACCTTACTTTTAAGTAAGTGATCATGTTCCTGAATAACTGTGAGTGCCATTTTAACTAGAGTATTGTTGTTCTCAATAGCCTGGACTAGAAGATAGTCAAGCCATTTCACTATTAAGAAATACCAACCATGATGTGGATAATGCTAAGAAGGTGGAAAGCGCATCTCACAAAGTCATCACTACAATAGGATAATAGGTATAGCTTTACGGTAGTAAACTTGTTGTTATGTAAACATTTGACATTTGATTGATTGATGCTTTTCTTTTGTCTAGCTGCAAAAGGCGGACATTATGAAAAAGAAACAAGAAGAACGGAACAAGCCATTGAGCATTTGAACAATATTGGAAGTGTTGGATCAACAAGATCTCCAAAAAAGAGGAAAATTTACCAGAAGTAGGTGTTTGAAGAGTTGGAAGTCGGATTAGTAATTGTACTTTTTGTTGATACGATACTCTTGAATTTAAGATCAAGAGATAGAGATTGTTTTTATTTTTTTGTAGTTTTGGAAGTGTTTAAGATGTGGCAATGATGTTGTAAAGAGCACAAGCATTTTGGGCAAGAAATTTTTGCTTTAAGACTCCGTTTGTTTCACGGAAAATAACTTCCGAGAAAATATTTTCTGATATTCGTTTCATGAAAAATAACTTCCCACGGAAAACGTTTTCCTATGGACAAAACTCCTTCACTTTTAAGGAAAATGACCTCCTCTTTCTCAAAAGAGGAAAACATTTTCCCGTAAGCCTTCTTTCACCATTTATTTTCACTAGTTTCTTTTTCTTTTTTTTCCCTTCTTCTTCTTCTTCCTTAGTTGGTCGCCGGCCACGGCGATAGCTGGCGATCGGCCAGCTCAAGTCTTGCCATAGGTTGGCGAGGCTTCGACTTGCTTGATTTGCCGCGATCGAGCTCGCCTGAGGTCATCAGACATCGGCAAGGCTTTGGCAACCTCGGGAGAGGCTCGAGCCTCGCCTAGCTCGCTGGATCTAGTGAGCTCAGCCGCACCAAATCAGACGAGCTGGAGCCTCGCCATCGCCGGCCTATGCCAAGGCTCGAGCACGCTGGCGGCTATGGCCAGTTGCCGGTGACTTGCCGAAGAAGAAGACGAAGAAAAAAGAAAAAAAAGAAAATTTAAAATATTTTCAATAAATAAAAATTATTAAAAGTATTGCAAGGAGGAAATTTTTTTTCATACTGAACAAAGAAAAATATTTTCCTAGACATTTTTAGATTTCAGCCGAACACCAAAAAATTTTGTCATTTTCTAGGAAAATGACTTTCGAGAAAGTATTTTCTAGAAATGTAACATTTTTCGCAAACGAATAGAGCCTAAGTAGTATATTCAATATTTGAAAAGTGCAGTTGGCCCTATTTTCGTCTTCTTTGTTGATGTTAAAGAGTACATTCAATATTCTTGAATAGTTGGCGGGGCTCGTTTGTTTGTAAAAATTTTGTTGCGTTTGATCGCTACCACTTCAGTAAAATGGGTCTCAATTACCAGAAAGAGTTCTAAATGAAAGTAATTTCAGTCTTTATCTCTCAAATGGTTTGATAGCTATATGCATATCATTTGCATATCTCCCAATTTTGTCTTTCAACTTTTACAGGTGTAAGATCATATTGATAAGGCTTTGTTAACAATAACAAGCCAAGCTTGTTTAGAGGTAGATACGAATTTTCTTTCCTTGCAACATCGACAAATTTTCGTGCTAAGAACACCAATTTTCATTGCAAACACAATAGTGAATGAATTTAACATTTTCATTCCTAAAAAACATTTTTCTATTGTAACAAATCAAGATCACCAAATGCTAATGTCTCCTCCTCGCTATATGTTCGCTGTTAACATATCTGACTGTGTGAGCTTGATCGATGTCGCATTGGAAAGAGATTGTGACAGACCAGATCACAAAGGAGAAGTTGATGGAGGGAAGAATTGTGAATTGAATTAAGAAATCATCTCCTTTTGCTCCTTTGCGCTGATACGGTCAAAGCCCCCTTTTTTTCTTCTCCTCTAGTGACACTACTGCTCTGTGCCAAATTACCACATAGGGTTTCGGCTTCAGGTGTCAAATTGAGTCTTCATCTCCATTTTTTGTTCTTTTTCTTACTTCAACTGTTGTACGCCTTCTTACTTATTTGTTTATGATATTTGGTCAGTCAATTTTTTTGCTTCTCATAAGCAATTCCTTCAATCCACAAAAAAAAGAAGAAGCAAGTCCTTAGACCCCCCCCCCCCAAAAAAAAAAAAGAAGAAGCAAAATTCCAAAACCAAAAAAGCATACCAAACACAAACTCGCATTCAAGCTATACAGAACACAAGCTCTTTCGAGATTTCAATTTCTCGATGCTCACACGGTTCTCACTTCCTTCCCTCATTTTTATTTTTGATTAAGCGGATCACGCATAGGCAGTGGCACACCCTCCAAGACCCCAAGATTCAAATCGTCACCGGGATCGACCTCAACCCAACCCTCTTCGTTTCAGTATTGATCCAAGCATTTTGAGAAGTTCGATGTTGAGAGGAAGAAGAATCATTGAGGAGGAAGAAGAGGGTTATTTGAAGCCCTAATTTGTTTTTCTTTTGTAAAATACTTGCTGGATCATTATTTATTAATCCATCTTAGCTTCACATCATCAGTTACGGTTTGAACAAATGGAAGGACTAGATTGAACGTTTACCTATAGTTCAGGGATCATTTTGGATAAATTGAAAGTTCATGAATGAGATTGAATATTGGATCAAAGTTCAGGGACTATTTATATTATTTTTTCAAAAATGATTATGTGCTTCGAGATTTTGATCTAATGAAATCCCTCAAGCGAGTCTGACTTTACTAATCAATGTACTCAGAGAGTCAACATTTGTGGACCATTCGTTTTACTTTAATGAGCTGACTATAGCGAAAGCAAAATGCAAAAAATTAGCACAAGTTGGCACTTTGAGGTTGTGAGCATCCTGGTTGGATCCATCAGCTAAAATTTACTGGGTAGAAGCAAAATTAGCACAAGTTTGTCTCGCCAAGAGTTTAAATACCATTTCTTGGACCGCCCTCGACGGGTGTGGAGAAGCTTTGAGCTCTTCGAGATCTCGCCTAGACTGAGTAAAGTGAGAAAACATAGGGATAGCGTCTCTGTGTGGTGTCGTCAACTTTGTGGAGGGACCGATGACGGGAAAATTGTCTAAAAAGTCCTAAACCTGCTGCACTTTTGCCAATCAGTCCTAAACATTTTATGTTCGCTAATTAAGTTCATTCGACCAATTTTGGATGAAAATCGCTAACGTGGACGTCGGCCAGCCACGTGGTACTGACGTGGATAATTTTAAATAATATTTTAATAAATTTCTGAATTTTTTATGATTTTTTTCTTTTTTTTTTCCTTTTCTCTGTTTTTTTTTTGGGTTTTGGAGTTGGCCAACGAGGGTGGCCGGCTGACCCTTGCCGACTCTGGGCTATGAGGGCGTCATGGCCCTTGTCAGTGATTGGCGAGGGTTGCCGGCCCTTGCTTGTGGCTAGTGAGGGTTGGTCGGCCACCCTCACCAGCCAACTCTAAACCCCCCCCCCCCCCCCCCAAAAAAAAAGAGAAAGGAAAAAAAGGAAGGAAAAAACCATAAAAATTCAAAAAATTATTTAAAAATGTCTATGTCAGCGCTATATGGCCACCTAGCATCCACGTTAGCGATTTCCATTCAAAATTGGCTGGATAAACTCAATTGGTAAGAAGTGCAAATATTTAGGATTTTATTAGCAAACTTGAAAGGTTTATGACTGAATTGACAAAAGTGTAATAGATTTATGACTTTTTGGATAATTTTCTCGGCCGATGACAGATTTCGACAGCGTTGGCCAAGAAGGAGAACAGTGGCAACTGTGGGATTGGGAACGTGTTGGTGAGCATAGAGTAGAAGCCTGGTACCTTTACACCAAGAGGAATCCTATGTCAAATCTTGTATTCAAAGTTTTGTGTCCACAAAACACAGATGAAACTATTCCGCGTTGACTGAAAAGAAAACGCATGTTCTGACTGAAGAGCGGCTCTTCTTGCTTCGTACGGAGACGAATTTTATAGCTGTCATATTTTGATTCCACGAACATGGACTTGGACTAAAGAGGGTAAGGCTACCTTTTCTTAAACATGCGAACTTGACTGAGGATACTTTCTAGTTAAACCTAGCTTCAAGTGCAATAATCCATGTGAAGTTCACGTCCTAAATCTTCCAGAAGACAAATAAAGAAATCATACTCGCTGTTTCAACGTGTAATTCAATTCGATTTGATCAGAGCGATTGTCCCGATTACTTTATTGGCCATTATAATACACACTCAAGATGGATTTACATGTGCGTGTATATAGGAAGATAATGGATTGATCTGGAACCGTGTCTTTGCCACGAAGGAGCCATAAGCATTTATGGTTTGTGAAGACAACTTTATATTAATTTTCCTTGACCTTTTGAGTGAAGATATGTCAATGACAAAGTTCGAGTCTTACCATTCTCGGGCAAAAAACAGCACCAAACGCGTATTTGCATGCATGCCTGCATCGTTTTTAGCAGAGAAGCACAAGCGGCCAACGTTCCATTCAAAATCCATCACCTTCAACATCGTCAGCTCCGAGTGACATTGTGTGTGCGTGTGTTGGAGACTTCTCTCTTCACCAACTCATCCTCACATGACACCTCCTCTAAAACCCTATAAATGGTAGTGCGATTTCGTGCTACTACTGTGCAATCCTAGGTAGCTCCAAATCTCTAATAGATAGCGATCTCTCTTGTGCAAATTTACTTGGAAAACAATGAAGAACATAGCTACCTTTCTTGGGTTTGTTTTTCTTCCCTGTTTGGCTTTGGGCGATCTGAAGGTCGGCTTCTACAACTCTACTTGCCCGCGAGCTGAATCCATCTTGCGTCAAATCGTGCAAAGTCGATTCAAAGATGATCGATCCATCACAACTGCCTTGCTCCGCATGCATTTCCACGACTATTTTGTTAGAGTAAATTTCATGAATGTACATGCTTGTACACGTGCACTCAATGCTAGTGTGTAAACTTATAAAGATCTATTGGTAATTAATCATTTGCTCCTAGGGTTTGATTTGATTTCTTCTCTCTCCGTGGCTTTGATGCAAAGTCAAGATAATGACGCAAAAGAGAAGAACATGGAATTTGTGTATATTTTGACATATATATTAATGAAAAATACATTAGCCTTTTTATATGTTGTATTAGATAAGCATTCTAAGAAGATATATCAATCAAGCTATACACAATTAAAAAGAGATATACGTGCAAAATACATGCAATACATGCACAATCTTAAGAGATACGAATACCAATAGAAATATCATAATTATACGTGCAATAAGATTGCATGGATGTTGTATGTTGTCCAATCAATCATTTGATGAAAAAAGAATAAACATTGCCATAATTTTTCCTATCATGATGTGAACTAATGATACTGCTTCCTTCCTCCCGTTTAGGGTTGCGATGCATCCACACTATGCGAGGCTTTGAAATCATCGACGAAGCCAAGCAGAACGCAGAAGCCGCATGCCCGTCGACGGTCTCCTGTGCTGACATCATAACCTTGGTGACACGAGACGCAGTCTTCTTTGCAGGACGGCTTATCTAAGATGTCGCGATGGGAAGGCGAGACGGCATCATCACGGTCCGTGACGACGTTAACTTGCCAGGACTGACATTCTCGGTGTCTCAAGCTCGAGAAGCCTTCGCTGCCAAAGGGTTCAGCCTTACCGAGATGGTCACTCTCTTGGGCTGTGGCATCTTCCTAGACTTTATCTCAGATTTCCGAGGTATCAGAGCTCCAGACTCGTCCATGGACCCAAGCTTGGTCGCCAAGCTCAACGTCACTTGTGGTGCTTCATTAAGGGGAAAAGTACAAAAAAAAAGTCCTAGACCTATTGCATTTGTACCAATTCAGTTTTAAACCTTTCAATTGGACAAATTTAAACTTGGTTGCTAAGCTCAACATTACTATCGACCTCACTGGGGCTGGCAACCTCCACCAGCCATCACGAAAGTTGGCGGTTGGCAAAGGGAAATAAGGAGAAAAGAAAAAAGAGAAAGGAAAGAAAAAAAAAGAATAGAAGGAAAAGAGAAAAAAACGAAAAGGAAAAAGAAAAGAAAAAATTAATATACAATCAAAAAAAATATTTAAACATTTAAAAAATGCCGATGTCAGTGTCAATCATGCCATGTAGGATGACCAACATCCATGTTTGTACTTTCTGATCTAAATTGGCTAGATGGACTCAATTAGTACCAATATGAAAATGTTTAGAACTAAATTGGTTCAACTGAAAAGTTTAGGTTTGAATTGATACCAATGCAATAGATTTAAAACTTTTTTTTTTGATACTTTTCCCCTCCATTGTTGATAACAAGTTGTATAGCAAGATTCTTGCGAAGAGAGGGATATTACAAATTGATCAGGAGCCCACTGTTGATAAATCGTGTGCGGCTATCGTCACTAAATTAGCGTTAGGCGTGAACAAGTTCAGGTAGAGTTTTGCAAACGTGATGGTGAAGATGGGCAATGTTGACACCTAAATTTTGGAAATCCAATTAGTCATTCATTGCATAAAAATTAGGGATCGATCCCGGTCCCTAAGAAAAAATAATTAGTTAAATTGCACATAAATTAGGAACATTTGAATTAGTATTTAGGGTCATATAGTTGCATTTGCATTGAAGCGTGTTGGATGGATTTAAATGAATGGCTCCGGACTTATCAGAATTGGACTAAACCCGCGTGGATTAAAGACTTTGACCTAGCCCATTTATTTTGCGCAAGGGTTCCTACTACACTTGGAAAGAATTTTCGTAAGTTCACGATCTAGGGATATGCGATCAAGAGCGACATATAAATCGTGCAAAAGGCGGTTTAGGCGTGGAAATCTTGGTTGAAATACAGACAATATTCTGATTTGGTGAGGGAAGAAGACAAAACAAATATGTGCGAGAGGGGAGAGGAGGAAAGAAATTGCATAGCTAGATTGTGCAATATGTGGTTGGAAAGAGGAAAAAATTGTATATTTTCTTTCCTTGGTGGGCTCCATTTCTTGGCATATAAAAAAGATAGCACAATGCGTGGGAGGGGGAGCTTTTCTTCTCGATTCTGATCAAGGGGGTTCTCTATTCTGATCAATAGGGTCTTTTCTTCTCTCTTCTTATCAATAGGGGCTTTTATTCTCTCTTCTGATCAAATAGCATTATTCATACCAAAATAGTCGCGAGAGAGAGAAAGGTCTTGGTTTGTGGGAGCTTGTCATGAAAAAAGACACACAAGCTAAAAGTCACAAGAGAAGAAGTCGAGCAGTGGGTTTCTTGTGATAGTGAGCTGCCGCACGAAGAACACAAAGAAAAGAATGATCTGAACGTCCTTGGTTCGGTCGCGCACGGAGCAAACAAAAGAGTCGGATTCTTTTTTTTTTTTCTGAAAAATATTCCGGTCCTTCCTCCTGTCACCACAATCTTCAATCGTGAACAAAATTCCTCTTCGGTAAGAACCACAACAAAGAAGCTCCGAACTTGTTGCTTCCCGACGTTGGCGTTGCTGCTCCGCAACGCTTTGCTGCTGTGGTGCCTCGTGGCCGTTCCGTCGATTGACCGGAACATTACCGCAAGCACCGCTACCGCTATCACCGCCGGTCCACCGCCATCGGCCACCACACGTTCCACGATCCGAGTCCGAAGCGGAATTCATATTCGGAAATTATCTACAAAAATAGGTAAGATTCTCATATGATATTCTTAGAATATTTGATTTCCCAAGTTTTCGGGTGTTTGAATATTTCATGAATATTTTGGTGGATATCTAAATATCTTAGGATAATTTTATGATATCCGCAATATTTGAAAAATGTCAGAAATTACGAATCATTCTTAATTTGGCAACGTATCTGGAGGACTATCCGACCTTATCCCTAAGGTACGATACGCGGCGATACGGAAAATCGCTATCTTATCTATAATCACTTGGATACGATAATGGATTTTATTTGCTTTCCAAATTTGAACAATCAATTTTCCGTTGATATCTATAACCCTATAGACCTATAGATATGACTGTTAGTTTGATTTCTTTGCCTAATCTGAGTTTGATAAGACAAATCTTGCGGATTGCGTGGTTTATTTGAATGTGGTCATTATCTTTGTTTAAATGTTTTTCCTTTTTAAATAAAGAAAACCAAATAAAAAAATCCATTAGTTAGATTTAAATTAGAAGTTTTGCATGTTTAGGGAACCATAAATATATCTAGAAAGATAGGATAATTATTTAATTTAAATTAGGACTTGAGATAAGTTATATCCTAGTTTAAATTAGGTGTTATTCTAATCCCGATAGATTATTTAGGTTATTTTTAAATTCCGAATTTCCATGAAAATCCAAAAAAAAGAATGAGTTGCTTTTAGGATAGATTAGGATAGATTACATTCTTAATTTGAGTAATTTTCTTTATTTCGAATTTTAATAAAAAATACCAAAAAGAAGTCGTTAGATTGCATGTTATTTTAGGCATTTTTTTAATTTCGAATTTCATTAGAAAATTACCAAAAATAAATCATTTGTCTGTCATTAGAATTATGTCACGTTGTCGCATGACATATAGTTTGCATGTTAGGCTGCATTAATCGCATGTCAATTTTTGCACGTCATTGCATATAGATTAGATTTCATTTAAATAAATGAATATTAAAAAAATTGAGTGAATTGCTTGTTAATTAGAAATCATATTAGGATTGTCGATGTGATTTTCTAGCTAACAATGCAGATGCTTACGTTGCTTTGAGGTAAGTAATTCTTCCAATCTTGCAATTTATTTAATGCTTTCTTGAGTGTTAAATTGGTGGTTTGTGCACCCGCATGAACACCTCAATGTTAGTAATTAAGTTAAAATGGATCCAAACTGCCTGCTAAAACATTTTTGAAAAGAAAATGTACCGAAAGGGCGTTAGACTAGATCTAGCGTAATCAAGTCTCCGGGCTTAGAATCTCTGGTTCGTAGAAATAAAACATATCTCCCTATGTTTTATTTAGGTTTCTAATCGATCTACCGCAAATTGATTAGTGGCGACTCCAAGCATGAAAACATTTGCTTGTTAAGAACTTAAACCCTAAGTTGCGAATTGGTAGGGTTTGAGAGGACAAGAGTTAAGCTTAGTCTTAATAATCCATTAGCCTGAATATTTAGGTTGCGACAGGCAATGTTGAAGTTCTAACCGGAAATGCGAGAGAGATTAGGAAAAATTGTAGGGTTTTCAACTAGCTAGGGTGCCGCAGTTAGGATATGTTAACATTAATGTTGTTCTTTATTATGGGATTGTTATTTATTCCTTCCTAGGTTCAAAGTGAATAATAATGATTAAATGATGTCATCTTTTTTAAGGGACTCATGCAGATCTTAAATGGTTAAAAAGAACTCCAGATTGCTTAAATGAGTGATGGGGATCGAATGATTGTCAAATAGTTTCTTGCATTCTGATGTAGCTAGCAAGGATCACCTAGAGGGGGGGTGAATAGGTGATCTTAAATAATTTTTATCAATTTAAGTGGAAATGAATAATTACAGTTGAGTCTAAACAAAATTCAGATTCAAAATAGTTTATATAGACTGTGATCTTGATATGTAGTATGTAAAGTAAGAGATAAGAGTTAGAAAAACTGCACACAAGTTTATAGTAGTTCGGCTTATAGCAAGCCTACGTCCATTCTCCCACGCTGACAGCCTACTGGCTGGATTTCACTATGTAATCAAGAGAAATTACAGATTCAGAGTGACAGCACTCTTATGTATGATAGGACTCTCTATCTCACATAATCACTCTTACAGAGTGTTCCTCAAGATCTAAATGTTTGGCTCAAGAAAGACAAGAGAAAGAATCGGAGTATGCTCAGACTTTGGACTTGTTAATTCTCTATTTCATTCTACCTTTCGCTCCTCGTAGATCTCCTTTTATCTCCTCCATTACCAAACTAGCCGTTAGACAGTTTTCAGAAGATCATATTCCAATTTTCATCTTGGATAGATTTGTATAAAATGGATTGAGTAGCAGTTGGTTGACAAAATATGAATCCCGCTGATTCTGGCCGCCCATACAATCGGAATCTTGATTTTCATAAGTAGAGTTTTATCCATTGTAATGCATATTTATCATTGGGTTTGATTATCAATCAATTAGACTGAGATTGAGTCAATCAAAACCTTCCTTTTATGAAATCCATGCCAGATCACTAGCTGTTGTGATTCCTTCTAAATGAGTTTTGCTTCTGTGTTTGAAAAACTTCAGTGTCTGCGTCTGAAAAACTTCTGTGTCCGTGTCTGCATAACTTCTGCATTTGAAGAATTTCTAATTCAGAGCTTAAGTCAGTGTAGGTCTTAAGTAAAATCTGAATATTTCATAATTAGAGTCTGAATGACTTTCATAGTAAAGTCTGAAGATCTTATGACTGAGTCTGAACTTTTAACTCTGAAAACCTGTAAAGTCTGATATTTCCTTCTGAACTTCAAGAATATATTAACCTAGAATGGAATGCATGTCAGATTCACAAGTTAAACATTTAGAGTTTTGTCAGCTTCAAAATTTATTAGGAGTTTTCCTCAACACATTCAACATATACCGAACCCCACGATATATAACTAGACAAATCAACAATTCATATGACTTTTCTCCTTATAAATATGTTACACCTTGTAATATCAACTTGAAAGGATAATAACATAAATAGTCTTTGAACTTTGGTCCAATGTGTAATGCAATTTTTGAATTTTTAATTTGTGCAATGTGGTTTATGAACATTTTTCCCAGCTTGAATTAAACCACAAGCTGCCGGGCTTAGACCTTTGCGTAGATTGATCGCAATCTTCTCTAGGAGCAAACAATCGATTTGGAAGGTTGCGCTGATTGCAATCCTAATACATATCTTAATTACATCAATTACCGTGTTGATTCAACTTAATTCCCCACCTCGAGGTAAATAGTACATTTAAGCCTCCTCCTTCAACATCCTTATTCATTCATTAAGCGCGGAAGAGTCAATTTTGTCAATGAAGTTTAAGATCATCGAGGCCACAGCATTTGAGGAATGAGGTTCTCAGACCGTTTCGCGCACGAAAAAGATATAAACTAGAGGTTTCATCACTCTAACGAAACTGCCATAGGCCACGTTGATGACCATATATCAGCCTCTTTATATGGTCGCCGGTGGTACTCAAGGTCGACCTGGCTCGATCACGCCATAGACAGGGGGCAGCTTTGGTTGGTGGTGGCGGCGGCATCATCAGCAGATCCAAGGTGGCTTTGCTCACGGCGGACTAGATTCATAGCAGAGAATGTCGGCAGGCGCGGTAGAGTGACCGGTGCAAACGCAATGGCGAGTGGAGTGCGGCGGCCATGTGCAGTGCGCCAACCATGGTCGTCGCCGTAGAGAGAGAAAGGACAGGAGGTGGGACTGATCTTGTGTTATCCATTTTAGGGTTACACGTGGATCATACCCAAGCATGTAACTCGCTAATCGGATGCTTCCTTCAATCAGAAGTGGAGGAAACCATGACATACATAGTAAGGCTAAGTAGATTAAGATCTATCAACAAAATTGATTTATATATTAAGTGATATGACCGACTATAACCAGACCTATCAAATTGTGGGTTTATTCAACATGTACTAGCGGCTAGCCCCATTACTTAATACTCCATATTTTTTTAATTAGTATCATTATATATGAGGAAATTATCACAAAAGTCCTAAATCTATTGCATTTAAGCCAATTCCATGACTAGTATGACAACGCTTTGTGGCATGTTGATAAGATTGGCAACAGTCATTTAAAGGGATTCAATCGATTGCTAATCTCGACATTTTTTTCTATTCTTCTCTGAAAGTTGGTAGTAATTGTATTGTAATTTAGGTGGGTTGAGTTTGATATTTCAGGTGATGTTCGGTAGTTGTTACTAGTTGTGATGGAATGTTGGAGGCATGCGTTGAGCTCTGTTTTACATCATATTAGATTATAGATCCGGTGGATTTCTGTGGAAAGTGTAGGAAAATGTTAAGGGCTTGCGCCTAATATTTATGGGCATTTGATTTCTTTGACATTTCCTTGAAAATAAAATATTTGCTGCTTCCAATGTGCTCATGCATGCATGCAGCAGAGACTGAATAAGTACTACTATTGCAGTTTTTTCATTCTTGTCCCTTTTCTTTTGACAATGTTCCAGATAGTTGCACAAAGGCATGTCTGCTAGCTTGATATCATGCACTGGCACACAGTTTAGTTATCTGATTGTAAGAATGCTGCAAAAACTTTCAATGATTAGAGAAGCTGCATAGATTGATGCTATATTAGATTGGCAAATGTGATTCTAATGGTATTACTTCAGATAATTAGTATCACTTATGTTTGTACATACGTAAACTTATCCTCTCAATTCAGTCTACAGACCCTGCTGCATGATTTATTCTTCTAATACTAACAACAATATTCTCGTGGTGGCGACTTAGTTCCAAGATAAACTACGATGTACTGGAAAAACTCTTTGATGAACCTGTAATTTTATCTATTCTCAACTCTTTTCTTTTGGCTTTTCAATAGGTAAAATGATAAGTCGCTAGTAACATGCTTAGTGTGGAATTGCAATATGTTCGAGTTGGGGTTTTCCTATTAGAATTTAGTGGACCTTCACATAGAGACACTCCATGCGTGGAATAAAGCTGTTTACATTTTTTCCACTTGTAGATTTTGGGTTACTTACTAGCTCGATGATTCTTGGATGTCGTTCAGATATTTCTATTGTTTGCCATGTTTGGCAGGAGAGGACATAAATCTCCTGTGTACTCTGTTTGCTGTACTTTGGATTTTTACCTCGGTTGTCCGTATGAAGGACCTTTCTTATCTCCATTAGTAGTGGATTTTTTTTACCTTGGATGAGTATACGAGGGAGCTTTCTTTTCTCTGCTCTTGTTCTTAGCAATCTTCACAATCCTTTATCATCTGTATTGCATCATAAGCAGTACAATATTGTCAGTTGTCCAAGTTGGCAAGTTCAAATGCCATTCAGACGAGAATGCTCGGACTTTGTTAAATACTCTCTCGGTATATGAAACCAGCTTTAGTTCCTTCTACCTTTCTAGATTCAAATCGCGAGTCCATCTTTCAACTACTTGTGTGTGGATAGTAGTGAAAGAACAACCTCGATTTACTATTTGCAGCCTCAGCTCTCTAATGCTGAGCTTTGCAGTTCTAAGGATGAATATGGCCTCCCTCTGCGTTTTTATTTTTTTGGGCAATTTTGTTCAAGCAGACAATTATGATGTAGAAGCTTCTAAACCGAATCAATGATCAACGGCATTGTCGTGTCTATTTTGTCATCTAAGCAGGCGATCCCGGAGAACCCCAAGAAAAGACGAGCAGAATTGGACACCAACAATGATGACAAGATGCCTAGCAGCAAAGAGGTTGAAGCCGAGGATGTCGAAACAAACGATGACATGGGTTTGGATGATGAGCGGGAGGATGATGACACTAAAGGAGCGGATGGTGATTTATATTACGGGAACGAAGAGGAAATGTATGGTTTCGATGACGGAAATTATGATTGTGATGGCTTTTGATCGTATCCGAAAACTAACTTTCTTCTGACATTTAAAAGCCTCGTCTGTTAGAGTGCGAGGGTTGCGAGTCTGGGAAGATCTCTTTGTACAGTATCAGTTGGTCGTCACCAATTTTGAGTTTGCCCCATTTGGGAAAGTAGACATTTCTAGTTTGGAGATTTTGCTCCTTTACTATGTTTTTCTCATAAAGGGTAATAACAATTCTTCAACGGCAAGGCCATCGCTTCCGCGAGAGAGCATCTTGTACCGCCAAATTCTTGTGCAATCAACCGGTAGTAACTATTTCTCTCCTTATCAACTCTACTTCAAGTGTTCACTACTTTTATTGTATAAAATAAAGGCTGGCAGTGATGCTTATAGTTGGTTTATGTCGTGTATGAAAATTGCAAAGCAAGTGGAGTGAATTGATACGATAAATGCCTCAATCCATATCTTATTGAAGATTGGATGAGCTTGATGAGTTGGGTGTCAAGATTCTATCACAAAAGGAGATTTGCCAACAACCCACTATTCTTTTGTACTTGTAAAGACTCTCTTTGATTTAGCATTCCTCAAACATGACTACACATTCTTTAAATTATTAGAATTCTATCAAGCGAGGATTTCCTCCATGATGCTTAGTTTATTTAGTGTTAGTGGGTTCAGTACAAACCCATGCACTTTGGGAACTTATTTAGAAGCAACTAAAGGGAAGATTGTAATCCCTGAGAGATCTTGTTGGTGTCCCACTTTCCACGGACTCGCACATGGACCTTCCCTCCATTAATGAGGCCTGATTAGATAAAGAACGGCAAAGATTTGCTGCTGTTAGTGTTGGTGGTACCGTGCGGTGAAAACATCTGATGCAAATTTGTGCACGAACTATCTTAATTATTCTTGCCAAGTGACTTTGACTCGAAAGTTTGATTAATCTGTTCAGGTTTAAATTGATGTTGTCACCTCGCTAAGTAGATTTCTATAGTAAATAACTTCTCTCTGGTCATTAGATAGAATTTCAAATAGTGAGTGACTAGGTTCTTCACATTAGTCTGAATCTTGTCTAGAGACTCTAGACCTTAAAATTCATGGAGACACCGTAACATTATCACAAGCAGCAGCTTTAGATTAAAGAATCTCAGATTTGTGACAATCCCAGCTGATGCCCATTTTCTACTTAAACTCGTTAAGTACTAAGTTGTCAAAACTTCATTGGGCAAGAAGTCAACATCTTAAGATGCCTTCCCCTTAATTGACTTTCATTCCATGTGGAAGCAAATTTGCTTTTTTCGAGGGGGAAAAAGGTCTGTAATCAATATAATCAATGAATACAGTCCACCCACTTACTCTGTTGCCCAAGCCTTTTTCCATTCGATTGTCCCAATTGTCTTCATACATTGTCAGTACTTCCACTGATCAATGGTGCTTCCTCGAAAGCTGTTCCTAAAGAGGCCTACACATTTCAGAAAACCATTCCAAAAGTGTTGCTCTCTCCACTATGATAGGTGCCCTTTTGTGTTGTAGCAAGTCCTCTGCAGGAGTAAGAATGAATCGACAGCAAATAATTCATATAAGGAGCATATAATGCTCGGACACACATACTTTGTTCATAGACACGTTTCATCGGGACACTTTTCTCATGTTTTTCATATATGTTGTGCAGAGTGCATAACAATACACTTTTGAAGCAATATAAATATATTATATGTCCAAACTTCAAAGTGCTCATGAGGGTTTCACACCTATAAGGAGGCATCGCACGAGCGAAGTTGATCAGAGTACATATAATATGTTGCATTTTAAGCGAAGACTCATCGTTTGAGGGCTGTTCGTCCTTTAAATAATAGTAGCATAGGTTATAAGATCAATCATTAAACATTTGGAAATCTAGCAAACGATGTACACTTTTGTCAATTGATTTATCTTTCTAAGTATCATGTGCCGTTGTTCATAGATTATATGTCACATTAGAAAGTAAGTTAAATCCACCTGCTTAATGATTAAACTAAACATACTCACGGCATCTTCACTTTCTTAATTCCACAACACACCTTGCAATGATGGCACCTAACTAATCCTCATATATTTCCCTCCCCCAAAAAGTTATATGTGAGGCAAATTATAGATTTTTTTAGGTTAATAATTGAAGGACGAGGTTTAGCATTGTGCATGAAATCCATGGGTGACATGATTGATGTCAGGACTCGCATAAAGAAAGAAAAAGAGGCGACAAAGCATGATTTTGGGCGGTGGGAACTTATTATTATGTGACATGCCTGCTTGTCATTTATGTCCAAAACGACAAGCGTTCTCGTCGCTTGGGGCCTTCTTCTCGCCCTGATTTGAGTTTAGGTAGGGCCAAAAAAGTACAAAAATTTCAAGAGAGCCTTAGCACTTTGTGGTTGCAGACTTGTAGCGTGTCATCGTGTGAATGTGGTTACACTTCGTGGGACTTTGTGCAAAACTGCAAAGTTTCAGAGATAGGAACAAGCCAGCACTGGTGCTGACCATTTTTTTCAACTATTATTAGACTGTAATAGATTACTGTTTAATTACTTCAGATTTTATTGGAACGGTCACTTGGCTGACGTTTCGGTAAAAAATAAGTAAATATTTACCAATAATTCATGGATAATATCGATTAAATTTAAATTCTAGTGGTTATATTATAATAAATTAAAAATTCATGGAGCATTTTGATTATTATTTTTGAAAGAAAAAAATTTTCATGTGTTCAAACTCTCTAGAGAGATAAAGCCAGCTCTTGGAGGGCACTTCTAATGTCTGGTGATTGTACAGCTTCATCTGCAATCAAGGGCCCAAGAAAAGAATAATGTTGTTGGTGCACAGATTAAGTTAATGATACTATGAAAAGGATACATGGAAAAATAGTGATGAAGTAAGAGAGTTAGGCCAGTGGGACTCGAAGCCCATCTTATACAAGTGGAAGTTGACCTGGTGGCTGGACAGAAAGATTAACTTTTCTTTCTGGTGCATTAAATGTTCAATCAAACATTATATTATATACAAAAAATGAAGAAATCCCCATTGATATTCCTCTCTCTCTCTCTCTCTCTCTCTCTCTCTATAAAGAGTTCCATCCCACCGCGCACATTTTTCTCACATGCCCATCACCAGACTTCACCTGCCCGACTTTGCTTTCACGATATCACCAAGAAGCATTTACCTATTCTCAACCTCGAAGACATGGCACAGCAAAAGTCCACAATTGCTGCTGCGAGGCTCCTGGTGCTGTTTCTGGGCTTCTCTTGTCTTCTCTCATCCCTTGCGGTTCCCTCAACCAGTAAGGCTTGGATTTGGAGATTTGGAATTCCTGAGTTAGCCTTTTGTTGTTTCCGTAGATTGGGCAGTTCTTGATGCTTTTGAATTGTTGTTCTGTTTAGCAGGGAGTCTCAAGTCAAGCAGGAAAGAGGATGATGATCAAGTATCAGCTCCTGACTTGTTAGCTCAGGTTCTCTGTCTCTCTCTGTCTCTCTCTGTCTCACCTGCCTGAAAGTTAATTAGAAATCAAGCTTCCCATGAATTTAATTGTCAAGTACAGAGAAAAACTCGGGATTTCAGCTCAAACAAAGCTTTTATCCTTCTGTTTATTGATCCTTTCCGTTTCAATCTGGGGCCTAGTGGCTTGCTATGAACATGGTGAAAGCCTTGCCTTTTCTTCTGAGCATCTCTCTGTTTTTATTGAATCCAGCACACCCAATTTAGGCCTTTGCACAATTTCTACAAAACTCTAGAGAAGTTTGTGAGATGAATGGATAAAGAGCATGGAAACATGCATGCTCCCGCAGTCCCACTCAATGTGACCCTGACGGTGGGGAGCCTCACCTTATGCACTCGGACCAGTCTGCGTGCATTTGAGAGATTTTTTTCCGATTCGAAAGATTTAGATACCTCGTGTCATAAGGCTTATTTGGATTTGGTGCTCTAAAAGCTCTTAGATCCGGTAGATCTCGCACCCATGAGACGCTGCAATACTTGTAGTTCTCTCTCTCTCTAATTTCTTGACGCACCCATATAATGCTCTGTTTAGAAATAAGCAGACGCTAATGAGGCATGACATTGCCAAAACTGCAGGATGGAATAATGGGAATGAGTGAAGGAGGTGAGATCGTGTTCATGGAGAGGAGGATGGAGATGGAAAGCAATGATTATCCTGGAACAGGAGCCAACAACCATCATGACCCAAGAACTCCTGGAAGAGCCTAGAGTGTCTCTTTCTATATCTTTATAACTACTGTATATGTATATTCCCATGTATAATCTAATGAAGATAGAGAGGGGGTCAAAGAGAGTTGGGATTTTTCGTTTTCTTTCCTTCCGCTCATGTTTTTTTTTTCTCTCTTTCTTGGAGTTGAATCTTCTCTGTGTTGGTGTTGTCGGCATATGAGAATGTCTTGTCATTTTACAGAAAAACAGATGTTGTAGTGGTCTTCATTTAATAGAAAATGGTGGGCACACCCCACTGAGCAGGTCGCGAGGCGGATGTGACTTTCCATGTCTCTCGGGTGTGTGCAAGGGTCAACTTTTCATGTGCCTGTGTGGTGTTCTCTGCAATTCAATATTTGCCTAAGCTATGATTGCATTGGAAATTATGACCCCAGCTAAATCGTAAAACAAAAGGAAAAGGAGGAACGAAGAAAGCAATCGGACAAATTCATTCTACCTTTATCATGATGGACATGGAAAAACGATTGTGTGCTTAGAGATTTTGTGTTAAATCATGTCTCGAATTTAAGCTGTCCACAAATCCCGACCTGATTGGATAAATGTCTAAGATTTAACACAAAATATGCACTAATTACTTCTCTTAGCCAAGTTTGACCATGTGACCAGAGAGAGGACGTCGGACAAAAGAAAGCCACTAAATGACTAAAGAAGGGCCTCACTTCTTCGTTTTATTATACATTAGTTTAGGTGGCGGTTCCAAGTCAACAGAAGGAAAGTTGTTGACCCTATATATATAAAGAGAAGGAATTCGGCCGTGGGTTCCCAAAAGAGAACACTGTAGCCACCAAGGGGCTCTCTTCTGCTAGAAGCCCCACGCTGTCCTTTCCTTGAAGAAGTGGGCGCAAGAGTTGGGTCCTGATGCTACAGGAGCCGCACAGAAGGGTCCCCTCGAGGAGGGCACACTATGCCGGCCGGGGGGCTTTTCTTCGTGCTCTCTCCTTGGCCGCCGCACAAGGAAAACCAGATGCCACATAAGGAGGATCTTGTGTGGGTGGACAATGAGTAGCTCTAAACACGTGGATATTATGTTGTGAGTTTATTTTATTCATTTGAGTCGTTTATTTATAAATACTTGGGATTATACATTTGATCTAGGAGCAGAAAACACTCGAGCGTATGAGTGAGCGATTATAAACTTAAATTCTCCAATTATAGTAGATTACGTGGTGTTGGCTCTTCTCGTGAATGTAAATACCGATACGTCGAATCGAATCACGTAAATCTTAAGCGTCCTTTCATAGTTCATTGTTATTTCTCTGGAGATTTTCACGTTGATTTGCAAGATCTTGGATTAGCTTCCGTGTTAGCTAATATTACAACAATTGGTATCAGAGCATGAGGATTGATTTTTCTGGATTGTGATTAGGGCTTTTGCTTGTCTGATTATTATTTGGAAATTTTGTTATTGCAATTATATCTAGGGTGAAAGTTTAAATTAAGAAGTTTAACGGGAAAAACAGCTTTGGGTTATGAAACGTTAAGATGGAGGCTCTATTAATAACTCAAGATTTGGCCGAAACATTGGAGGGCGAGGATAAGTTGCCCGAATCAATAAAAGATGCCAAAAAGGATGTGTTAATAAGGAAAGCGAGGAATATAATCCTGTTGAATTTGTCGGATGAGGTATTGATTGAAGTGTCTGAAGAGAAGGATGCCACAGTATTGTGGACAAAACTTAAGGCACTTTATTTGATGAAGGGTTTGAACAATCGCTTGTATATGCTGGAAATGATGTTTCAGTTTTGGATGCTTGAAGGCACATTCATTGGAGCCCACTTAGATGAGTTTAACAAACTCATGATGGACTTGAAGAACGTCAATTAGGCCTTGCCTAATGAGAAATAAGGTATGATGTTGTTGGTATCTCTACCGGATTCTTTTGAGCACTTTTATCGATTCATTGCTATAGGGGCACACTACGATTACCTTAGAAGAAGTAAAATCCGCATTGTTTTCTAAGGAATGGCAAACGAAGTTGCGAGAAAATAACTTAGCACAAAATACGGCGCAATGCTTAGTTATCCGCAGTAGAGACGGACGAAGAGAGTTTGGAGGTAATAGATGGAAGAGCTGTTCTAAATTGAGGTCTAACGTTCATAATCGTCGATGTTATCAATGCGACGAGGTAGGGCACTACAAGAGAGATTGTCTGAAGTATAATGGTAAATGAGTTAAAGTGGAGTCTACAGGCAATGGTAATATTGTTACCGCAACAGATGATTTTTCTAGCTATGCTGATGAAGTGTTCGCAGTCACCACGAGTTCATCAGGTGATGATTTGGTACTTGACTCTGGATGTTCTTATCATATGACTTCTCATAGAGACTGGTTTACTACCTATTAGTGCATGGAAGGTGGTAAGGTACTTATGAGAAACGGTGCTGCTTGTGAAGTGATAGGGATCGGATCAGTTTAGATTAAGATGCATAATGGGGTGGTGCAAATGTTAACAGGTGTAAGGCATGTACTGGAACTGAAAAAGAACCTTATCTCGTTGAGTGCTCTTGACAAATTCGGATATCGATTTTCCGCTAAAGGTGGAGTTTTAAAGGTTCCTCGAGATGTGCTTATGGTGATGTGAGGGAATATAGACTGTGAGTTGGATCTCCTCCAAGGAAAGACAGTGATTAGCTCGCCCGCTAGATTCTTTGAGACTTCATGTGGGGACATAGGATGGTTATGAAATATAAAACTTGGACAGATGAGTGAGTGGGAGATGATTATTATGAGTCAGAGGGGTTTACTGGGAGGTCATTGAATTGAGAAGCTAAATTTCTGTGATCACTGCGACATGGGTAATCAGCAGAAAGTGAAGTTCAATGCGGTAGTTCAACGTACTTTGGAGATTGTAGATTACATACACTCAGAATTATGGGGACCTTCTCAAGTCCAAGGATGGTTCTAGGTATGTGTTATCTTTTGTTGATAACGTTTCAAGAAAAGTGTGGATTTGTTTTCTTAAGCGTAGGAGCGAGGTGCTTGGTTGGTTCAAGTCGTGGAAGGCGATGATCGAAAAGCAGATAGCAAGAAATATCATGTGCTTGAGAACTGATAAAGGTTGGAATTTGGTTCTGATGAGCTTGGCCAGTTTTGTATAGAAGAAGACATAGTGAGACACCGCACTGTTGTCAATTCACCACAGCTAAACGGAGTTAAAGAACTGATGAACGAAATTATATTGGAGAGAGCTCGCTCTTTATTCTCCAATGCTGGATTAGATGACGATTTTTGGGCTGAAGCCGTAAATACCGCTTGTTGGTTAGTGAAAAGATCACCATCACCAACAATTGATTGGAAAACTCCTGAGGAAACGTGGTCAGGTAAGTCTGCTGATTACATTGGACTGAGAGTGTTCGGTTGTCCTGCTTATGCTCATGTGAGTGATGATGCGTTGGAGCTGAGGGCGAGGAAGTGCATATTCCTAGTCTATGCACATGGGGTGAAGGGATACGGATTGTGGTGCACTGAGAAAGATTCACCAAGTTTTATTTTTAGTAGAGAAGTTACTTTTGACGAATGTGCTCTATTTTAAAGGAGGAGTGAGGGATCAATTGGAGACAAAGATCTTGACGGTGTTCAGAAACATGTGAAGCTTCAAGGAGAGTCTAAAGATGTTCAAAGTGCAATGTATGTGACAATTTGTGTAGAGTCGCTAGATTCCATAGTAGTTGATAGTTGTTCTCAGGTTGCAGTTTCGAGGTGGTCAGCGGAGGTGGATGAGATAGAGCAACAGTTGTATACAAATATTGAAATAGATAATTTGGGTGAAGTAGAGATGGCTTCGGGTATGGAGATGCAGAGAGAGGCTGTTGGAATGTTGTGAGTGACTCAGAGGAGTTACGTCGGGAAAGTGTCAAAGTTCTTCAACACGCAGTTAAAAAAATTCTGTAAGTACCCTACTTGCTACATATCATAAACTGTTTAGACTGTCACCATGTATTTGGATGAAGGTAGAAGATATGCTAATACTGTTGGTTGTTTGAGTTATTTCATGGATTGTACTAGGCTTAATTCATCACATGCAGTTAGGAAAATGTATACGATTAATTCAGGTATATATTGTGATGTTGTGAAGTGGATCCTCCTGATTTTGTTGGGGACAACAGATGTTGAAGTATGTTTCAGAGGATGTAGTTTAGGTAACGTGGTAGTAACTGGGTCTGTAGACCGGATCATGTAGGGAGCGTGAAAGATGGTCAATTACTGAGCATTGATGCCTTTACTTCTATTAGTTGTGCTATAAGTTGGAAGGTGTCGTCAGGAGACACTAAGGTTTCGTCGACGATTGAGACTAAAAATATGGTAACAACGGAATGAGTTGAAGAGGTGGTGTGGTTTAATGACTTGGTTAGTGATGCTGACATGGAATATCCGATGGATGTGGTGTTCGGTAGAAGTCAAAGGTGTCATTATAAAATCAAGTTCATTGATGACCGAAATTTTTGCGTCAGATATAACATGTTAAGAGCGGATGTGACTATGAAGAAACTTCTGACGATGGTAAATCCTGTGGATATATGGGGCGACTTTATTCCTTTAGACAAGCTCAAGCTTTGTTTGGATTTGATAGACGTCTATGATGGTTGAGTGCTCACCGAGACGTTAGGAGAGTTAATGTGGATGATGAGCATTATGACTTGGCTTCAAATGTCGAGTCAAGGTAGAAAATTATTAATTATATCTTGAGTTTGAACTGTTTACAGAACTCGTTCCGATCGGATAAATATCCAAGATTTAGCACAAAATATGCATTAGTTACTTCTCTTAGCCAAGTTTGACTATGTGACAAAGAGAGACGACGTTGGACAAAGCAAAGCCACTAAATGACAAACGAAGGGGGCTCACTTCTTTGTTTTATTATATATTAGTTTAGGTGGTGGGTCAAAGTCAACAAAAGGAAAGTTGTTGACCCTACATATATAAAGTGAAGGAATTAGGGCGTGGGTTCTCAAAGAGAGACAACGGTAGCCGCCAGGGGCTCTCTTCTGCTAGAAGCCCTAGGTTGTCGTTTCGTTGAAGAACAGTTGGCTCTTGAAGCTACAGGAGCCGCATGTAAGGGTCCCTTCGAGGACGGCACACTTTGGCCGCCGGGCGTTTTCCTTCGTGCTCTTTCCTTGTACGCCGCACAAGGAAAATCCAGAAGCCACGGAAGGAGGATCGTGTAGGTGGACAATGAGGTAGCTCTAGACACATGAATGTTGTGCCGTAAATTTATTTTATTCATTTGAATTGTTTACTTGTAAATACTTGGAATTATATATTTAATCTAGGTGTGAAAAATACTCATGCATGTGAGTGAGCGATTGCAATTTTAGATTCTCCGATTATAATGAATTATATGATGTTGGCCCTTTTCAGGAATGTAGGTACCCATACATCGGACCGGACTACGTAAATCTTGAGCGTTCTTTTATAGTTTATCGTTATTTCTCCGAAGATTTTTACGTTGACATAATTTATAAGATCCTGGGTTAGCTTTCCCGTTAGCTAATATTACAACAATTGATCTGATGAAATCCCTTAAGCGAGTCTGACTTCTACTAATTAATCTACGCAGAGAGTCAATATTTGTGGACCATTCATTTTACTTTAATGAGCTGACTGTAGCGAAAGCAAAAAGCAAAAACTCAGCACAAGTTGGCACTTTGAGGTTGTAAGCTTCCTGGTTGGATCCACCAGCTAAAATTTATTGATTAGAAGCAAACTTAGCACAAGTTTGTCTAGCCAAGAGCTTAAATACCATTTCTTGGACTGCCCTCAACGGGTGTGGAGAATCCGCGAGCTCTTCGAGATCTCGCCTAGACCGAGTAAAGTGAGAAAACAGAGGGACAGGGTCTTTGTGTGGTGGTGTCAACTCTGTGGAGGGGCCGATTGATGGGAAAATCTCTTAATAGATTTTGAAATCGACAAAACTATCCATGTGTGTCTTATAAATTTGATAAATGTTTTAAAGTATTTTGATTCAAGAAGTTATTCTTGAAAGAGAAACATATGACAATTTTGTTCAGATTGTGTAGATAAGAGATTCATACGATATACTGCAGACGAAAAGGTTCATACCTTATACTGCAGACGAAAAGGTTCAGACTTTATACTGCAAAAGAAGAGATTCAGACTTTACATTGCAGATGAAGAGGTTTAGATTTTACACCAGAGATGATGAATTACGGACACAAGTTCAAAACATATGTCCAGAATGTAAAGTCTGGAACGTGATATAAGTTCAGAATGTAAAGTTCAGAACATGTCGCATATTCATAATGTACATAACAGTTAGCAATCTAGCTTGGATTTCACACTTAAAATAAATTGATTGACTCAATTGTGAAGACTATTTTGCAACGGTTTAATATGCAAAACATCTTGATTGATTGGCAATTGATCTTGAGACAAGTCACTTTCCAAGCGAAGAAGCTTTACTTATGGAAACCAAGACTTTGGTTGTATGGGCGACTAGATTCAGTAGAGATTCAAATTTGTCCCTCAACGGTTACGCAATCTTCTTGATACAACTTTGTCTACGGGTAGATTGAAAGACGATCCTCTGAAGACTGTCCAACAGCTAGTTTGGAAATGGATGAGTATAAAAGGAGATCAACATTCCAAGGAGGATAAGTAAGAGACGAAGTCCAAAATCGAGAATTCCAAAGTCTGAGTGTACTTCGAACACTTATACTTGTCTTCTGTGAGCTATAAAGTGTAATAATTTGAGAGGTGTAGATAGTGTTACAAGTTGTTGACACCTAAATTTTGGCACGACATTTAGTGTAATTTGCATAGGAAAATAGGGATTAAATTTTTAACCCCTAAACAAAAATATTTAAATTGCATAACATGTAATTTATATTCATTTTAATTTCATTGCATTTTTTGCATCGGACCGGTGATTGCGAGCGAGTTTAAATTTCATTGAACAAAAAACAGGACGCTCGGGAATGCAAGGGCCCGAAATTTCAAGACGAACGGGCTCGAGTGTTTTTAATTTGGGCTTGATTTAGTTTGTTGAATTTAATTAATTCAGCCCACATTAAATCAACCCATTTTAATGTTAATTAAAATTAAGCCCAAGCCTAAGCCCACTTAGGATTAGAGCCCATCCTAATTGACCTAAGATTAGCACTATATAAACATAACTAGGTCAGAAATTAAAGGGACAGAAGACAATTCTCAGATCAGAAAATTCAGAGAAAAAACAAGTGTGAGAGAGAAAGGGAGATCGGCGTCGCTACATCGTCACCGCCGTTCGCGTCGTTCCTCGCGCCGCCGCACGGTACCACCACCACCACGCAAGATCCGCGAGTGTTGCTGCTTTGCCGTTTGCTGGCCCATGCCACGTCCTTCCATCTTCACTGACGCCCCCATAGCCTTGAAGATCTCATCGTGAGAAACACAAGCAAAGGAGGAGGAGAACGTTCCCATGCAAAGTACGTAGAACACGTACAGAGACAAGGCTACCATCAAGAGAAGAATCGGTCAACAAAAGGAAGAATTAAAGGAATAAGTCAAAGTGGAGGTCAGAGAATTAAAAAAAGCCACGGAGAGGAGAGGAATTCACGCCACAGAGAGCTTGCAGAGAAAACAATTTCGGAGAGGGGATGTTCCACTTCAACGCTGCAACCTGCTGAGCTTCTCCGATTCCCGTGGCATTCCAGCAATACCTTCACGCAGTCACGCCCAGATTAAAAAAAAAAGTCAGCATCCCCGCGGGTCCTTGTTGCTGCGCCAAACTACTTCGCTGACCTGGACGAGTCTCCATCTTCGCTGCACAGCCATGCAAAGTCACGTAGAACCCACAGAGAGGAATTAAAAGGAGAAGACCCCGCTGGATCTCTTCGGAAGAAAGTCGCCCAGTCCACGCCTTCAGTAGACTTGAAGAGGAATCCACGTCCTCAGCAGCGTTCAAGAAAAATTGAAGGGGAAGACGTCCGTGAAGACCCCTTCGTCCTTTGCAACGCCGCTGAGATGCCCAAGCCGGAATAGCCGCGACACCATACCGCAGCAGCCCCCACCGAAGTTGCAGTCCATTGTTCCGTCGCCGTGCCGAAAATACCCAACGTTGCCGGAGTTCCCCTCGCCGGTGATCCCGACGTCGGTGTCGTGCCTCGCCGTCGACCCATCCAGTCGTCGTTCGTCGCGATCCCGATCCGCAATCAATCCCGATCCCGATCCAATTCAGAATTTGGAAATATTGCAAATTAGGTAATGATATTATCCGTTGAATTTTTAAATATTTAATTTCCTGTTTTGAAACGTTTAGAATATTGCATGATTATCCGGTAGATATCTAGATATATTTGGGTAATGTTCGATATCCGCAATATTCGAAATATTCAAATTAGGAATCGTTTCCTAATTTAGCAACGTATCGGGACGACTATCCGACTTTAACCCTAAAGTCCGATACGCGGCGATACGGGAAATTATTATCCTATCCATAACTATTTGGATACGATAATAAATTTCATTAGCTTTCCAAATTTGAATGATCGATTATCCGTTAATATCTATAGCCCTATAGATATGACCGATAATTTGATTTTTGTGCCTAATCCGAGTTTGAAACGAATTTGGCGGATCGCGTGGATAATTTGAATTTGATTGTTATCTTTTTTTTTAAAATTGTTTTCCTTTTCAAATAAAAAGAAAACCCCAAAAAAAATTCTGTTTTGTTAGGATTTTTGCATGTTTAGATTTTGAATATATCCCGAAGGATAAGATAAATATTTAATTTAAATTAGGACTTAACGTGGCATGTTTCCTAATTTAAATTAGGTACTATTCTAATCCTAACGGATTATTCACATTATTTTATTATTCCTAATTTTTTTATAAAAAATCCCAAAAAGAAATCATTCTAGGGTAGATTAAGTCATCATATTTTGCATGTTAACTTAGGTATTTTTGAATTTCGAATTTTAAATAGAAAATACCAAAAATAGAAATCATTAGGTTGCATGTTATTTTAGGCAATTTTCATAATTCCGAATTTTATTTAATTCCGAATTTCCTTAAAGAAAAATACTAAAAATACATCATTGCACGTCATTAGAATTAGGTCACGTTGTCGTATGACATATAGTTTACATGCTAGGTTGCATTAATTCGCATGTCATATTTTGCACGTCATTGCATATAGGTTAGATTTCATTTAAATAAAGTGAAAATCCAAAAAAAAAAGAAATTGAGCGAATGCTTGTTAATTAGAAATCATATAAGGGCTGTCTGTATGATTTTTCTCTAACAACGCAGATGCTTACTGGATTCGAGGTAAGTAATCCCTAAGCTTGCAATTTATTTAATGCTTTGATTATTGGGTGTTAAATTGGTGGTTTGCGCACCCGCATGAACACCTCACATGTTAGTAATTAAGCTAAAATGGATCCGAATTGCCTGCCAAAATATTTTTGAAATGAAAAGGTACCGAAAGGGCGTTAGACTAGATCTAGCGTAATTAAGTCCCCGGGCTTAGAATCTCTGGTTCGTAGGAATAAAACATATCTCCCTATGTTTTATTTAGGTTTCTAATCAGCCTACCACAAATTGATTAGTGGCGACTCCAAGCATGAAAACGATTGCATGTTAAGAACTTAAATCCTAAGTTGCGAATTGGTAGGGCTTGGGAGGGCCCGAGTTAAGATTATTCTTAATAATCCATTAGCTCGAGAAAATGAGATAAATTTTTAAAGGGTCGCGACACAAGTGTGTGCTTAGGTGTGAGATGGTGTGATTTATTAACTTGGTATAAGCAGCACCAGTTTCGGAAAGTAATGCTTGGGTTTAAGCGGCACAACTTGCTGTAACTTCTCATTGATTTAATTAGTGGAATCTAGTTAGTAAATTATCAGCGTGAGAGAGTGGACGTTGGCTTGATCTAAGCTGAACCACTATACGTCTTGTGTGTAGATTTTCTTATCCCTTAAAACTTTCGACTTATCACATTGTATTGCACACTTGCTTTTAAAGTTTGTTTAAAATCTAAACGCTATTCAAACTTTATCCTTGATCTTTTACTTTAGCTTTAAATTGATTAAAAAGTACTTAAATCACTTATTTACCCCCGTCTATGTGATCCTTGCTAACCATCTCACTGATGACGACTTCAACAGCGGTGGCCAAGAAGGAGAATGGCAGCGGCGACAACTGTGGGATGGAGAGTATGTTGTGGAGCACACAGTAAAAGTCCAGTACCTTCTCGTCAAGAAGAATCCTATGTCCAATCTTGTATTCAAAGTTTTGTGTCCACAAAACACGAAAGAAATTATTCCGCGTTGACTGAAAGGAAAACGCATGTTTTGACTGAAGCCCGGTTCTTCTTGCTTCGTACAGAGACGAATTTTATCGCTGTCATATTTTGATTCCACGGACATGGACTAGGACTAAAGAGGGTAAGGCCACCTTTCCTTAAACATGCGAACTTGACTGAGGATGCTTTCTAGTTAAACCTAGTTTAAGGTGCAATCATCCACGTGAAGTTCACGTCCTAAATCTTCCGGAAGACTAATAATGAAATCATGTTCCCTGTTTTGACGTGTAATTCGATTCGATTTGATCAGAGCGATTGTCCCGATTACTTTATTAGCCATTGTAATACACACTCACGATGGATTTACACGTGCATGTATATAGGAAGATAATAGATTGATCTGGAACCGTGGCTTTTGCCACGAAGGAGCCGTGAGCATTTATGACTGAAAACCAATTTACATTAATTTTCCTTGGCCTTTTGAGTGAAGATTTGTCACCGCCAAAGTTCTTACAATTCTCGGGCAAAAGAACAACACCAAACGCATATTTGCGTTGTTTTTAGCAAAAGAATCGCAAGCGTCCAACGTTCCATTCAAAATTCATCACATTCAACATCGTCAGCTCCTGAGTGACATTGCGTGTGCATGGGTTGGAAACTTCTCTCTTCACCAACCCAACCTCACATGACACCGCTTCTAAAGTTCTTATAATTTTGGCCGGTATCTACGTCAGTGAATTCCAGCTAAAATTGGACAGATGAACTAAATTGGTAAATTGACAAAATGTTTAGGATTTAATTGATAAAATTGAAAGGTTTATGACTGAATTAACAAAAGTGCAATATGTTTATGATTTTTTGAATAATCTTTCCAAAATTAATAAGAGCCTTATGGATGTATATTTATGCCCTCATTTAAAATTTAAAAAGCCACGTTTATCCTCAGGCTGAAATGACTTTTGACACCAACTTGTGAGGTGGTGTATCTATATTAAATTTCGAAACAACGCCTCTGTTTTCTACTCATACCTATCATATTTTATCAAATTTCATTGTCATATTGTTTAGAATCATCCAGCCTATCAACATATATCAAGGGTCAAATAGTTTCTTGCATTCAACATATACCGAACACCAAGCATATATAACTAGTCAAATCAACAATTCAGATGACTTTTCTCCACATAAATTTGTCACGCCTTGCAATATCAGCTTGAAGGGATAATTACATAAATAGTCCGTGAATTTTGGCCCAATGTGCAATGCAATCCCTAAACTTTAAATTTGTACAATATGATTTTTAAATATTTTCCCTAGCTTGAATTAAACCACAAGCCGCCGGGCTCAGATCTTTGTGTAGATCGATTGCTATGCTCTCCAGGAGCAAACAATTGATTTGGAAGGTTGCGCTTCTTGAACTGCTAATACATATTGTAATTACATCCATTACTGTGTGTTGATTCAACTTAATTCCTCCACCTTAAGGCAGTAGTACATTTAAGTCTCCTCCTTCAGGATCCTTATTCATTTAGGCATGGAAGACTCAATTTTGTCAATGAAGTTTAGATCATCCAGCTGAGAGCATTTGAGGATTAGCATCTCAGACCATTTCGCGTACGAACAAGTCACCATAACGAAACAGGCCTTAGGCGACATTGATGATTGCTCGCACCTTATACCCCCATCGCCAAGCCCACTTCTTTCCATCCTTATGTTTTCACTGCATTCTCTCTCTCAACCTCAAATCAAGGCTGATGATTGCTCGACATTGATGACCGTTAGAATATTTAAATAATAAATTATGCATTCATCTAAAAGTTTAAGCTTTTAGAATAGTAGGTAGTGGTCTTATAAAATCTCACAGTGAAATTTTGTGGAACTATTGCCGACTGTTCTAAAAGCTTAAGCAGTTACATGAAGGTGTAGTTTAATATTTATATTCTAACATTCTCCCTCACACTTAGTCTGATCTTTTTGTCTAGTACTAAGCATAGACATATTTAATTGGAGAAGCAAGTAAATGGGGCCTGGAAAGATTCGAATTTAGGACCTCCCGTTCCGATATCACGTGAGATTTTGTGGGACCACTGCCGACTATTCTAAAAGCTTAAAAAAAGCTTTTAGAATAGTCGGCAGTGATCCCACAAAATTTCACAATGACCATAGATCTGCCTCTGTCTATGGTCGCAGGTGGTACTCAACGTTGACCTGGCTCAATCACACCAAAGACGGGGCTGCAGCTTTGGTTGGTGGTGGTGGCATCATCAGCAGACCCAAGGTGGCTTTGCTCACGGCGGACTAGATTCATAGCAGAGAATGTCGGCAGGCGCGGCAGAGGGGCCGATGCAAACGCGATGGCGAATGGAGTGCAGCGGCGATGTATGGTGCGCTTACCATGGTCGTCACCGTAGAGAAAGGGGAAAAGAGAGGAGGTGGGACTGATCTTGCGTTATCCATTTTAGGGTTACACGTGGATCATACCCAAGCATGTAACTCGCTAATCAGATGCTTCCTTCAATCAGAAGTGGAGGAAACCATGACCTACGTAGTAAGGCTAACTAGATTAAGATGTATCAACAAAATTGATTTATATATTAAGTGATGTGACTCACTATAGCCAGAACTATAAAATTATGAGTTTATTCAACATGTACTAGTGGCCAGCCATGTTACTAAATACTCCATATTTTTTAAATCAGTATCATTATATATGGGGAAATTATCACAGAAGTCCTAAACCTATTGTATTTATGTCAATTCAGTCCTAAATATTTTAATTTGGCCAATTTAGTACTAAATATTTTGACAATTTGCCAAGTAGTCATTCTAGCTAATTTTGACTGGAAATTGCTAATATGGATGTTGAATGTCTTGCGTGACATAGCCAGCGTTAACTTAGACAAATTTTGCATTTTTAAAAAATTTTAATTCTTTCCCTTTTTTGCTTCAAACCACCAGCTACAGCTGATAATTGGCAAGAGTCGCCCTCACCGACCTCGGGAGAGGCTCAACCTTGTCAGGATATGGTGAAGTCAACCCTCCCTGGGATCTGGCGAGGGACAACCTTGCTAGCCTTGGACGAGGCTCGCTTCGCCAGATCTGGCGGGGTTGAGCCTTGCTCGAAGTTGGCGAGGTTGGTAAGGTCGGCAAGGTCGGCTCTCGCTAGATCCAAATGAGGTCAGCCCTCGCTAGTTGTTGCCTAAGGCCAGTCGCGGGCCGTTGCCGAAGCCAAATGATTGGCAAAGGAAGAAGAAAAAAAATAGAAAGAAAAGAAAATAAATATGAAAACAACCCGGACACTACTTGAATACCGGCGAAGTTTCCTCGATGTTGTTGATAGTCCATATCTTCTTCGAAGAAGCCAAACAATTCTCTCGTCGCTTGGTGCATATATTTATCCACTGCGACACATCTTTGAGCTCAAGATACACCCCGTGAAGGAAAAAGACTTTCATTTCAACTCTTAGATACCTCTGCTTTAAAATAAAAAAAAGAAAAAATTCGATAACGTGCGAATTGCTTGCACTTGGCCACTTCCGAGCGTAAGAAATAACCGAACTTTTATGGGCACGATCTCACATAAAATTTTATAAACACCGGCTTCGTGCGATCCAGCTTGATCATATACAGCAAATATGAATAAATAATGCACATCGCCACAAACGACAGAACCAAAAAGAGTGATTTTCTTGTTTCCACGTGAAGAAATGGTCAAAGAATTCGCCTGCCTTCTCTCTGGAGAGCTTGGCAACGCGTATTTGCATGCAAATGCATGCATATTACAATATAGTTTCGGCGAAAAGCTTTATTCGTTCAACATATGATTCAAAATCTATGTGCTATAGTCGTCACCTTTGACTTCGCCGGCTCCCTCGTTTTCTTGCCATTTCCCGCAGCCCACACCTTAACTTATTCCCTCAAACACCCTATAAATTTGCATGGTCTCGTTGTCCTGTAACCATCGTCCGTCAGAACTGAGAAACACAAGTGTTTTTTCTTCACTTCATACGCATTCGCTAGTATTGGCTGAGGACGCTAATGGCGTGCAAAATGAAGAAAGCAGTTCTTGTGCTCCTCTTTGTTCTTCCTCTTGCGCTGGCTGATTTGAGGGTCGGCTTCTACAGCTCCACCTGTCCTCAAGCAGAATCCATTGTGCGGCAAGTCGTTCAGAAGAGATTCAGAACCGATCGATCGATCACGGCCGCCTTGCTTCGCATGCATTTTCACGATTGTTTCGTGAGAGCAAGTTACTTGCCTTTTCCGCCACATGAATATGTGACTTTGAAATGTTATCAATCTAGGAAAATGACTAGGTTAACTAAGTAGCTATTTATAGATTGATATGTTAGGCGATGTGGCATGCTAGATTATTAAGTGTTGAACGGCATTTATCCGAAGTCTGTTGGCTACCGCATCTGCTGATGTACCAATTTTCGGAGCTAGTCTTAGTATAGATAGCATTATTCTTAATCAAATCGAGTCTCGTCAACTCAAACCCGTTAGATCTCAAGAGATAATATGCAAAATTTACTACTGATTTAAGAAGAATGATGTTGCGCCATAAAGATGGATGCTAAATTAGTTGGTAGAATGTTGTGATACAATATTAACATTTTCTCGACCCCAATATGATGGTATAATATCCACACTAGGGGAGAAAAATGTTTGGAAAGTTCACATTCTACAGTGTATATGATATGGACAAGGTTATAAATGAGGAGTTGTTAAGAAAACGATAGTGTAAATCTCATTATTGCTTGAGTGATGGTGTCAATTAGGTCTATCGCCTCTATTTCACCACGAAAGGCATGCCGCTCACATTTTTTCCCTCATTTTCTTTCCAGGGCTGTGATGCATCCATCCTCATCGACTCCACCACCAAGAAGCCATCGGAGAAATCCGCTGGGCCAAACTTCTCCGTGCGAGGATTCGACATAATCGACGAAGCCAAGAAGAGCATTGAGGCTGCATGCCCGTCGACTGTGTCTTGCGCTGACATTGTCACGCTAGCAACTCGAGACTCCGTGTTCCTCGCTGGAGGCCCCAGCTACAATGTCTCTACGGGAAGGCAGGACGGTCTGGTTTCAAACCCGAATGAAGTGAACTTGCCGGGACCATCATTCACGGTATCTGAGGCGCTACAAGCTTTCACTGCAAAAGGGTTTACCCTCACAGAAATGGTGACTCTTCTGGGCGCCCACTCCGTTGGAGTCGCTCACTGCAGCTTGTTCCAAGACCGCCTTTCAAATTTCCAGGGCACTGGAGCTCCGGATCCAACAATGGACTCGAGCTTGGTCGCGAAGCTGAAGGGAATTTGTGGGGACTCGACGAGCAACGACCCGACTGCTTTTTTGGACCAGAGCACGTCGTTCATTATGGATAACCAGTTCTACAGACAAATTATGCAGAAGAAAGGGGTGTTACAAATCGACCAGGAGCTTGCCGTGGACAAATCTAGCGCCGGCATCGTTTCTCGGTTTGTGTCGGATGCGGAAAGTTTCAAGAATAGCTTCGCGAGTGCGATGGTGAAGCTGGGAAATATTCAGGTTCTCACTGGGAATGCTGGAGAGATCAGGAGGAATTGCAGGGTTTTCAATCAGCCCAAGTGAATTAATCACATGTCCCTATAGGGGGAATACTTTCTTCACTTGATTAAATTTTGTGAAGAATTCTTTGTATGTCACTTCATTATTTTACTTGACGAGCATTTCAGCAAGGGAATGTATTGTCATTGAATTTCATTGTGGGTCAAGTACTGATTTTGAATAAAGAGGTTATATTAAAAGTCTTTATGTTCCAAGGACTGTCCTTAGAGATTTGGGTCTGCGAATTATAGTCAATTAATGAGTTTGGATGGGTTGGCATGAATTACTGCAAGACCACCTAAGCTAGTCTAGACCGATTTCATTCTTGCTTGACAAATATGGAGAAGGCCAGACAGCTAATGAAATTGGGAAAGCCATTCTTGCAATACCGTGCTCTCATTCATGTCAGTTTTAATTTCAATGCATGTTCAAAAACTGTTGTACACAAGAATACTTGATAGGTTAGTGATTGTCGCGACCCTAAAAAATTTATCATTTTCTCGGGTTAATGGATTATTATGATTGAACTTAACTCGGGCCCTCTCAAGCCCTATCAATTCGCAACTTAGGGTTTAAGTTCTTAATATACAAATGTTTTCATGCTTGGAGTCGCCACTAATCATTTTACGGTAGGCTGATTAGAAACCTAAATAAAACATAAGGAGATATGTTTTATTCCTACGAACCAGAGATTCTAAGCACGGGGACTTGATTACGCTAGATCTAGTCTAACGCCCTTTCGGTACCTTTTCTTTTCAAAAATATTTTGACAGGTGTTGACACCTAAATTTTAGCTAACTATTGAGAAATTTGCATAAAAATTAGGGATTAAATTTTAACCCCTAAACAAAAATATTTAAATTGCATAACATATAGTTTAGGTTCATTTTAATTTAATTGCATTTTGCATCGGATTGGCGATGGCGAGCGAGCTTAAAATTCATCGAACAAAATTCGGTTCGCTCGGGAATGCAAAGGCCGAGAATTTCAAGACGAACGGGCTCGGTTGTTTTAATTTGAGCTTAATTCAGCCCATTTAAATGTTAATTAAGGCCTAAGCCCAAGCCTAAGCCCATTAGAACTATAGAGCCCATCTAATTGACCTAGGATTAGCACTATAAATATGTTATTAGGTCAAAATTTTAGAGGGGGGCTCTCATAATTTTCAGATCAGAAATTTTTAGAGAGACACAAGTATGAGAGAGAGGGAGAGAGAAAAGCGACGTCGCGCATCACCACCGGGGACTCCGCGCGTCGTCGCACCGCGGTCGTCGCACCTCAACCGCCCGTCAACGTCGCTACCTTCCACCCAACGCTGCTGCTTTTGCTCTCTCTCTCGCCACAGAAGCCCGAAGACGCCTTGCTGTGTTGAGTCCCCTTTGGCGTCAACGTGGACGGTTGCTGCCTCTATGATTCTTCACCAACGCTGCTGCTCCTCGTCCACTTCCTCCCAGAATCGCTCACTCCACAGAGCTTATTTGTGAAAACTCAAAACACGAAAGTTGTAGATCTACGAGTCCTTGATCTGTGGCTTTTGGAATCGGGTCAATCCGACGTGTATTGAGGAAGTTACGCCCATTTTTCCGGAATCGTGCAGTCTTGAAATTTTCTCTTCGGAGTCACTCGCCCACGCACGCATCAAATCCACCGAACAGCGTTGCCGGTGTTGCTGTGCATCGTCGGTGTCATCGTCGCCGTCCCGCCATCGCCAGTCGTCCCATTCCCGATCCGCAAGCCGATCCCGATCCAATTCGAAATTTGGAAGTATTTTCAAATTAGGTAAGTGGATATATTCTGAATATTCTTTTCAAATATTTAGATTCCTAATTTGGTGTGTTTGAATATTTTGTGATTATCGTGTGGATATTTAGATAACTTAGGATAATGTTCTATATATCCGCAATATTTTCAAATATTCAAATTAGGAAAATTTCCTAATTTAGCAACGTATCTGGACGACTATTTGACCTTAACCCTAAGGTCCGATACGCGGCGATACGGGAAATTATCATCCTATCTATAATCACTTAGATACGATGATAAATTTTATTAGCTTTCCAAATTTGAACGATTGATTATCCGTTAATATCTATAACCCTATAGATATGACTGATAGTTCGAATTTTGTGCCTAATCCGAGTTTGAAACGAATTTGGCGGATTGCGTGGTTGATTTGAATTGGTTGTTATCCTTATTTGTTTGATTATCTTTCCTTTTTCAAATAAAACAGAAAATTCAAAAAATATTAGCTAGATTCAAATTAGAGTTTTGCATGTCTAGGATTTTTGAATATATCCCGAAGGATGAGATAAGTATTTAATTTAAATTAGAACTTAACGTGGCATGTTTCCTAATTTAAATTAGGTATTGTTTTGATTCTAACGGATTATTCACGTTATTTTATTATTCCGAATTTTCATAAAAAACCCCCAAAAAATGGTGAATTGTTTCATATTTTACTAGGATAGATTGCATTTTAATTTAAGTAATTTATAATTTCGAATTTTTAATCAAAAATCCCAAAAAGAAATCATTCTAGGGTAGATTAAGTCATCATAGATTGCATGTTAACTTAGGTATTTTTGAATTTCGAATTTTAAATAGAAAATATCAAAAAGAGAAATCATTAGATTGCATGTTATTTTAGGCATTTTTATTAATTCCGAATTTCATTTAATTCCGAATTTCATTGATAAAAAATACCAAAGAAATAATCATTCGCACGTCATTAGAATTAGGTCACGTCGTCGCATGATATATAGTTTGCATGCTAGGTTGCATTAATTCGCATGTCAATTTTCGCACGTCATTACATGTAGACTAGATTGTATTTAAATAAAGCGAAAATCCAAAAAGAGAGAAATTGAGTGAATGCTTGTTAATTAGAAATCATATTAGGGTTGATTGATGTGGTTTTCTAACTAACAACGCAGATGCTTGTTGGATTCGAGGTAAGTTGTTCTCCCGAGCTTGCAATTTATTTAATACTTTGATTTATGGGTGTTAAATTGGTGGTTTGTGCACCCGTATGAACACCTCACATGTTAGTGACATAAGTTAAAGTGGATCCAAACTGCCTACCAAAACATTTTTGAAATGAAAAGGTACCGAAAGGGCGTTAGATTAGATCTAGCGTAATCAAGTCCTCGGGCTTAGAATATCTGGTTCGTAGGAATAGAACATATCTCCCTATGTTTTATTTAGGTTTCTAATCAGCCTACCGTAAAATGATTAGTGGCGACTCCAAGCATGAAATCATTTGCATGTTAAGAACTTAAACCCTAAGTTGCGAATTGGTAGGGCTTGGGAGGGCCCGAGTTAAGTTCAATATTAATAATCCATTAGCCCGAAAAAAAATGTGAAATTTTTTAGGGTCGAGACAGCAGGCAGTTTGGATCCATTTTAACTTATGTCATTAACATGTGAGGTGTTCATGCGGGTGCGCAAACCACCAATTTAACACCCAATAATAAAATAAATTGCAAGTTTAGGAGAACAACTTACCTCGAACCAACGCAAGCATCTGCATTGTTAGTTAGAAAATCACATCAGACACCCTAATATGATTTCTAGTTAACAAACAATCACTCAATTTCTCTTTTTTTGATTTTCCACTTATTTAAATGAAATCTAATCTATATGCAATGACGTGCAAAAAATATGACATGCGAATTAATGCAACTTAGTATGCAAACTATATGTCATGCGATGACGTGACCTAATTCTAATGACGGATGCAATGATATATTTTTGGTATTTTCTGATGAAATTCAGAATGAAAATATGCCTAAATTAACATGCAACCTAATGACTTCTATTTTTGGTATTTTCTGTTTAAAATTCGAAATTCAAAAATACCTAAGTTAACATGCAATCTATGATGACTTAACCTACCCTAGAATGACTTCTTTTTGGGATTTTTGATTAAAATTTCGAAATTATAAATTACTTAAATTAAAATGCAATCTATCCTAGTAAAACATGAAACAATTCACCATTTTTTTTGGGTTTTTTAGCAAAAATTAGGAATTATTAAATTGATGAAATAATCTATTAAGATTAGAATATTACTTAATTTAAACTAGGAACTAGATCGTCTCACGTCCTAATTTAAGTTAAATAATTACTCTATCCTATAGATATATTCAAAATTCCTAGACATGCAAAAATTCTAATTCAAACTCTAACTAATATTTTTTTTGAATTTTCTTTTTTTATTTGAAAAAGAAAGATAATCAAACAAATAAGGATAACAACCAATTCAAATCAACCACGCGATCCGCCAAATTCGTTTCAAACTCGGATTAGGCACAAAATTCGAACTATCGGTCATATCTATAGGGTTATAGATATTAACGGATAGTCGATCATTCAAATTTGGAAAGCTAATGAAATTTATCATCGTATCTAAGTGATTATAGATAGGATGATAATTTCCCGTATCGCCGCGTATCGGACCTTAGGGTTAAGGTCAAATA
Organism: Syzygium aqueum; assembly: GCA_031216185.1. Classification (NCBI taxonomy): domain Eukaryota; kingdom Viridiplantae; phylum Streptophyta; class Magnoliopsida; order Myrtales; family Myrtaceae; genus Syzygium; species Syzygium aqueum. Next base: position 21,832,161 of record CM062231.1, read on the forward strand.
GTCGTCCAGATACGTTGCTAGATTAAGAAATTTTCCTAATTTGAATATTCAGAAATATTGCAGATAGATCGAATATTATCCTAAGATATTTAAATATCCACGTGATATTCATGAAACATTCAAAACGTGCAAATTAGGAAATTGAAATAATCTGAAAATTATCGGATAATATCCATTACCTAATTTGCAGATAACTTCCGAATTTGAATTCGGATCGAGCTTGCGAATCGGGAACGGGTGGCTTCGGAGCTTCACGGTTAGACTCACGGCCTGCTCGACGAGCTCGCCGTGATGGTGTGGACTTCTCGGCCATGCAATCTGGACGTCGCGGTGGTGTCCTTGCTGGTCGTTGGTGTGGGAACAGCTCATGGTGGCACCGACGCAGGGACGCTCGGACTTGGGCAGCTTCTCTTTAAGGCTTCACGGGTGAGAGCAGCCAAGAATCTTCTCGGTTCAAGGGAGCAGAAGCAGCAGCTTGGCGTCAGTATTGCTGGCTTTGTGGAGGGCTTTGCACAGAATGCAGTTGGTGTTGGACTTGCTGAGGGATCCGCCGGTGCTGCTGGAAGAACGTGGCATGTGCAGCGATTCTTCAAGGCTGTGGGAGCATCAACGTGCATGGGCAGCAGGAGGAAGTGACGTGGGCATGCAGAAACGTCTGGACAAGAAGGAACATGTCACGCCCCGACCTGCTCGGTTTGTAAACATCGCCCTTGGTCGCTAAATGTGCAACGCTCCCAGGATTGCATTGCCGACCCAACCACCAGAGAACAAAACACATGCGGAAGACACGTATATATAACTATCTATATATACACCCGTACAAAAAAATGATGATAACCATGGATACACAAACAAGCTCATCAAGGCAGCTATTAAACAAACTTATTACATTGCCATAAAAACATTTACAACCGTTATATACATAATTACACAAGCCGAGCCTACAACAGCCACACTATAAAAACAAACCTCAAAAGCCGACACACGCAGCCGTTACATCAAAAAGGGCTTGGCTGCCAGAGTGGGTTAGGTTAAACACTAACTAGGGTAAGAGGATTTCCAAAAAGTGTCACTGGAGGTTAGGGGTTAAAACTGAGCTAGGGCATCCAGTCGGGATCCGATCCAGTAGAGTCATCCTCTGAGCTTTCCCGTGGCTCTGACTCCTCATGTGAGCTAGCCTGGGGTTCAGACTCCTCCGAGTCCATATCCCAGACTGGCGCTCTCAACTCCTCAGAATCATATTCTATCTCTGGATCAAGATATAACCCAAGCTCCTCGTCGCTACCTACTTCCTCGACTTCACCGTTCTCAGCTTCATCGATATCCATAGCATCCGGTAGATCCTCGTCGTTCAGCCACTCCTCCTGGTCTTCAGCTACCACTTGGGGCTCACCATCTAACTCAGGGTTGTAAGCCTCACCTATTGGTTTGTCCTCGGGGTCGATCACCTCACCTTTCGCTATGATTGGGTCCATCAGACCATGCTCGTTTAGAGGTGCATCGAAAGACCTAAGAAGTGGACCTATATGTCCCTCATCGTCCCCATGGCACCAGGCAATATATTCTTGAAGGAGTTCTTCAGGCCCTCCAACGTCTACGGACACCACTGATCGATATCTAATATAGGCTTCTCCATTACCAGAAGGAAAAATGCTGGTAAACCTCTCTATTTGTGTCGGTATTCCAAAAAGTGGTGGCGGCTGCGGCATTCTCAAGGACGGGGGTCTGAAATGTTTGGTTTACACACCAATGAGAATAATCTCAGTGAATACAACCCCTAAACCTAGGCTAGGCTAACGTACAAATCTCCTGGCCACAAACAACACAGCACACACAATGGCTTAGGCCCTCGGGCCTAAACCGATAATTGTATAGACCCTGCAGGTTAGACAATTTATATGTATAATCACGGCACATACACGTGGCATATTTCATCACTCGAACGCCACTCAGATGCTCATAATTTCACGTGCATATTTTCCAAGCCATGCCTGAGTCATTTGCATCAATATAACAATTAACACAATCAAATGCATATAAATGCCAAACACGTGCCATAACAGCAATTTAAATCACACGGCACATTCTTGGGCGTTCATTTTCATTATTCTTTTTATCCTCGACCCGAAGGTCCGACCCAATGGTCAATCACAACACTCCGTGGCCAGCGTAAAAACGCCCCCGGCCCAGTGTCTCTAGCCTGCTCCAAAGTGCATGAGGCGCAACACCGATCTCCTTACGAACCAAAGCCTGCTCCAAAGTGCATGAGGCTGGTCGTCTTCCGGACGTACCGGGCATCGTCCTGCTCCAAAGTGCATGAGGACGGCACGACCCGAAGGCCACGATCCGAAGATCATATTGTGATCACACAGCACACAGCCCAATTTTATCTGAACCCGGCGTAAACGCATCGGGCAATTATGGTGATCACATACACACATGCCAGACACGCATTTCCGTGCAACTTTAGCACACGTCTCATTCTCAACATACGAATGCGTGGCCAGACAATGTCAAGCAATATGTCACGAGCATCAATTATGCACAAGCACTTAACCCAATTCAGATTAATACACAGTGCTTGATCGGCCAACTAATACCATGTGGTCCAATAATCACTCTTTAGTATTCTCAATAAATTCCATTAATTCGCACGTGCCACATTTGATACGGCAACATTGAGATTTGCCCCAAACAATGTCAATCAACACCAAATCAATCAATTTGGGCAATCTCAATCATGCAATTAGCCATTATCGCGGTCTAATTAGCCCCGGTACGAAATCTGGTCCTAGGAAAATCTACATTTCCTTAATCCGGACTTAATAATCATATCAAGGAATCCCATTAAATCATACAAGAATTATGGGCACATACAATTTCACATTTCACCTCAAAACTAGTACCGGTAATGCCTAACCCTGTCCCGATTATACCGAAAATACCTAAACCGGTCTAGAAAAATGTACCGACAGTCCTAATCAGGGTTTAGGAATAATACTCACCAATTTCTAGGCCCGGGACGACGTAGGAACGGCGGCCAGCCACTGATGAACAGTGTTTCCGGCGGCGGTTCCCGGCGTGAACAGTACCCGTGAACAGTAATTCCGTACGGCGTGAACAGTACCGTACGGACACTGTACGGACCGCTGGGATGGGGTCGTACGGCGGTGGGGAAGGGCCCTGTGGTGTCGGTTTGGCCGGACGAGCTCCGGCGAAGGCCCGGGCGGCCAAAACAGAATGTTAGAGAGAGAAAGAGAGAGAGAAAAGTGGCTGAAAAAGTGGGTAAACGGGGTCGAACCGGGCTGAAACTTTCGCAGGGGTTTGGTGGTGTCGAGGATGTGCTGCAGCGTCGCCGGCGGCCGCTCGTGGTGGCCGGAATGGCTCCGGCCAAGCTTGGCCGAGAAGGAAGAGAGAGAGAGAGAAGATTTCGGGAGAGAGAAGAGGGAGGAGAGAGAGAGTGAACTGAAAATAATGGAGGAGAGAGAGTGAGAAGCCTTATCTAGTCAAAGCCCAGTCAAAAATATCATCCCGGGGCGCCACGTGTCGCCGATCGGTGCGATTCCCCTTTTTATCCTTCGATCCGACGATCCAAAACCATTCAACCTAAATAATTTAGGGGTATTTCGGTCAATGGCGCCAATAATTGAGCTGAACCGCGTCTGAGAATATCCCGAACGATCACCTCGAAATTCGGACCTGTACCGGGCTAGGGGCGGAACTGTCCTTTTTCCGGTCCTGGGGCGAAATTCCATTTTTCGCACCAACGCGTTCCTTACATGCGTGGCCAACATAATGTGGCGTCGGAATCGCGAAATTCATTTTCTAAGCCCCCGGAAATCGACTGCGAAGTTCCGGCATTAAAATAATATTATTTTCGAATTTTTGTCGAAAATCCTGTTTTGGTCCAAAATGACTCCCGGCATGCGTGGCCACTCCAAAATGTCGTCCGTTTCGAGAATTACACTCATACGGGTCCCCGAACTCAAATCGGCCTCCCGAGGGTAAAATGGTCATTTTCTGACCCCGGACCGAAAATCTGATTTTCATCCCTACACACTCCAAATGTGCGTGGCCAGCGAAATACGACGTTAGATTTCCAAATTTTGTCTCTTAAGCCGTTGAAAATTGATATCCAATTCCGGGCTCAATTCTGTGTTCAATACTCGCTCGGTTTCCAATTTTAGAACCTCTCACTAACAGGTGGCTGTTTAGAATATACGCGTATCGACCTAGGGTTATCCGAATCACGACGATTCCGTCATTTGAGAGAATGAGAATCTATCGCTAGTCCCGAGAATCACGATCATCCAGTTCGGGCTTAGGATTGACTAACCACGCGTACTTTCGGGTTTGCAGAATCACCTGCGAACCGCTTGCACGTCGTTGGCCTTGGTTAATTTCAATCCATTGCCTTTCCGAAGATCGGTTCATGTTGGTTCAAAATATTTTCTCATTACCTCTCGAGATCGATATTCGATTCGTGATTTGGGTCCCTGATCCACGTACCACTTCTTAATGCCATACCCTATTGGTCAGCATCCCAAGAGTGATCAGCTCTGGGCGAGATTTACTAAAATGAAATGCGAAATAATGTTAACTTTATTGATCCCAGAATTACATCAAAATTCGGGCTGTTACAGAACAAACAGCAACCTAATTCTTCAAGGTCTTGATCGCTGGACAGAGGAGGGTCAACAAGTCCTCGGTTGACTGGAAAGATGGTGTGGGCAGCGAATCAAAGCAGAAGGAGCGGTCGTCGTTCGGGAGCCCTTCTGGATCGATGTGGACGTGAGGGATGGGCTGGCCGAGTGGGACTTTCGGCTTTTTGCTAGAGACGACTAAAAGCCGCTGCTGAATTCGCTGGACGTGCTTCAAGGTGATGCTTCGCTGGGGCCAAACTCCCATTCAAGGTCGGCAAGTGCGAAGAGAAGAAAGAAAAGAAGCCAGCAGCGGCGACATGGGGAAGTAGTGGCTGTCCGGGACGACGTTGGCGGTGTTCCGACGCGGAGGGGCGGCGGTGCGGCGGTCGGCGCGACGATGGTCTCTCTCTCGCATGTGTTCTCTCCTTGAAAATTTTTCTGACTTGCAATTGTGACCCCCCTAATTTCTGACCTAATACTTGTTTATATAATCCTAAACTAGGTCAATTAGATGGGCTATATTAACCTAATGGGCTTAGGCTTGGGCTTAAGTTTAATTAAATTTAAATGGGCTGAATTAACTTGGGCTGAATTAATTAACTCAACATTACTAAATTAAGCCCAATTTAAAACAACCAAGTCCGTGTGACGTGAAATTCCCGGCCCTTGAATTCCAAGCGTGCCGAGTCTCGTCCGATGAAATTTAAGCTCATTCGCCATTGCCAATCCAATGCAATAATGCAATTAAACTAAAATGAGCCTAAACTATATGTTATGCAATTTAAATATTTTTGTTTAGGGGTTAAAAATTTAATCCCTAATTTTCTATGCAAATTACACTAAATGTTCGGTAAAATTTAGGTGTCAACAGTGATATTTGATCAACATGTCACATGGCATGAATCATTACTAAGAAGTTTTTTTGGCTGTTTCAATTTTGGTTGTATTTCTCGAAATAATTGAAGATTGTTAATATCTCCAATAGCTTCATCAATCTGAGAGCAAGATTTTCCATGTAATTTTCCATTTTTCAGACATATTTTACCAGATAGATTATTTTTGTAAAGGCCAAGCCCTTCCAAAGAAAGGCCGATGCTTGCCGAGCCTGATCTAAGAAATCCCCCCTCAACCCATTTCAAGGTGTTTAGGCCCAACCCGTTCTCTGACCACACGCTTGCAAAATTCATAATTCGTGAAGCAACATTTACATAAAATGTGATCCATCCTTTTTGTTTCAATTGCATTCTCACAGTCAATTGTTAGAGTAAAAATGTGATAGAAAGAAAAAAAGAATTATTGCTAACCGTCAATTCTAATTTTTTATGTGTTTTAGTTTCAAGTTAATTGAAAGGTTTCAATTCATCATATAACATTATACTAAACTGATAGTTTTCTCAACACTAAACCGTTAACCTTCTAATGCTTTGGTTTGTGTGCGTGCCAAGTTCAATGGTGACTCAATAACGATATAAAGCACTAGACCTAGAAGATGGAACGTAAGATTTGGCTTGCAAAATTTGTTGACCTCAAACCTTCGTATATATAGAAATTAAGCAAAAAATTAAAGTGATCAATCATGTCGACACATCCGAGCTTATGGTGGATTGTGATGGTCCGTCATCCCCTCCTAAACAATTCCGAGAGAAAGATTAGGTGTTTTTTTTATTGTATATTCGGATTTTTGATACAAAATCCAGTGATTTCGAAATTCTGTGTATGAAGCTACAAGATGAATAAAACTTGAATGATCAATCATGTCAACGCATTAGGGGTTTGCTATGTTGACCGCCGCCCCCTTAGAACTGTTAAAAGAGAGAGAATTGCTTCATCAATATCTACTATCAACAACTTCGCTCTCTCCTAAATTATAACCTAAAATTACATTACTCAGAATAAGTCTTGCTCTCTAGAAACTTAATACCTTCACTCGGAGAGATCGCCAAGAGGAAGCTCAAGTCTGAATTTGTCAATATATTCAGTTAGATCTACTTTTACTGAAAAGTTTAAAGCAATGAGTTATGAGCAAATTAGGATATATTAACTACCCTACACTATATTAATTTTCTAATGTGGACCTTCTTTATCACAACTCTAACTCATATGTGCATCTTAACAATCAATGACACTTCTTTTTATCACCCTCGTTTGCTTTTGATTCGAAGAAACGTCTGGGAAGAAGTTGAGTTCTCGTCACGAGGGGATGTCTGCAGCAGTTACTTTCTAATCCCAATCAAAATTTAGCAATAAGCTAATAAAAGCCGCTCATGTTACAAAATCATTCGTGGGATTGAAGCATGGGATTTGTCATTGGGCCGTGTTGATGATATTCTGCGGGAATGATGGATTAAAGCTGCACTGTGTCAGACTTGAGTTGAAAGAAAGCGAGACAAGGACCGTTCGCTGCTATTGATTGGAGTCATCAATGAATGAATTAACTAAAGACGGAAGGACGAGGAATTTCTTTTGTAGATGTTAAGGGAACATTCGACATAGTTCGGGGTTTCTTGTTATAACAAGTAATCAAGCTCAACACATAATGAACTGGTGCGACGAAGGCGGGGAGTTGTCGCTAGGGCTAGAGGGATAGGACAAGGAGTTGCTCCTAGCGGGCTTTTAGGATGAGGAAGTGGGTAGGATGAACTGAAATGTACATTGAATAGGCCAAGAGCGATTATGAAATATAACTCACAGAAACGTCTTTTGACATAATTTTGAAACTCCTAAGTTAAGCGTACTCAGGTGAGAGCATTCCCTAAATGGGCGACTTACTGGGAAGGAAACCATGATGCTTGATATGAGATGGGTCAAAACGGAAAATATATTAGTAAGTTAATCTCGGATGTTACACAACGCTTGGCTTTCGTTGGGGGTTTAGGTGGAGCTCTATGAGCAACGACAATTCCTCTTGAAAGGAACCAATTATTAGCATATCAAAATTTGTAGGTCGGACATAATTAACCACATATGATATATACTTGAAGGCATAAACATGATGATATTAATGATATTACACTGGCAAGAAATAGGCAGAACGAAAATGTAAGAGGGACAGAGTTGGACTTCTCGATACTATGTTAAACAATCATTTTGTCAAGAAAACTTAATCTGTCTAGAAAATCACACCGTCACACCGTCAAGCACGAATCATTTCATGTTAGGATTATGTACCAAATTTTAACGTGAGTCTTAATTGGTTCATAAGGTTGACTTGTCTAGCGGTCTAGTGACCCAACCAGATAACTTTTCTCACTTCTTGGGTCTGAACCATATTTTGGGGCCAACACACCTTAATTTTGGACATTCCCGGTAGTAAGCTAGTTTTTTTTTTTTTTTATGAGTTTGATTACTTTGGCAACATAAAATTCATTATTTTCTCCATATATTCCAATATAATCATGAATACTTCACCAAAAATTTGTCCCCCCCCCCTTTTTTTTATAATCACTTAATTATGTAAATTTTCAAATTAATACTTTTGCAATTGATTCTTTTATTCTCTCTTCTTTATTCTTTTGATAATAAGTACTTGTACTCTTTCTTCATTAATAAAATTTAATCTTCACACTAAAGGCTTAAGCGTTGCTTCCTCTGCGGCGTCACAAGGTAGGTAGGGTGAGGAAATATGCATTCCTGGCGAGTATTCCTCGCTGGGGTTGGGAATATGGCACGGGATCGGATATGACCTGATAGGATAATTTTTGTCCAAGTCATTATTTTGTGCATTCCTCAACCAAGATAAGTATATTCTTAATGCAGAGGTCGGATATGGCCGAATAGGATATCTCTTATCCGAGAGGAAAATAGAGGAAAATCAAATAAGAATAAAGCCCTTCACCAAAGCATCAAAGAGAGATCGAGAGAGGGGACGAGAGAGAATGGCAATGGCCACCGCCAAAGGCGATCACTATGGTGGGTCATACTGTTCTTAGGCCGAGCCATAGTTACAATGGTTGCCGTTCTCTAACGGGCACATCCCATGCTTGCTCTTTGGCACATATATTCAGATTCCCAAATGAGGCTAGCAACCACCTTGCGATGGTCTTGGGACCATTGAGGGCCTTAGGTGACCACCATGAGAGGGTACCCCGTTCTCAAAGGAACGACAACCCTCTCGCAGTGGTCGCGCAGCCGCAAGATGATCATACCTGGCCCAACATTGTTCAAAGAACAATGCTCACGCTTGAACCTTTTTTCTTTTTTTTTTTTCTAATTTGAAAATTTTATTATTACTATTTTAAAGGCAATTTATAGAATAGTTCACACACCGAACACTCAATTGGCTAGCATATATGTATATTCACGTTACATATGTCATTTATCAAACAATGTATAAAATATGGAAAAATCCCTTCCAACCTTGCTTTATCTGGTGAAAAAGTCTAGACGATCAAAATAACAGAGCTTGAATCAGGTAGAATTTCGTCATCCCTTTCAACAGTAAGCCTTAGACTTCTTGAAGACAAATGAATTCCACCAAATCTGACTATTTTCAGACGTAGTTTGATACATACAATACATGCATTAACATTAGAGATCACTATTCCAAGAGATAAGCTCTTCGTTCGTGCAATGAAACTGGATCATCATAGCTGGACTCTAAAGTGCCCGAGTTTAATCATTCACCGCATATATGCAGAAAAGGGAGAATTGTCTTTATGCTGAAGTTGATGCCTAGCAAAACTAAAAAGCCTACAAATATGTGATTAGTGGGCCACTACACTGATTATTCCCGGGAATAATGCAAGGTTTAAAGTGCGCAGTCAGAATCAAAAGCAGATGATGAATGATTACAATGATTGTTAATTCTAAGTGATTATATATAGTAGAGGAATGGAAAAGTATCAAAAAAGTTCTAAATTTATTGTATTAGTATCAATTTAGTTCAAAACCTTTCAATTAGATCAATTTAATCTTAAACTTTTTCATATTATTATCAATTCAATCCATTTGGCTAATTTAGGCTAGAAATTGTTGACAAGATCACCGGCCATTCTACATGGCATAGCTGGTGCTCATAGGGACAATTTTTTAAAATAATTTTTCAGTAAGTTTTTGAATTTTTTAAAAAAATTTCCCTCTTTTTTTTCCTTTCCTTTTTTTTTTTCTTTGGCCTCTGGTCAGTGGTTGGCCATAGCCGATGACCAACTACAAGTGAGGGCTTGAACCTTGTAGCCTTAGCGAGGGTCACCCTCGCTAGAGGTCGTGAGGGTTGTAACACCCTCATCGACCCTTGCCTATGGCCGATCCCTAGCCACGGCCACCTATAGGCCAAAGGAAGAAAAGGAAAAAAAAAGTGAAAAGGGAAAAGATTTATAGAAAAAAATTATCTACGTTAGCATCAGTTGTGTCACGTAAGATGACCAACGTTCACATCAATAAATTCCAGTCAAATTAGCCGAATGGACTCAATTGGTACCAATGTGAAAGGGTTTAGGTCTAATTGGTCCAATTAAAAGGTTTAAGATTAAATTAGTGCCAATGATTGCTAATACCAAGTAATTATATATAGTATTTGACCAAAAAAAAGTACTTATATATAGTAGAGGAATATATGTTCTATGAATAACCAACGAAAGGGCTAACTACCTACATGGCACGAACCATGTACCCTTAATTTCATATGTGAGTGCAAAGACAATAACAAATACTGACTCCAAAGTCCAAAGCATTAGTAATAGGAATCTCCTTTAAGCATATGCTGGAAATAAATTGAAATATACATTAACAGTTCTTGAAAAAGTTTTAGGCTATGCTCGTTTAAAACTTCCACCACATATTATTGTGAAGTAAGCATAAAGGGAAAAAAAAAAGATCTTATGTCCTATTAAGCCAAACCAAAGATTCTTCTCATTAAAAATCTGGTTGAAAGCTAGGCTCGTTTAATATATTAATGACTCAAGTAATCTTTCTTGAGAATCGCCAAGAAAGAAAAATAGAAAAGTAAAGAGGCTGACTAGGAAGAAAGACAACATTAATGCAAATTAGGAAATGATGATTCTCAAAGTATTCCACGTCACTAATATAATGGGGATCCAATGGGCGTTATATTACATAGTTTCCCCCTGCCTGTCGGTGGGGATATTTACCAAAAGAGTACTGAACCTATTGTTAGGATGCACATGTTAGTTATATTAGATTAGTTAAATATTGGAATTTGTATTGAGTAGTTAATATATCTTACTCATTAACTTAAGTTTTTGAGTGAATGTGAGTCTAATTGTGTAGATCGATGAGCTCGCACTTGAGCCCTCCCTTGATGATCCTAGTAAAGGTATCGGGTTTCTATTACGTGTTCCCAACATTCGGTGTGAAACATTTTTCACCAACACCTTTGTCATGTGCACCTTAACAAAAGTCTTCTTTATATGCGAGCCTTTCGTATTAGATTAGCCCCTTTAACCCCAAGTTAGGTATCCACCTGTCATTATTGTTAAAAATAAATTCCCACCCATTGCTTGATGGTAAATAATGACCATGAAATGCTTGAATTCTTCATTCAAAAAGTGAACTCCAAAATTTCGTCTCGTTACAGCAAAATTAGCTGCGCACATGCTGATCAGCTAGGGTCTACTGCTATTCGAAAGATTGTATCCCTCATTTAGAGATAATGTTTAAACTCTGCACCTTTCAAGAACATTGCTTTTCGTAATTTTGGAGGACGAACAAACTAGGAAGAGAAAGTGAGATTTTTCCTTGAATTTCAATTGCTGGTTATATTTCTATTCTTTTTCTATGGTATTGGCTTAGCAATTCGCGGGTAAGTCAAGACAAAGTCAAGAATTGTTGCACATATCGATCCCATCAACCCCCCAACTTCCATGATTACTATATTAGAGCACGGCAATGCAAGAATTTCAAAAGTCAGGCAGGAGCGACAAGAGAGACATGGTGGCCTAATCGGCCACTCCATTGGGGGACATCTTTATTTAGGAAGCGTGCGTGCTTGCTTGCTTTTACATTTCCATGAAAGATGGAAAAGAAACCCAAGATTTTGCCACTTGCACGCATTAATCAAGCCCCTCCGAAAAGGAGTGAAACATATATGCACAGGCAATAAGTCTAAATTACTAGGAAATTGCTGCCATGGAGGTTCTTTTCTTCAAGTTATGACCTAATTTAAGAATATAAATTCTAATGAACATCTGCCCAATTTGACTGAAATGTTGGAGATTGGGAGTTTCAATATCAATTCTTGGGTGAGATGACATACTGCATTTAGCAAAGCCTAAAGTCAAGAAGATTCATTGACCCTGTTCCATCCAATATGATTTACTGAATGAAATGTCAATAAATCTAGCAGGCCTAAATTTGCAAAAAAAAAAAAAAGAAGAAGAAAGAAAATCCTCTCAATAAATAAATAACATCCTCAACTCACTAGGATTATCTAAACTCTGCTAATAGATTTAAAAGAAAAACTGCAGCAACTCTCTCTCTCTCTCTCTCTGACTGCAACTTGCTGAAGTTTCTTTTTTCTTTTTTCTCATTTATTGTGATGACCTCTTTCTATTTCCTACAAATTGATTTCATGACTTATGCAATGCCTTTTTATATAGAAAATTAGTAAGATTTGTCACAAATTCAAGGTTTATGTCTCATCATAAACATAGACATCCTCCTCTATCTCTTGATGAAATTCAGCAGAGATGTTTGTAGCTTTTGTCCTTGTTGTGTCTTTCTAAGTTTTTTAAGCAAAAATTGGTATGTCAATAAACGAATATGCATCAATTTATCTCTCAATCTTTGACAATCACGCAAAAGCTACTACTTTGATTTACTCAGACTATTTCAATGGCCTGATAAAATAAAATGAGATACTTGACTCCTCGGGCTTCGAGCTTTCCGAGATTTTTTACTTAGAAATTGTAGGTCATCCGTTCAATTCTACAAACTCTATGTAAAGTACTCCGCATCAAGATCAACTACAAAAAGCTAAAGGCCTAGCTACTTGGATTCATTAGATTTTGAAGGTGTTTTGTAGATTTCTAAATAACCGGCACTACAGACAGGTGTCTGGGGATCATAGAAAGATAAATGAGAGACCCCACAAAAGTCTTTTTCTTCTTCAATGTGAAAGACTGTACGCAAATCAGACGGCCAAGAAAGATTGACGCGATGGTTTTCCCATGCTGCCGACCACAAACAGTGCATCCTCGCGTAGGTAAAAGACATATCAAATCAATCGCATGTATTAAAGGAACACAGAACTCCAACCAAAGAAAACCCAAAAAAACAAAAAACCAAACAAAGTAAATAAAAGAATTGGGGAGTGACTGACGGTGTGTGAAAAGCACACAACCACTAGGGAAGGGAAACAAACAAAGGCTGACAATAACAGTGAAGATTCCTCTGCTCACTTTCTTTCGCACCCCATGTCAGCTCAGTAGGCAGTTTTCCATTTATGGATACACTCCAAAACCCTAGACCAAACCTTGTAAAAGTCACCGAGGTGGTAAGTGGTAACCTACCCTAGTGGTGGCCACGGTTCGGAACCGACCGGTTCCGGTTCGTGGCCACATGTGAATCGGAACCGGAACCGCCCCTAGCGGTTCCGGTTCCGAACCGGCCGGTTCCGGTTCCGAACCGGACCCGGCCGGTTCCAATTCGTAATTTAAAATTTTAAAAAATAAATTATAAACTAAAAAATAAAATAATTATAAAAATATGAAATAATGAATTATTCAATATAAATTATAATCAAAATGAAAATTATAGGGGTGATTGGTTCCCGATCGGAACCGGGAACCGAACCGGTAAGACCGGTCTTTTAATTTTAGAACTAAGAACCGAACCGGCAAACCATAGAACTGAGAACCGGACCATTGGTCCGGTCCGATTCTAGGCGGTCCAATGAAACCCTTTGCTCGGATTGTAGCCACAAAAGGCATATAACTTCACATTCTCATGACTTGGCTTGGATTTTATAAACAACCCCTTTGATGGTCTCTTCATTCCCATTCGATGTGGGACTCTTGGCATTTGCATGAAGACAAAGCCAAAAGTCTCATATTGAAGGCGTTTAAGGCAAACCGAGAGTCCCACATCGAATGGGAATGAAGAGACCATCAAAGGGGTTGTTTATAAAACTCAAGCCAAGCCTTGTAATTAAAGTTCAATACACCCAAGCCAAGCATTGCAATTGAAAATCAATGCACTTACAATGCATGGCAATTAGAGTTCAATTTGTTTTATAAAAAAAATAAATAATGAAATTTTTTTTAAAAAAAATTCATTATTATTATTATTATTTTAAAATTTTTATTTATTTTTTATTTCGTAGAACCGGCCCGGAACCGGCGGTTCCGGGCCGGTTCAAATTTTTCGGGAACCGGAACCGGGCCCGTATGCCACGGGCCGGTTCCGGTTCCGAACCGCGGGCCCGGTCAACGGTTCCGGGCCCGGGTTTGACCGGGCCGGTTCCGGGCCAAACCGGCCCGTGGCCACCTCTAACCTACCCAACCTCCTCCTCCTCCTCCTCCTGCGAGAGCCTTTTCCGTCGAAGTTTAATGAAAATCACGTTTTGCCGGTCCTAATCTCTGTTTTCCTAGAGACCTCAGAACGACCTTCGTTTCTGCTTTGGCACGTACAGAACCCTCTTCATATTTAGTTCGGACCATTAGATTGATCGACTGCAAGTGTATGAGGTTTACTTTTCTTAATTACTTCATGCTTTTGAGTCAAAAGATTTGCTAGATTTGTGTAATTCTGCGCAAGCTGTGGATGGTACGAGAACTCTTTCTCATTTCATCGTCTATTAGTGTCACATTTTCCATCCTACCTGTTTTCTTGCTAATGACCTCTTTAGTTGGACTCAAGCAGTAACATGTTATTAAGTTCAATACGGGTAGTTTACTTATAATATAGGAAATAGAGTCATCAGCTCCACCGCTGGTGGGGGCCAGAGAGAGGTGTTTGGTTGTTGCAGCGATGGCTTGGTGGCGGTCGGGTGTGATGGCTGACGATAAGAACTAGTCAATTAGGATAAAGAATTGAGAGAGAGAGAGAGAGAGAGGGGGGGTGGAATTAGGGTTTTGTTTATTAGATGAACTTGGACTATTGATTTCAAGAAAGTCGATGTGTCATCCATACAATGACATAAAGTTGGGGATTCGCGATCATTTAGGGTTAGTCCTTCCTAAAAATTCATAAGTTCACTTCTTTTTGAAAATCATAAAAGGTGTCAAATATGATCCATTCCTAATTGCGGAAGAATTGAGAGCACAAATTTATGTAAAGGGTAGCGAATTTATAATATAGTTTTACATCAACACGAGTTCCTTGGAAAAAGTGCTAAAAAAGTCCTAAACCTTTTGCATTGGTGCCAATTTAGTCCTAAACTTTTTTTTGTGTCAATTTAGTCCTAAACCTTTTGCATTGGTGTCAATTTAGTCTTAAACCTTTTTTTGGTGCCAATTCAGTCATAGACCTTTTACATTTTTTTTTTTGGTAACCCAGGAACCCCCCGCACCGCCGACAGCCGGAGGAGTAAACCTGGGGTGATGCTAGCGCAGGACCCACCACCACGGCGCCACACTTAAGACTCCCTAACGACTACGCTGGGGTTTGAACTCTGGTCCCTTCGTGGGGGGACCAGAGCGCAAGCCAACGCAGCCGCTGCGGGCGGTGGTATAGACCTTTTACATTGGTGCTAATTTAGTCCTAAACCTTTTATTTTTGTGTCAATTCAGTCATTTCAATCAATTTTGGCCGGATTTTGCTGACGTGGACGTCGATTGGCCGACGGTTGGTCACGGCACTGACGTGGATAACTTTAATAATATTTTAATATTTTTTGAATTTTTATTTATTTAGTTTTTCCCCCTCCCCTCCTCTAGCCGGTCGCCGGACTGGGACAGGCTAGAGGCCAGCACTGGTGAGGTTCGCCCTCACCGGCTACTAGCAAGGGCGACCTCGGGCAACCGCCGACGAGGCTCGCCCTCACCAGTGACGGCGAAGGTGAGCCTCGCCATGGCTAGGCGAGGCCCGACCTCGCCAGATTTGGAGTGGTTGAGCCTTATTGGAGATTCGGCGAGGTTGGACCTCGCCCGTGGCCAGCAAGGGCGAGCCTTGCCAGTGCCAACCTCTGGGCTTTGGCTGGTCGCCAGTCCAGCGACCAGCTAGAGGAGGGAAGGGGAAAAAAGAAAAAAAAGAAAAAAAAATTCAAAAAAATATTAAAATATTATTAAAGTTGTCTATGTCAGTGCCGATGACTGGCCGCCGGCTGTTCGATATCAACGTCAGCAAAATCCAGACAAAATTAGTCTAAAGGACTGAATTGGCACAAAAACAAAACGGTTTATGACTGAATTGACATCAATGTAAAATGTTTTGGACTGAATTGACACCAAAAAAAGGTGTAGGAATAAATTGGCACAAATGCAAAAGGTTTGTGATTGAATTGGCACAAAAAAAGGTTTATGACTAAATTGGCACAAATGCAAAAGATTTATGATTTTTTTGACACTTTTCCTCGAGTTCCTTTATGTACCTAGTAGAAATGAAAACATTTATATGTGCGCAAAAAATGAAAGAAAAGCCTGCACAATGAAGGACGAGAGAGTGCAATAATTCATTCTAGAAAATGAGTTTAAGTCGTTGTGTGATGGGAAAATTATTTTAAAAATTTAGAATTTGCAAGAGAATTGTGCAACTAGACTCTACTATAAAAGGGAAAATTACCAAAACAGTTTTAAACATATTATAATTGTGCCAAAACCTTGTTTTTTGTCAATTCAGTCCTAAACCTTTTGCAATTGTGCCAATTCAGTCCATCCGGCCACTTTTGATCGGCTAGCGTTGACGTAGACGCCGGCCGGCTAACGTGTCATTATTTTAATATTTTTTCTATTTTTTTTCCTTTCTCTTTTTTTTTCTTTACTTCTTTCCCCTGGTTGGACTGGCTAGGGGGAGGCTCATCGGCAAGGTGACCTAGCCGGCCACTAAGGAGGCTCACCCTCGCCGGCACTGGCGAGGGCGAGCCTCACCCAGCTCCAGTGAGGGCGGAGCTCACCCAACATGGCGAGCTTCACCCTCACCTCACCTTACCTAGCGACAACAAGGCTCGCCCTCACCAACACTGGCGAGGGCGAGCCTCCCCAGTGGTTGGCGAGCCAGCCCTAGCCGATTTGGCCATCGGGAGAAGAAGGAAAGGTAAAAAAAAAATAGATAAAGGAAAAAATAAAAGAAATTTCGAGCTCTACCATCGCTGGCCCTTGCAAGTGTCGGCGAGGGCGAGCCTTACCGTCACACAACCATGGTGAGGCTCGACCTCGCTAAATCTACGCGAGGTCGAGCTTGCCCAGCGGTGGCAAGGGCAAGCCTTGCCGTCGCATAGCCATAACGAGGTCGAGCTCGCCTAGCGGTTGCAAGGGTTGCTCACCATGGATGGGCTAGATCGACCTCGCCCAAATCTGGCGAGGTCAAGCTCGCCTAGCCATGGCGAGCTCTGCCCTCGCCGGAGCTGGGCGAGCCTCCCTAGTGGACCTCGCCGGCAAGCCTCCCCCTAGTTGGAAAGAAAAAAATAAAAAAAAGAGAAAGGAAAAAAATTTTGAAAAAAATATTAAAATAATACTACGTCAGGAAGCTGGTGTTCACGTCAATGCCGGCCGGCCAAAAGTGACCGGATGGACTGAATTGGCAAAAAAAAAATTTAGGACAGAATTGACACAATTGCAATAGGTTTATGACTTTTTTGGTAATTTTCTCATTATAAACTAAGGTTGATATCATTACCATTTCATTCAAAATTCAGTAATTGAGTTTTTCTTATTAAATAGAGATATAGAGATTGCGACATCAAATTGAGCTTCTAGTTGCCAAGTGGAGCTCTACTTTGACTCTAGAACGGCCATCACGAAATCTCGGAGCAAAATATTCTGGATAGAGCTAATGCAGCGGCCGTTTCATAAGCATGTTAAAGCCTCTTTCCAAAGATTACTATATGTCCAATGCTTTTCCACAATTGGAAAAGAGAATCCATTAAAATCCTGCCATCTTAAGTATTGAACATCACCCACTTTTACAAAAACGGAAAAAGAAGAATAATCCCATCTGACTATCATGTTAGGCACATAAATCCACTTGCTCTGACTGTCTTTAGTATATAGGATTGTTTTGATTGGCGACCCTCGTTTTTCTGATCATTATAGTCTGAATTTTGGGAAGATTTCTGGCCGTTTCTCTGGTAGAATGTACTGCCGCATCAAATCAGTTTTTTACCTGATCGTTCCTTGCCACTTGAGTCGACATCCATAATTGCTTCGTTGGCTATTGTTTAATTAGGAGTTTTGATTTCCAATATAATAATTCAGAGTTTTGACGGGTTGAAAGGGATAAAAAGGAAAAGAAAGAAGGAAAGAAAGAAGAACTCCATCCTTAATATCTAGTCATATGCTTATCGACCAGATTTTTCAAATGAGCAAGCAAATATTACTTTGGTTTAACAAGTTTTTATAGAAGGAAGGTGTGGAACTAACCATACGCATGGATAATACTTCTTTGCCTACAAACTCATGCCTCCTAATCCACTTTCAAAATGTTAAATTGTAATCACATCAAAAGCAAGAAAACACCTACCAAGAGAAGCTAGGGAAGGAATTCTTCAGAAGAGGGAGCATCGAGATTTGAAACCGAGGATTGCCATTAAAGTCGATAACGATTAAATCAAACTATGAGGAAGAATACGTATGTCTATTAGTCACTCGAGATAAAAAAATAAATGTGATGTGTATGAGACATTATATCCCAAATTTTCAATAATTTGAGCAACACAACTAATAGACATATGCCTTAAACAAAAAACAATGTTGGACATATGTTGCAATTGCTAATAAATCCAAAAGAGATGCAACAATTTGGTCGTCGATGACCAGCTGGGAAGCACACGGTGCATGATCTTTTGCTAAAGAATAGGGAGACACTCCACATGTACCCTGGCTTGTCCTTTTTAACTGGACATCCCAACACCCCAAAGCACAAATGCCCGGTTCCAGACAAATCATGCTAGACATACAGAACTTTTGTTAACGTTAAAAGATCATGTTAAGTGCTCAATATAATACAACCAATTTGGAGTTTCCTGCATCATTGTGCAAATTAAATTTATTAAATCAAAATTCCATATATATATATACATATTTTTTTGTCCCAGAAATGCTCAAACATTGCAGCATACATCCGTGTCTTTTTGGAGGACCCTTTTGTTTGTTTTTTCCCAACACATAAAAGCGAAAAAAGTTTGTGTGTTGCACAGTCCAGTCCACCATTTCAGGGCTTTATGAAGCTAAGGGGAGAAAGTACCAGGTTGCTTCAATTAAAGATGCATGAACACTGAGGTGACCATGCCTTTTCACTCGTGCCCGTGTTGGGTTCAAGTATGTGTAGAAGATAGCGACCGTACGTGGGTGTGAATCTAAAATCTAATCCAAGGAAGAGTCCTTACAACCGAAGGCAAAACATCTGCAGGGCTGCCTGTCAGAGAGACAGAAAACCGCGTCTGAGACGCAAAGTCGGTCGCTGTTTGCTTTTTTCTCTGCATTCTTTACCTTAGTTTTTTGCCCCCCCTTTGTACTTGTATTGATATTTATATGTAGATACAAGTAATAAAGAATCCCTCCTATGTAATCTGTATGAATGGGGATGTGAACAAACTGTTCGACTTTTAAGCCACCCTTTGAGACTCTTTACCCTCCTCTCGTTTATTTTTTTAAAAGTTCTGCTTCTTGTTTTCTTGCTTACTTTCTGTTTTAAATTTTCTTTTCTTGCGGAGAGTTTTTCTCGTGGTTTTCCACTGTAAGCCATGTTTACTCAACGTCACGGGTAATAAATAACAGCGGACGGTTTCTTGACCATTCTTGCTTTAAAATAATGATAAGGGTTCTGTTTTTTTGGGTGCGACCCAGCTTTCCATGCATAGGTTCACATGCACTTGCTCGCCACAGAAACAAAAGCCCTCGTTTTTTTTCTCCCCTTATACAAGTCTTTCACATTTACCATTCTGACCACCTCTTCCAAGGTATTTTCCCATGCAACCTTGAAGAGAATATGCACTGAGATTTTAAAAGTACTGAGTACTGATCTCCCAAATGATTGAATCTAATTTGAGCTGAGGTGGTTTTTTGGGCCGCTAGATTGTGATTTTGCGAGTTCTTGAGACACCATCTGTCTATTGTTTACTGTTGCTGCACTGTGTTATTAATAATTCCCGCGCTAAAAAAGTGTTTAATTGTTGTACAAAGGAAATCCATTGTTATATAACACGATCTGACTTGATCCACACCGAGATTTATGTAGGCTGTTAAATATGTCTTGAATTTTATGTACTCGGTTCGGTTCATGACCCGACTCGACATATATTTTGTGGGACTTGAAGGTAGAAAGAAAATTGATATTTGGTTCACGACGCGGAGGATTGGGCCGATAGGCCCAACTCGTAGTAAGCGAATAAATTTTCATAGAGGACCGCCCAAGCTAGAGCAAATGAACCAATGCCTTAGGGGGTTTGGGGGCGTAGCCCCCGAGAAAAATTTTTGGGGAGCTTTATTTATACCGCGGCTAGGTTTTTTCATTGTTGTAGAAAGAATTTTGTTTTCTGAGAATTTTGTGAGCCGCGAGGTTTTGTTAAGTCGTTGTTTCAACTTCTGAAAACTGTACTCTCTTTGATTATAATGGAATCTTGATTTGCCTCGCCCGTGTACGTAGATCACCTTGTGATCGAACCACGTAAATCTCTGTGTTCCGCGTTTTGCTCTTCTGCATACGTTCGCAACATAGGCTTATCCACATTGATAATGTCGACGCCGCTTATGTAAAGTCCAGAGCACACCAAATTGGGATTCCATGCTTCTTGCTGGAACGATACTTTGAAATCGCTTCTAGTGATCTGACGCAAGTAAATTCGAGCAGACACTAGAAAAAAGTGCTTTGGGAGATGATTAAAGATGGATCGATTTTGCATCAAGATATATGTTGCTTCCATTGTATGTGAGACTTGAGGTACAGTGTTACACGTTAAATCAATCGGAAGTGGCGCTTTTTTTTATCACTTATATATGCTGACTATCTTTTAGAAACGAGAAAAGTATAAAAAAAGTCATAAACTTATTGTATTGGTACCAATTCAATTATAAATCTTTCAATTTGATCCTAAATATTTTCACATTAATACTAATTTAGTCCGTTCGACTAATTTAAGCTGAAAATCACTGACATGGATATTAGTTGTCCTATGCGGCATGACCGACGCTGATATAGGTATTTTTAATAATATTTTAATATATTTAAAAAAAAATTATTTTCTTTTTTATTTTTGTTTCCTTCATTTTGGCCGGCAAAGGGCTTGCCTGGGTGAGGGCCACCTTGCCCAAAGCCAACGGGGCCGTGAAGGCCTTGGGCAAGGGCATGCAAGCCCTTGCCTAGTGGTTGGCTCGCTAGTCAAAACGAAAGAAAAAAAAAGAAAATAACAATAAAAATTTCAAAATATTATTAAATTATTATTGCAAATGTCAATATTGGAGCCAACAATGCCATGTAGGACGATTAGCGTTTACGTCGACGATTTCGAACCTAAATTGGTTGGATACACTAAATTAGTACCGATTTGAAAATGTTTAGGACTAAACTGATTCAATTGAAAAATTTAGAGCCGAATTGGTACAAATGCAATAGATTTATGACACTTTTGGTAATTTTTTCCTTTGATAAGTAGAATCTCAACCTTAGAGATCAGCATCATATATACTGGCACAAATCATATCGAAGGGTTTATTAAAAGTTCCCTACTAGTACCATTGGGTGCCTATATTAAGCATATAGCTAGGGTTAATAGGGGCCAAATAGTGTACTAATACGAAGCGACTACCTAGGACAGAACTCAAATTCCAACCCTGAAGGATCTTTTGAGTGGTGCATTATCGATTATACCGTATTGTTTACACACAAGGGCGAATTCCAATGATATTCTGCTAAAGAATGACTCGTGTACGAACTGCAACGCCGCGGATAAACTCAAAAGGGAAGTTCAGACACATACGAACTCAAAGTAGGAGAGTCCTAGGAGGATGGAACCCCAATATGGTATGAATCACTAATTTTTGAGTTGAACCAATGGACAAACCTCCAAAGACCGTCTCAATTCCAGAGTTCAGTGATCAAGGAAATGGTCCCGAACGTCCTTTCCACTGGGATTTCTACAACGAGATCGTTCAATTTTAGCCAGAAAACTGAGTAGATAAACAAGAAATTATCATGGTACCCATAATTTTCTTCGAGGGAGTACCAATTTGCTCTCAATAAAATAACTCCAATGTCTCCAAAGTATGATAATTGGCCCCAATTAACTCGATTTCAACTTGGTTCGGTCAGATCATCAAAGCCGGAAAACCCTGAAGGGCCAAAAGAAACGAAGTAGCTTTTCTTGAGCTGCATGTTCGGTTTTCATCCTCTGGGGAAACATGCTGACGCCGGACCTTCGCTTTATCATCACTTCATGTTGAATTTGAGAAGCTTGCGATGATGATTATGTCTCTCTCTCTCTCTCTCTCACTGTCCACTGTGAATTTTTGACAATCAACTAGGTTGGTCGGAGTGGAGTAAGTTGACTTATGGAGAACATGTACATATGGTCCGAAAAACAACACCACACACCCGCTTTCAATCTAAGTATATAAAATTATATAATTTGTCCCCCCACACTTTGGTACATTGAACAAGATAAAACTTAGCCAAGAGTTTGGTGCATGCTGTGGTGCCAAACAACAAGGGCGAAACCGTAATTATTCAATGGAAAAGCCAGGACATTCCCTTTTGCCCTTTATATAGCTCTCCCTCCTCTTCAGACGCTTCGGTGCAAGTTCAAAGTCGCTCCACGTTATTAATTTTCTCTTCCCTTGCCTTGGTATTAGCAGCTTCCCAAGAACTTATACTCTATATTTCTCTCTCTTTCTCCTTGAGTAATATTCTTTTAGTTTTTCCTTCTGGTTTTCCTTGGGGGTCCTCCTATGGAAGATCAAAGCCAAGACCCTAACGGCAGCACGAGCCACGGCCACGAGAGAGGTGGTGGTGAGCCGGTGCGGTCGCGGTGGACCCCGAAGCCCGAGCAGATCCTGATCCTGGAGTCCATCTTCAACAGCGGGATGGTGAACCCGCCCAAGGATGAGACGGTGCGGATACGGAAGCTGCTGGAGAAGTTTGGCGCGGTCGGTGATGCCAATGTCTTCTACTGGTTCCAGAACAGGCGGTCGAGGTCCCGCCGCCGCCAGCGGCAGATGCAGGCTGCCAGCCTCGCCGCTGCTGCCGCCGCAGCCGAGCAGAGGAATAATAATTATCAGGGCCAGCAAGCTGAGGGTGCAATTCATCATCAGTGTTATGATGGGAGCTCAAGTTCCGACATGGGTCTTGCATCTTTTGGGTCATCGTGTTCATCTTATTCTAATTATAGTGCTTATGGGTCAGAATCCTCTTCTTCTTCATGCGGAGTCATGAGTCAAGAGGCTGGCGACAGTTTCTTTCCGAGCTTAATGGGTCATCATCATGTGGGATTTCCTGAAAGTGACCAGAACTGCACTACGGGTCTAACTTCTTCAATCTTGTGCCATCCTGAGGCTCCAAATATGCACTATCAGCAATCTGGTAAATCAATTGTGACAGTCTCCTTTCATTCTGCAATTTTTTTTGTACCTGCAAGGTTCTATCAGAATTTTATTTTAGAGCTTAGGTTGGTTTTACTTCCAGAGTTAAGTTCCCAGATTTTTCTTGTCGCCATATGTTTAAAACCTTAGCACTCGGCACTCTTCTTGTCAAACTTTCCACAAGCTTTTCCTATATCAGAGAAGAAAACAGTTCACTAGGTTACTCAAGCGAGAGATTTGGCTCAACTCATGAGGTTGCAAACTTTTTGGCTATAATAATTTCTGAGAGCCTGGAAAACACATCCATATCATAGAAAGTTTCCATAATCCCTCTCTGGGTTTTTTTAAATTGAATTCATAAGCGGAACCCTAACTTTCCCTCTGCAGGATACAGTTTTCCCTCATTTTCTTTTCCTACTGAGAAAGTGATTTCCGAAGAACATTTTTATATGCTTGAATAGTTCAAAGTCGACAAATTTCCACATACTGTTCAGAAGAATTAAAAAAAAAAAAGAACTCTGACAGGGGTTCATCTGAATGCCTTACCTAAAAAAATAGACTAATCCATACTAAAACGCGTGACTACGTATAATTTCTTTGATAAGTTTTTTCATAACAAATGGGTCTAACTTTACTAACCCCATTCTTGTTTTGTGCTTGGTATGTGTATCTTCACAGGAATAATCACAGTGTTCATCAATGGCATACTAACAGAAATCCCAAGAGGGCCACTCGACATGAAATCGGTATTTGGCCAAGATGCGATTCTGGTTCACTCTTCTGGCCTTCCTGTTCCCACAAATGAGTACGGCCATTTGATGCAAAGCTTGGAGCATGGTGAAAGTTACTTCCTGGTAATTCAATTATGTTGGCAGCTATATGTACATCATGTATATATTATCTTCTGCAATAAATCTCTGTGGTAAACATATTAAATAAAAAATTATAATTAATTAAGAAGAATTTGAGTGCTAGTTATGATGTTTAGCCCAATTCCAGTTCTCCTAGGAGCAGATTAATCATCAGTTAGTACAATTCTGCAAATTACCGTCTTGTCCTAATTTTGGTCTGTGTAGCTCCCAATTTTGGTCTCACCTTCAATATGGCACATCATCATCACAAGAAATACTAATCAACTCAGTAAATATTTCTTGAATCAATGAATAAGCATTTAGAGACGATCACTATCAGTACCTTCTACTCTTTCTTGTATGCTTTTTGAATTAGGGCTGAGGTTCGTTTTATCCGGAGACCAAGAGGAGAGGAGGAGAGACTCTAAATTAATTGGGAGTTAATCATCATTATCCATATGATTCCTGGTTCATCAGAACATTGGCCTTAATTATAGGAGATGATATCTGATTGTGCATTTGAACATGGAGACAAACTAGCTCCTTTTTTCTGTAGTGATGATAAAGCAGGCTCTAGCTAGGAATCTTCTCTTTATTCCAACTAGTTCCGTTTTTTTCATTTTTTTTTCATCTCCTTTTTCTCAATTGAACTCATGAACAATGTCCAAATGCTGTTATATAATGTATCTGACATTCATATTCCAAAACAAAAGTCATACACTACTGTTTACGTACAATCACTCTAGGAATTATTAAGGTTCCCAGATTAAGAATAGTAGAGTGATTCTTCTCTTTCTCTCTCTCCTCCGACACACAGTAACTGGCAACCAGGTGACATAAGCAAGAATCTCCAATCTGTCTTGCTAATTCTCTAAACGTATGCACCCAGTTAGTAAAAATTCCAGTTATTACCTTACTGTAGTGACACTGTTTTACATAATGTTTTTTTTCCAGGTTTCAAGACCAACATAAGGAGGATCTGAACGTGCACCAATGACTGAGAACACCTGCCTAGCTACGCATATGAGGGATCATTTCAATCAAAGCCTTTGGGTGATTACAATCGTGATATCAGAGAGTTAACAATCACCAATCTCTATTGACACGAGGAAGGGAAGGATGGAGAGACAGCCAGACAGACAGACAGACAGAGGTGTCACACTTGTGCTTTGGGTATCATCAATTTAACGAGCACTTAGATGTTCAGATTTCTAAAGATTTGCAAAGTTTTGTCATAAATGTATGTGAAACTTTTTTTCGAAGTGAATGAAGAGTGGTCTATTAGTCAGAATTGTAAGTTTTTGTGTTGGAAAATGGACTGTACTCGCCATTTTGTTTCCCAAGGTAACCAGGATTTTTAGTTGCGTTAAACCACGGACAATCGATGAAGCTATACATGAACCATGGCCACATTGTGGTGTTAGACGAGTTCTTTTTCTTTATGAGTAAAAAGGGCAGGAGGTGACTAGTGCTGGTGACTCCCGCGAGGCATTACGGGTACTAAATTGTATAGACTTGTACTTTAAAGTTTAAGCTATTGTTAGTAGAAAATGTATTTATATGTAAAAGGCTTCTTTAAACCATGTTTATGGGCAATGACGGGACGGTATTTAGCTGTTATGGTCTTTTACATGCTAGCATCGTGAAGATAAACTTTCATGTGCATGCAAGTTAACAGGGTGAATTAGAATTCACTTGCACAGATGGTTTTTGAGAACAAGCAAAGATCAATACCAAGTGTGCAATTGATAGGATACTGCTCCTAAAATACTTGAATCTCGTAGCTCTTAATGATATCTCTCGCGTGCGTACATATTGACTTCTACATGTTAATAATTAAAACTTGTATTCATAGCAAATGTTACATTAGAATGCCATACGAAAGGATGATCAGATTACTCGCGATTCTCGACTCTTTTTCTTGCCAAATTGCATACGAACGCTATCTGGATCAATGGGGTTGAGTTGGATTTGTAGAAACACAAATGAATGCAATTTGTTAGTGTAATTTATTATGATTTCATGCAATCGAACGAAAAAAAATCGAGCAATTCCAATCATGTGGTCTCGGATAACCAGTTCATGAACCATTATATCTTGAAGATTCACGGTGAAGCTATTTGAAAGACTAATTCAACAAATCAGTTGCAAGAAAAGCTGAAATCTCAGGACCAGTTAGCATTTCTCAACCTTGGATGTTGCTTATGGAGCTCTGCAAGACTGATTTAGGGCAACATTTAAGAAAGCTTTGCAAGCTTAGTAAAGGCCATACACTTGAGTTCAATATTGGGGTTTTACCAATTTTCGTCCATGCATATAACCACATGTCATTAGACCCAACTTCCATGATACTTGATATTATGCTAATCTATGACACAAGAAATGCAAGGGAGGAATCTCGCCGGAGACCTTATCGATGAAAATGGCGTATATATGGGTAATGATCTCCTTGTCGAAATGGTTAAACTTTAGTCGAAATATATTTGTGAAAATGATTAGATTTTAGCTGCACACGTGGTCAAATTTTGACATCGTCTATGGAGAAATTGTTTTGAATTTCACTAAGTAGTAAACATAACAGATATTAATTTCTAAATGTGATGACATTATAGGAAACTTTAAACTGAAATAATCAAAATGAAGAAATAGAATGTATATGATTTGAAAGTTGTAGGATGATAGTTCCTCAACATAAATTTGGGCTAAGACTAGAAAGTTGAATTAATTGTACTGCAATCATACTATCACTATTATACTTGTTGTGTGCAAATTAATAAGTTTGATATGCAAATGACTTGATATTAGACGAGATAGTTGAATTAATTGTACTGCAATCATGCAATCATACTATCACTATTTACTTGTGATTTTGTTAACAAGTGCCCCTCAAATATTTAAATACATACTTCTTAAATAAAATTTAACACTAATGCATTTTTTTGTCGAAAGAAAACTATATTTATTACTCAAAGGGGTACATAAGAAATACATAGATTTTCATGGCAAAGCAAATCGAAGCAAAGTAAAGCCCAACATACAACAAAACAAAGCAAAATCTAGAAAACAAGGGGGATCAATAGAGTATCGGTAGGCTGGAGCGGGCACTCTTCCTCTCGCAAAAGGTTGAGCGTTCAAATCTCGGGCGCCGCAGGGTGACTTAACCTGTGCACGTATGTGGTGGCTAGCACGTGTCGCCCCCAGGATTTACCTCCCGGCTGTCGGCCGTGCGGGGGTTCCCTGGGTTATTAAAAAAAAAATAGAGTACCGACAGGGTTTAGTAAACACTTGTTCCATAAAAACGGAGCTAAGCAAAATAATCGGCGGCCGATCAATGGATCGCTTATCATCATTAGTAATGAGCATACACTAGAAATTCATTCTTCAATAATTACAGTGTTACCAGTTGGTGGTGCACTCCTATGTTCGGCTTTCTCTACACCATCTCTGTACAGAGACAATCAAAATGGGTTGAAAAAACACATATTTAACTTTTGGAAGAGCAAATCTTTGTAATTCAGCGAGACGCCAAAGTTCCTGCGATCATCATTTAAATTGAAGGCAGATGACCTGTACATGGACAGAGAACGGGGGTATCAAATTTCCAAAAATATTATTAAACTCTCATATCTAAATCGGAAGAGAAAACCTCTTTAATCTACAACTAAATCAGAAAAGTTAAAACTCACGTATCTAGATTGGGAGAGAAGACAAAACAAGTAAAGAACAAAAAAACTCAAACAAAATTATTGGGAGGGGAGGGTCAGACTAGCTCAAACCCTCCCCTATGGCTGATGCTTGAAGACGATGATGGAGAGAGAAGTGCGGCTTATGGCACAAATTAATAAAATCTTAAAAGAGCAAATGTGGCCAACACTGCTAATGCAATTCTTTTTTTTTTCCTACAAGCAGTCTTATTCACTCCGGTTTGATGTTAAGTAAGAGAATGGGTGGTTAAAACTTTAAAATCAAGGGTAAATAAAACCGCTTGCGTAAAGTTTTCTATCACTGCTGATCAGACATACTCGAATTGATGTTTTAGTGTCTCTCGGCTTTTTCTCACTAAAGTTATTACATGTCCTTTAAGCAAAGAAAGATGCAATGGACACAAACTTTAATTTTTTTTGTTCTTTTTTATCCCTTCAATGTTATTGTATGTCTCCTAAGCTAAGTTAGGTACATTGCACATAGATAACTTATGTAAAAGGGCAAACCTGAAATCGAGTACTTGTTCTCCAAAAGATGATACCATCATCCATCCCGACAAAGCAACATGAAATACTGTTCTTAATTAGATACTTTGGACTGTTGTTGCTATGCATATGTGACGGTAGAAAGTGAGAATTCTTAATTTATGAACTTTTTAGAAAGTGAGAGTTCTTAATTCATGAACTTTTGGCATCACCAGATCTATATGAATTTGTTACAAGTTCATACAAGCTATAAGCTACATGATTGCATCAGTGATGTCGCCGCTTCTCTAATCATGTCAAATATGATGACACTTCAATCAAGTGCATTGGTTCCTTTTTTTATATTACTTACCATTCATTTCAGCTGTTCCGTTATAGGTTTTGGTAATGATTATCGATTGTCATGGACGGTGTGATATCATGATTAACTTTATATTTTTCAAGCAAGACACTTCCCATCACAAATTCAATGTCACAGAGATAAGCTTGACAAGTGAGATGATTAATGGCACTACATATATATGTATATTGTAATTATGAGTTATTAATGGTTCAATAAAAGTGAGCAAATTGCGAGAACTGTCCTTTTCAAATTCCAGCGCAGGGAGTTTTTTGTAGCAGTTTTAATTTTCTTTAATAGACATGTCCGTTCATGTCCTTTTATTTATGACTCTTCAATTCATGTCTTTTCAATTTCTAACTCTATAAATTAAAATCAAATATGCTTCTTTCAAAGAAGAATATACAATGTTTCCAAGCTTAGAAAATTGTTTTAAGTGTGCCGAGAAAAGTTCGACTAAGTCATGTTTGCATAGTGTTAAAATAAACAGGTTCGAGGTGTTATATCTTGAGAGATATATTTCATAAATCTACAAAAGTACAGTTGGCATGAACTAATCACCTTAAAGAGATTTGGTAATCTGTACCTCACCTCCTGTTTAATTCAGTTACAATTCGTTTGGTTTTTTCCCACATGATGTGGGGCAAAGTCGAATGACTATGGCGGCCGACCAATGCAACTTTAGCTGAGAGTCCATGGGGGCTCCATGCGTCTCTGTCTCGTCGCACCAGGCGAAGGAACATTCGCACTCAAAGTCTTTCCTTGTATCTGAGACCGCATCTCTTCAAGAAGATCGGCCGGGAAGTTTTCCCTAACTCAATGCCCAATACAAAGTTAGGCAATAACCGGTTCATGCCTAAGGATTTGCTAAAATATTACCGATAGCTTGGTCCTTTCACACACCCTCCTTTTATATGAGCTTAGATTGACCTTGAATCTCGTCTGTGGATTCACCTAAGTACATTTTACATCGGATGGGGCTCGATTACTCAAATATTCGTAATCGACCTGAACACACGGTTGTCAAATCATAGATTAAAAGTCACATTGCTAAATTCAACAGACAAGCCAGGTCGTATGCATCAAATGGAACTTTTCATACGATTGGATCTTATGCAAGAATCGATTCTAATCAACCAAAATTTGAGAATAGGCAATGTCAAGTAAATTAACAAGCTTAGAAAGATTGATTTACTGAATCAAAACCAATTGATGTAAAAACTCATGTACCGACAATTTTTTAAAATTCAGCGGGCCAATCTCCAATAAGCATTAAGAGACTACAGACACTTGCGTGTCTTGAGATCTTCGAGCACTTTCACATAGAAGGTCTTTTCGCCCTAGATGCTGATGTAGAACTGCATGGCCAGTACGTGGTGGATTCTTCACTTGGTCCTAATTCAAGAGCCAATTAAAAAGAAAAAAAAAGGCATCCCCAACCTGGCGTCGGACGCCGACCACTATAACCAATAGAATGCGGACGGATGTTTGTTATGCAACTTCGTAATCAACATTAAAAATTAAAAAAGTCATACTTTTCCCTCTCACAAAAAACATTAGGGCTCTCTAACAGAGGAATGCCCATGTGGGGGTGTGAGGTTTCTCACTTGTGTCTGTTGGCTGGCAAATCAATGAAGAAAATTTGATTCTTTGACTGCGTTAGATTCTAGGGTTTATTTTTTTCTAAGATGCCAGTTGCATTAAATCACAATGAAATCTAAACCATTGTTGTGTTGACCAGAGGAACAGCTCGGTCAACATTAAATTCCTTGGGGATCCAATCTGGTTTGCCTTACTTTCAAGTTTGTCTGCTGTTTTTCTTTTCTTTCGATAAAAACATGTCCACGAATTGAAATGTGAAGAGCCAGTAAAAGTTTTATAGGGTTTGGAGAAGCATTAAGTAGACCCAGTTCGACACCTTTAATATATATAATTTGCATGTGCATGTGAGCCATATGTGAGCATAGTGTGAGATCACGTACATTATCACCACAACCCCCAAGACCCAACTAGCCAAATTTGTACTTTTAACCTTAATCTTTTATCCAATGAGGTAAGTATACTCGTTTTGGCAAATGTTGGATTTGTAATTGCCGCTTCTTGAAAGCTCAGGAAACCGTGATCGATTCGCCTCCTACCCATGGCTCAACTTGCTTCTTGACGGAATATAAAATTATTATGTTGCTTTTAGTTAATTGTTCTTCAGGTGCAATTATCAAGAAAAATAGGTCGGCAAGATTAGATGTAAAGGAGTATTGGGATGAGGGGCAGGACGAATTTGAAAGAAAAATGGAATTTTTTTTTAAATTTTCGTAACATAGAACTGGTTAATGCACGGTCGTCAGTTTGACCAGGAACTGGTTAATGCACGGTCGTCAGTTTGACCAGGATCGTCCACATTACTGATCCTACATATAAAGGATTTCCAATCAAAATTGAAATAATAAAATTGGATTTGTACGGAGATTAAGGTTTGTCTATTATAATTTTTTGAGCCATGTGAGGAGCGAATTGGGTACATTAGTTCATGTCAGTCAATAAATGCAGGAAGAAATTAGTATTTGCTTGGGCCGGTGATTTGTCTTTATACCATTTTTTTTCGTTTGCATTTTATTTAAGATTTGAATCTCTCAAGTTTTTAAAATAAGAAAAATACAAATGCAAACCTATTTAAATTTTCTAATTTATTTTTAAGATATGAAAAAAATTTTATCTACTTATGAGAAAGCAGAGAAAAAGGAGAAAGGAAAGCTGCAAAATCCAATATTAGATAAAGCAAAGAGGGCGAGGGATCACAATTCTTTGATTCATCCTCAAAACATCCTCAATTAGTTATTTTATAAGTCATCCTATCAATGGACGCATGATTGAATTGAAAATTGTATGTCATCTCTCGTCGTATTTCAATTTTAAAGCGTATTTTCTATCGTATAAGCAACCTTACCAAAATAAGTTCAAACCTTGAAATTTTTTTTCTTTTGCACATGTATGTTTATAATTTCTTCATATTATGTAAATTATTTCATTCTATTAATTAATAATGCATATACTTTACAAGTAGGCAATTTTTCAAATCTTTTCAGTGTCAATTTTTTCATACATGTGCACTTTTGCTAGTTTTTTTTTTTTTTGGTAAAGAGCACTTTTGCTAGTTAAGTAGTATAATATCAAATAATTTGAAATTTATAGTTGTTGCGACCCTCCTTTCCATCGGGGGGGGGGGAATAATGAGTTTGGGGGTATTGTCTAGTGGCAGGCCAACGGCCCTCAATTAGGCTAGCCCACCATTAGGCGTGGGCTCTCCAAAGCCCATACCTCGTGCAATGTTAGATTTCATTTGAAGTTCTTTTCAACCTAAAATTTTCTAGAAGTTGCCACTAACCATTTGGGATCGGCTAGAAATCAAACGGGACACCGTCTCATTTTCTACGCAACTAAAAATTTTAGTTTGAGGACTTTATTATGTTAATATTTCTATTAACGTTATTTCGGTACCACTAACTTGGAAGTTTGTTATCTAAGTAGTCATACAATCTCAATTATCAATTATGATCCTAAAGGTATCAGAGCCACTAAATGACCATGAAAAATTTCTTGAAGGGTATTCATTATGATCCTAATCTAGACTTGACCATTCTAGAAAAGAAATCAACAAGTAATTTTATTGAAGCGTGGAGCGGTAGTGAAACAACCAAGTGTTGAAAGCGCCTAAATAAAGGCATGGAAATGTAGACCCGATACTTGTCGGGCAAAGAATATACATAGCCATGTTTTAAGCCCCGGGATATGATCCCCCATGAACCAAATGGAAATTTAAATATGAAACTACGTAAAATTACACTACATAATTCTAATCCATGCAAAAAGGATTATTTACAAAAATGATTATAAAATACCAAAAATGTAATAAATTAAGAAAGTGACTCTAGAAAATTAGGAAGATTATTGGTATGGCATTTCTGCCCTAATTTAGCACTAATCTACATTTTTTTTTATTTTTTGAATAATTTCGCAATTTTTAATTTTTTAATATTTTTGAAAAAATAATTTCAATTCATTAAACTGAACTATGCTTGATTTACATTAACAGAGACCAACTCTGAACAGGAAAATCGCAATAACTAAGCTCAAATCAACTTTTTCAAGATTGAAACTTGGTTTGAGCATTTCGTCAAACATTTGATGCGCATTATATCACCTACACCAGTTACCTTGGGCCATGTTCATGGCCTTCAATCTTTACCTATAAGTGATATCAAGCAGAACTAAAGTATGAAGGATATACTAGAACATATCATCCTAAATATACACTAACACGATTGAAACTATCCTCAAAGTTATGGGTCTGACCTGTTTTTGTAAAACTGGGTTTAAACCCAGGTCAACCAAATAGGTTGCATGCCCAGATTCAAGCCCCGACACTTATCACAATCGAGACAGACGAGAAAATTCACTTAATCCGAATACAAGTAGGTAACATGAAAATTTAAATGTGATGCACAATTAGGGGAATGATCAACTATACACATCAAACGCAATTCTCAAAGTAACCTTCATACATAATCCGCACTGGCCAGCCATGTGGATCGGCTCAGTTTTTGGTTCTCATGGTTCACACAGAGATTTAAAGACCAAATCAAGCTGACCTAAGCATCATTTTTACCCCCATAAAATGTTCATCAAGCTCACGAAAACAAATAATGCATGCAAAGGGGCATAGCAAGTCAAACACGCAAGACACAGAAAAATTGTCTAGAAGAGGCTTCAACACCTAGAAAAATTCCATCGGATATCAATTTCCTGAACTGGTTTTTCTCTTGATTTTTCATCGTCAAACCATGGTCAAACTTGAACAAAAATGCATCTAGGATCTTTACATTGCTTTTTAGTTGCTGCGCGGTGCGGCTCTTGGCCAAGGAAGCCAAGAATTGCCCTCTGGAAGTGCTTGGAACTTGGAAGCTGGCTCCTTCAAACTGGAAAATGAGATATGCAAGGAAGAAAGCTATCCATGAAGGTTTTTGTTGGCCTCCAAGACGTGACTCAAGGACCTTTCTTGCCTAAAAAAATGACATTGACTTCAACTAGACAAATCTTAATTTAATTTCAAATTCATCTTTTGCCTCTAATGTTACTAATTTTTCTAAAAAAACTCTTGCTTTCCGTCGCCAGTGACCAGCCTTCCAACACTTTGGCCATGACCTGTGAATAGGGTGTTTTTCGGTGGGATATTGGGTGCCTCCCCAACCTCCTTTTGGGGCGTGCAACCTATGGTTGGAAAGATATTCGAGTTTACTTTCACTCTCTAGTTGAAGGTTTTGGCTAGTTCTGGTTGAAAGTTTGTGAAAATTTCTTTTTCCTTCAAAGGGTCAGTCTGAAATTTCTTTTTTGAGTGGTTTGTGAAGGTCAAGTGCCTCTTGTCTTCAACCTTCTATGTCTCAAAAGAGCGTACTTGACAGAGCTTATGAACTGAATCAAGCTAGCTTTTGATCGGTCCTTGCCCACACACCAAGGCTGCCAACTGAGCCATTTCATCGACTATCTCAAGTCATTTTCAAACTTGCCCCGCTATTGAGCTGGCTGATTTGGTTGAGATTTTCACGCCCCTTCATCAGCTTATCCATGGCCAATTTTTGTCTATTTGCATGTCTAATGGTCACCTTCCACCTCAGCTAGAGATCGGACTAATTGGGCAGCTGAGTAGGATATGGTGGGGCCATGAAGTTGCTTATTCAATAGCTTCAAATTGTGGCAAAATCGTGGACCGGGCTTGACAGCTGGTTTTAGTGCTTTAATCCATCAATTTGGCTGCAATTTTTGGTCAATTAGCAAGCTGGTGTGTAATACTTCAAGCCCCTGACCACACTTTGCAAGTTTCTTTTCCCAATTTTACAAAATAGTCCCTTAAAATTAGGATCTGTTTGGCAACGTGCCAAATAGTGAAAATTTTTGTTCTTTTTTTCCCAAAATCAGTTTGGGAATAAAAATTCGTTTGTTAAAATTTTTATGCTCAGGCACAATTTTACAAAAAATTGGTTCCAAAATCAGTTTTGGAATAGATTCAAGAAACAAAAAAAAAAGTAGCTTCTTGCTTCTGAAACAATTTTTCCGGAACTGATTCCTCTTTTTTTTATTTGTTCTTTATCTTCTTCCCGACCCGTCGCCGGTGATTGGCGACCGTTCATCAATGACCGGCCACCTACCAAGGCTAGCGAAGGTGGCCCTCGCCGCCCCCAACGATGGCGAGGTAAGCCCTCGCCGCCCCTGACGACGGCGAGGTCGAGCCTCGCCCGGCCAAGGTGAGGTCGATCTTGCCATCGCAGGGGGTGGCGACAGCGAGGTCGGCCTTGCTAAATCTGGGCGAGGTCGGCCTTGCTAGATCTGGGCAAGGTCGAGCCTCACCTGGCCATGGCGAGGCCAACCTTGCCATCGCGAGGGGTGGTGATGGCGAGGTCGGCCTCGCCTTGGCCGGGTGAGGCTCGACCTCGCCATTGTTGGGGATGGCGACGGCAAGGTCGGCCTCGCCTTAGTCGAGCGAGGCTCGACCTCACCAGATCTGGGCGAGGTCAAGCCTCGCTCGGCCATGACAAGCGCGATCGGCAAGGGCTGCGATGCCCTTGCTGGCCTTGACCTGTTGCCGGCGCTAGTGACCAACCATGGCCAAGGAAAAAAAAGAAAAAAAAACGAAAGAAATATTAAAAAAATTCAAAATATTATTAATAAAAAGAAATTTTGTGTAGTTACCAAACGCATTTCTGTTCTTTTTCTATTCTAAAAATAAAAATTTTGGGCAGTTACCAACGCCTTCATATGCTTAGAAATTGTTCCCGCGTACAAAATAAAAAAGAACCATTTCTGACTAGAATCTGTTACCGGGCACAAAATAGTTGTCATGCGCAATCTTAGTCATTTTCTTGCCCAAGAATACTCTATTTGATTCAATTTGGTCCTTTTGGTTTGATTTGATTAGGCAAAAGGACATTAGAAGTGCCATAAGTTGTGTACGAAGGACACTTTGGTGCATTAATTTTTTTTTGGATCACTTTGGTACCAAGTCGAAGGAAAATAGATCACTTAAGTGCCAATTTGGCCGGAAATTCGATGTGACAATTTTTATTAATTTATAATGCCAACGTGGCTCGTTGGAGGATGAGTCAGCATGTACAGTCAGCATTTTTTATTTTAAATAATTTTTTTTCCTGTTTTTCTTTTTTTTCCTCTTCTTTTCTTTTTTCTTTCTTTTCTTTTTTTTTTTCTTTTCTCCCCTCGTCAGCCGGTTGTCGATGGCCGGTTCGGCCACCGGTGAAGCCTGAGAAAAGCTGGGCGAGGGCGGCCTTGCCCATGGCCAGCAAGGGGTGGCCTTGCCAGATCTGGGCGAGGCGACCTTCTCTAACAACAGGCAAGGCCGCCCCTCGCCGACCATGGGCAAGGGGCGGCCTTGCCAGATTTGGGCGAGGAGACCCTCGCCGGTGACTGGCGAGGCCGCCCCTCGCCGACCATGGGTGAAAGTTGTCTCCCCCAGATTTGGCGATGCTATTCGTCGCCCATGGCTGGCAAGGGGCAGCCTTACCTGTTGCTGGAGAGGGGCAGCCTCGCCTGTTGCCGGTGAGGGTCACCTCGCCCAGATCTGGCAAGGCCGCCCCTCGTCGACCATGAGTAAGGCGGCCCTCGCCTAGCCCTTCTCAGGCTTCTTCGGTGGTCGGGCTAGCCACAGACAATCGGTTGACGATGGGAGAAAAGAAAGAAAAAAGAAAAGAAAGGAAAAAGGAAAGAAGAGGAAAAAAAATATTTAAAATAAAAAATGCTGATTATACATGTTGACTCATTCTCCGGCAAGCCACGTCAGTGTCAAAAATTAATAAAAAATGCCACGTCGGATTTCCGGCCAAATTGACACTTAAGTGATATATTTCCTCTGACTTGGCACTAAAGTGATCCGAAAAAAAGTTATGGCATCAAAGTGTCCTTCGTATACAACTTATGGCACTTCTGGTGTCCTTTTGCCGATTTGATTAACTCGGCGCAGCTCAAGTTCAATTTCAAGCAGGGGTCTAAATGATAGAAAAAGATTACTTAAGGGTTTGGGGCAAATTTTGTGAAATTTGCGAATTGGACTTATAACTTATGGAAATTGTATTTTGGTCCCAACTTTGCCTGTTCAATTGCAATTTGACCCCTCAGGTCTTGGCTAGTTACACTCAGAACCTCGGCCCTCGCCTTTTCCTTCTTTTTTTTTTTTTAGGAAAGTAGACGTGAAGAAAACTAATCCTATTTAAAGAAAAAAAAAAAGAAAACTAATCCTATTTAAAGAAACTATATTGAATGCCTAAAGATGAAATATTTTTGTAGAAAAACAAGTTTCAATTTTTTGAAAATATGTAAATATAATCTTTGGGAAAATATTTAGTTGTCAACAATAGTGAAAAAGATATATGAAAGGAAGAGGGAAGGATTAAGGAGGAAGGGAAGGAGAGAGGGAATGACGCGTGGAAAATAAATGGGAATAATACGAAAGATCATTATACAACGGGTCTTGAAAAGGAAAAGGTTTACCTCCTCTCAGGCCCAATTCACTGTACCTCCCCTCAGGCCCAAAGTCGCATAAAACGGCGTCATGGAGGCTTAGGTTGATATGAAACCTTCACGGTAGGATTTATCATTTTGGAGTTAGTGTGTTATATTATATTTGCCTTTTCATTCCATGTTCCGCGTAGCTTTGTCGGGCAAACATATCGTTATCTAGCAAATCTCATTTTCGATAAATTAGCACTACTAATCATGTTCTTCTTTACCCGTTCTTTCTTTGATTATCGAATCGATAGAATTAGGAAAACAAGCCTAGCTCGAGAAGGGACAGATCTAGTCTTTCAGTGCCCTTCTTGACTTGGGCTTTGCTTCCCCTGTTCAGAGAGCCTCGAGTAGATTCGGGAAGGTGATACCGATCAGGTTCGAGTTTGAGATGTCATTCCTCGACCCAAACTCTGCCTCGCCGTCTTCTTCGGCCGGGGCAACCCGAGAGTTCGCTCACGCCTTCCTAAAGCAAAAAGGAATTATGGAGGAGATCTTTCACCAAACTCGGAGGCGGACGACATCGAATCCGAAACGGTTACCTCCTCTATTCCTAGGAAGGAAAGCTCCAGTCAAACATGGGTCCCTTCGGTTTTCACCTCTGAAATCGACATCACAGTTGTCGGTGTTGGCCACAAGACAATCGTGGACGAAGCTTCAGCATGATTCTTGGCACGGTTCTGCAGTGTACGACCCCATTTCATCTGTTCAATCCAAAGTTGACCCGAAAACGTGGATCACGATGAAAATCTTTTATGAGCACTGCTCCATCGTTGCGAGTTGTGGACCTCATTCATACGTACATCGAAGTGCTCAGAAGTCAAAGATAGGACGCTGCCCATTCAAAAATTAACTGCACAAGGCCATTAGATCTCCTCACACGTGTGCTTCAACCGCCTACCGACAACGAAGTATGGACGCTTGATGAAACTTCACCTAGCTTGTGTACTTTGTGTATTGCTGCATGGATTGTGCACATATCCTAGATTCTTAGGTTAATGATGGATTTCTCTTTGAAGAGTTCATCCTAAACTCGTGTAGGATGATGCTCAGTAAATGTTCATACCATCATTGATCAATGAATATTGAGAGAGAGAGAGAGAGAGAGACAACACTTGCTGGTAAAAGCTAAGCTCTATTGACTGCAAGGTCTTGTAGTAATACGGCCATGCCAAAGATACAGCGATGTGGGTTCATTCCTTAATTTGCAGACTATCTCGAGGGAAATTTGTGGCTTTTTCCTTGTGCTGTTGACACACATACTGCAGAAAACAAAAGTGGCTAGTAACTCCGAGTCTTACTACTACAGTAACTAGTAATTGCTTTTGAACTATCAATAACATAACTCGCACTCAATGCATTTTCCAGTTTCTTCTTCTCTCTCCCTCTCTCAGTGATCTGTGCACCGAAAAACCACACTCAGAGCTAGGGTCAGGCTCAGGCTCAGGCTCAGGCCCAGGCAGCTCCGACTCCAAGAAAATCAATGAAGGGCAAGTCGATCTTGTCATCTTCGGTCCCACTCTCCTCGGTTTCAACAGATACTGGAGAGAGACTCATGTGATTGCTCCCGTGATTGCCGTTGCACATGGACTCGGCTGCTGAGGCGTCTGAGTTCGTGTCCGAGACTCCACGATCAGCTTCTTGGCCAACGGTCACTGTCCCTACTGTCCTAGGACTGTTGTCATTATGACAATCACTATCAGTGCCTGCTCTGATGTTATTGCAGAACCTTACTGGCCTTTTAGCTAATGAACCTGCAATGAGTGATTCAGGAAACGGAAAACAAAAACAGGAAAGAAAAATAAGGCCGTGAAGATTCAAGAATATGGACTTAAACAAAATACACATAAGTAAATGAGTCAAGCAAAGAGAGGCCTCTCGAGACTCGGACTCACGTGATGGTCTGTAGTAGAGATATCTCAACACAGCGTAGAACTTAAACATGCTCGGAGTCGAATTATATGAAACTAACAAGGTGAAATTTTATAAAACTTCTAAG
The DNA here is from genome assembly GCA_031216185.1 of Syzygium aqueum. Taxonomy (NCBI): domain Eukaryota; kingdom Viridiplantae; phylum Streptophyta; class Magnoliopsida; order Myrtales; family Myrtaceae; genus Syzygium; species Syzygium aqueum. Next base: position 21,871,372 of record CM062231.1, read on the forward strand.
TAAAAATTTGAGGGGACGAGGATTGAAAGTACCCATCCGGGACTCCGAGGGCCGAGCAAAAATAAGAGCCGGTGCTCTGGCTGAAGAAGGAGTGAGGGAGAGTTCGGTGCAGGTCGACACAGCGGACTCGTTCAAGTTGCTCGAGATCGTCGTGGAGTCGCTGCACGCATGATTTATCTTCGCCGCCGACGCGATATTATTGAGCCCTCTGGTCTGAAGGTGAGGGAGGAGCTTGTGGTTCCTCCTCCGGCCACCGGCGTTGTTGGACTGCTCTCTCTGCTTCCTCGCGACGATCACGTGCCAGTGGTTCTTTACAGCGTTGTCTGTCCGGCCGGGGAAAAGCCGGGCGATCATGGCCCATTTATTGCCGTACATCTTGTGGGCAGCCAAGAGCCTCTCTTCCTCTTCCTCGCTGAAGGGCTTCCTGTTGATCCTCGGGTCGAGCTGGTTGAACCACCTAAGCCTGCAACTTTTCCCTGCAATATATACCCACAATCAAGAAAACGATAAACAACTCTTGGAACAAGAGAAAAATTTTCTTTTTTTGTTTGTGTGATTCAATTTCAGTTGACTTTGATTGAGGGGACTTCTTTTGATAAAATGACCTCTATCTTCTCCGTAGTTGTGTATGTACCTGATCTTCCTTTTAGGTTCTCTGCGATCAAGTTCCAATTTTGAGGGCCGTACTTGGCGACGAGCTCTTTGAGCTTGGAGTCTTCAGCTGGTCGCCAATGCCCTCTTGCACAGACCTTGGTTCTTCCACTGTTCCTTCCAGGACCAGAGCTCTTAGTTGCTGCTGCTCCTTCCTCTTCTTGCTCCTGTTCTTCTGTTTCTATCTCTTCCTCTGCTTCTTCCTCTTCCTCGCACACATTCAAATCCAAGCCCTTCTTCACGACAAAACCTTCTCTGTCGTCGCCACAAGGGCTTTTCGCTGCCCTGCTTCTCAGTGTCTCGAACTCGTCTACCAAACTCACCATCTGAGGAGGAGGCAACAGAAAGTTGATGCCTTGCGAGGCGGTGAAGTGGCTAAAGGCAGTTTTCACGTGTTGTAGGCTCATCTTTTTTGTGAAGAACCACCTGCCAAAGAGGGGAAAAGCTGGGTTCTCCTTTTAACCCTTCCTTTTCAGATAGCGTGGTTATAATGGGTAGGGAGCTGCTTCTTCAGAAGAGCCGGAACGAACACTGGTCAGACCCAGAAACCAACAAAAACTAAGAGTTACATGAATCAGAAACGCATTGCTTTCTCTCTATCTCTTCCTTTCCTTGCCCGTACGGTATGGTTGGAGAGAGAGAGGGGTGCTGGTGGTATTTCTCAAGTGTCAACAGGACTGAAATAGGAACAGAGCTGAGGACAGGGAACACAGATGGGTCCTCCTGGGATTTACGTGCATCACCTCCTAGTCCTGGATGACCAAAAAAAGGAGAGAGATCATCTTTCTTTTCACTTTCCCACTTTATGTGATATTTGAACAGAAAAGAGGTCAGGTCAGGTCAGGTCGGAGTCCCTATGTTAGTTTGGAGACTGATCTGGCCCTGGTATCACTCCTCCCTTCTCTCTCTCTCTCTCTCTCTCCAGGATGACGATGAAGTTAACAATCTGTGCCCCCTCCTCTTCTTCTCTCTCTCTGAGAAGAAACGAGAAAGTGGGGGGCAAGCAAAGAGGAGAGATCGAAGTGCGTGCATGCAAGAATCAAGAACCGCTCGTGTGGGTGATGTTGGGGAATGGAGCTTTGCCTCTGCCCGGTAAATATAGACCGTGGGGTCTGTCGGAGTTTTGCTGCTCTTCTTTGTCTGGTTCTGTCCCTCACTCCTGTCCTCGGACTTTGGGCGATCACAAGAGTCTCTCCTTGTCTGTTTCCGCCAACTCCTCCTGTTGTTCTCTTTCTTCTTCCATTTGGAACTACATTTGTGAATGCATAGGCCTTTACTTTTGGTTTTAATTGGATCATAGAACTTAACAGTTTCACTCAAGGCCAAAAGAGTTGAAGATTTTATATGCATGGTTTTTTTTGTTCAGTTAAAGAGATTGAAATTCTATATTGAAAATAGTTTTTTCTGCGAAAACAATCGATGAAACATAATAATAACCGGAATAAATAGATAAATTGGATAGCTGTACTCAAGTTACTAAAACATTTTTAGCATTTCTCAATTTGTGATTGTAGCCAATAACCGGCACAACGTTTAACCTTGAAAATTTATTGCGAAATAATCTCTCTGTCTCGTAAATAAGTATGCAAACCTCACCACAAGATTCGCCAACTTGAACACTCTTCCCTCAATGCAATTTGTGGGAAAAACATCATTGCTAGGTATTATTGAAGCGACTAAAAAAAGGGATTAAATAAATTTAACCGGTTTTTCATTATTATGAAGTTTAGTTATCTAATTATAAACTTGCTCGTCATACTTGATGAATCGATCTGTGGGCTTTATCATGTAACTATGTTGGCAAGTGCATTACGTTGTGAATTTTAGCAAAAAAAAAAGTGCATGACGGTGTGATCATTGGAACAGGTTCCATCTCATACTCGAGCCAACCTAATTTACTTCTCACATTAAACCAAAAAGAATTTAGCCTTGAATTTTTGGTTTTTTAGAGGAAACAAAAAAATAACAAGTCAGGGGAGCGTAAAATAATATTGCAATTGTACGTACATTGTGTCCATGTCCGAATTAGTTGTACACTTCCTTGTTCGATCTAGAAGACCAAGATCCCATCGTTTTGTCCTCTTGTTGTTCATGTTTTAAATGCTAACGAAATTGGACAGAATGGCAAGGGTGGACTACGCTGAGGATATGATCAACGATGGACACAAAGCAAAAGACACAGGTTCGTAACTAGAAAGATATCAATAGTCTTTGCTCGAGTGTTCGTTATGTAACTGAGGCTTAGGAATCAACGAGGGAGACCGTTATTCCAAAGATGGAACTAGGGACAGGGGCTTAGTAGCATAATAATATCTGGCAAGTGTGAAGATAACAAGGTATAAACAAGATGGTGGGAAACAAGAGGTTTAGGACGAGATTATGGAGAGCAAGATCATCTAATTTAATGAAACAACAAAGTTGTTGAGTGACCGAGTCACCCCTCAAGAATTCCTTCTACGAAAACAGTTAGATAATTGTTTGATTAGATTAAGTTTCATCGAGTTAACCCCTAAGTCTTGAAGGGTAATCTCGCACATATATGAATTGAAGACATTAAAAAAATTACAAAAGCAAGTCCGAAATTCCTTAGGTTGAGGATCTTCCCATCATATGAGAGAACATCTTGTTTATTGGTCACTCTGTTGTTGTTGTATGACGAGTCAATTGCGACACTTGCGAAATATAAATCTCAACTGATAACAAGTCAATTTGCTTGACTTGTTGCCCGGCATGCTATGATATCTTCCGGGCTGTGCCTGACCTTAACGCTACAAGGCCCTTTACTTAGGCCAACCTGCACAGACGGGGTTACCAAGCACATGATTTAGGCTGCGCATGACAATCATTCTATGCCCAAAAACAGATGTTGATCAGCAATGATTCTTTTTATTATGTGCCCGGAAATAATTTCTAAGCATTTGAAAGCATTTGGTAACTGATCAAAATTTCTATTCTTAGAATAGAAAAAAAAACAGAAATGCGTTTGATAACTACACAAAATTTCATTTTATTAATAATATTTTAATAATATTTTGAATTTTTTAAATATTTTTTTCTTTTCTTTTCTCTTTTTGTTTTTCTTTTTTCTTTCTTTCTTTCCCTTCTCTTCCTTGGCCAAGGCCGGTCGCCGGCACCGACTATTGCCCACAGGCCAGGGCCAGTGAAGGTGTCGTGGCCCTCGTCACTAGCCTCTTCGGTCGCGACGGCGAGGTTGGCCTCACCTAGGTTGGGCAAGGCTCGACCTCGCCTAAATCTGGCAAGGCCATGCTGTTGCGGCCGCGAGTCGCCCTTGCCGACCCTGGCCCGCAGCCAGTCACTGGCAGCCAACGGTTGGTGGCCGGTGAGCCTAAAAACAACAACAAAAGAAGAAAATGAAGAAGAATCAGAAATGGAAAAATTGTTCTAGAATCAAGACACTACTTTTTTTTGCTTATTGATTCTATTTCAAAACTAATTCTGAGGACAATTTTTTGCAAAATTGTGCCCGGACACAAAAAATTTAACAAACGGATTTCTACTTTCAAACTGATTCTGGAAACAAAAAAATAGAAATTTTTACTATTTAATAAATTGCCAAACAGGCCCTTAGTGGGGTTTTGTGTCCTTAGCAGTTTAAAATTACGAGATTCTTCTTTTTGCCAAATATTACCATATAGCAAAGCAAAACAATTATTGAACTTTGAGTATTATTGAGTGAATTACTTACCCATTTTGCTCAACATATATCCTTATACTATCAATTGATTTGTGTATTGTGTTTAGTGATACTTAATTAGTTACCTCGTTTTTACTAATAACTAGAAAGAACTACAAATGCGTGCACATGGAATGTGAGAATAAACTAAACTAAACTCATGGAGGTTATGTGGCATAGCAAAACAAGACCCCAATTGATTTTGACTTTTTCTCTTCATGTTCAAAGGCCAACACAGATCGGACAGGCTGGTTAGGGCTGTCTTTGAAGCATATGGTGAGACGATGAGCACAAAGCAAGCGACGGGTATTCGTGACTGGGCAAGATGTTAAAACTTCTTGTTGCCCGAGTTCGTTATATAACTAAGACGAACAGAAGCAACAAAGGGACAAGAGGCTTAGTTAGTATTTAACACATCGATCTGGCAGTGCGTACGAGAAGATCATAAGTTCGGAGGAAACTAGTTAAGACTCGCGAAGGGAGTGTAATAACGGAAGCTAGTTCACTTGCTCTATGCTTAGAACAAGAATATGGGAACCGGACAAAGTCAGCGAAGTGCCCTAATTGTCATCCCTTCTTTAACGACCAACTGTTTATCTACTGAAACGGTTAAAGGACAAGAACAGGTTGGGTCTGTTGTGTTGGAGTTGCTGAAATTTAAAGAGGTATGAGATGGTCGATGAACTTGGAAACCTGGCATAGCCCAAACAAAAAAATTGAAAACAACAAAGAAAGCTAAGTTAAAACCTCGAATTGCAATATATCCAATGTCCCTTCTAAACGACTCATGGTAACTCGGTAGAAAAGCTGGCAAAAACAAAACGAAAAAACCAAATAAATGTTGGTAACAACTCAAATGTAAGCTGCGAGCCTTAACTAGCCGGTACCCTAATATGAGAAAAGCTGGTTGGTCAAACAAATAAAGGTCGGTAAGTTTTTATGAGGGTTAATAAATTTAGGTCATTTGTAAGACATTACAAACATCACAATTGATAAATTAACAACAAATGAATGTTGGTAAGTAACTCAGACGAAAGTTGGTGATCCAAAATTATTTGGTAATTTAATCATAAAATAAGTTGGTAAATAACTCAAATAAAGATTGTTTAGTTCATAGAAGAGTTGGTAAATTGTCAGGGTAAGAAAGACGGATAAAAGTTTGAAAATTTAAGGAAGTTGATCTTCTTACAAACCATCAAAAAGAGTTTAAAAAAGTTCTTACGGTGTCAGTAAATTATCAATACGCTAACAGGAAATTAGGTGATTGGTGACCTTCTTGAAAAAAGCATTTTCCCATCTATCAATTTTCTTCAAAAATCTACTAACACAGAAAAATCCTTTTATTTTCTTTTTAAACTCAACCGTAGAATCCTCCTAAAAAACGTTACGCACGCAAGAGAAGATTGATCACCAAAAACTATGCGGCACGGGCTCTTGTGGGAAGCTATCGACATCATGTCTGGCTCGATAATTAAATGATGTTATGGTCCCTCCCATTACAATGGTAAAGTCGAACATAAAAATTGAACCGATTTTTTTTTTAATAGGCCAATTGAAGTTTATTGCCCCGGAGAGAATCACGTTGACACGGAGAAAATTATCAAAAAAGTCCTAAATCTTTTGCAATTATGTCAATTTAGTCTTAAATCTTTTTTTTGGCCAATTCAGTTCTAAACCTTCTGCAAACCAGCCAATTCAGTCCTTTTGGTCGGGCGACGCTGACGTGGTGCAGACCATAATCCACATCATAATATTTTAATATTTTTTTTATTATTTTCGAATTTATTTTCCTTATTTTCTTTTTTTTCTTTTCCTTCTTCCCCTGACCAATCCGGATAGGGGGGAGGCTCATCGGCGAGGGCCCAGCTTCGACGAGGCGAGCTGGGCCCTCGCCGCAGCTAGGCAAGCTTGCCCAACTCCGGCGAGGCGGACCTCGCCATGGCAGGGCGAGGGCGGAGCTCGCCCAACTCCGGCGAGGGCCCAGCTCGCCTCGCTGGAGCTGGGCCCTCGCCAGTGAGCCTCCCCCTGGCTGAATAGGCCAGGGGGGAGAAGGAATAGAAAAAAAAAAAGAAAAAAAATCGAAAATAAAAAAAATAAGATTAATACCACAAAAAACCTTAAACTGGTACATCTGTGACAATTTTACCCCGAACTATTTTTTTGACCACAAAAAACCCCAAACTGGTACACATGTAACAAATTTACCCCGAACTATTTTTTTTTACTACCAAAAACTCTAAATTAGTACACTTATGACAATTTTACCCTGAACTATTTCTTTGACCATCAAAAACCCCACACTGGTACACTTGTAACAATTTTACCCCCGAACTAATTTTTTGAGCACTAAAAACCCTAAACTGGTACATTTGTGACAAATTTGCCCTCTGTTAATGTATGTTAAATTATATTAATATCACAAAAAATCACAAATTGGTAAACTTGTGACAAACAGAGAGGTAAAATCCAAAATCGGTACACATGTCAATTACCACATGTCATTAAACTTAGCAATTTGACAGTAAAATTTAACAAAAATTTAACGGATGGTAAATTTATCATAGGAGTACCAGTTTGGGGTTTTTGGTGGCCAAAAAATTAGTTCGGGGGTAAAATTGTCACATGTATATCAGTGTGGGGTTTTTTATGGTAAAAAAAATAGTTTGGAGTAAAATTGTCACAGGTGTACCAGTTTAGAGTTTTTTGTGGTCAAAAAAATAGTTTGGGGTAAATTTGTCACAGGTGTATCAGTTTGAGATTTTTCGTGGTATCAATCCAAAAAAATATTAAAATATTGTCACATAGACGCCAGCTGGCGCCACGTCAACCAGCCGGTGGCCATGTCAGCGCCGGCCGGCCAAAAGGACTGAATTTGCTAGTTTGCAAAAGGTTTAGGATTGAATTGGCAAAAAAAAAAAAGTTTAGGATTGAATTGGCCAAAAAAAGAGATTTAGGATTGAATTGACACAATTACAAAAGAATTAGGACTTTTTTGGTAATTTTCTCCGTTGGCATGCATGGCAGAAAAACATTGATAAGTAGTCTCCATCCATCCGCCATGAGAAAAGCTCAGCAAGTTGAATTTCAATTTGAATTTGGTGCACGTCAACTCCGAAAGGAACGGGACATTCAAGGATTTTGTGGGCTTGGTACGTTAACCCGACATAAGTGACTAATCTTGATCTCTTTGCATATTTTCCACCAAACAAAAAAAATTGCTTCGGGTACAATGTGACCCATCGTTTTCAGTTATGTCCCAAGTGAAATGTATCACGTGCATGAAATTTTTCGCAAGCGGATTAAATTTCGGACTCTGTGATAATGTGCATCATCGACCGCGCTACATAGGACTAATAGCGTCTATATCGGCGATTTCTAGTCAAAATTAGTTGGATGCATTGAATTGGTATAAACGCAAAAAATTTAAAACTCAATTGGCAAAAAAATAGGATTTAGGATTGAATTGACACAATTGTAATAGGTTTAAAACTTTTTTTGGTAATTTTCTCGCAAATGAAGCCTCCCATTAGCTTAGTAATACCAGCTAGGCCCTTAAGCATATTGTTTTCCTTGTGAACCTCTTTCAAGTCCTCAATTAACTAGGCTTTACGTTCTAATGCTCACCGGTGAAGTCGAGTTACGTACTATGGCCGGCCACACGGCCTCGACATTCGAGGCAATCTAACCGCAGACACAACATGAGTTTGAATAAAATAATTGACTAACGTTGCTAACATAACTAGGAGAATCTATTAACAGTATGGACATCGATGACTTGGTAGCGACCCCCGTTCTTTAGTTTTCCATTAGATTTTTCGAATACCAAAGTCCATTAAAGTAATTTTTATTCTTCTCGGTTTAAGCTGATGACCAATATGTTGGGTTCTCGGTTCTTTTCCTCATCAATTCGATAACTAATTTGTGACAGCATAGCAACAAAAATTCCAAGGACCTAAAAGACATTATTTTCAAGTTCATGTCGGAAATCCTGATGAGGAAATGGACCGTTTTCCCATAAGCCAAACGTGGGGACTCCAAGCACGAGAGGTCATCGTAAATCTCTCAAACAAGACTTTTTGATTAACTAAGTATGCCTTGTACCGTAGCACACACATGTAGGATGACAACTAGAACTGCTCGTCATCGTGCTGAATAAAATAATCCTTTTCTTTTTATTATATTGTAGACTGACTATTCCCCAATAGAAATATCATATGCTATACCATGACTTGGCACTACAAAAAAATATGAATTTTACCGCGGAAATTTACGACGAGAAATTTATCGTTGCAAATTTGCGACGGATTTTATTTTCCGTCGCAAATTAGCAACGAAAATTAATCATCGCTAATTTGCGACGGAAACTAAATCCGTCGCAAATTTGCGACGACCACTTTTTCGTCGCAAATTAACGAGTCGTCGCAAATTTGAGACAGATTTATTTTGCGTCTCAAATTTACGATGGAGAAAAAATTCATCGCTAATTTGCTACGAAAACGAATTTGTCGCTAATTTGTAGTTTATAATGAAAAATAACTTCCGTGACATCCCCATCCGTCAATTTCGTCGCTCTCTATATTGATTCATCATATCCTCCTCACTTTTCTCCCTCTTTCGTATTTCTCAATAAATCTAACCGTGCGCGCACAAATCAATCTCAGTAAAGCTTTTCTATCGGTAAGTATCATAACTAACTTCGTGACTAATTGGCGACGAATATGATTCGTCGCAAAACTATTCGTCCCTAGATTAGAATTTTTTAAATTTTATTGACTCTTTTTTATTTTGTTTTGTAACTTCTTCGCCGGTCCGGCGACCGACGACTGGTGAGACCTCACCAGTCATGGGGGGAGGCCGAGCGGCCACGGTGAGACCGTTGGGCCTCCCCCATGGCCGTTTACCTCGCCGTCACCCAGATCTGAGCAACGGCGAGGTCGATTGCCACACCTGCGGCCTTGCCCATGGCTAGCGAGGTCCAACTCGCCGGCCTCTGCCGGTCGCTGGACCGGCGACCAGAGAAAAATATTGGGAAAAAAGAGAAAAAAATAAAAAAAAAAATTCGAGAAAAATTAAAAATTATTAAAAAATGAATCTTAAATGATTTTTTTTAGGTACGTCTCCATTTGAAGGTCTCGCAATCCAAGTGAACATTGCAATTCTCATCAAATTGACCACTTTCTACTATGAAGATTTCAATCAAGTATTTGGATAAGTCTTCTTTACATGGTAATTTTTTCATTTTTTTTCAATTTCAAAGTAATTGTTGCTTAAAAAACATTTATTTTTCCTAATTTTATGGTTTTAATTAAGAACAGTAGATATGATATTTTTAATATTTTATGGGATTTTTTTTTATTTTTATACAGACACAATACAAAGAGAAAGGGTTTGGATGTATAACAAGAACTTACTTGGACGTCGAGAATTGACCGATGAGTTTTGTATTGGGTTAGAACTATTTTTAGACTTTGTTAGTAGTAAATTTGAGTTCATGGATGGAAATAAGTTAAGGTGTCCATGTAAAAAGTGCAGTAATGGTAAATTTCATGTGTGTGATAAAGTTAGAAAACATCTTTGTAGATTTGAGTTTACTCCGAACTATTATAATTGGACTTCCCATGGTGAACCATTTATATCTAATAAATGATATCGAAGAAGTGACCAATTTTTAGCTATGGAAGAATGTAGCTATTATGATCAATTGAACCCATACGAAAGGATGGTGATTGATGCAGCTGGTCAAAATTTTATTTCAAACTCGAATAATGCAAGTACTAGTTTTACTCCTACACTTGAATAAGTGGGTACTAGTCATACATCACAATTGAAAGAGATAGGAGTAACGGGTTTTGATTAGAATGTGTGTAATGGAACTTTTCCATATAATCAGTTTTGGGAAGTGTTGAAAGCAGCAGATGAACTTTTATGGGCAGGTTGTGATAACCACACTAAGTTATCAGTGACAGCAAGACTGTTAAATATCAAAGCAGAGCATAATATGTCTACGGATTGCTTCGACTCTTTTATTGAAGTAATGCGGGAAACAATGCCTCGTGATAACATCATGCCAAGTGATTTTTACGATATGAAAAAGCTAGTGGATAACTTAGGTCTTTCGGTTGTAAGGATTGATTTATGTAGCAGGGGTTGTATGTTATATTGAAGAGATGATGAAAATGCAGAATCTTACAAATTTTGTAGCCAACCCAGGTACAAGATTAACAGGAGGCAGGGTTGTAATTAGAAGCGTAAACCATGCAAGCAAATGTTTTATCTGCTCTTAATCTCCAGATTGTAAAGGCTTCATGCATCTCAAGCCACTGCTGAACACATGACATGGCATAGAAATCATGAAACAGAAAAGGGTATAATGTGTCATCTTTCAGATGCAGAGGCATGGAAACATTTTAATAGAACATACCCTGAGTTTGCGATAGAATCTCGAAATATCAGGTTAGGTCTCTATGCTGATGGATTTGCCCCATTTGGGAAATGAGAAAAAAGTTATTCATGTTGACCAGTTATCTTAACACCGTACAATCTTCCACCTGGTATATGCATGAAGACACCTTATATGTTTTTGACATTGATCGTGACTGGCCCACAAAATCTGAAAAAAGTTAATATATGTTTATATACAACCATTGATTGAAGAGTTACAACGGCTATGGGATGAAGATGTCCTTACATATGATGTTTCTACCGATCAAACATTTGTAACGAAGGCTGCTCTTCTTTGGACGATAAATGACTTTCTAGCTTACGAAATGTTATCTAGATGGAGTACAGCTAGGATCTTAGGATGTCCGATATGTTTGGAGAGATCAAAGTCATTTAGATTAAAACATGAAAAGAAACCCAGCTATTTTGATTGTTACAAGCAATTTTTACCGATAAATCATACATTCAGAAGGAATAAAAAAGAGTTCATAAAAAATAGGACTGAAAGAACACCTTCACCATTGAGGTTGACCAGCGATCAAATTTGGGAGCGGGTGCAGGACTTTCCAACTATTGTTCAGAACCCTTACGGCACGACTATTGCGTACGGAAGTATACATAAGTGAACTAAACGCAATATATTTTGGGATCTACCATATTGGAAGGTCCATCTTATTCATCATAATCTTGACATCATGCACATAGAAAAGAATGTTTTCGACAATGTCATAAATACAGTGATGGATGTCACCGGAAAAATAAAAGACAACTTGAACGCAAGAAAAGATATGAGAGATATTTGTAATCACCCAACACTAGATGTGAATGCAAGCAGCAGGGGACCAAAACTAAAAGTAGTTTATACATTGGATAACGAGCATAGACGAGTTGCTTGTCAATGGTTGAAATCTGTGCGGTTTCCTGATGGATATGCTTCAAACCTCGGTAGTTGTGTTGATTTGAATGAATGCAAGTTGACAGATTTGAAGTGTCATGTTTGTTACATATTTATGGAAAGACTAATTCTAATAGCTTTCAAGAAAGTTCTACCGAACTTTATATGGGGCGTCATTACAAAGTTAAGTAATTTCTTGCATGACATTTGCTTGATAGTGTAAAAAGCATAACACATGGAGAAACTAGAGCGAGATATTCCAATTATTCTTTGCAAACTTAGAAAGGATATTTCCTCTATTGTTTTTTTATTCGATGGAGTATCTCTTAGTTCACTTGCCTTATGAGGCCAAAGTTGTAGGTCTTGTCTAGTTTCGATGGATGTATCCATTTTGAGAGGTAAATTTTTTTTTTTAAATTTAGTTCAAATTACTTTATTATATATTATATTCCGATAAGCTTCTTTATGTTGCAACTAGATTCTTATATCATTTGAAGAAAAAAGTGAAGAATAAAGCATGTGTTGAAGCTTCAATTTGTAGTGCATATATTGTGGAAGAAGTGACAACATTTGCATTATACTATTTTGAGCCGCACGTGCAGTGCAAGAGGCGGAGAGCAGGCAGAAATGATGAGGGCCTCATTGATCCCAATTGCAAATCATTCTCTATTTTTTATTATCTTGGTTGACCAAGCGGCGCATGTACGTTTCGTTACTTAACAGCCGAATAATGGCATGCAGCCCAGACATATATTTTACTGAACTGTCCAGAAGTCGAGCCATACTTCGAGTAAGTATAAATTTGCAAATATATATATTGTGTGTCAAATATTTATCAATATTTAAATGGTATTTATTACTAGGATTTTCCAGACTTCAATGTATGGACTACCACCAAATGAGTTTGACCGTTTGTGTGATAAATAATTTGCAGCATGGTTCAAAACATATGTAAGTTGCCTATGGATCAAAACGAAGTTATTAATATTTTATACATCATTTGTTAAAATATATATTATTAACTTTGCGTGTATAACCTTAGGTTCACAGTAATCATGATGCACTTAGAGAGCAATGATTGCTATATCATCTGTCATGGGGTCCACAATTAGGAGTACGAAGTTGGACAGCATATTTCATAAATGAATATAATTTTCACACTCAAGAATATGAAATAGGAAAAGCCACAATGAATAGTGGTGTGTCTGTTCGGTCATCTAATGGTGGCAGTGCAAAAGATGATTTTTATGGCTTGTTGGATGAAATCATAGAGATAAAGTACTCTGGACTATTAATGATGCGGGTTATGTTATTTAAGTGCAAGTAGTTCGATCCCGTCAAAGGAACGAAGGTGCATATGAAGTTTAATTTGGTTGAAATAAATCCCAAGAAAAAATATATGAAATATGAACCATTTGTCTTGGCACAACAAGCAATTCAAGTATGTTATGCATCATATCCTAGTTTGAAATGTGACCAAGCAGATTGGTGGGATGTATGTAAAATCAAAGCACGTAGAAAAATCGAGGAACACTGGAAGGATATACCTATCAACAAGAGGAAGTTTGTAGTACGGTTGAAAACTGAGGAATATGACATTCTAGCTTTACGAGATCCATGTGGAGCAATGATAGATGTGAATCCAACTGAAATTTGCGCGTTAAACGCAGAAGATGGTACAGAATCTAATTTTGAGACAGATGATGAAGATGATGCTCATGAAGAAGATGAAGATCAAGATCAAGATGAAGACGAGGATGAAGATGTAGATCAAGACGAAGACGAAGATTAAAATTTTTGTGACAAAACACTAATGATGTGTAATTATTATTGCGACATGTCTTATTTTGATTGTCATTATTATTATTATTGTTCTTTGTTGTTATTGTTATTGTTATTGTTATTGTTATTGTTATTGTTATTGTTATTGTTATTATCATTATTGTTGTTGTCGATTATTCTTATTAATGTAATTGATCGTCGGAAAATTTGTTGCTAAATGATGGCAAGTCAAATATTATTTGTACGATGACATTTGCGATATTCTATTTTCCATTGGATTTGGATCATCGCTCATTTTACGATAAAAAATTATTGGTGGCTACTGTGCATCGAAGAATTAGCGACGGAAGTAAAATTCACGGGAACTTTTCGAATTTGTCGCAAATTTGCGATGGAATCGAAAATGCCATTAAATATTAGAATCCGTCGCAAATTTATGACGGAAAAAAAATTCCGTCGCAAAAAAAATTCCGTTGCAAATTTGCAACGAAATTAGTTTTCTGTTGCAAATTTGCGATGGATTAAAAAAATGCCCTTTATTTTTGTAATCCTTGCAAAAGTCGTCACAAATTTGTTACAGAAACATAATTTGCGATGGATTAAGTCAAATTTTTGTTATTTTTGCAATCCATCGCAAATTTGCGACGGATTTATTTTTCCGTCGCAAAATTCGAGCACGTTCGAAAATTTTTCACCTCTCTCTCTCTCTCTTCTTCCCCCTGCATGTGCATGTGGCCCCCGGTCACATCTGTCCGCTCAGATATTTTTTTCTTTTTCTTTTCTTTTTTTTTCTTCTTCTTCTTCTTCCTCCATTTGTCCTCCTTCGCCAAGGCTCCCTCGTACTACGCAGCCACCGCAAGCCGGTTGATCCACCACCGCACGCCACCCTCTGCACGTCAGCGCACGCCACTGCACGTCGTCGGTCCACCCGACCTGCTTGACCGCCGCACGTCACCTTCTCGTCGACCCAACCGAGCCACCCGATCGCACGCCGCTTGGACCGCCAGCCTGCCATCACCATCGTCGCCTGCGTACTCGGCAGCTTGCAGCTGCGACTATCGCGGCTCCTCCCGTCTACTCGCCGCTCTCCTCGCCGAGCTCGTTGCCGCCTAGCTCGCCCCCTCGCCTCGCCCGAGCTCGTGGCTTTCGCTGTCACCGCCTGACACCGTTGCTGCCCAGTAATCGCCTGAACTCGTAGCCGTCGCCGCCCAGCAGCTGCCCGACGCCGTTGCCCAATAGCCACTCGACATCATTGCTGCCGAGCATCGTCGAAGCTTGTAGCCGAGTTCGTCGCCGCCCAGCTGCTACACAACGCCGTCGCCGTCCAGCTCTACCATCGTTTGCCCGGCCGTGGCCGAGTGTCGTGCCGAGCACTTGGCCAACTAGCCGCCACTTGCAGCCGCACCCACGCCGATCCCACCACTGGCCAACCAGCCATTTTGCCTTATTGTTTGGTTTTTCTTGGTCTTGAACCAAGTAAGCGACTCCCTAAACCCTATCTAGTATAATTGGTATTAATTGGACTTGTTTAATGATTGTTTAGTGTCGGATTGGTTGGCTAAGTTAGGACCCGATTTCAGAATTGCATGTGGCTTTGATTGATATTCGACTGGTTAATTTGTCGATTATGTGGCCGATTAAGCGTTCAATAACGATCGTGTGGTTGATTAAGATACGCATGGAATGCATTCCGAAATAGAATAACGATCGTGTGGTTGATTAAACGTTTTTTCAGAAAATACATAAAAAATGAAAAATTCTAGAAAAATTCATAAAAATTAACAGCAAATAAAAAAAATCATATTTTAAGACAATATGAAATTTGGTTAATTTTTTTTAAATTAAAAAAAAAGAAAAAATTTTAAAACTTCACAAAATGGCTTAAAATACCTGTGGCTACCCACTTTGAGTGAAATTTAAATTTTTTTAAGTGCCTAAAAAAATAATTAAAAAATCAAAATTTTCATAACTTTACAAAATGGCTTAAAATACCTGTGGCCACTAACTTTGAGTTTATTTAAATTTTTTTTAGGTGCTCAATATTATAATAATAAAATTACAAATTTCAAAACTTCACAAAATGGCATAGAATATCTGTGGCCACCAACTTTGAGTGAAATTTAAATTTTTTTATGTGCCCAAAAAAATTAATAAAATCAAAATTTTAAAACTTCATAGAATGACTTATAATAATTATGGCCACCCACTTTAAGTTTATTTAAATTTTTTTAGGTGCCCTAAAATGTTAAAAAATAATAATAAAATAAAAAATTTCTAAACTTCATAAAATGGCTTAGAATACCTATGGCCACGCACTTTGAGTGAAATTCAAATTTTTTTATGTGACAAAAAAAATTAAAAAAATTTAAAAAATTTCACAAAATGACTTAAAATACCCGTGGCCACCCACTTTTAGACAGAAATTTTAATTTTTATAAGATGCCCAAGAAAAATTAAAAAAATCTAAAAATTTCAAAACTTCACAGAATGGCTTAAAATACCTATGGCCACCCACTTTGAGTGAAATGTTGATTTTTTTAAGTGAAAAAAATCAACAAACCATAACAGACTTCTATTCTGAAAATCAATTTCTTGAGCATAATTAGTCACGTTTGACCAAACAGATTTCTCCTTAAAAAATCAAATTCTGGCAATAATTTGATTTCTGGAGCAGAATGATTACCAATCCCATCCTTAGTTGTTTAATGCCAATCGTATGGTTAATTAGTTTAATCGTGTAGTTGATTTGCTTAATTGTGGCTGATTGATTAACTATGACCCAATCGTGTGGGTTGATTGATGATCGTGTGGTCGACAACGAAAATCATGTGGCTGAAAATTGATGTTTTCATGGTTGATCTTGTACTTGATGAATGACCATGCAGTTTGAAAGTGGGTCGTGTGGTTACTTATGGCTATTGTTGGCTTAGCATAGCATATCGTGATCATATATTGATGTTTGATATCAAAATGAGTCCGATTCATAGTATATTTGCTCGTAAGAAATTGCATGTCATAAACACTCGACATTGGCTAATTAAGAGGATATATTTTTTGCTTATGAAACAAAATGGTAAGTTTCGTCATGTACGTCATTTTGTGTCCGTAATACATGTTCATATTTTTTTTTACATATTTGTCTAATCTTCCTACTTGTCAGTATAAATGTATAGGTCACATGTACAGAAGACTAGCCCCTTCCTCATCCTCATCCCCATCCCATTTCTCTTCCCTTGTCCTTTCATCTAACCCTCAACCACTATATGCTGATGGACAATATGGACACTAGGCCCTTCCTCCAACACTCAAGAACATGTTAAGGGACTTGGACACATACGAACTGAATCTCCTTTGGTTCCATCACCTTTAGATCCATCTTCTTCCGTTCCACCTTATTATTCAGTGCAACAATCGAATAATGACGGAAACACAGGTGAAGAAGATAACCGATTCATGATATTCCCATTTGGAGATTCGTAAATACTTCATTTTTTTAAGTATATGTAATATTTATGATTTTAGATATGGATGTCAACTGAATTGTCGATGTTGCACAATATCCGTATGTTTATAGATTCACAGTGCTCCGTTTGTTGTGAGGGAATTGAATAAAATAGTAAAAAATATTGGATGGACCAGTATATTAATTACAGTAGTGCTCCACAAGAAGTGAAAGATTTGTGGTGGAATGAGTTCAAGGTAAGTTTTAAATATTCTATTTTCTCACCAATTAAGTTCGGTGTAGTATATTGATGGTCAAGAATGATGTGAAGGGACCAGAACAACTCTTTAGTTTTCGGTACTAAAGGGACCAGATATTGTTTCCGAGATGACCTTTACAAAATCTATCGCCGAATTGTCCGGTGCATGGTAATGGATATGCGACCATCATAATAACTTTTAGTTGTTTTTGTATTGATTATAGCGAAAGTTCAGGTGAGATGAAGAGGAAGAGAATGAAGTGAAAAGAATTTTTAAGAAGTCGGTGATCACATACGAAATGTGATTGTCGCGACCTAAAAAATTTTTATTTTTTTTTCGGGCGAATGGATTATTAAGATTGAACTTAACTCGGGCCCTCCCAAGCCCTACCAATTCGCAACTTAGGGTTTAAGTTTTTAACATGCAAATGTTTTCATGCTTGGAGTCGCCACTAATCAATTTGTGGTAGGTCGATTAAAAACCTAAATAAAACATAGGGAGATATATTTTATTTTTACGAACCAGAGATTCTAAGCTCGGGGACTTGATTACGCTAGATTTAGTCTAACGCCCTTTCGGTACCTTTTCATTTCAAAAATGTTTTGGCAGGCAGTTTGGATCCATTTTAACTTAACCACTAACATGTGAGGTGTTCATGCGGGTGCGTAAACCACCAATTTAACACCTAGGAAAGCATTAAATAAATTGCAAGCTTAGGAGAATAACTTACCTCAGTGCAACGCAAGTATCTGCATTGTTAGCTAGAAAATCACATCAATCAACCCTAATATGATTTCTAATTAACACGCAATTCACTCAATTTCTTTTTTTTTGGATTTTCAATTATTTAAATGAAATCTAACTTATATGCAATGACGTGCAAAAATTGACATGCGATTAATGCAACCTAGCATGTAAATTATATGTCATACGACGACATGACCTATTTCTAATGACGGACGAATGATTTATTTTTGGTATTTTTCTGATGAAATTCGGAATAAAAATATGCCTAAATTAACACGCAACCTATGATGATTTAACATATCCTAAAATGACTTATTTTTGGGATTTTTGTTAAAATTCGAAATAATAAATTGCTGAAATTAAGAATGCAATCTATCATAATCTACCCTAAAGCAATTCATTCTTTTTTTGGAATTTTCTTGAAAATTCGGAATTAAAAAAAACGTGAATAATCCGTTAGGATTAAAATAATACCTAATTTAAACTAGGAAACATACCACCTTAAGTCCCAATTTAAATTAAATACTTATCATATCCTTTGGGATATATTCAAAATTCCTAGACATGCAAAATTCTAATTTAAATAACAAAACAGATTTTTTTGAATTTTCTTTATTTGAAAAGGAAAGAAAACAATTTAAACAAAGATAATGACCACATTCAAAACGACCACGCGATCCGTCAGATTTGTTTCAAACTCGAATTAGACACAAAAATCGAACTATCGGTCATATCTATAGGGTTATAGATATTAACGAATAGTCGATCATTCAAATTTGGAAAGCAGATAAATTCCATCATCGTATCCAAATAGTTATGGATAAGATAATGAAATTCCGTATCGCCGCATATCGTACCTTAGGGATAAGGTCGGATAGTCGTCCAGATACGTTGCTAAATTAGGAAATTTTCCTAATTTTGAATATTTCAAACATTGCGGATATATCGAACATTATCTAAAGATATTTAATTATCCACACGATATTCATGCAATATTCAAAACATGCAAATTAGGAAATTAAATATTTGAAGCGAATATTCAGAATATATACACTTACCTAATTTGAAAATATTTCCAAATTCGAAACGTCTAGGTATCGGGATCGACTTCGCGGATCGGGATGACGACGGCAAGGCTCACGGCGGGGCAACGGCGCGGCGCACGACGGTTCACGAACTTGCTGGATCGTGTGGACTTTCAGTCCGATGGGGGTGCTCGGTGGCTTATGTGAGGACGTCGCGGGAGCTTCATGGCTGGTCGTTGGTGTAGCCGTTGCTCGGCTTAGATCAGGCACAGCAGCTTGGTTGTTGAAAGAAGAACAACGAAGGTGGTCGCTGTGGGCTTGCTGGTGAAGACCGGCCTCACTCATGTGAGTCTTGTCCCTGCATGTGAATCTGTGTATTGTGCATGGCCGAGATGCACATGAAGGTGTGGGGCTTGGCCAGATCAGTGAGGACGGGGACTAGTCAATGCAACAAAGAAAAAAACGAAGACTGTTGGATCTCTCGCTGGAACCTCTTGCGGCGTTACTGGTTGAAAGCTGCACAACAAAGGAGACTCTCGGTTACTGTGAGATGTTCTCCGGCGATAATCCAGCTGGACGTTCACTGCTGCAGTTGTTGTTGATTAGCCACTAGACGAAGCTGTTCAAGGGCAGCAGTAGCGTCAACTTATGTTGGGGGGTAGGGACGAACGCCACAAGTCAACAAGGCAGCAGCTGTCTCGGCCACAGATCAATGGATGAAGCAGTGTAGATGAAGCAGCGACGATTCTTGTGCGAGTGTGGCTGTTCGGCGAGGACGCTTGCGAGGTCTCGGTGACTAGTCAAGTTCGTCCCTACCGCGAACGCGTTGGAGTTTCGTCGAAACTGGAAAACTACACAGAAGCTCGTCGGCGTTGTGGCTCGTCCTTGTGTTGGTGCTCGGCAATAGCAGCAACCGGTCAACGTCGTTGGGGCTGTCTGTTCTATTCCACGCAGAGGAGCTCGCATCAAGCACTCATTGAGGATGGCGCTTCCGGACAGAATTCACGAGAAAGCTCTCTGCACCAAGCACTCGCACAAGCGGCCCTCCCCCCTTCTCTTCCTGTAATACAATATATATATATATATACACATGGATGCCCAAGAAGAGAACGTGGCCGACTCAACATGGGATTGGAAACCTAGATAATTCGGTCAACCAAAATCCACCTTTTGACTTTCCCAAAACATGGCATGGGCAGAGAAGAAACGTGGACTAGCCGTGAAGGATTGTGCGCGGTGGTGGTGGTGAGCGACGAACGTCGGTATCTCCTTCTCTCACTTTTTCTCTGAAATTTTTTCTGATTTGAAAATTATGTCGTCTCCCTCTAAAATTCTGATCTAATAACATATTTATAGTGCTAATCCTAGGTCAATTAGATGGGCTCTATAGTCCTAATGGGCTTAGGCTTGGGCTTAGGCCTTAATTAACATTTAAATGGACTGATTTTACTTAGGCTGAATTAAGCTCAAATTAAAATGACCGAGCCCGTTCAATTTGTAATTCTCGGCCCTTTTGCTTCCGAGCGAGTCGAGTCCGATTCAACGAAATTTAAGCTCGTTCGTCACCGCCAATTCGATGCAAAATGCAATTAAATTAAAATGAACCTAAACTATATGTTATGCAATTTAAATATTTTTGTTTTTTTAATCCCTAATTTTTTATGCAAATTACACTAAATGTTCGGTAAAATTTAGGTGTCAACAGTGATGAATAGAGCGAAGATTAAGCAAGTGAAGCCGGCTTTCATTACAGCTGATAATTGGACAGAAATTAATAGAATTTGGGAAACTGAAAAGAATTAGCAATTCAGTGAGCAGAATAAAAAGAATCAATCTTCTAGTTCTAGAGAAGGGTTTGCCATATATGCTGGGGGCTCTATCAACATCGGGGAGCATCGTAAATGAATGGTAAGTCCGTTAAATAAGTTATAAGTTAATTTAATTCAATTACTCATGTTTACATTTTGTAGACACATGAATTGAGGACGGAATCGACATTTGCAGCTACATTTGAACGCACATTTAAAAAAAAAAAGATAAGACATGCACTGACAATCGAGCAAAAGCTATTAAGGTATGTAAGGTTATAATTTGAATTTTATGGAAACTAGAATGAAAACTGTGAATGCTTTTAATATTTATGGTAGCTATATATATGAAGTTATTTTATTTTCATCTATATTGTTAATGTAGGAAAAATATGATGAACTTTTAATGAGCAATGCTAGTAGTGGTGATGGTGTTGTTGCATATGAGCCATCAGTTGATAGTATGACGTTATGGATGGAGGCAACGGGTGGGATGAAAAAAGGAAAAATATTTGGGATGGGATCCTTGTCAAAGGTATACATGACGAATCATGCTGCACCATTATCATCCAATGCGGCTACTCAAAGGAGGACACGACATGACGAGCAATTGACCCAAGAAGTGAACCAATCGAAAAATATACTTATAGAGAAGGATGAAGAAATAAATGACTCGAAACAACAAATGCAAATCATTATGCGACATCTCAATCTCCATCGCAATGAGGTTCCTCCGTACAACCCCGTCAATCCAATAGGTGATGGGCACAATGATGAGTGACACAATGATGCTGAGATTGATGATGATTATGATGATGATTTTCTCAGTCCTTTCTAGTTAAAATTCCCAAAATCGGAGGTAAGCTTGCTTCACAATCTTTGGTGCCATAAGTGTAGTTTGCCCAATATGTTCCTGCACTGCAATTACTTTCTGTGCAAAACTCTCTTACAACTAGGTTCTTTGCTTGCCAAAAATTGAAAATTTATAGATCCCAAGATTGACATGTTTGTTACAAAAAATCATGATATTTGAACATTGTAGAAATACATGCCTTAATTGACTTTGAGTCCTCTCTTCCTAGGAATTGGTGTTGGTAATTAACCCTCTAGGTCATTAAACTGTTGAATGCTGTATGGAGAAGGTTCTAATTTTTCGTAGGCGACAAAAATACTGTTTACAAGGGTGAAAAAACTACAGTTGATGTCAAAGTTGACTCATATTTATATGTAAGAACATTGATATTCGTCCTGAAACGTTTTTTTTTTGTTAATCCTCTTACATGTTTTTTTATACCTAGTTCTACATCCATGCATGAATGCTTCTTTTATATTCTGGACCGATTGAATATCTTTATTTATGTATCCACATTTCATCAAGTGTCAACAAAAGTGACTGCTTCTAGTGTCCTGCTGAGTACCAAAGCTGCCCAATCTTGTATCTTGTTTGTCGATTTTTCGTTTTTAAAGTAGAATCTATGGTTGTCCCACCTCCTTTGAATGATTTGAATATATTATAAGATTGGATATCAAATAACATCATGTCGGACTTTGCAACTTTGCATATATTATTATTTTTTGCGGACTAGCATCTTTCCTTAAATTATATTTTTCAATTATATGGCATTCTGTTTGGTTTGTTCGTTTTCTTTTTCTGAACCAGAATATATGGTTGTCTCGTGTCCTTTGATTATTTTCAATGTATTACATGATGTTCATTAATGCGTAGCTATTGCTATTGACAAGATTTGATGGCCCACATGGTGTATAATTTGCGACAAATTTTGCGACAGATACAATTTGTGGCTAATTTGCCACGAATAAAGTTTATGGCTAATTTGCGACGAATTTTGCGATGGATAACGTTCGTGGCTGTTTTGCGACGAAAAAAGTGTGTGGCTAATTTGCGACAAATAAAGTTCATGGCTAATTTGCGAAGAATTTTGCGTCCAAATTTCCGATAAATTTTGCGACGAATAAAGTTCGTGGTTAATTTGTGACGAATTTTGCGACGGATAATTTGTGACTAATTTTGCGACAGATAAAGTTCGTGGCTAATTTGCGACGAATTTTGCGACGGATAAAGTTCATGGCTAATTTGCGACGAATTTTTTTCCGTCGCAATTTAGCTATGGAAATTTGAATTTTCCATCGCAAAAATTTGCAACGCCGAATTAGCGACGGAATTTTTTCCGTCGCAAATTCGATTTGCGACGAATTTTGCCAAATTTTTCATTGCAAAAATCGTTGCTAATCCCTTGTTTTTTTGTGGTGTGGAGAACTAACTATAGAGGGTGTACCAAAATGCAAGTTGTTGTCATAGTAGACATATAGGAGTTTGTTGAGAGTACACGGCAGAAACCCAATACTTTAACATGGGAAGATCAATGAAAGGGAACTTAAGTCCGACTCTGTCAATATTTCTAGTTGGATTCACATTCACTTAAAAGTTTAAATCAATGAGTTTTGGGCTAACATTAGAATATATTAATTGCTCTATACCATATCAATTTTCTAATGTGGAATTTTTTTAATACAATTCATACGTGTTTCTTGACAATTTGTTCCTCACATTTAGGCTCATAGGCTTGTTCTTCCTTAATTCAGGTTTCTTTTTGCATCAAGAAGTCTCAACTTGAATTTCTACTTCAACGCAATCTTTACAACCTAGTCTCTTCCTCCATAACAAACTAGGAAGGCTGCCCGAAAATCGCGTTATTCACAACATTCTTTCCTAATGTGACATTAGGAGTAGGTTATCAATGAACCATCGGCTTTGACACTATATGTTGGGATGCACGCACCAGAAATCCGATACTTTCACAGGGGAAAGCATCAAGAGGAAGTCAAAGTTCGAGTTCGTCAACATATCTAATTTGATCTATCTTCGTTCAAAAGCTTAAGCCAATAAATTATGAGTCAATTAAAATATATTAACTGTTTCAAATAACACCAATTTTCTATTATGAAACTTTTTTTTAACACAACTCACATATGTATCTCCACAATCTCCACCTCACATGTGAGCTTATTTTCAAGTTTCTCCTCCTTGATTCATGTATCATTATGCACCAACGTGTCTCAACTTGAATTTCCATCGCTCACATTCATCCCTAGTCTCTTTCTCTAAATCAAACAATGAGGCTGCTATCGAATCCTTGCTGCTACACCCTAGTGCTCATCTTCACTTTAGGTCTCTTTCGCCGGATAAACCATGAAGGTTGGTCGAAAACCATGTTGGTCATGATATTCCTTCCTTTGGATAGACTAGAACAAATTGGGAGTCCACTAATTTACCATCAGTTTTGATACCATCTATTGGGAGCTTACAGCAGAAGTACAATACCTTCACATGGGAAGATTCTTAAGAGAGAGCCCAAATCTAATCATGTCAATATATCTAGTTGACCCACCTTCACAAAAAAATTTAAATAAATGAATTATGAGCCAACTATGCTATATCAATTGCGTTACACCACATCAATTTTCCGATGTGGGACTTTTTTAAATACAATTCATAAGTGTATCTCAACAAAGTCACTATCTAGTGTGTCATAAGTTCATAACGATTTGATGCCCCTTAGCTAAACCTGAACTCATCAACCTGTGGACACGCAACTAAGCTTTTATTGTTGATGATACACGACAAAAGAATCTAGAGAAATAACGAACAATGAAGGAGAACAACATAGTGAATGTCATAGATATCCAAGTAAGCGAGATAAGACTTATGCATGTATGATCATTACCAAGAAATTAATTGGGTGAAAAGCAAAACACCAACGAAAAATGAATCTCTTTGTTATTAACTTGTAAAAATAATGTTTCACTGAACCTCGAGGGTTGGGATAGTTGGTTGGGGCACATAAGATATTTTTAGCTTGGGAGCCGGAAGTCATTTGTTATAATCTCATCGCTTGCATGCAAATTGCTCTGGTTCTAGACTACTTGCATGGACGAAATCCTAGGCTTAACTTATCCATAAGACTTCCGTGGTGTTTCATAAGCTTTCAGTAGTATGATCTTTGAGCTCATGCCCTTAGATATTAAGAAAGCGATCTTTCGCTAAAACACACAAATACAAACATAAGGTAAAGCCTTGAGAATACGGACTTGGTGGTCATAATCAGTAATTTTTCTCGCTCTTCAAAAGTTCCAAAAAAGAACATAATAAATAATCAGGTTGAAAAGACATGGTTTTTTTCCTATGTGCAGGAGGAATACTGTGCAACCTAGAAAATGCCCCTATCTAGTCTCTCTTTCCGAAGACCTAACATGCTTTGTTTAGTATAGTTTCTCGGACAATGCTAAGTAACGACCAAAGCGGTCGAGTATATCTTGGTTTGCGTTTCGCATCATCTCCCTAATTTAATTTCATCTGCTGATATATTCCAAAGCACGACCCCTCCCAGGCCGCAGATCTTGACGAGAAACTTTCGCAACTTCCGTGAATCCAAACAAGGGAACTAAGCTGTCTTAACACGAGGTCAGCGTAGATCTCTAAACTAACCTAAACTAAACTAAGCCAAAAAGAGACAAACTGTGGAGAGCGACTGACACCCCACTCGTGTCACTGTCTCAACTGTTATATTAATAAAGTGATCCCACATTTAGGAATCCACGTTTTCTCTTTTAAGTGACGGTTATCCACATACGATTTTTTCCACGCATCGTACCCCCTCGGTGATAACCGCCCTCTTCAGTAACCGCCTTGATGGGAAGCGGTTTTATAAGGAAGAACGTTCATTCTATAAGGGTGAACACAAGGTCTAACGCAAACCCTCTCATTCGGAAATACACCATCAGTACGCGAGGGGATTGGGTTAGTAGAGTGCGCCCGTAATCTCTATCGAATTTACGCCGAACTACTGTTGATTTCCGACGAACGTAAAGTTGAACAATGGCTGGAGGTTAGTTTATATTTCGATCCTGTTTTCCGCGTTTGATTCTAATTGTGCTTAAATTTGTTCTTCTATGCATGATTAGAATCCTTCGGTCTTAAGTCTTACATTTGGTATCAGAGCAAGTTTTAGTGCCTCTGCCTTGTTTTTGTCGGATTTTGGGTGCATTTATTGGGGCTTTTGAGATGAACAGTAATTCGGGTTTTTGGGGCTAAGAGTAAAATCGCCGATTCCGGCCAAATTCCGGCGACCCACCGCTCGACTTCGGACCGGCACGGTCGCATCGCCATAGAGAAGAATAGCCCTCAGTTAATCTGGCATATCGGTGATCACCGGAGGCTATTTGAGCGGTGGAAGTTGCGGGTTCGGGTTTGTGCGTTTTGACGGAATTTTACTTGATTCGAGCCAATTTCTTAGTTGTTTTCGCCGATTTTTGGGTTCATGTGCTCGCGCCGACGTGGTCTCCGAAACCCATATATTATTTTGGTGTGATATGGGCTACCGGAGGAGACCCATTCGGTCGAAGGCGCGGCGGAACGGCGAAGCGGCGAGGAACGAACAAAAAAAAAAAAGGGCCGGATCGCGCGGAGGAAGAAGGTGCGTGGGCCCACGCGCGCGCAACTGCTGGCGCGTGGGATCCACGCGCGCGCTCGCACGCGGAACAGCTGGCGCGTGCGGACCACGCGCGCGCCAGTTGCAAGCGTGTGCGCCGCACGTGCCCGCGGGGTAAAGCTGGCGCGTGCGCGCCACGCGCCCGAACAAAGGGCAGGCGCGTGCCGCGCACGCGTCTTGAAGCCGGCGCCCCTCTCTTCTCCTTTTTACGTTTCTGCCCCCTGCTTTTACCCATTATTACCATTCTGCCCCTTTGCCGAATTAAGTTTATTGTTTTGTCCTTCTTGCATTATTTGTGAATATTTTATGCATGAAATTAAATGTCCAGTGATCCATATATTTTTAATTAATTAGAGAATAGCCACAGCATCTTTAATTAATTAAATTATATATATTAAGAGCCTCCGGATCATATTTGGAAATGGATATTTATTGTAATTAATCTTATTAATATGATGAATTTTATCCCACAGGAATTTTCATTATATTAATTTGATTAATTAGGTTGAAATATCGTATTATTTTCTTAATTTACCCACAGGGATTAAGGAAAGGAATATAATATGATAGTTTCTTCATGAAGTATTTATGAATCTATTTAAATTAAAAACTTAGCCCACAGGCAGTTTTTATGTTATGTGATTCATATTTGTGACATGTTGTACATTGGTAGAACATGATATATGTTATTTTTGCCTCAAATTTTGTGACATAAGCATGATTATTTGATATGCAGTTTTGCAACCTGTGAATTTCTCTGAATTTAAAAGTGATGTTCCCATACTGAATAGTGAAAACTATAAAGTTTGGAAGGAGTTAATTCTTCTTCAATTTGGGTGCATGGACATTGACTATGCTATAAGGAAAGACGAACCACCTGCTCCTACTGACACGAGCACTGCAGCTGAGATAGCCCTTTATAAACAGTGGGAGCGGTCTAACCGCCTTAGTGCGATGTTCATAAGGACTAAAATATCTCCTAGTATCCGTGGTTCGGTCGCTCAGCATAGCAATGCTAAGGCTTTATTGGAGGCCATTGATGCGCAGTTCGAGACTTCAGAAAAGGCACATGCCATGACCCTGATAATGAAGTTTTCATCTATGAAGCTCACAAGTGTTAGAGGTGTGCGTGAGCACATCATGAAGATGAGGGACATTGTAGCTCAGCTGAAAAACCTTGAGGTTGAGATATCTGAATCATTTCTTGTGTACTACATTCTGAACACTCTCCCACAACAGTATGCACCTTTCAAAATCTCCTATAACACACATAAGAATAAATGGTCTATTAATGAACTTATGACCATGTGTGTTCAAGAGGAAGAGAGGCTGACTATGGAATTGGGAGAAAGTGCTCATCTGGCAACACAAGAAAGGAATAAGGGTCACGGCAAGCAGAAGGGGAAAGGTAAAATACCTCCCCAAGCTGACATTAAGAAGGAATCCAAATGTTTCTTCTGTAGAAAGAAGGGGCATATGAAGAAGGATTGTGTCAGATTTAAGGCCTGGCTCGATAAGAAAGGTAATCCAACCTCATATGTTTGTTATGAATCTAATATGGCTGATGTGAGTCACAACACTTGGTGGATTGATTCTGGTTCTACAATCCATATTTCGAATTCCTTGCAGGGTTTTCAAAACCACAGGAAGCCAGTGGGAAGTGAACAAAGCATCTATTCAGGAAATAAGATGTGTTCGCATGTAGAAGCTATTGGGACATGCAGATTAGTCCTCAATAGTGGCTTTGTTTTGAATTTGGAAAGGACCTTTTATGTGCCAAGTTTCTCTAGAAACTTAATTTCAGTTTCCAGACTTGTACCTTTGGGTTACTCTTTTAACTTTTCAGATTCAAACTTCAGTTTATTGTTTAAATCTGAAATTGTTGGGAGTGGTATTTTGTCTGATGGTCTTTTTCGAATTAATTTACAAGACAATGCCTATTATGATGCGATGCATGTTCATGATAATGCTGGTATAAAACGATGTGTTGTGAATGAAGATTCCTCTATGTTGTGAATGAAGATTCCTCTATGTTGTGGCACCGGAGATTGGGACATATTTCCATATACAGAATTAAGCGGTTAGTAAATGATGGAGTACTCGGTACTTTGGATTTTACTGATTATGATGTTTGTGTGGACTGCATAAAGGGAAAGCAGACCAACAAGACAAAGAAAGGTGCCAAGAGGAGTATAGACATATTAGAAATCATACATACGGACATTTGTAGTCCTGATATGGACTCGCATGGTCAGAAATACTTCATCTCCTTCATTGATGATTACTCACGTTACATGTATCTCTACTTGCTTCATAATAAGCATGAAGCGTTAGATGCTTTTAAGGTCTTTAAGGCGGAAGTAGAGAAACAATGCGGCAAGCAAATAAAGATCGTGAGATCAGATAGAGGTGGAGAATTTTATGGTAGATACACTGAAGATGGACAAGCACCTGGTCCGTTTGCAAAGTTTCTTCAAGAGAATGGGATAGTTGCCCAATACACTATGCCAGGTTCTCCGGACCAAAACGGCGTAGCAGAAAGAAGAAACCGAACTTTATTGGACATGGTGCGAAGTATGCTTAGTAGCTCCAAACTTCCTAAGTCCTTGTGGACTGAAGCTCTTAAGACGGCAGTGTACATATTAAATCGAGTTCCAACCAAGGCTGTCCCAAAGACGCCTTTTGAGTTATTCAAAGGTTGGAAGCCAAGTTTGCGACATGTACGCGTTTGGGGATGCCCGTCTGAAGTAAGAGTCTATAATCCACAGGAAAAGAAGTTGGACCCAAGGACTATAAGTGGGTATTTCATTGGATATGCCGAAAAGTCCAAGGGATACAGGTTTTATTGTCCATCTCACACTACTAGGATTGTGGAATCAAGAAATGCTAAGTTTCTTGAAAATGACTTGAATAGTGGGAGTAATCGATTGAAGGACATTGTTCCTGAGAAAGATAATTCAGATACTCAACCTACCACTTCAAGTATTAGGTTGGTCGTTGTTCATAACGCCCCTTCAGTTCAGCCGGCTATTGAACAACCAACTATTGAAGTTCCACAACTTGTTGATAATGATCCGGTAGATCCAATTGTTCAACAATTACCAGAAGCTGTTGAACAACCAGTTGAATAACATGCTCCTCCAGAGAATGTTGATACAACATTAAGAAGATCTGCTAGAATGAGGAAATCAGCAATTCCTAGTGATTATATTGTGTATCTACAAGAGTCTGACTATAATATTGGAGCTGAGAATGATCCTGAAACGTTTTCACAAGCCATGAATAGTGATGAATCCAATTTGTGGTACAATGCCATGAAGGATGAGATGAGTTCTATGGCATCAAATGAAGTCTGGGATTTGGTTGAGTTGCCTAGTGGTGCAAAGGCCATTGGTTGTAAATGGGTCTTCAAAACTAAGAAGGACTCATTGGGCAACATTGAGAGATACAAAGCTAGACTCGTTGCCAAAGGATTCACTCAAAAGGAAGGAATCGATTACACGGAGACCTTTTCTCCTGTATCTAAGAAAGATTCTCTTCGTATTGTTTTGGCCTTGGTTGCCCATTTTGATATGGAATTACATTAAATGGATGTGAAAACGGCGTTCCTCAATGGGGAACTAGAGGAGGAGGTATACATGAAACAACCAGAAGGATTCTCCTCTAGTAAAGGTGAGCAATTGGTATGCAAGCTTAAGAAATCTATATATGGCTTGAAACAAGCATCCCGTCAATGGTACTTAAGGTTCCATGATGTCATCTCTTCATTCGGTTTTGTAGAGAATATCATGGATCAATGCATATACCAGAAAGTCAGTGGGAGTAAAATTTGTTTTCTTGTGCTATATGTGGATGATATTCTACTTGCAACCAATGATAAGGGGTTGTTGCACGAGGTGAAACAATTTCTCTCTAAGAGTTTTGACATGAAAGATATGGGTGAGGCATCTTATGTCATTGGCATTAAGATCCATAGAAATAGAACTCAAGGAATTTTAGGACTATCTCAAGAAACCTATATCAATAAGGTCTTGGAGAGATTTCGGATAAAAGATTGTTCACCAAGTATAGCACCCATTGTGAAGGGTGATAGATTCAATTTGAACCAATGCCCGAAAAATGATCTAGAAAGGGAATAAATGAAGAACATCACATATGCTTCTGCTGTCGAAAGCTTGATGTATGCTCAGGTTTGCACTCGACCTGACATCGCTTTTGCTGTGGGAATGTTGGGAAGATATCAGAGTAATCCAGTGATAGACCACTGGAAAGCTGCAAAGAAAGTGATGAGATACCTTCAAGGTACTAAAGGCTACATGCTTATGTATAGACGGGCCGACAACTTGGAAGTAGTTGGTTATTCGGATGCGGATTACGCTGGTTGCGTTGATTCTCTAAAATCAACATCAGGATACATTTTTATGTTAGCTGGCGGAGCCGTGTCATGGAGGAGTGCAAAGCAAACTTTGACTGCTACTTCCACTATGGAGGCTGAGTTCGTTTCTTGTTTTGAGGCTACCTCGCATGGTGTATGGTTAAAGAGTTTCATTTCAGGGCTTAGAATTGTTGATTCTTTTTCTAGGCCATTAAGAATATATTGTGACAATTCAGCTGCGGTTTTTATGGCTAAAAATGCCAGAAGTGGCGGTCGAAGTAAGCACATCGACATTAAGTATTTAGCCATAAAAGAACGTGTTAAGGAAAATAAAGTGGCCATTGAACACGTTCGTACTGAATTGATGATAGCCGATCCTTTAACTAAAGGCATGCCACCAATGAAGTATAAGGATCATGTGGCTAGTATGGGAATAGTTCCCATAATGTGATTTATTGTCGTATGGACGACTTTTGTTGTTTGAGACTCTTATTCAGTTGTAATGTTATTCTCAATTTCTGGTGTACACATTCAGTTGTTTATGAGAATAACAATTATCCTTGTTTCTGGAATAAACATAGGGTTTATTCATTAAGATGTGTTATCACATATGGGCTAACATTAAAGGAATAAGATGCATTGTGATACATGGAAGATATTACTCGCTCTTAGAGGACATGTCGCCATGATTCATGTGTTTTGTTTCTTTTCTTAAGCATAAGGTTTTCGTGGATTTGGTTGGGTAATCTGTATGATGAAAATGTTGGGATCAAGTGGGAGAATGTTATATTAATAATGTGATCCCACATTTAGGAACCCACGTTTTCTCTTTTAAGTGACGGTTATCCACATACGGTTTTTTCCACGCATCGTACCCCTTCGGTGATAACCGCCCTCTTCAGTAACCGCCTTGATGGGAAGCGGTTTTATAAGGAAGAACGTTCATTCTATAAGGGTGAACACAAGGTCTAACGCAAACCCTCTCATTCGGAAATACACCATCAGTACGCGAGGGGATTGGGTTAGTAGAGTGCGCCCGTAATCTCTATCGAATTTACGCCGAACTACTGTTGATTTCCGACGAACGTAAAGTTGAACAATGGCTGGAGGTTAGTTTATATTTCGATCCTGTTTTCCGCGTTTGATTCTAATTGTGCTTAAATTTGTTCTTCTATGCATGATTAGAATCCTTCGGTCTTAAGTCTTACATCAACTACAAAAATTATTCAGGCAAAATTCACCAACTCTAACCTATACCCTAAACTTTTCCAAATTTATACTTATGCGATATATTTACATCTGTCAAATTTCTATAAATGAGAATCATCCACATGGAAGCCAGAAAGCAAATAATATTGACATGGCATCTGCGTGACTTAAGTGAAATAAAAATGACGTTATTTTGGTTGAAAAATTATCAAACAGAATATTGACAGCGGATAAATTTATCGCATATATATATTAATTTAGGATTGTTTATATTACAAGAAACTGTAGACATAATTTAGGATTTTCGATGTGACAAAAAATTTCATGATAAATGTATTATAGTAGGCATAGTTTGGAGTTTTTTTTTTTTGCAACTTTTTCTCAAATTATTAACTTGAATGTCTTGTTTGACACAAGCCATGTCAGCTAATGATTCCATGCATGTTGCGGGTCAGTACTCAGTAGTGCGAGGGCATACCAAATCGCCGTCCGTTGCTATCGCGTTGGTTATTTGAAGCATAGTTGTAGCTTTGTATAACTATGTTTGCTGTCGTTAGAGATGGAGTCGAAAAGTCTCTCGACACAAAACATTATTGTTCATGTCTTAGGTCACAACATGTACTAAGTATATGAAAGAAAAATACGATAGAATATAAGTGCGAACAGACGGATGTTTTCTTTTTATCAATTGGGGCCTGTGGGAACGAGGAAACAATCATTGCAAGAATCTCCGAGGCGTGTCATTGTAGGGTTCCAAATGTATGATCTACCATAAAACTTATTCCAAGTCCATGTAGAGCACACTAAGTTTGGTGTAATGTGATACTTTATTTCCTTTGAATATACATATAGGGAGAGGCTTGTGCAATATATGTACGTATTTGGGCCCATAGATCTTGAGTAGTCTATCTGATGGACCCGATTCGATAGGTGTCAAGCCTATTGACGTGATAAGAGAAAATTGATAACAAAAAAAAGGATTAAATTAGTTCAACCAGTTCTTTATTAAAGAAAAACATTATTGCTAAGCATAATTATTTCCTTTCATGTTATGTAGTTTAGTGATTGATTATAAACTTATCATACTTGATGATTTATAAAGATTAAACATGTTGATTCTACCGTGTAATTTCTGCTGGCAAGTACATTACAGTGCAAGATTTTATTGCGCGGTATTTCTCAATGTGTAATCCTTCATGCTAAATTCATCAGAACAAGTGCTATCTCATTCTCGGGCCAACCTAAGTTATTTTATCGCATAAAACCTGTAATAATTTAGCTCCGTAGTTCGGTTTTAGGAAAAAGAATTAAGTCAGGTAGCATAATAATATTGCAATTGCACGTATATTATGTCCATGTCGGAATTACTGGCACACTTCCTTGTTCGATCTAGAAGACCAAGATCCTATCGTCCTGTCGTCTTATTGTCCATGTTCAAATGCTAACGAAATTGGACATAATTATAAGGGTGGACTAAGCTAAGCATGTAATCAACGATGGACGCAAAGCAAAGTGACGGAGATGCTCGAGAGTTCGTTGCATAACTATAAGGCGAAGATATCAGCGAGGGAGACCGTTATTCCAAGGATGGAACTGGGGCTTAGTAGCATAATATCTGGCAAGTGTGAAGATTACAAGATAAACAAGATGGGAGGAAACAAGAGGTTTAAGAGGAGGTTATGGAAGAACAAGATCTTCTAATTTAATGGAAGAACAATGTTGTCGAGTGACAGGATTAACCCTAGAATTCCAGAAAAGACGGGAGAATATCATATACGTAGGTTACACCACTGACGTTATATGACAAGTTAATTGCGTAACTTGCTGCATAACCTGCTATAATATCTTCTAGGTCGTACCTAAGATCAAGACTGCAAGGCCCTTACTTAGGCTAGCCTGTGCGCGCAAGCGAGAACGTGGTCTACCAAGCGCATGATCAGATTTAGTGGGTTCCGCGTACTTGCCGATTAAGATTTTGAGATGGAGCAAGTTGCACTAGCAAGATGGAAATTCCTTAGGTCATGGAGCTTCCCTTCGGACAAGAGAACATCTTGCGTATCGATCACACTGTTGATGTTATATAACAAGTCAATTGTGATATACTTGCGAAGTATAAATCTCACCCAATAACGAGTCGATTGTTTAACCTGTTGCCCAGCTTGCTATAATATCTTCCAGTTTGTGCTTGACGCTAAAACCTACAAGGCCCTTACTTAGGTTAGCCTACGCAGGAAAGCATGTGAGCCACCGAGCGCATGATCGGATTTACCGATTTGGTGGTTTTCGTGTAACTTGCATATTGAAATTGCGAAATTCTTCTTTCCATCAAATATTACCATGAGGCAAAGCAAAATATTATCGAACTACGAGTACTGCTGAATTAATATGTAAAATTCAATTAATTACCCAATTGCTGAATTTTCATCCTTATTCTATCGATTGATTTGTGTGTTGCTTTTAGTAGACTAAGTGTGAGAGAGAATGATAGAATGTTTAAATATCGAATTACATTTTCATCTAATAATTTAAAACTTTTAAAACAATTTGCAATGGTCCAACAAAATCTCATAACATTTGATTAATTATTTCATTTTCGTTAATATCTAGAAACAAGTACATATATGTGCATTTGAAACATAAAAAAATACACTAAGCTCATCGGATGAACGACAAGCACAAAGCAAGAGACGGATTTGCAATTGAAGAGGGCATCATAATTTCTTGTTGTCCGAGTCCGTTATGTAAATAAAGTCTCATTTATTTTGCGGAAAATGAAACGATGAACACAAAGCAAGCGACGGGGATTCGTGACCGGACAAGATGTTAAAACTTCTTGTTCGAGTTCGTTATATAACTAAGGAGAACAGAATCAACAAAGGGACAAGAGGCTTAGTTAGCATGAACACATCGATTGGCCATTGAGTACGACGAGATCATGAGTTCGGAGGAAACTAGTTAACACTCGTAAAGGGAGGGTGATAACGGAAGCTAGTTCAGTTGCTCTACGCTTAGAACAAGAATATGGAACAGGACAAAGTCAGCGAAGTGCTCTAAATGCCATTCCTTCTATAACAACCAACTGTTTATCTACTGAAGCAGTTAAAGGACAAGAACAGGTTGGGTCTGTTGTGTCGTGGAGTTAATGAAATTTAAAAGTTGACAAACGATATGCAAAAATTGATAGATTAAGAAAAAGAAACATAACCACTAGGGACTAACTTATATGAGGGTTGATAATCTAAAACTATTTGGAAAGTTAATTAAAAAAAGTTTGACGAATCACTAAAATAAAAGATCCATTGGTCCACATAAGAGTTGGTAAGCTTTTAAAACTTATTAACTTTTCTTCAGAAATCTACCGTCACGGAAAAGATTGATCGCCGAAAACTACAAGGCCACAAGACTTTGTTGGATGCTATCTATATCAGGTTCGGCTTGATATTTAAACGGTGTAACACTCCCTCTCATTATCAATGGTAGGGTCGAACATAAAAATCAAATCGAATGTTTTTTTTTGTGTGTGTGTGGATGTTAGGCGAATTAAAGTTTAATGGCCGGACAGAATCACGTTGGCATGCAATTGCATGGCAGAAGAGGTTCGATAAGTAGTCTCCATCCGCCATGAAAAGCTCAGCACTCGCATTTAAATTTGAATTTGGTGCCTGTCAACTCCGAAAGAAATGGGACATGGAAGGAAGGACTTGGTGGACTTGGCACGCCAACCCGACATAAGTGACTAATCTTGATCCGTTGGCACATTTTCCACCCCCACAAGAAAATTTGCTTAGGGTACGACGGAACCCACCGTCTCCATTTATGTCCCAAGTGAAATGTACCACGAGCATGAAATTTTCGCAGTTTTGAATCCCGTACCATAGGTGTCTCGCTTCGTTCTAATTTTGTCTCGATAATCTCGAAAGTTTATGACTATTTGAAATTTCCGCCTCAACAAGAAACTCATACATCCTAGATTCAATTCTCACTCGACGTACCTTCATAAATCTTATAGTATCTCCGCGAATATGTAACTTATCTTTAATCCAACTGTTTGAAAAAATTGTCTTAATGGGTAGATTGTTAAGAAATCCGAAATCATGGAAATTGCGATGAATCTTCATCCTCTCCATGGAAGCCGCTAATTGCCCTGAAGCCTCATTCGAGTGTTCGATGAACTAAGTTTAGTCTTATGCTCATTGGTGAAGCCGAGTTCCGATGGCCTCGACGTTCAAGTCCATCCCGACTAAGGATGCAACATATGTTCGAATAAAATAATCGACGGCGATACTAATGTAACCAGGAGAATCTCTTAACAATATGGACCTTGATGAATTTGCTAGCGACTCCATTCTTAGTTTCCATTAGATTATTCGAATATTAAAGTCCGTTGAAGTAATTTTTGTTCTTCTCGGTTTAAGCTAACGACCGAGATGTCGGGTTCTCAGTTCTTGTCCTCATCAATTCCCTAACTAATATGCCATAGAAACCAAAATTACAAGGCCAAACCATTTGAATAAATTGCTGTAATCGACCCAACAAAGACATTATATTCTAACTAATGTCGGAAAATCTTGACTAGGAAATGGACCATTTTCTGACAAGCCAGACGTGGGGACTCTAAGCACGAGAGAGGTCAGCGTAGATCTCTAAAACAAAGCCCTAGTTAGTTAACTAAGTAGTGATTTGTACAGCAGCACACACATCTAGGATAACAACTAGGACTAGCCTTGTCATCGTCCCGAATAAAATAATCATTTAACTTTTGATTATAGTGTCGAGATGATTATTTAATCCCCAATATAAGTTATTATATGGCTATGCCATGACCTTTGAGAACTAATTAAAGACGGTATGCCAAAGCACAGGTCGTTGTCATAGTGGTTATAAAAGGGGTCGCTATCTTGTGCATCGTAAGTCCACAACTAAGATTCTGTTGTTACTAATGATGATACATGACAAAAGGATCTAGGGAAATAACGAACAATGAAGGGTGGACAACACAGCGAATGCCAATAAATATCGGAGCGAGGGAGATGAGTTTTATGCACGTATGATCTTTGTCAAGAAATTAGTTGGGGGATAAGCAAAGTACAAAGGAAAAACAAATCTCGTTATCATTAGCCTGTATAAATAATGTTTTACTATCCCAAAGTGGTCGGGACAGTTGATTGGGGCCCTTTGGAGATGAGATAGAAATCACTTCATCAAATCCCACCAGATGCATGTAAATTACTGATCTTCATCTATACCACTTGCACACGCAAAACTCTAGACTCAACAAATTCATGGGATTTGTATGGTGTTTCATGAGTCTTCAGGTGATCTAAGGCAGCCTTTGGGCACGCGATCCTGGATTATCAAAATAGCAATTTTTCCCTAAATCACTCATATACAAACATAACGTATTGCCTCAAAATCGAGACTTGGTGGTCATAATTAGTAATTTTTCTTTCTCTTCCTATCCATTGAACTAAGTTAGTAACGGTCATGGTACAAATTGTTCCCATAAGCACATAATCACAACAATAAGATTTTCTCCAATAATCTTAACTCTACCTAATCACAGTTTAAACGATCTTATTAAATAATCTTAAACTATCCAATCATGTTGATTCTAGCCATTAAACAACCTTGCTATACATATTCATGAAATCTAATTAAAGATTGTGACCTTGCCATTCTGGCAAAGCGTGAAAAGAGAGAAAGAGAGGTGGAAACTGGAGGTGGAGTGATGCTATTATTGGTGCCGGTGGCCAGAGGCAATGGCGGGAAGCTTGTAGGGTGATGAAATTGAGCATTTCGACATCAGGTTTTCATTTGAAAACTAAGGTTCCATACATAAGCTCTAAATTAGATTAACAATGACCATTAAGTTTATGGTGGATTGATATATCTCATTCATATGAAAAGTGAAGATTGAAGAGGATCTCAATTCATCTTTTGATATGATATTACAATATATTTATATAACGTTAATAACAAATATATAGGTTACAAGAGTCCTGGTTCTTCCCTATGTGCCCGAGGAACATTATGCAACCTCTGTAAGCAGGGCTAACCTAGGAAACCCCCCCCCACCCCCTCTCTAGTCTCTCTTAGCGAATACCTAAAATGCTCTGTCCATCTCCTGACATATTCCAAAGCACGACCCCCTCCCAGGCCGCAGATCTTGACGACAAACTTTCGCAATTTCCTATAAGCTGTCTCCAACGCACGGTCAGCGAAGATCTCTAAACTGACCTAAACTAAACTAAGGCCAAAAGGAGACAAAATTCCGAAGAGCGACCGACAACCCACTTGTGTCACCGTCACAACTGCAAGAATCAATTGAATTCGTGCTTGGTTCACAGCAAAATTATTGAATTTATGTCTTGAATTTGAGTTCGTACAGCAAATTCACTTTTCTATTTAGCTGATTTCGAATGTAGGGGCTCACGGTTATTGACTGAGCACAAATAGAGAATAAAGAAGGTCACTAAAAAACAAAATATGGGCATACTTTATTTTATTATATCTATTTCGGTGGGCCTAGGTCAATTTGTTGACTCCTCACCCGTGAAGGACTTCCCTTCTTGGGCGTACGAAAGAAACGTGTGGAGTCACGGAAGTCAAGATAAAAGGAAAGCAAACAGGGATTTTTGCCGCATATAAAAAGAAAAGAAGTTGAGGGTTTCTTTCCTTTAGTGAAGACCAAAGCGGACCAAAGCGGCACAAAGCAAGGCGTTCTAAGACGCTTGTATTCAAGCCGCGTGAAGGAGGAGGAACATATAGAGACATTCTTGAACGTGCGCCTATTTTGCTTTGGGCTTGAACACGCGGTGATTTGTGTTGTGAGTTTATTTCGTCCAATTAAATTATTTATTCGTAAACACTTTAGGTTTTGGCTTAAATTTAGTTGTAAAAATACTCGAGTATTTGAGCTATTTGTAACTCTGATTCTCTAATTGTAGTGAATTATTTGTTGATGGCTTTCCTCGTGGATATATGTATCGATATTCGGACCGAACCACATAAATCTCTAGTGTATTTTATCGCTCTTCGTTTATTTATATAGCATTTTCGCATCGACTTAATTTATAAGATCCTATTGTTTCCGCATTATATTCCAATAGTTATCATTCCATGCACTGTTGTGGGTCAGTATTACGATGGCCACACCAAATTACAACCGCCCCATCGCGATTGCATTAGTTTTTTGAAGCATAGCTGGAGCTTTGTGTAATGCTCCACGCTTTATTTCTTTGGATAATGATACAAATAGTTACTAAATTTTAACATAATATGTAATGTGGTTTCGAATTTTAAATGTTTTCAATACAGTTGATGAACTTTAGCCCAATGTACATTGTTGTTCTTGAGCTTTTAATTTGTTCAATATGGTTCATAGACTTTTGGTACATGCTCAATTTAATCTCTATATTGTATAAAAATGCTCAATGTTGTCCATGAACATAAACTTGAATTAACGAAATGACAACATTTAAAATTTTCGTATAATTTAAGGATTAAATTGAATATGTACCAAAAGTTCAATGACCACATTGAACAAATAAAAGTGCTGAGACAACTTTGTACATTGAGATTATATTGAATAAATTAAAAATTCAGAAATAACAATATACATTAAATCAAAATTTAGGGGGCCGTTTGTGTCATTTACTCTTCTTTCTTAGGTCTCGAGGTTGGATGAGTTTGGAGAATAAAATAAAATTGGTCAAGAGAGGCTGACGAAATTGACTGGTGGGGGGCCTCGTGCGGGTCTGGTTGCAACTGAGGACAGATGTTTTCCCTTGTTATCGTTTAGGGGCTCTCTCTGAGCAAGGAAACTATTATTGCAAAGAATCTCCATGGTGGGTCATTGAAGAGTTTCAAAATCCGTGATCTATAATAAATTTTATTGCAAGTACAAGTAGCACACCGTGTTTGGTGTCATGTGATACTTTTTGTCCTTTCGAATATGGAATTTGGGCATATAGATCTATTTGATGGACCCCTCTAATCAAGATCCATGAAGTCTTTGGTTATATTTTATCACTCTCTTTCATTCTACCTGTCAACAATTTCTTTATAGTCTTACGAGGTAAGCATAGTTAACACGACAACCAAACCAAAATCAATCCATTCTAATAGTCGTATGCAACGGTCTGTATCACTGTGATTGCTCAAGTCGGTCCCTTTACTTTACTGAAAGGATATACCGACAAACTTTTCGGTTTATCAAGCTGCTGCCCAAATTGCGCATGCGAACAAGTTCTTTTTCCACATTTATCTTGTGCTCGATGTATGTGTGTTAGTTTTAGAAAATAGTGTTAAAGGGGAGAGATTATAACTCGCTAACACAATTCCTAATCTCTAGAGGAAGAGGTCAAACTAAGACTGAAGTGGGCGAAGAAGGCCATTGGGCTTAAAATCAATGGGCCAAGGTGAGTTCGTGATGAGTGGATTGCCTTTGAGATAAGTTCTTATCATTTGGGCTTTCGGGTTTGCTTGACATAGCACTTGCATGAATCGGGTCAACCAAATAATTTCTCACAAAATCCTCTTAAAACTAAAGAGCTCTCTCTCTCTCTCTCTCTCTCTCTCTCTCTCTCGTGCTTTGTTTCCTTTGCTCAAATGCACTAGTCTTGCTTATTCTCTATTTGTTTCACAGAGAATGAATAATTTAGAAAATATTTTTAAAAAAATTGCTTGTATCATTTACAAAAGTGAATAAACGAAAGGTATTTTTATTGCCACAAAAATGTTTATATATAAATTGTTTGTTATTCAAGCAATCATTCTTAGAAAAATATTTTTGAAATCATTCATTTTTCACGATGCAAACGCAACCTAAATGTACTCATTTCCGATGTTGCCAATTGAATTATGAACCTTTTGACGATTTGTCAATGTAGTCATTTTGGCTAATTTTGATATGAAATTGCTGACGTGTACACTGTCTGTCCTACGTGGCACGGCTGTTGCTGATGTGAACAATTTTTATAAATTTCTTTTAAAAAAATTGAGATTTTTTTATTATCTTTCTATCTTTTCCTTTTTTTTTCTAAGTGGTCAGTGAGGTCATCGAACTTGGTAGAAAAAAAAAGGAAAAGAAAGAAAGAAAAAGAAAAATAATAAATTTTTTTAAAAATAGTACACATTAGCGTTAGCCGTGCCGTGTAAGACGGCCAATATCCACGTTAGTAATTTGTGACCAAACTGATGATTTGAGGACTCAATTAGTAAAATTAAAAAAATTAATGATTGAATTGGCATCCTACAATAAATTTAAGACTTTTTTGGTAACTTTTCCGTTTGATGCCAATGGACATGCCACGGGTGTCGGCGTGTCATTTGTTAAATATTAGTGAATTTTTATACTTTTTATGTAGGAGATAAAGCCGAGTGCCTAGATGGCCATACACTTTCTTTTCTTTCATAATGTTATTTTTTTTTAATACAAAAATTTGAAGACTATACCAAAAGAAAAACTAAAGTCGGTTTTTGAGATTACATTTTTATCTTTTTATTTCAGGATAATGATATAAATTGTTCACAAACTTTAACCCAATGTGCAATATGATCCCTAAACTTTAGTTTAATGTGTAGTATTATTCATGAACTTTTAATTTGTTCAATTTTGTCTCTAGATTTTTTGTGCTTGTTCAATTTAATTCCCAAACTGTATGAAAATGTTCAATATTATCCCTTAACATTAAAATTGAGGTCAGGGTTTATTGTTTTAGCCCAACCTGAACCACCATCGACCACGAATTTGAGCTCCATTCCCTGCCTAGGGTTTAAGCATAGTTGGCGTCAACGACAACGACAATGACTATGAGAATGGGTCGCACCACCAAGTTCTTGATGCTCCTCGCTACCCCTCTCTTGTCATGCTGCGCCTCCCTCTTCCACCTATAATACATTAGGGGTAAGCGGTTTCAAATTCTGCACAAGCTCTACCCAGAAGCTGGAACTTACTGGTTGGAACATGTTTATCATTTTTTTGAATCTAGAACTATCCTGCCTACCTTGGAACTTAGAATTTACCTTGTCAAAGGTTCCAAGGTCAATTCCAAGGTCTACTAAGGTTTTACCTGTATTATTAATTAAATGATTGTAGTGAATCATTACTTTTAATGACATAATTTGCTATTATAATTCATTAACCACGACTTATAGTTAAACACACGAAAAATATGAAATATTAACAAAGTAAAAGTCTAAA
Source organism: Syzygium aqueum (assembly GCA_031216185.1). NCBI lineage: Eukaryota > Viridiplantae > Streptophyta > Magnoliopsida > Myrtales > Myrtaceae > Syzygium > Syzygium aqueum. The sequence continues at coordinate 21,913,415 of CM062231.1, forward strand.
TCATAGAATGAAAAGCTCATATTAATGGTTCAAGATTATACAACTTATCATCGGATACGATGAAATATCGCATGATTACACGAAGATATATATCAGGAAAAACACAAAAATTTGTTTCATATCCTATATTCTACATATCTAGAATTTGGATCCTACTCGTCGAAATAGGTTTTTCAATTTTTGGAGCATGAAACTTATCCTACATAATTTGGAATCATGCTCACCCCTAGAAGATTCATACCCGAAGAGACTAAGAGAACTTGAGGAAGATACTCTCTCGATAAGGAGTTGAGAAGCATTATCAATACTAAGGGACATTGGTTCGGTTCTTTGGGTAAAGAAGGAAATGTATAAACCAAAGAGACACGCAATGATCAAATACAACACGTTACCAATGTTGTCCGAGTACACGATAGTCGATACGATCAAACATATCCACAGTCTACAATAGCGTATGAAGAACGGCAAAAAAAAAAAGTACTGCATATTTACCTCGATGAGATGCGATTGCGATCATGATCCGAATCAGTAAAAAACGGAGCAAGAGGGGAAGGCGAGAGTCCAACTTGAAAAGAGATTGTGAAGGCGATGCGTCAAGCGACTCAAGCAAGACGGTGGCGTCTAAGAATCGAGCGAGACCGAGAGTGACTGAGTCGAGCGAAAGACAAAAGAGCAACCGTGTCGAGCGAGACCCGTGAAGATCGAGAATGAGATCAGGTTTTTTATTTCGAATTTGGGAAAGAGGCGTGATGGAGCGAGATTTGCGAGGACATTATAGATTTTTCTCATTTCTAAGAAATAAAGATAAAAATAAAAAATTGGTTCGGTTCGGAGGTGGTCTGGGCGGGCGGCTCTAAACTCGGAACCGAACCGAAATTCACCGATTCTAATTACATGGAACCAGAGCGGTACCGCTTAGAATCAGCGGATTCGGTCCAGCTGAGGCGGTTCTTTTTGCTTACAAACGACAGAAGAAAATGAGGTAGGGGTTTATCGTTGTAGCCCAACCCGAACCACCGGCCGCGAACCCAAGCTCCCGTTCCCCGCTTTAGGGTTTAACCATAGCCGGCGGCCGCGAATGGGCGGCGCCACCAGGTTCCTGATGCTCCTCGCCGCTCCTTTCCCGCCGCGCTGCCCCTCCCTCCTCCGCCTAGCTCGCCTCCACCACCACTGCCGCCGCCCCCGCCGCCTATCTCCTCTCACGTCCCCCACTATCCACCACCGCATCCTCGGCGCTTCCACCAACCGTCTCCTCCTTCCACTCCGACTCAATTCCTCTTCGCAGCAATTTCACGCTCAGGCCATCGCGGTCAGTTACGGTCGTTTCTCCGACTCCGCTCATCCGTGGCCGGAGTGGGTCAACCTCATCCGGAGCTTATCGTCCGGTGGTTATTTCCGTAAGGAGGGGTCGGGTGCCGTGGCGGCGCGGGGAATCGGCGGCGATGCCGAGTTCGTGGCTGGCGTGGAATTGCCGGAGGAGTTCCTTCGCGCGGCTGAGGCTGGCCTGGCTTTTGCGCGCGATCGGCCTCATCTTTTGAGGTATCGTTTGTACGGAAAAAATCTTCGTTCTCTCCGTGGTTGTTTTTTTTTGGGTTCAGCGATGGGTAAATATTCACGGCTGGAGTTGGTTGCGCAGGGCACTCTCGAAGAGAGATATCGTCGTGGTGGTCGAAAATGGAGCTCCTTTCTTGTTCAGGAATGCTGATGATTCCATCAGAAAAATGAGGGCGTTCATGAGCGGGGAAGAAGTTGGTGTAAGAGCTCATTTTCACCTTTTCCTTTGCTTGTAGTTTTGTTGCGCTGATACTTCATTTGCTTGTTGGTTGTTAAATATGTACACAACTTCAAAATTGTTGATACCAAGTGAGCTTTAGGTGCTTATCTAATCTGATCTTACTTCATGTTCATGCACTTGGTGAACAAGATCATCTGGTATACAAATTGCACGCGCTTGCCTGCTTTGCCGATGGCCGACCACTCTATCCCAATTTCCCAGATCATTTGGCGTACGCGAACAGTTCTTGCGGACTCGCGTTTAGGGGTTGGATCCTAGATGTTAAGATTTCATTTTGGTCTAGTTTCCTTTTTAATTTAGAACGTGCTTCGTATAATTCGGTCAAGTGTAAGTTTCGCCATTTTGAATTTGTGGTTGTGCGGAGGTTGTGCAGCCACTTTGTTAGTATGTAGTTTAAAGTCAGTTTCGATTCTGCATACAGTAGAAAATGCTTTATCTTTTCGGTTCATTTTCACCCATTTAGTCTATTTGCTGCAACCTTGTCAGAAACCGTCCTTATTTAGGTAATCCAGTTCATTGTTTGCAGGTAATACCGTGCTTATTAAGTTTTGCTGAAACTCACCCTTTATGAGTGCAAATCCGTGTTATTAAGTTTTAGTGAATTTTTTCCTTTACAATCACAAATCGCTGCATTACTTGGAGCTCATAGTTTTTCTGTTAAGATTGATGAGGGCTCATCATTCATGACATGTCTTTGTGACCAAGCAATTCTATGGATATTGTGTTGTGGCGGTCAAAATTGACATCTTTTTTTCTGTTAAGATTGATGAGGGTTCAACATCCATGACGTGTCTTTGTGACCAAGCAATTCTATGGATATTGTGTTATGGCGGTCAAAATTGACATCTGATTTCAGCATTCTTTTTGCTTGTTTTAATTGCATAGATTGTTGATGACGATAGAGCACAGACAATTGATTTGATGAGGTATATATTGAGTTATGCCTGCAGTCCTTCCACACCGGGAAAAAGTGACTTTGGTAATCAAAATATAATTGCATCAGTACGGAATCTGCTACAGGAGATGGCAATTCCAAGTCATACTGCTCCACCTTTGAACTTTACTGGTTCTCTTGAGAACCAGTTGTCTAGTGGCCATGGACAAATTCCTAGGCCCCTTGGGCCAAATAGTCAAATGAAAAGAGGTGATTGGATCTGCCCAAGGCAAGTGCCTTGTTCTCTGTCGCCAAACTGAATTCCTTCCTGTCGTCTACGAATTTGTATAATCTGCTTCTTATGATATGACATTCGAATTGAATCTCTCTCATTGAAATTTACGAGCAGGTGTAGTTTTATGAATTTTGCGAGAAACATGAAATGCCTTGAATGTGAAGAGGCACGACCAAAGGGGCAGTTGACGGGCAGAGAGTGGGAGTGTCCTCAGTGAGTATTTGCTAATTTAGATGTTTCTTGCAAAAGGTTTAGTGAGTGGCTATCATTAGTATGAGTCCGACATACTAAAAGTTTTTATTACTATTTTTTTTACGTCCTTAGATGTGACTTCTTCAACTATGGGAGGAATCAAGTATGCTTGAGATGTGAATGCAAGCGTCCTGGAGAGATGTCATTCACTGTCCCATCTGGATTTGGTTTAAGTCGTGGTTCTGTTGAAAATGCTAATAAAATTGACATTGAGAGGAGATTAGCTACCAATGCAGAGAAGGCACCAAGCTTGTTCAACAAAGTTTCACAACTAGATAGCACTTCAGACATTTACGATGCTATAGCTGATGAAGATTTCCCTGAAATTATGCCACTGGGGAAAGGAGTGACCAGAAGTAGCTTGACTGCTGATGGAACTCCAAATATTGATGATAACTGGACTTGGAATGCAAATAAGAGACTTGATTCACCTTTTTCCAAGTCATCATCTCCAAAGCAAGGACAGACTAGAGGAAACAATTCTGGTTTTGTTCCTTTTGTGCCTTTACCTGCTGATATGTTTGCGAAGAAACCTGGAAATTCTGAAACTGAGTCGGATAACTTGGTGACAGATGGGGCTGCTTCTCTTGCTTCAAATGACAGAAACTGGGCTTCTTCTGTTACTGGAATTAACTTCTCTGGTAAGTCTGGAGCTGGTCTACCGTCTTCTTACGGGCCAGTTATCCATACTGAAAGCCAAGATAAAGAGAGAGGAGAAGAAAATTCTGAGAGATGGTTTAGGAGAATTGCAGAATTACATGATGCCCGAGATCTGCCATCTGCCACTTCTGACAAAGATTTCCCTGAGACCATGCCCAAGCATAAGGGAGAGAACCGATTTGCAGTTGGAAGGATGAAAGATCGTTCTTTGAATTCTCCAACATACAAGAGATGCGCCGCAATGGAACAAGCTAACAATTCCAACTTTGTTCCCTTAGTCCCATTCACACCTGGGTACTTTGCTATGAAGGAAAACCGGCAGCCTGGCGGTGCCAATACTACTAATAAAGGTTCTTTGGATACAAAATCAACTCCCGCATCTCGAGGGAAGCTTCAACTGGAGGCAAATGATTCAAGTTTGGTGCTGCCTAATCGCAATGGGCAACCAATGGAAAACCAGCATGTTGATGGAGGGAGCTCAAATATAGAACCTCCTGTAGAGAATTCAACTCAAAATAGTTCAACCATGACTAAAGGGGCACATAATATAGGGACGCTGCAGGACTTCAGCAATCCGCAGGCAAGAAGCGGGAGTAGTGTAGGTGTTGGATCATTTCAAACCGGTAGAGATACAAGAGAGATGACAAATCTGGTGAGCAGTTCACGCCAACCATCAGAAAGTTTCAATGTGAGAGAGCAGTGGAGAGGTAAGAGCTTGGAGGGTTCAGCTGTGAAAGAACCTAATCCTCTGGACATGTCAGAGGAGGCAAAGGCAGAGAGGTGGTTCCGACGTGTTGCCCAGATTAAGGACATTTCAGAGCTGAGCCAAATACCAGATGAGGATTTCCCATCAATAATGCCAATGAGGAAGGGAGTAAACAGGTTTGTGGTGAGCAAGAGGAAGACGCCTTTAGAGAGGAGGCTGACTTCTTCTCAGTATCGAAGGAATCTCCCTGTTGTGACCTCTGATCCTGTAAAAAACGAAAATGAGAATAAGTGATACGAGGTTTTCCAACTGTTGTAATGCTTTGTAAATCATTTACTTGGCAAATTTTTTAAGTCAATAGTTTTCTTCAGAAAGTTATTCTTTATTTAAATAAAGTCAGCAGAAAACAACTCGCGCCCTTAGGTCTCAGCTTATGTTTCCTTAAGCCTCTTTGCACCTCTTGTGCATTGCTTACAGGCAATAGAACGAGAAGAGATGAAAGCAATCTGTGTCTGGAGAAGATGGAGAGTGAGGTGTTGGAGACTGTGTGGCAGGAGGATCTTTTTTAGGGTGATAAATAATAGAAGCAGGAAAATTTTGGTTTTCAAGAAAAGGAGAAGTGGTTATAAGGGAGGGTGGGCAGTGTTGAACAGGTGGTCCGGCTGTGGTTGTGGTTCCTGGGTTCCTCGTATGTGGAATAGTGAGATGAAGCTTCATATTGTTGTTGAGGAACCTGCAGAAGTTAATTTTAGGAGAGCATTCCATTCTTTCTGCCTAGTGTAATTTATTTTTTTTAAGAATTCCAAACTCTCAGTCTTATGTTACTTACCATGATCTGGTGTTTTTACTTACTATGCTTTTGGGAACCATTTGATAAGATGATAGGAGGAGGATAGTACAGCACTGAGAATAGGAAGTATTTAATGTAGTGTCCCCATTCATCGGCGCCTCGCCAACATGTTGTAATGATTTTTATTTATGAGAAAATTAGATAGTGGAGATAAATTTATGTAAAAGGGGGGAAATGCGAATTACGCATGTTATAATTTTCTTTGCAAAATTTTTTTTTGGGCACTTGATTAAATTCTAGATATACTGGCTTGTACAGGTTAGCAAGGATGTGATAATTGATAATTATCTTAAAGAAATAGAAGGGACGTTTTGCAGGATTTTTTTTTATCGTCTTGGGTTTTAGGTCTTTATATTTAAATGGTTCATCGCTTGTTATATAATGATTCAGAGGTTTAATTTCAGCTGATGCTGTTGTGGATGACATTTAGCATCAAATGGTGTTTATAGTGTTGTCAGTAGACTCTTTGGGTAACGATAATCCTTTTAATTGGACAAGAGTAATGTTTTACGTATTAAGACCAGTGTGAGTTGATATTACCAAGTGGACCGTGTTAGAACAAAATGAGTTTACCAAATTGCTTAATAAAGTAGATTTGTAAGTAGGTCTTAATATACTAGGCTTCATTCATCGAGTAAATATAGACTCGAGCCAGAACTTGAAGTAACCAGCCACTCCATGGATAAAATTGTACTGTTGGCTCCTTGTTTCTCGGCTGCTTGTGATGTCTACATTTCACTGTCACGTGGATGACTAGAATTTACGGAAGTGCAAATCTGAATCTGCAAATGTAGTGTGCCAGAATCTGGCCACTGCTCTACTATTGTCTCTTGCGCTTTATATAAGTTGCTCTTGCTCTTGTTTCTGACTTTAGTAATCAAGGTCAGATTTTTGTGTTGCAGCAATTCCCTAGGTGAAAAAGGCAATTGAAAAAATAACTTTTTGTGCAGGTTTTGGACATCTTCCCTTATCTTTCTGAATAGGCGAGGACTAACTAAAGGTTCTTTGTTGCTGACCTGCCGGAGTTGTTTGTCCGCATAGAGAGATCACCCGGCGTGATTGAGGAATCCGTGATTAGTCCCTCCGGTCGAAGCTTTTGCATTTAGCTGCACACTCCAAGGGCTGTATATTGCCTTGTACAGTGCACACGAAGCATACGAAATTCGTGAAATTGATCACCTTAATGGCACTGGTAAGGGTGCTAAAACAGTACCATTTCATTGATTTTCTTACGCACTTCTCTGGCGTAAATTCGTATTCGGTTAATCTGGTTACTCTAGCCGTGTAAAGAGCATATAATCCTATTCCGGGTATTCTTTTTCTCCCAAAAAATCTCACATTTACTTTCCTTGCTTAGGATCACCACTACAGATTCGGAATTTGCCTACAAATTCAACCCAAAAACTTGTCGCGGGTGAATCATATAGCCTTTTTTCCCATCTTTAAGGAGGTAAATGCCGAAATCTACAGCTCTTACCACGCTTTTTGGGGGCCAAAAGGTGAATAACTCTTTAAAGTTTAGCTAAAAGGATCGCCACCACATAATGTTGAGAAAGACATCAGTAAAAGTAGCACGAGTGTCTCCTTTCCATAAGCCAATTTGCGTCTTCATCATCGATGAGACCTTACTAAATGAGCACGCTATCACGGACAGAAGCTGTAAATGTCTTAGCGATCTTTCACTTCCCAATTATGATTTTTCAATTTCCTACGTACCCAAAGCAGATCTACCCTTTAAATTAATACACAGTCTATGACAACCTCAGGTCTAACACACATCGTTTCGGCGGAGGCGATTATTCAATTCATCGAGATTCCGGCCTCCGTCAAATGGGTCCGTGATGATATCATTTTCAATTCCGAATGGAAGACAAAAAAGCATCAAACGAGACAACCGAACCTGGTCCTCTAGAGAGCCACATTGTAAGAAAAGTTCAGACTCGGAAGTAATTAATTGCCTCCAAGAGAAACCACCTTCTTCTGCTTCAACGAGGAGAGACTGTACTGCAAGCTAGTTGAGTCCATGCCTGAGTTATCACCTAACCCATTCAATACCATCAGATCAACCCCAGTTGTTGCGATGCTTTGGTTGATCAATTCAATGCGGGAGTTGTTGTGCCCGTTGCTCAAAACCTCTCCTCGCTGACTTAAACTCGTCCCTTGAGATCCGCGTTAATGGCCATTCAGTATGGGAAAGAATGGAGACAAAAAGAAGAGTTGCTAGATTGAGTTTTTGTCTTAGGTAGGTCCAATCTTAGCTTAGGAGCAACGGTGGAGGTGGTTTGATCGACATCCTCGAAAGAGGAAAGATGCGACTAAACAAATTGAGTTATTCTATCCCAAAAACCGGTCTATCTTGCTTTCAATAGGCCGGGAGGTATGAGATTTAACTCGCACTCAATCCAATATCTAACGTTAGGCATGCTGGAAAGCGCAGTAGAAGGCCGTGACTTTTCCAAGTGTGTTGATTACGAGATACTCACCAAACATCGATGCCCGATATTTTTGTTGCAGAGATCGCTAAGGGAGAGCGAAGCCCAATTCCAAATCCATCGACATGTTCAGTTTAGACACGTACTTTTTAATAAAAAAACTTAAGTTAATGAATTATGGATTAATAAAGATATATATACTGCATCTCATTACATCGATGCTCAAATATAAAACTTTTCTAACACAACTCATATAAGCATCTCAACAAGAGACATGTGAAAATTTTCCTTGGGATTCTCTAGTTTTAGTCGTAGACACGGGAAAGTCCTTTCAAGGATGGCTTCTTGGTGAAGAAGGAAATAAAGTAGGACACACTCGGCTCGCTTGACCCGAGCCTTCACCTCGAGCCACGACACTCTCTATCGGTGCCGAGAGGGTCGATCGTCGCCTAGGCCCGGCCTTCTCTCGATCAAGCACGACGGACGAGACTCGTCCATCCGCTGGTCGATCGCGCCAGCGCGAGAGGTTTCTCCGTAGAGACGCGGAAGCTCCGGTCCGCATCCCGATCTGGCACGGCCTTCACAATAGGACCTTTTCTTTTATTTTCTTTTCGCCGAGAAGACAGCCGCCGCAGGACAAAATTAAGCGCACGGTGCCCTACCAAAAGAGGTGGAGAAATTTTTCAGTGGGGTCCCAACGAGCAGGACAAGAAGAGAAGGGGAAAAGCCAAAAAAAAAAAAAGAAGCAGCAGGGGACCCAAAAAAAGGCAGGAAGGAAGAGAAGAACACGTCCGACCAAGCAAAATGAAAAGAAAGCCTCTCGCGAGCCCCGCTTCCCCCACAGAGCCACCCACCCTCACCTTCTCCTCCCCTATTCCTACGCGCCTCTCCCTCCTCCTCTCGCCTTCCCGCATTCTCTCTCGCATCCTCCCTCCTCCTTCCCCCACCAAACATCGCCATTCGAGCCTCTCGCCGTCTCCGAAGAAGACCATCTCCCTCCCCCTTCCTCCCCACTCCTCGCCTCGCCTCTCGCGACGTCGTTCAAGGCGGTCCGCCGTGCCCGGCTCCCCCGTCCTCCTCCCACCAAACACAGCGCACGCGACCATCCCCCCGGCGGCGGCGGCGGCGGCGGCGGCGTGCTGGTGAAGCCATGCCTCGTCAGCCTCCTCCTTCCTGCATTGCATCGCTTCGTCTTCCGAGCTTCCGTTTCCGGTAGGGCGTCCGCGTTTCTTCTCTTTCTTCTTCTTCTTCTTCTTCGTTGTTTCCTGCGGGGGGAAGTGGCGGATCGCGAATTCGTGAACGTGACGAGCGTTTAATGATCGATTCCATTCGCGCGCGTGACCTTAAAATCAGCTGCCGTTCTTGTCCTTCTCTTTTCTTCTTCTCCCGCTCACTCCGAAACGGCGACGTGATGTTCTCGGTCCGGAGTCGCTGATTCGTTCCCGGCCGCCGCGGAAGTCGTTATGGCCGAAAGGAACAACCCGGCCCTCGGGATGCTCTCCCGGAGATCGCTCTTCTCCCTGTTCACCGCCACGTCCGTCTTGTTCCTCCTGTCTTGGTTCTTCGTGCTGCAGTCCGCGGGAGGCGGCGGCGGCGGCGGCGGCGGCCGGCCTCGCTTCGTCGACCACGGCTTGCAGCCCACTGCCAAGCTCCTCGCCACGCTGGACGCCGGCAGCCGCGAGGGCCGGGGCGAGAACGAGGTCAATCCCTCCGTCGGGAACCGCTCGATTCTCATGGACAGCGAGGAAGAAGCCGGCGAGGCGCCGAGAGCGAAGGCGGATGTGAAATGCAGCTTGCCCGATAGTAATAATAAATTGGCCCTCAAGGTCTACATGTATGATTTGCCCCCGGAATTCCATTTTGGACTATTGGGTTGGAAAGCCGGAGGGAACCGCATTTGGCCGGACATTCGGGCTAAAGTTCCGGATTACCCTGGTGGATTGAACTTGCAGCACAGCATAGAGTATTGGCTGACCTTGGATCTCCTCTCCTCGGAGTTCGCTGATTCGTTGGGCGGTCGCAGGGCGGTCAGGGTCCGTAACTCGAGCGAAGCCGACGTGATATTTGTCCCCTTCTTCTCTTCCTTAAGTTACAACCGGTACTCGAAGGTGAACCCGCATCAAAAGAAGAGCAAGAATAAGCTGCTGCAGGAGAAGTTGGTCAGTTATTTGACAGCTCAACCAGAATGGAAGAGGTCCGGTGGAAGGGACCATGTAGTTGTGGCTCACCATCCAAATAGCATGTTGGATGCAAGGATGAAGCTGTGGCCAGCTATGTTTATATTAGCAGACTTCGGGAGATACCCTCCGAATATTGCCAATGTCGACAAGGACGTGATTGCTCCATACAAACATGTGATCAGGAACTATGCTGATGATACCTCGGGTTTTGATAGCCGTCCAACTTTGCTGTACTTCCAAGGCGCCATATACAGGAAAGATGTAAGTTCTCCCTTGTTTCCAGTGTTTAGATAGGATGATAGGTCGGTCACTGCATATGGACACCAGGGTGTGATATTTAAGTCTGTTCTTGACTTGCTCCTTTAGATACTGGGGTCTTTCTCATGCATAATTTCTCTTTCACCTTTTCTGATTTCATCTTTGTGCTTTCATTTGCTTAAACTCATTTGTAAAAGAGGAATTGTAGAAGTAAATGGTTAGCTCTATAATCTACAGTTGTTATGGGTGATGATCATCTGCAGTCCTTTGTGTCTCTTGGAATCCGTTGTTTCTGTATGTCACTTGTAATGTTATCTTAGCTGATTATCCTAGTTCACTTGTTTGACTATGAAACTCAAATCTCTGCTACTAATAATTGGTGGTCAGACTTTTAAGAAGGTTATATGAGTTGAATCTACTGTTTTTGGCGTCTTAATTACATTTGTGAGATATAGAGGTCTAAGTTCAGCCTAATTCTACTGTAATTACCACGAGAGTATACGAGGAGAAACTTTTTTGCTTATTTGCTCAGGTTTCCATCAGATGATAGATCCAAGAAAACTCTGATTTTGTCTGAATTCAGCTGAACCTTATTCCTAAACATGGAAATGTAGCTGTGGAAATTTTTATTACTAGGAGTTTTGGTGAGTGCTGTATAACCAAGGAAGCACTTCTTGAATTTTTTCATTCCTTTTTGAGTTCTTTAAAAGTAAGTTTTAAATATGAAGACTTGTTTTTTGGGAGAATCAAAGGAAGTTTAGTTTCCATATGCAACCTTTTAAAAACAAAAAATCCGTTTTTTCGCTTTAGTTTTCATCAAACCTTTCTGAGGAAGTGGGGACGTGCATAATAGTTGTGCCAAGGAAAATTCATTTATAATCAATCCAGTAATGCCTATGTAGATAATCTTTTGCGCCATTTTTGTATCGATATAGACTAATCGCAATATTCAAAAGTTCATTGAAGTTGAGAGCAAATTCTAGACTTTCTTGCTGAACTATTCCACCTGGGACTAGCTGACTCAGATGAATGCTTGTTCACCTAGATGCAAAGTCATAATACTAGGTTTTTCTGGGCACTCTATTTCCTTCAAATATGCCCGCCCACGAAATTCATTCTCAGTTATCAGTTTCCTTATTGTTTATGAGATTTTTTTTTTCTTTCTGTACCTGAAACTTTCCCCGTCTTGGATCGACATCAATGCGCGAAGTACATATAGTTGTACTTACCATTTGAGCTTGGTTTGGCTATGGCTCCCTGCCATTGTCTGTTTAAGATGATATGCTTGAGAATTGCTTGGACAGGCATCGAGTTCATGTCTTGCATGTCCTCTAGTGAATGTCCATCTTTCTTTGCTAAAAAGTTGGTTGTAATGATGTCTATGGAAATCAAGCATAAGGAATTTTCTGGAGAACATTTTGAGACAAACATTTATCTTCTTGAATGCTCTTGGAAAACTGGTCAGCTCGGGGTGTTCTTAAGTTAACAGATCAAGATATCTGATGTTTTGCCTTCTCGTTTCGGTTTTGTATCTTGCACTTATTCTTCCGATATATAGGGCGGATATGTGCGGCAAGAGTTGTTCTATCTCCTAAAGGATGAGAAAGATGTACATTTCTCATTTGGAAGCGTTCAAAAGGATGGAATCAGAAAAGCTACACAAGGAATGCGGTCGTCCAAGTTTTGCCTCAACATAGCTGGTGATACCCCCTCATCCAATCGCCTCTTTGATGCCATTGCCAGTCACTGTGTCCCAGTCATCATTAGCGATGAAATCGAGCTTCCGTATGAGGATGTTCTCGACTACTCCCAATTCTGCATCTTCGTTCGTACTTCTGATGCTATGAAAGAAAACTTCCTCATAAATTTCGTTAGGAGTATTGGGAAGGATGAGTGGACCCGAATGTGGCAGAGGTTGAAAGAGATTGAGAATTTCTACGAGTATCAGTACCCGTCCAAGGATGGAGATGCTGTCCAAATGATATGGCAAGCCATAGCTCGTAAGGTTCCTTCCATTAGAATGAAGTTGCACAAGTCTAGGCGCTTTGCTCATTCTCTGGGCCACACAGAAAGCGGACTGACATCATTCCAATCACCCAAAAATTTTTGGTGAAAAGATACACATTTCATTCTTTGTGGCTCCTTTTTTTTTTAAGAGCGTTCAACGTTGTCCTGCTTGAGAAGACAGAGAGCCACATGTCCTCTCACTGCAAATTTTGAGACTGAAGCTGTAATTGTTGCGGAGAAATAGAAAGGAATGAAGTAATTGTCTGAGCAATAATTCCAGAATGGATAGCTTTTTTTGAACTTTTCAGGGATTTATGGCCTCATCCTATAGAATTTACCGTGTGCGACCACATTAAGTGACGGATCTCTTGGGAAGCCGAACAAGTTCCTGAATATTCGAATGGCATTACAAGTTCCTAAATGTGATTAAGATGGTTATAACATGTTACTACTAATGAATTCAACTGATTTATCTGTGATTCCGTCTCTTATGCTGAAATTACAGTCAACATCTGATTTTCATCTTTGCTCAAGTAACAAGCTTCAATCTCAACTCCTGGCTTCACCCAGCATTCAAGCAATATATTTATTTGACAGAGTGGGCATGCTGTTTTCTCATGATTAGTCCACATTTTAATCAATCTGATCATTCTTCGACTAATGCATATAGCTTCCTATGCTTTCACCCGAAAGTATCAATTGAAATTATCTTGGAGCTACAAAGATTGCCAGATCCTTGCAAGTCAGAAACTGGTATAGGTCCTCTTCTTGGAAGGATTCTTGCAGAGGACTAGGTGCACCCAAAAGTGCACCGATTTCACTTCTCTCTTTCAATAACAAGAGGCTCAAGCAGAAAGCGGAAAGCGCCTGATTCGAAATGAATCTTGTTTGAGCTAATATTCAGTATGTTTGGATTAATAAGCCAATCATATCAATCTGAATTGGAATCTGAGCCATCTTGAAAGGACATTACACCTTCAGTGTTTACTGAGTTGAGCCGCCGCCTCATCTTTTCAGTCACACGGACCCTGATAGTCGATACAAGCATATGCATGCACATGCGCATACCTTACTAGTAACAGATCAAGATAAGCAGCCTTCAAGATAAAAATCTCACGCTCTCTCTTTCATTCCCATATTTCTCAAGTAGAGACCAACTCGAACAAAGGTCAGAGTCTTGCAACAAAAACAGCCAGCAACTTTACACCTGCTTCTCTAATAGAACAGATGACTGCAACGGCAGGAATGCGCTTGAGCAGCAGCCTCTCTCCCAGTATCTTTCCTATCTTTGCAGCAGCCGCCACATCCCCGAGTGGACTCCATGCTCAGTCTCAAAGCCCTCTCCCGCGAGCTCGCCAATGATGCGACAGTGGCAGTACGTAGGGGAATGGACCACTTGGCACTCACGTACTTATTGGTAAAGCACGTCTTCAGAACATGAGGCTTCTGAAAAGCTATTCATTCTCGGCAGCTTAGCTGGCGGTTGAATAACCATCTCTGTGTTGGGAACCAGCATAACAGACTTTGAATAGCTAGAGCGAAAAGCACAAAAGTCACATTAAAGGGAAAACAAAGAGAAGAGAAGTACAAACCACGAAGCAATAACTTTTCTGTATGGTATAATTGACAGAACCACAGTGCGTAGCACGGGCTCAATACTTTTCTTAACTTTAATATGATTTTTGAAGCTTCTGGAGAGAGAAATTAACCATCACCATCATGTGCTATAGTCTCTCTTTTCATGAATAGCATTAATATCATTTTAACTGTAGAAATTCTCCCTTCTTTTAATCTTCATGAAACCTTGGTAGAATTCTTTATTTTCTTCACACTTCTATGGCTTTATTTGTCTCAGAGTTGGCGAGCACCTATTAATTGTCAAAGATCAACAATTATGGGATTGACCCATCCTGGAATTGACTCAATGACTAAGGCATTCCCATACTTTCGGCTTTGGAGTCGATGATTGTGGATTCGATTCTTATCCTGGAGAACTCAGATTTAGATGAAGGGAAATGACATTGAGTTGCTGTGTAAGTTCCCCTTTAAATAGCAGACTAATTACGGTTGCGCTCCTGGATTTTGGATAAAAGAAAAGATTGACAATTTTGTACAAAGCTTACATAGCAATGAGTTTTCTCCTTAGAGCAATGAACTTTTTCTGTACAACAGTAAACTAAATGTTATTGGAACTTAGTAGACATATCATCCCTATAAGCCTTTGCACTTTATCAGCAAAGTTCTTGATCATGATGACGGTGACATCGTGTGCAGTCAGATTTGTTCGCTTTGTGTTATTGCTTTTCTTCTGGGGGCGTCAGGCTCACATTTTCACTGAGAGCTATGAGATTCCCAATGCCTTGGCTGATTTATCGCCTCTTCTGTCTATTTTCATACTTTTGAACAGCATCCAACCGGTGCTCTCTGGTACTTCTTCTCCACTATTCACTCCTGAACATATGACTAAAACTACTCTACTTCATACAGAACTTTTTGATGTTTATTGATTGTCACCGATGTGAGTGGACGTGATTAATTAATCAGTCCATAAATATTCGAGAGATATAAGGTCATCCATTCTACAACATGAGTGATAACCAGTGGATTGAATGTAGTAAATACGAACTGCTCAATGTTTGCATTGTGCTCACTAGTAGTTTAAGCATTTGAGCTTGAGTATTTGCCATTGATTATCAGGGGCAATGCTAGCAAAACTCTTGTCAAAAGATGGCCTGATGACCTAAATCAGTAGCCGCAACACTTGCTGGGCTTTGAAATGAAGAATTAGCTTCACACGCTGATGTTTGACTAAGCTTCTTTCAGAGATCCAGTCAGATTCTTGATTACATACCTATACATTGTTGATGCAAAATGCTAATGCTTTTGGTGGGACGATAAATTAAAGTGATCAAAGTCTCATGCGTGTTTTTACTGCTTTCTGTATAATTCTGATCAGATGAATTGAATTAAGACATCGACTGCTATGCTCGCTGTACATGCATGCGCTCTTCGTTATAGAAATCTGTAATTTTTCTCCTAGAAGTGTTAGTTCCATTCTATGAAACCGTGGGTACACCAAAAATGTTCTCATTGACAAAAAGTACAAATCCACTTTCCTTTAGGTGGTATGTGTAAAGTAATAGTTTACCAATCTGATACAATTTATAGATCCATTGACCTTAAGTCCTCACTCTTCAGTCTTCTGTGCTATTCCCTGTGTTTTGGCTTGACATCTCAGACGGTTTCAAAAGCCAACGATTCAGGCGTTCTGACGCCATGATTACCTGTAGCAGGTAGGCATGATTGTTTTTTAGCAGGTGTAATACGGGAAACTATGGAAGAGAATTCGCGGTCACGAATCTAATTAAGTGCTTCAAGTGCAAAATCTTCGAACTTTGATCTTCTTGTCAAAATTACCTGTTCATCCCAATTTGTTTTCCATGTCATGTAGACAAGAGCAAGCAATTGTGAAGTAACCCCACAAATCATTCCTATCCATATTCCCTGTAAGCAAATTAAATTGAACTGTTAGATGAAAGTAGACCCAAGTACCGGAAAAAGGTGCGATTTCCGGAAGTTGATTGCTTGAAACCATTGAAGTCATATATAAGCTCTGAATCATACCTTGACCTCCAAATGGGCAACATATCCAAGTACAGCTCCAATGGGGACCCCAATCAGGTAATAGCATCCAATATTAACAAAAGCAACCCCACTTTGCCATCCTGCTCCTATGGCCACCCCTGATTTCACCCAAAATTTTTCAACTCATCATCAAATTAAAGAGAATTATCATGTTGAAAATGCCATGGAAGCGAGAACTCGATGTTATTGTTGATATGTAATTATCTCGTTCAAAAACTTTGCTAAGAATTTCTATTATAAATGTGCACAGTTCCTGCTTGCCTGTGAGAACTGGCTGGACGGTGTTCAAGAACACCGATAGTGCAAGCAGGTAAGAGAGTTCAGACACAGACTTATCCACTTCCTCGTTGCTTGTGAACAAATTTGCGATTTGGTAGCCGTAGAGAAGGCACAGGACCGCACAGACCAGCCCGAAACATGTCGCCGTACTGAAGATGACTTTGATGGCAAATTTTGCTGCTTTGGTGTTCCCTCTCCCCAGCTCATTCGAGACTCTCACACTAGCATACACCAGAGATCAGCAGACACAGAACACTTCAAAAAACCAGAAAGTGGAGCCACACTTTTGATCTTCTGAGGTAAAAATCAAAACTAATAGAGAAAAAAAACCAACATGTTTCAAGTTCTTTTTTTTGTAAGGAAAAAAAAAAAAGAACTTGAAACATGTTTCAAGTTCGTACCTTGCTGCAACTAAGAAGCCAAGGCCGATCATTAGGACCCATGCTGCTATGCTGAGGCTGAGAGGCGAATATTAGGATCATTCAACGAGAGTGACACAGGAGCGAAAATGAAAAGAAGTCGGGTAGGAATGTGGGTACAAATTCGTTGATATGATTACCAGATGGAGAAGGTTGATATAGTGACTGTTGCATTTTCCATGTACCCAGCAAGCAATACAAGAACAGAGTTGTACCACAACTCCAAGCTTCAGAGAAACAAACACAGTGAGTGCGCAGAATTCCTGGAGAGACAATGTTCTTTGGCTTGCTCAGATCATGTTCAGATGGGCTCAGGCAACGGGATTTGCTTATGATAAACCATATGAAAGTATGGAACACGACACTTGCTGCCTAAATTTGTTTTAACAACTTAATCAAAGCGATTATCGTATAGGAAAATGGTGAGACGCCAACAATGAAGACGTGGGTGCCTGTAAGTGTCTAATTGTCTGTGCTATAATTTGCTTGACATACACCTGAAATTATATCCTTCCGGATTGTCCTAGCATTTCACTTTTATAGTTCATATATACATCTCCTCTTAGGAAAATTAGTTAGCAACTCAAATAAGTGTTAGTAGCCAAAAATAGCTTGTGATTATCGGAAAAAAGTCACTCAAATATATAATAAATTCATCTCATAGTCGGTAAATTTAAGGCATTGGTGAGAAAAGCAAATAAAATCTGATAAAAGATAAGAGAAATTGATGACAAGCAAAATATAAAAGGTATTGGTAATTACATAAAAGTATTTGTAAGTTATAGAGAAAAATCAAGTCATTGATAATATTTTTGGTTAATATTACGAAAAACCCCAAATTTATACACATGTGATAAATTTACCCAAAACTAATATTTTGACCACATACACATGTAACAAATATACCAACAACTAATTTTTTGATCACCAAAATTCCAAGCCGGTATACTTATGACAAATTTACCCTCCAATAAATTAGATTAATACTACGAAAAATTGCAAACTGATAAATTTGTGATAAATGAAGGGGTAAAACCCTAAACTGGTACGGTACACCAGTCAACTGCGACGTGTCATTTAGCTCAGCAATTTGATGGTAAATTTAACGGAAAGTAAATTTGTCACAGGTGTATTAGTTTGGAGTTTTTCGTGGTATTAACCCTAATAATTTTTACCAACACAAATTGTGAAACTTACAACTCTTTCGGAGATCTATCGGCAGAAAAAAAAAACTATTTTTCTCAAGCATGAACAGTAAAATCGTCTCACACTTCACAAGTGTTAAGGTAAGAAGTAAATGTTAGAGATAGTAAAAATTGCCCAAAAGAAAAATGCTTGGGGATATTACGATTTCTTGACCTACCAGAGCATCACGCCGGAGGACACGGAGAGCTTGACGACCGGCCACAAGCTACTGAAAGCCGCCGTGGAGAACCCTTGCCATGTCTCCCCACACCACCCGCCAAATATATAGACGAACTCGGCCGCCACCATCAACCAACACGACACGTTCATCGCGCCGAGTGCTCCGGCTAGTCCCCAGTCTAGCATCATCACGAAAAGCCACGAAAGGAACAAGTGGAGCAAGAACGACACCGCGGCAAACCAGATGACGATGGAGTTCCTCTGTTGTGCCTGGAGGAACATCTGGATGGTGGCGCTGAAGACGGTGCTGTACATGACGGGGATGAGGCCGAGGGCCACCGGCTCGGCCTCATCGGCTATGGAGGCGTCTTCGCCGAGAAGGGTGAAGACCGGAGTGGCGAAGATGAAGGCCGGGATGAGGACGGTCGTGGCGGCAGTGCTGACAATCCAGGAGCGTTGGAGGTAGATGCCCATCATGTGGTACTGCTTGGCTCCGAAGGCTTGGCCGCAGAGGGTCTCGGTGGCGCTCGACATGCCCAGCTTGCGCAAGCGAAAGCAAACCCGGCACATCACTTCAGTAAACCAATTTTGTACCAAACAAGAAAGAAAGGCGAGCAATGCCGCGTACCGTGACTCCGCTGACGAACCTCACGAGTATGGTCTGCACGATCGCGAAGGCGGCGAATTGTAGCGCGCTGATATGTCCGATGAACGCCTGGGTGACTATTATTATCCCGAATAATGTCACCCTCGACAATATTGCAGGGAATGCGATCCTCCACATCGTCTTTGTTTCGTCCCAAATCCTCCATCGCAGTCCTCTGGTCTTGACCTCGTCTTCTGATCCCAGAAGCCTCTCTTCCATCCTCTGGTCCATGACAGCTTACTTGCTTATCTGGAAAAGGCAAACACATATGGTTGTGATGGATTTAAGGCGCGCAATTTCGCTGCGACAAAGCCTACGTTATAGGCTAAGTAAGAAAGTTATACTTGATCATGGAATACCCCACTCCAGTTTAACACATTGCAGCAATAAGTCAAAATCCAGATAAATGGTCTAAATATGAAATTATTTGCATTTGACGGCATGAAATTTCGATACAAGTTGTACCCCTAGTTCACATGGATGTCTTATACTCTTAACTACTAAGCCAACCTTGTGGGGGCACAGTTGAAGGTCAATGATTTTCACTTTAAAAGTTTGAGCTATTAGGTTAATATATGATAGTAAAGTGACGTGATCAACACGTTTGAGTTTTATGTAGGACTAGTTATAACTTGCTCTCTTTTGTATTTGATTACCTACCATTGATAAGTTACCGTGACATTACTTACCGTGCAATAATACGAAGAAAAGTTTTCACGTTTGGTTTATGAAAATTGGTATCTTCTCTTATAACACATGAACACTCAATTAATTTTGAATGATTTTATAATGACGCACTACATAAAATACCTTCTCTTAAACTTACCGTCCATGTCGTTTTGATGAAAAAAGTTCGCTAGCTTATATTTTCCTAATAAGCTTCCTGATATTCGTGTTGACAAGTCAAAGGAGATTTTGAGTTCTAATAGCACTACACGGGGACGCGAACAACTTAGAGAGTTAGAGTCGTACAAGTTGCTAATTTTGGAGTTCTGCCAAGAATTCCGTTTTGACATTGTGGGAAAAAAGACAAGAGTTCCATTAATGCAACTTTTTAGTTGATGATAAATAGCATAGCTTTGTCAATATGTCAGCATCACCACATGTTCATATATCCCTATATTAAAGGGAAAAGTGTCATAAAAACCTTAAATTTTTTGCATTGATGCTGATTGAATTTTAAATATTTTTTTTTGTATCAATTGAGTCATAAACTTTTTGTTTTTATGCCAATTCAGTTCTTCCGGCTTTATGACTCAATTGGTACAAAAAAAAAAAATTAAGGACTCAATCGGCACAAATGCAAAAAGTTTACTACTTTTTTTGACACTTTTCCCCTTATTTAGAAATGCGAGGCATGTGGACTGGTAGCTGTAGTCAGCTCCATAGATGTCTCGAAACCAACTTCCAATGTAATGATTGTTCTTGCCTAATTAAGTCCAATGAGACATCGAGCGTGAGTCAAGAGACGAATACAAGTTCGTCAATCGACATCACCATGTGATCATTAAGCTGAACCAATGCTTTTGTATGCTGAAATCATTGATCTTCAGCTGTGTAACCTCGGCAAATGATGCTAATACTATTGCTTACATATTCAGCGGGTTTGATTATGGCGCAACCTAGAAACACATTGGTTTAAAGCATTTTATCCGCGATGGCCATTCATCCTCGTCTCAGTAATGGAAGAAAAAGAAGCCTTTCCGGCAAAAGTTACGAGGATACATTGGATCAAACTTGTGCACTTCCAAGCAATAACGTGTTCCGACGCCAAAGCTACTAAAGACTCTACTTAACCCATCTGCACAAAGTAATCAATAAAGAAGAAGAAAGAGCTTACATGCAGTGGGCTTGCGCAAGTCGCTCTTCCAGTAACTGCTTGTTATGTTGCTTAAGAACGGCTGATGGACACTAGTTTGCACAACTACAGAAACATATTTATTAGGTTGTAGAGGAGTAGACTCACTCTTGGAAGAGAGGAGAAGGTGGTGTATTTTCGAGAGTAAGGATGATAGACATGAGGCTTGGTCTCAGTTGTGTATGATATTAGACTGATGTGACCAACACGAATAGGTCGCGTATTTTTAACTACTGAGTCAAACTCATGAAATATAAATGAAATTCAATGATTTCCATTTTAGAAGTTTGAGTTATTAGATGAATGTATCGTATTAAACCGATATGACCAACACTCTTGAGTAATATGTCAGATTAGCTATGACTTGCTCTCTTGCCAATTTAATTACCTATCATTGATAAGAAATTGCCACATGAATTACCTAAAGATATGCAAGGAAAGCTCTCAAATTTGGATTATAAAAGTCGGTGTCTTCTCACATAACAAATGAACATCACTGTATTTGAAAGATTTATTATACCGCAACTCCCATAAAATGCCTTCTCCTAAACTTACCATCCATGTCATTTTGATGAAAAACGTTTACTTGCCTATACCCAACCAATAAGCTTTCTTATGTTCGTGTGGATAAGTCAATGAACATTCCGAGTTCTAATATAGCACGACACGAGGACATTACAACTTCCTTGTGACTGTCACCTCACAGCAACATAGAGTCGTACAAGTTACTCATTTGGAAGTTCTGCCAAGAGTTTTGCTTTGACATTATGCCAGTAAAAAAACGCAGAGTTCCATTGGTTGCAGTTTTGTAGCTGTGGACAAATAGAATAGATTTGTCAACACTTCAGCATCACCACCTGTTCATATTCCTACCTAGATGCAATGCATTTTGGACTGGTAGATATTATCATCTCCATAGATGTTTCCACACAAACTTAAAGGAATAAGCTGTTCTTGCCCAATTTTGTCCAATGAGATATCGAGCAAGTCGAGAGATGAAAACAAGTTCGTTAATCGACATCACCATATAATCATTCAGCCAAATTAATGCTTTTGTATGCTGAACTCGTTGATCTTCAGCTGTGCAGCCTCAGCGAATGACACCAATACTACTTAGTACACACTCAGGGGGATGATTATGGCACAACCTATTAATGAACACTTCGCTTAAAACCAATTTTCTCCATGATTTCCGTTAATCCCCATCTCAGTTATCGAATAAAAAGAAGCATGTACGGCAAAAAACACGAGTTATTATAGTTACATATTATAGACTTGAGAGATGTGGAGTCGGGACTACTTCGAACTTACACGCTTCGCGTGTTCCGACACCAAAGCTGTTAAGAACTCTACTTAAACCCATCTGCAGAAAGTGATTAAGAAAGAAGAAGAGCAAGAAGAACTAGGAAGAACTTACGTGCAATGGGCCTGCGCAATTGTCCCCTCGATAACTGCTTGTTATGTTTCTTAAGAACAGTTGATCGACACTAGCTTGCACAGCTGCAGAGACATATTCATAAGGTTGTGGAGGAGTAGACTCGCTCCGAGGAAGAGAGAAGAAGGTGTATTTTCGAGAGGAATGGTGATACACATGAGGCTCAGTCTCAGTTGTGCATATATATGCTCGAAGGTCTTCGTCCACTTTCTTGCAAAAGCCACGTTTGTCAATGGAATCCGAGCCGACATGCTCACACATGAAATTTTTCCAATTAAAAACAATTTATAATAGGTGTTTCCGCAATTGACGGGAAATTTATTTTCACTTCTTGCTCTTTCTCAGTATAGAGAGAAAACCATTCAAGATCGAGACCTGCGTAACAGTGTGCAACTAATTTTCTAGGGTTGAAGGAAAGGTAAGCCCCTAACCAAATAGCCCATCATGTCGAGTTTGAAAGTGGGAAAGGGTAGGACCATATGCAACTTCATATGGTTATCTTGCTGTTAATTATTTAAGAGACGACTATATAATTCATTTTGTGACTCGCTTTTACTATTTTCAAGAAGGGATTGATGGCTATTGCACTGTTAGGCACGACAATTTTGGAATATGTTTTGTGTATAATGTTTAATTGAATGAATATGTTTTGTGTATAATGTATGGTCGAATGTGTTCATTGATGTAAAAGTCCCGAAAGTACATAATCGATGGGATTAAATATAATAGATTATAGTTTGATTATCAGTCCTTTGGACTAGGGTTTGTGTCTTGGTTTGACTTCTGACTGATAATGTTTGTTTTGAGTTTTCTCTTGGCCTCAGGGAAGACACGTCATGGCCAGAATAAATTTGATCTCGCGTAATTTTAAACAGGTCAAGATACTTTATAATTTTAAGGGAAAATTTCAAATCAATACCTAAAACGGGGTCATTTTCTCAAAAAGGGATTTAAAATGGACATAGTATCAAATAAGGGCATGAAATATCCAATCAATCTCAAATAGAGGTTTGAAGTGCCCAATTAGTTTTAAGTAAGAGTTTGGGTTCGTCGGCCGGTCAAATGCTCATTGGCAGGCGAGCACGTCACTGTTCCGGCGATCGGAACAAGGACAATTTTGTCTTTTACTTTTATTTTTCTCTTTTCCTTTTCCTTTTCTTCTTGTTCTTTTTTTTCTCTTTTCCCTTCGTCAGCCATAGCTGGCGTCAGGCCAGGGTGACTCTTGTCGGATCCAACAAGGGCAACCCTGGCCCTCGCTGGATTTGGCGAGGGTCGCCCTTGCCTGCCCAGCCTAGGCGAGGCCGGCCCTCGCCCGACGCAGGTGAGGGCCAACCTTGGGTTTCCCTTGTCGGCTTCGGGTGAGGGCGGCCCTCGCCTAGGCTAGGCGGGCGAGGGTGACCCTCACTAGACCCTCGTCGACGTCAAGTGGCCCTAGCTCGATGCCAGCGAGGGCGGCTTTTGCCTGAGGCTAGCAACCTCCACCGATAAAAAAAGAAAAAGCTAAAAGACGAAATTGTCCCTGTTCCGATCGTCGAAACAGTGACGTGCTTGCCATATGGTGAGCATTTGACTGGCCGGCAAACTCAGGCCCTTACTTGAGACTAATTGGGTACTTCAGGCTCCTATTTGAGATTGATTGGGCACTTCAGGCTCTTATTTGATACTATGTTCACTTTGGACCAATTTTTGAGAAAATGACCTCATTTTGAGTATTGATTTAAAATTTTCCCTAATTTTAAGGAGAGAAATACATGTACATATTGACTAGCAAATTGAGTAGATAGCATTCATTGGTTGACTTGATTGAGCAGCCACAAGTACAAAATTAATTAAAAGATGGGTTTGCAGGAGATAATCCTTTTAGTTTGGTTATTGGTTTTCCATTTTTTTTAATCTTTTTTGCCTAATTTTGGAAGATTGAACATATCATTAATCATAACAAACCCCAGCTTAAGATGGACCTAAAATCTCACACCTTTGCAAATATGAGAAATCAAAAATCATACAAGACAAATCGATTCTAATTGCATTCCACGTACTTTTACATTTCATTTCATATATGGTTAAATGATTAATTATACTAATTTTTTTATAAGTCCACTAAAAGTCTTAAAACTTGTCATGAAAGTGCAATTGAATTATAAAACTTTCAAAAAGTACAATTAAGTCTTAAAACTGATCAAATCAATACAATCAAGTTCTTCCGTTAACTCCATCCAACTTGGCTAACGGAAACGCTAATGTGTTTTAATTATTTTATCTCCTCTACATGTAGTTGACGTGGCAGAAACTTGAAGGATAAAGCCAAAACGACATTGTTTTTGTCCAAA
Organism: Syzygium aqueum; assembly: GCA_031216185.1. Classification (NCBI taxonomy): domain Eukaryota; kingdom Viridiplantae; phylum Streptophyta; class Magnoliopsida; order Myrtales; family Myrtaceae; genus Syzygium; species Syzygium aqueum. The sequence continues at coordinate 21,937,701 of CM062231.1, forward strand.
TTTGATCTTTTAATCTAAATATTAAGAAAATTAGATTAAAAAATAAACAAAATAAAAAAGAGAGAGGAGGGAGTGCAAAGCCAAGGCCCTTGTCACTGCCACCCCACCAATGCCGAAAAGGATTAGCGATGGCGCAGCAAGGGTTGGCTAGGGTCGGCCAGGGTCGCTGAGCCCCAGCCAGTGGCCAACAACCTTGGTTGACTGCAGGCGAGGGTTTGTCGGCCCTATCCTAGATCTGATTGAGAGACATCACCAGTGGGGTCGTTGCCCCACCCGCCGCCAATGGTCATCCTCGGTAAGATCTTTAGGGCCAAGGTCTACCCTCACGGCACTAACCCTTTCTAGGGGGGGTGGCGGCAATGAGGCCCTTGCCCTCGCCCTCTTTTGCCTTCCTTTTTCTTAATTTTGCTTATTTTTAATCCAATTTAAATATTAAGTAGACTAAAAAAATCATATTTTGACCAAAAGAACATTATTTTGGCATTATCCTTCATGTTTTAGCCACATCAGCACCACATAGGAAACAAAATATAAAAAAAGCCACGTTAGCGTTTTTTATTAGCCAAGTTGGACTGAATCAACGGAAATACTTTATTGCACCAATTTGACAAGTTTTATGACTTGATTGCACTTTTTAAAAATTTTAAGACTCAATTGCACTTTTTTTTTTTGCAAAAGTAGTCAAGTGTGGCGCATGTTGTATAATCACCTAATTATAGGAGAATGGGCGAAGTGATCGTCAAGACAGAGGGCTCAAACAATAAGTTGAAACTTTTAAGAAGCTTTTTGGATGACGAAGTGATGCATCTATGAATTGAATAACAAACTAAGAAGCGCTTTGTTGCGGCACAACAATCGTCCACGTCAGTGTCGATCATCCTATGTGACGCAACAATTATCCACGTCAGTAACGACTGTCCTATGTGTTAGTGCCATGTAGGACAAACAACATTCACATCAGCAATTTCCTGTCAAATTGAATTAGAAAATTGTCAAAAGTTTAGAACTGTAAAATTGAAAAGTTTATGACTAAATTTATCATTGTAGAATAGGTTTAAAACTTTTTGGACAATTTTTCTTTGCAGGTAACCCTGCCTCAAAGCCTTCGCACATACTTTGTAAGATTTGAAAATGAGACCTTCAACTCTCTTGTTAGAAATCTCTTGATGTCCCAATCAATTGTCCAAATCTCGAAGTTGATATTTTATATTTCGACGATTGTTACATGGTTGAATCAACCAAATTGGATTATTGTATTGGAAGAGATCGCATCGGAGGCCAATAAACAATACTTAGTTTTTTTTTATCGAAAGAAAATTGTATTAATTGCTCAAAAGGATATATGAGAAGTATATAGACTTTCATGGAAAAATAAATCGAAGCAGAGGAAAACCCAAAATACTCTAAAACAATGCCAAATCTAGAAAATAAGGAGGATCAAGAGAGTATCAGTAGGATTAAGCATACACTCGTTTCACAAGAACAGATCTATCAAGCAAAATAATCGGCGTTCGATCACTAGATCTCGTATTGTCACGCCCCGGTCCTGTACATCAAGGCTCAGGCACATGACTACCCTTCTTAGGTCATTTAATTACGATGTCCTAGGAGGCGTCTTCGACTCATCGTGTTATCCAACAAATAAGCACATGTGGAAGCGAAATCCAAATCACACAGCCAACAACAACAACAACAACAACAACAACAACAACAACAACAACAACAACAACAATAATAGGGATAGCAAGGGAAGCACATTTATAAAAGCATGCTTCATGTATGTGCATGAACGATCCATATCAGAAGTAAGGATAAATACATGCCTACTACACGGGCCCTTTTTCCGATTACATCACAAAAAGTAGAGAGGGTTGGGGTCTACTTAGCTCCTCTATCTACGAGGGCTACCTAAAAAGAAAAGAACATGGCTTCCGCCACATTTGAGCATGCTATGGCTCAAGTTTGGATCCGACTCCGAATCACTAACGACATCATCGGGGATGCTTGACACCATAGGGTTTCACAGGATTGCGCTCAGCGCACTCAGGGGTCCATCAAAGTCCTGGAGAGGTCCCCAACGCTCTCCCTCGAACCAAACATACCATGCTTTAAAACAATGAGGAACCAAGTTGGTAAGCCCCTCGTTGATCCAAACGGTTGTCGTATATTTCTCGTACGTCATATTTGTCTCCGGTGCTACATACTCAACCACCTTACATCTTGGTTTATTGGGACACCAAAATGTACAATTCGAGTGTCCAAACTAGAGGCCTGAAAATGGTTAAGCAACAACACATAAGTAAAACTTTATAAGTAGAACTTCTAAACCTCCAGTAGGATGATACCTCGCCTTGGAAACATGAACGGTAACCTCAACCTCTTGGCATGCCAAAACGCAATCAAATAATTACATGTGAATACTTACCTCCCATCGGCATATATGATTCACACAAATAATCACACTCGAAGTCTCGCTTCCAATTGCTGTAATATTTGCCTCTTTTTTTGACTAAGTCAAAAGACTTAGGCTGAAAAAAAAAAGAAGAACAGAAAAGTCAAAAAGTGAAGATAAAAGGAAGAAAGAGAAGTTGGTCGGGGAAAACAGAAGAAAAAATAGAGAAGAAGAAAAGGAGAAAGGGAGAGTTTGTGTGTACGGGTCCTCGCCGAGCCGTTCCGACTATGTAACGTAACGACTAGTAAGTACTCGCAACCCTCGTTAGTCCTATCGGAGTAATTTTTTGATTAGGGTTCGGAAATAAGAGTTATGTGGATTTGAGCTGCGTAGTCCAAGTTTTTGGGTTGTCAAGTCTTAAATGTTCATGAAAATGAAAAATTATGGTGTTGTGGGGCTGTGCGTTTTGACGGATATCGATTTGGAGTTACGGTTTGTCCGGAATCAAATTTTCAAGTTGAGAGCATAATCTGGAATTTCGTGAACAGTACTTTCCAAGGCTTTTATTATCATTTTTGGGCTTTTGTTTGGGTTAGTTGTGCTGGGACATTCATAGTATGCTAGATGATCTTCGTTTTGAATATAAGAGCGTGCAAAACGGAGTTCGGTGGAGGAAGTTATGGCGTGTGGAAATTTGGCGCGCGAGTTGTTCGTTGTGGTTGGCATTAGATTTTTTTCCATTGAGCAAGCCGTCGTAGGCACGTGGATGTCAGGTTATTGGCTAGTTAGCCTTAGCTTTTTCGAGTCGCGCGTTAGGGGAAAATATTACTCGATTTTGATTCGTTTTTCGTATGGTTGATAGGATTTTGGAACCGTCGGCTCAAATAACACTTATGTGTTAGTTTTTTGGATTTCCAGGTGAGGGACATTATATCTTCTATGAATTTACAAATTCATGTTTTGATAATGAGATATAATTTTTAATACAATGGAGCATGTTTTCTGCATAAATTGGATCGATCATTTGCTACCTTTTGTCAATTGTGAAATGAGTTGAAAAGTCTTATGACGTTATTGAAATGAAGCTTTTGTGAATGCTTATATTAAAGGTTTTGTGAAGAGGATTATCCGAGGGCTATTTTTGTTGCGAAATGTTTTGTGATATGGACTTATTGATGTTGATTATGGATTTTTGGATTGAGTTATAAGTTGTTGCTGTTCGTATTCCTATGTTGAGAACCCGTTGAGGGGGGTATGCATACTGTCAGGATATCCTTCTGGACCGAACCGCCGGCTTATAATAGGTGGTAGACCTTGTCAAGAGAGATAAACTTGGTCGCCTTTGTCACGGCGTTAAACTTAACCATAGTTTGATGACAAGCATGAGATTAGTTGATGGATGAACCATCAACGTGTTATGTGATGAGATTAGTCAATGGATAGACCATTGATGATTAACTATTATTGTTAAGTAAGTTTTTATTGAGTAATTTGATATGGATGGCTTTTATTGAAAAGTTATCATACCTTTAAGATATTTTTGGCTATATTGTACTTTGAGTTTGAGTTATGGGTTGTGATATTTTTGATATTATCGCATAGTGATTGTTCGATCCGCTTAGAAGAAAAATGTTACTCACTGAGCCGTGGTAGCTCACCCCTTATCTTACATACCTTTCAGGTTCTTCTGCTGGCTGCTAATAGGGCGTGAGCGGGCGTTAGTCGGAGGATTTCTTTTGATTGTGGAATTTTTGGGTACGTTGTACACAGTGACGTTGAGCTATTGGAATAGTTTTTTTTTTTGTTGGATTTGTATATATCCTTTTGATGGTTTTAGAAAGTTCTGATGTTATTTGGGTTTTGTTTAAGTTGATGCTGTGTCCTTTGGGTGAAAGGACAGTCGTGTTATGATCCCGTTTGGTTGTGTTCGGGGTGTGACAATTGCAATGCGACAATTGCACATAGTAATCAAGAACACTTCATATCACACAACCATACATAATGCATCCACACGTGTTCCGATTATTATGACCGCTTAGGGCCATGATCAACACTCGCGTTGGTGGTCATCCGGCGTAGTCGGGCATCATCCTACCCTATCGGACATGTAACATCTCGACCTCACTCGAAGACGGCATTCAATTTAGAGCATCATTCCGAACTCTATCGCGCACGGCAACCGAAATCCATCGAGCATTTGAAATCTATCGGGCATTGTCCCCCGCAAATCATACTAGTACGAAATCATTTATGTGATCACACAAGCACATCAAGCACTCATGCCAATTATTGTCTTTCACTTCAGCCAATGCAAGAGTGTTTCATGCTTACACGATTAGAACATTTAAAGTCCCGCACACATAAGATGCACAAAAATCGGAAGCATTTCATGAGCAAACCATACAAAATTAATACATGGGTTTCCTTTTCCTAGAACAAGCAAAACAAAGCAAGACAAACATAGCATCACCCAACGATGATTCCAATTGACCTCCCATAACCACATAATAATCCATTCATAACCATTCCTAGCCAAGGAGAGCCACACACATGATAGAACAAACTCAAACAAGACTAAACCTAAGTCCGACATGTGTAGAATAATGTCATATCCACTTATTAGAAGAACTACCTACGAAACTGACTAGACTGTGGACGAAGACGGACGAATGGCGATGGCGAACAAATAACGGCACGGCATGAATGGCGCAGCACAGTGTGGATTGTGGCGATGGTGGTACGGCTATGGAAAATGGCTCGACGATGGATGGTTGCACGGTGTGAATGGTGCGACGACGGTGGTGAGCAGTGCGGCTGCACGGCAGCAAGCGGTGGCAACGAGTGGACAGTGACATGGTGTGGCGAACGGCGGCGATGTAGTAGTGGAGAATGGCGGCGACATGGCGGCAAGGATGGCACGACGCGGTTGTGAGTGGCTTGACGGCAAGTGGTGGCGGTGCGGTGGTGGACAGTGGTGAGAAGGGTGAGAGAGAGAGAGAGGTTTGGCAATGGGGGGGGGGTGACCAAAGGTGAGAGGGAGAGAAATGTGAGTGAGAAACAAGAGTGAATGAGAGAGAAATACAAAAGTCTCCCTTAAGTATTCTTGCAAGGGAGAGAAAGAAGCTAATAATTCACTTTGCACTCAATGGCTTTAAGTTTAAGCTAACCTAGCATTTCTTTAAAATCCTCCTAATCAAGTGAATGAAAGGCCAATAAGCTTTCCTGAAATATCTCCATCAAGTCTCATTAATGCAAGACAAAGAGTACATACTTCAAATGGGAGATCAACTAGTTTCTTGTCTCCTCCTCTTTAAAGTGGCGCCCAATCCCCATTAGCAAGACCAATGATCTTGTCTCTTCTTAATCAAGGCTTCTAGAATGTGTAATTAAGAGCATTAAATACTAAAGCATGGGTTACTATTCATAAAACACTATTTAGCACATGGCACCTTAATGCAATCATCCAAAAATCAACCAAGATTAAATGTGATAAGATGGGCTTTACCCTCTTGATTGACGCCTAATCAAGGCTGAATAAGTCCAATGATATCAATTAATCGTCGTCGAATTGAGAATGTCACACATATCATCGTCAGTAATGAGCACATGCCGAAAATTCCTTCTCTAATCATTACGATATTTGCTAGTTGGTGATGTGTGTGTAGGTTCAGCTTCCTCCTATATATTGTCACCGTATAGAGATATAAACACATATCTAACTTTTAGAAAAATAAATTTTCGTAGTTCACCGAGATGCTAGAACTATTAGGATCCCCATTGAGTTAGAAATAGATGACTTATCCACCAACAGAGTACGGGATAATCACACCTTTCGAAAATATTATTAAACTCATAGTCGGCATCATCATCGGTTCAGATATACGTGGACGTAGCTACTTACCAAACATGATGGTGTCTCTGACCAAAAAAAAAGGATGATGGTGTCCAAATTAGTGGTCGTTGTTCTGACAGAAGATGATCAGTATGAAGAGTAAAATTATCAAAGCACCTGACTTTTCCCAACTAGGCGGCCCGTCGTGTTTGTCCTGATGTGGGGACAGCATCGGAAGTTCGGATGGACACGGAAGTTTTCGCCTTTTTCCAACGTCCAACCGCCGGTCAACAGTTACCTTTGGGGTGATCCAGCTAAAAGTCAAAGCCCCAAAAGCTGAAACGACATCTGTATTTTGTTAAATGCGAGTGTGGCATTGATTGCGCCTAGATCACTGAACCTGCGGACAGTGCACAATAGCAGACACATGACACTCACGCATCGAATGTCCTAAGCTTTCATTTCTTTGTAATCGGTACGCTTTGCCTGAAAAATCCGGTCAATTTTTCGTCGAACCATCGGCATGTCGATGGCGTGACGATCATGCAGCGTCCTGAAAACCGGTCACATGCTGGCCATGCCAGCAGTTCGTGGGCCAGCTACAAACCAAAACAATCTATAGTTATATGCACCGACTTACGGCATGCTTTGCACATTATGTAAACTAACTTTAGGATTATGAGTCAAGTCTTAGAACACCAAAAATAAGACTATGTGGTTGTGCGAGGCTATAGGTGGGCCAAAAATCAGCCCTTGATCTCCCGACTGACTCCATAGGGAAAAATCTTATGTTGTGTCAACTTCCACCAACAACTGCATAGTTTGACTCATGCCATATGTTCATATGTAAAAAAAAAAAAAGTATATGTTGATGATACCCATCGTACATGTTCGATTCTTCGAGGCAATGAATGCAAATTATCTCGTGTTTGAGCAACCTATCCTGATTTTGGATTGGCGAAATAATTAACCGGTACACGACTTACTAGTCCAAGGTGGAGTTTCCTAATGGCATTCAATGTTTGTTGTACCAAATTTATATGGTCGACCCGTTTTATTTTTTTTTGTGTATTGTCGATTTTAAATAAATATACCCCGTTTGACAAATATTATTTGCCTCTTTATTAATTACAACAGAAAGTCTTCCTTTTGATTTTCCTTGCTTGTGTTTTCTTATATATGATGAATATTTTGTTCCGCATATCAGTCATCCCCATTCAACACCTAACAATCTTCTGGTTTGCCATTATTATAATTTCCCTTTCCTTTTGGTTTTGGTTTTGGTTTTGGTTTTAATTTCCATTTTCTCAGTTCATCATGCGACATGACTCCCTGCTTCACACTGTGTCCCCACCTCTAGGGGGAACTTCTGCGAGCTATGAAAGTGATGACCATCATCAGTGACGTGCTCATCAACGGAAGCAAGAACCCAGAAAGACAGACGCATCTGAATATGAATCCCACAACACAGTCTCTGAGTGCAAGTGCCCTTTGCTTTGACTCCCTTGTTGTCTAAAGCTGAGCTTCTTCGGAAAGAATACCAGTAGCGTCACTAGCTTGTGTTCCTACTCTGGTACTCACTGTCTGATATACAAGGCTAAGGTAAGCTCTCTGTCTCTCTCTATCTCTCTCTTTCTCTCGGTTGGTTTCACGCGGGAGAGAACTTTTCTTGCATCCCGAAACGTGCGCTCATTGGGTCTCAGATAGCTTTACGGCGTGATGATATCTATGTTCTGTTTTGAGCAGTTTATACATGTAAGCTGGCTTCATATCAAGCCACTTCCCACTGAGATTATGATTGGCCGTGATTCTCACTGATCGAATTCGTGTAAAACTACTTCTTAACCTTCCTGTTTTCGTGGTCTTGAATTGCGTTGCTAGTGTCACAGGCTTTATATGCATTCTTGCCATACTGATACACTGACTAAATTACAAATGACAGACACATAGTACACACTCATAATGCCTGTTAAAGAGAGTGATTTTGCATGCATGGGACACCAAATATATATGTGCTATATGACTTCATAAAGATATAATGGTATATTTTTTATGTTTCTGTGCGATTCCAGTTTCTTGGACAGTCTGCAACAGTTGCAGTATGTTCAGATTGAACATAGACTACTAGGAGACCTTCGTTTTTGTCATATTCAGAATTGTGTCTCCATAGATCCGCAAAATGAACATTCCCGCCGAATTTCACGCTTCACATTTTTCTGGCAGGATTATGAGTAACGATAGGATGGAGGAAAGGCTTCTTGGTACAGAAGCAAAAGACATTAGTAGTCTGACAGGGAAGGTCTGGGTGGAATCAAAGAAAATATGGAGAGTTACCTTCCCTGCTATGTTGGCCAGAGTGACCTCTTTTGGAATCTTTGTAGTGACGCAAGCATTCATCGGGCACATTGGTGAGACAGAGCTTGCCGCTTATGCGCTCATTCAAATCATTGGCATACGATTTGCCAATGGAATAATAGTAAGCATTCATCTCCTCTTTCTTCCATTAAGTCTAAAGATATTATTTGGGGATCTATTGTTAAAGGACTCTACAAAATATTATGTTGGTACTTCCACACCGATAAGTTTCAGATGTGCTCTGGCAACTTTTGTTAGAAATCGCCTGATGAATATGGACCGGTGTCAATTGCGTTTCCAAGAAACTACGCAAAATTTACAACTTTTTTCTGAACATTCTGCAAAATATGGAAAATGGGCGATTGAGAGAGGAGATTGACTTGAATGTTGAATATTAGGTTGTATAGGCCATGTGAATCCACCAAATTTGAGAAGGCATCATCGGGAAAATTTGACTGAACTGTGTAAATGAACTTTTTGATCATGCAGTTGGGCATGTCAAGTGCAACCGAAACATTATGTGGACAAGCATTTGGTGCAAAGCAGTACCACATGTTAGGTATTTACCTGCAAAGATCTTGGATCATCAATCTGGTCACCGCGACCATCTTGGTACCGGTCTTTGTCTATGCCTCGTCCATTTTCAAGCTTCTCGGTGAAGAAGAAGAAATAGCTGAAGACGCTGGGTACATTGCCCTGTGGTTCATCCCGATCATCTACTCCTTTGTGTTCAGCATGACCATCCAAAAGTTCTTGCAGTGCCAGCTCAAGAACACCGTTGTAGGATGGCTCTCTGCCATCACGTTTGCGATTCATGTCTTGTTGTCTTGGCTCTTCGTTTACGTACTTGATTGGGGAGTCCCTGGAGCGATGGGTGCGATGATAATATCCAATTGGTTAGTGGTGATTGGTGAGTTTGTGTATATGTTTGGAGGCTGGTGCGAAAGTACTTGGAAGGGGTTCACGTGGGCTGCATTTGCCGATTTATGGCCCGTCATAAAGCTTTCGGTATCCTCTGGCATTATGTTATGGTAAGACTTTCTTTTCATGTTCCTGAGGAATTCTGGGTGAATGAACACACGCGCGCGCGCACACATCACCAGTGAGAAATTATACAATTTAAATCCATCTCTGGGGAGTTGAATGATCAGATTGAAAAATAAAATTCCTTGTGATTTGTTGTTGCTAATGATGTGGTCAGGTTAGAATTGCCTTAATCACTTTCCTAAGGTTTGTGTTCTGGTGAAAGTTCACACCAACAGAAACGCCATGACATAACTCTATTGTCTTTGCTGAAGCACTTGCTGACAAGATTAGATACATTTCAATGTTTATTCACATCTTTTACGTGTTCTCCATTGGATTGATCCTAACTCTGATACCATTTTCTCTGTCCTTGATCAAAAAGCTTGGAGTTGTGGTACAATGCTGTCCTAGTCCTCTTGGCAGGATACATGACAAATGCCGCTGTTGCTATATCTGCCTTCTCGATTTGGTATGATGGCATCGAATTAGGCATCTTTATCTTCTACTTTGAGGTCAGTAGCCACAAAAGTGATGAACAGAATTGATTTTTCTTTTTCAGCCTCAACATCTCGGCTTGGGAGTTCATGATCTGCCTCGGTTTCCTAACTGGAGCTAGGTATGGCTTATGATGAGCCTGTGCAAATTTTTGAGTTGCTCCATGCTTGCTTGACCCTATGTGACTCGGTCCTTTCAACTCCTACAGCGTGAGGGTTTCCAATGAATTGGGGCGAGGAAATGCGAAAGGAGCAGTGTTCGCCATTAAAGTCATCTTGGGCACCTCAATTAGCATTGGAGCTGTCTTTTGGATCTTGTGCCTTGTTTTCGGTCGACAGATCGCCTACATATTCACAAGTGAGGAAGACGTTGCGGAAACTGTTTCAAGCCTCTCAGTTCTCCTTGCCTTCTCTATTTTACTCAACAGTGTTCAGCCAGTGCTCTCAGGTATGCAGTGGCTGTTCCGCTATCGTGACACAATGGTAAACTTATTTACAGATTCATTCTTGCTGACCCATCTGTTCATGCCTTGCAGGAGTGGCGGTAGGTTCCGGGAGACAAAGTATGGTTGCCTATGTTAACATAGGTTCCTATTATGTGATCGGAGTGCCTCTAGGAGTTGTGCTGGCATATGTTGCCAAGTTGGAAGTTCAGGTAAGAAGGCTTTTTTTCTTTAGAAACTTGATATTTAGCCATCACTTTATATTGCATTTTAGGTTTGATGAGGCGAAACTCCACTATATGGAGTATAGTTGGCCAAGATAAGCTATTGCTTGGTTTCGGACGCAGTTGAAACTCCTTTGTTTGATGCCCACAGGGTATATGGATAGGGATGATAATCGGAGTCGCAATTCAGACAGCGGTGCTCGGTTTTATTACTTATAGAACGAACTGGAACGAGCAGGTAAATACAAATTTTGGAGCATATCGCTTACATGCCTTCACATTACATATGCTGCAGGAGTTATATTAGCTGGAAATAAAAGCAAGATCTCAAGATTCTTTTTTTTTCTCCCTTTCGTAAAGATAGATTTTTGAAAGCCCATTACAAGTTGCTTTCATTTATAGGTGAACAAAGCGTCTGAACGGCTGAATAGGTGGTTCTTGAAAAGACCGGATGATAATGGCGAGAGCTCTACTACTGAACAGCTGAACGGATGAGGGAATACTGAAGAGTAAACGGTTTCACCCCGGTTTGGTTCTCAGATGCGAACAAGTTGTCTTGGTCATTTTTTCCCATTTTACCTCTAATGACAGCCACAGATGCGTTGATCAAACCCCGCCCCAATTGACAATTCTTTCAGACCCCATTTGTCAGTGACTAGACAAAACATATTTGTTGAAGATGGAAAGACGTTCACAATTCAGCGACCTTCATCTGGTAGTTCTTGCTGTAACCATCTTTGCGCCAACTCAAAAGAAAGCACATATCGCGGGTCATAGTAATGATGGAAGAAAGCTACAACTCATCCAACAGGCAAATGAATGTTTGCCAAATCCTAAAACACGGTTAACAGATTATAACGACCAAAGGAAACATCTCTCCAGCTTTGACAGAGGAGGTCGTCTAGAGGAGGAAGCAGCGGTGGCAGTCCAATATAAAACAATACGCCGGATCAATTGATTTGGTAGACAAAGGGAAGTTTCACATTTTCTCAAAATCGTACGGCAAGCACGGAAATTGTTTTGTGCGGAAGGCATTCTGGTACTGTCACACCCCGAACACAAACAAAACGGGATCATAACATGGCCGTCCTTTCATCTAAAGGACACAGTTTCAACTTAAACAAAACCCGTATAACATCAGAGCTTTCTAAAACCATCAAAAGGATATATACGAATCCATAAAAAAAAAAGCTATTCCAATAGCTCAATGTTACTATATACAACGTACCCAAAAATTCTACAATCAAAAGAAATCCTCCGACTAACGCCTGCTCACGCCCTACTAGCGGCTAGTAGAAGAATCTAAAATGTATGTAAGATAAGGGGTGAGCTACTACAGCTCAGTGGGTAACATATTTCTTCTAAGCGGATCGAATAATTACTATGCAATAGTATCAAAAATATCACAGCCTATAACTCACACTCAATGTACAATATACCCAAAAATATCTCTAAGGTATGATAACTTTTCAATAAAAGTAATCCGTATTAGATTACTTAATAAAAACTCACTTAACAAAAATAACCAATTATCAATGGTCTATCTATTGACTAATCTCATCACATAATACGTTGATGGTTCATCCATCAACCAATCTCATGCTCGTCATCAAACTATGGTCAAGTTTAACGCCGTGACAAAGGCGACCAAGTTTACCGCTCTTGGTAAGGTCTACCACATATTATAAGCCGGCGGTTCGGCCCAAAAGGATATCCTGACAGTATGCATACTCCCCCCTCAACGGGTTCTTAACATAAGAATACGAGCAGAAGTAACTTATAACTCAATCTAGAAATCCATAATCAACACCAATAAATCCATTTCACAAAACATTTCGCAACAAGAGTAGCCCTCGGCTAATCCTCTTCACAAAACTTTTAATATAAGCATTCACAAAAGTTTCATTTCAATAACGTCATAAGACTTTTCAACTCATTTCACAATCGACGAAAGGTAACAAATGATCGATCCAATTTATGCAGAAAACATGCTCAACTGTATTAAAAATTATATCTCATTATCAAAATATGAATTTGTAAATTCATAAAAGATATAATATCCCTCACCTGGTAATCAAAAAACTAACCCATACGTGTTCTTTGAGCCGACGGTTCTAAAATCCTATTAAACATACGGAAAACAAATCAAAACTGAGTAATACTTCCCCCTAACGCGCGACTCGAATAAACTAAGGCTAACTAGCCAATAATCCGACACCCACGTGCCTACGATGGCTTGCTCAATGGAAAAAAATCTAATGCCAACCACAACGAACAATTCACACACCAAATTTCCACGCGCCATAACTTCCTCCACCGGACTCCGTTTTGCGCGCTCTTATAGTCAAAACAAAACTCATCCAACATACTATGGATGTCCTAGCACAGCCAACCCAAACAACAGCCCAAAAACGACAATAAAAGCCTTGGAAAGTATTGTTCACGAAATTCCAAATTATGCTCTCAACTTGAAAATTTGATTTCGGACAAACCGTAACTCCGAATCGATATCCGTCAAAGCGCACAGCCCCACAACATTATAATCTTTCATTTTCATGGATATTTAAGACTTAATAACTCAAAAACTTGAACTACGCAACTCAAATCCACATAACTCTTATTTTTGAGCCTTAATCGAAAAATTACTCCGATAAGACTAACGAGGGTTGCGAGTGCTTACTAGTCGTTGCGTTACGTAGTCGGAACAGCTCGGCAAGGACCCGCGCGCACAAACCCTCCCTTTCACTCTTCCCTTTCTCCTCTCCTTTTTCCTTTTCTTTTCCTCTGTTTTTTCTTCTCTTCTTCTGCGACCAACCGTTGCCTTCTCCCTTTTCATCTTCACTTTTTTTTTACTTTTGACTTTTTTTTATTCAACCTTCAGCCTAAGTCTTTTGACCTGGTCAAAAGAAGAGGCAAATATTACATTCTGCCATCCTTAAAAATTTTCGTCCTCGAAATTTAGCCTTACCTTAACTTTCAAACAAATGAGGGTATTTGTTTCTTGCTTCCTCCTCAAGCTCCCATGTGGCCTCTCTTAGTATGATTTTGCCATTGAATTTTCACATAAGGGATTGTGCGTCGCCGTAGCACTTGCTCCTTATTCACAATGTGAATAGGTTGTTCTTCATATGTCAGGTTTTCTCTTAACCTCAAAGGAGTGAAATCCAATACATGTTCAGGATTTGGCACATATTTTCATAATAAAGATACATGGAACACATTATGAACTCCAGATAACACTGGTGGCAAAGCCAGTTTATAAGCAACTTCACCAATCTTCTCCAATATCAAGAACGGTCCCACATATCTTGGACTTAGTTTCCCACGAGTGCCAAATCTCATAACACCCTTCATAGGTGAAACCTTTAGGAACATGTGATCTCCCACATCAAATTCTATCTTGCGCCTTCTAAGGTCTGCATAGCTTTTTTGACGGCTTTGAGTTGTTTTCAGTCGTTCTCGAATCAACTTGACTTTTTCTTTTGATTATTGTATAAACTCAGGGCTAGTCAACCTTTTCTCACCAATATCGTCCCAATAAATCGGATTTCTACATTTTCAACCATACAATGCTTCAAAAGGTGCCATCTTAATATTGGAATGGTAGCTATTATTATAGGAGAATTCTGCTAAGTGAAGATGGTCATCCCATGAACCACCAAAGTTAATAACACAGGATCGTAGCATATCCTCTAACGTTTGAATCGTCCTCTTCGATTGCCCGTCTGTCTGTGGATGAAAAGCCGTACTGAAGTTGAGTTTAGTACCCAACGCCCCTTGTAAGCTCTTCCAGAAGTTGGATACAAACCTAGGATCTCGATCAGAAACTATGCTCCTTGGAATCCCATGAAGTCACACTATCTCATTGACGTACCGCTTAGCCATGTCTTCAAGTGAAAGGCCAAATCGATACGATAAAAAGTGTGCCGATTTAGTCAACTGGTAGACAATCACCCATATAGCATTCTTACTGCTTGGCGTTCTCGGTAAACCGATGATGAAGTCCATGGTAATATGTGTTGACATCTAAATTTTGACTAATCATTTAATGATTAATTGTACAGAAAATTAGGGATTAAATTTTAGTCCCTAACAAAAATATTAAAGTTAAATTACATAGCATTTAGTAGTTGTATTTGCATCGGACTGGTGGCAGATGGGCTTAATTGGATCAAGCCCGTGTCAATTAAAAATTCGGCCCAACTTATTATTGCGTGTGTGGCACATCGGATTAGGAGATATTGAGAAAATATCATTAAAATCTTTTGGTCGCGTGCGAAATTAAAGAAAGGGAAAGAAAATAACAAAAGAGGGAAAGAAGCAAAGAGAATTTGGTCAGGATGGGGGTATATATTCTAAATAATATATTGGACACTATCATGGAAGCCTTCACATCTTTTGGTGGCATGAATAGAAGAAAATTGGTGAAGAACCTAAATTTGGCCATATTCTCTATTCTCAAAAAAGGCAAGTGCAATATATGTTAAGATCGGGAAAGAAAGAAGTCATTGCATAATATATCTCAAATATCCCTAAGAGGTTCTCTTTCTCTAAAAAGCCTAGGCCCTCTTACCTATAAAAAGGACTTCCAATGGACAAGAAGGGGGCTCTCATAATTTCAGAAATTTTTAAAGCACAAGTATGAGAGAAATTGAGAGAGAGAGCTCGCAGAGATCAATAGCCAGACACGTCCAGAGAAAGAAAAATCGTGTGTTGTGTGATTGGTGAGATTTGTTCATTGAAAAAATTGAAGTCACGCCACTGTGATTTCTGGTGCCGACGATCTCTAGTCTTCACGCTCAGCTACCACTGAGAGGAAAGCATGAAGACCTGTAGAGGAAAAGAAAAAAGAAAGGGGAGGAGAATGCGAGGAAAAGAATCGGTCAACAGAGGGGCTCCTTCAACGAGAAGCTGTATTCAACGAGAATCGGTCAACAGAGGGGCTCCTCGACGAAAAGAATCGGTCTTCTTTTTTTTGCTCTTTCAAATCCAGCTGCACAAGTGAAGCTGGAGTGGGCTCCTTCAATGAGAAGCTCGTCGTAGCCGCGTGCAAGGGCAAAAACATACATCGCGGGTCTCCCACGGTATGTGAAGCCACACAAGGGAGTGACCGAGAGCAATAGTAAGAGGAGCTGCACACAAAAAACAAAAGAAAAAAAAAACGCGCACGCGTTCGTGTGCGAAGAGTTGTGCTTGGGGCTTGCAGTTTCCGAAGTTGTAGCAAAACATCATCATGGAAGCCATTGAGTCGAATCCTCACATCCAAACCGCACCGCCGCGCCGGACACCGCCGCCACGCCATTCACCCACCGCTGCGACGCCGCTGCTCCCAACACCGCACCACCGTAAACCGCTACCATTGCCAACGCTCCCGATGCACCGACACACCGCCGATCCGCAATCCTGATCCGTCACAAATTTAAATTAGGAAATAAATCGACAAATCAGGTAATTATCCTATCCCGGTTTAATTTGAATATTTTGTTGCCTAATTTGTGCTTATTAATATATAATTTTGCATATTTGGATAATAAGCATTATTCTGATTAGGATTTTATTTCCTTTTTTGAAACTTTGGATATTTACTTGCTAAATTTGGATAGAATTTAGAATTTTCAAAAATACTTTGAATATATCCAAGATACTTGAGATATCTAAATTTTTTCAAAATGTGATCGTTAGGAAAATTTCTTAATCCGCAACTGCACACGTGGAAATAAATCTATCTATCAGGCTTTAGATAGAATTATTTCCATAGCGGGTATTTCGAATTTTAGAATCGATCTGACAGGCTTTAGATCGAAACTTAATTCGAAAGATTTAGCGGTTATTTATTTTTTTTACTTGATTTTAATTTCGAATATTCATAAAAAAATACCAAAAAGATTACTCTAGAATAGGTTAATTTCTTTAGTTTAGAATTGCATGTTTAGATAATCGGCATTTTTCAATTCCGAATTTCATTTAAAAAAATATAAAAAAGTAAAATGCCCGTCATTAGAAATAGGTCACGTCATCGCATGACATATAGTTTGCATGTTAGGTTGCATTAATCGCATGTCAATTTTTGCACGTCATTACATATAGGTTAGCTTACATTTAAATAAATCAAAAAAATCAAAAAAACAAAATTTCTGTACCTTTGAACTTTAAGTCAGAATTTTTCAAAATTGTCAAATTGAGTATTTTTTCTTGAAATTGGTACCGAAAGGGCGTTAAGGAATTTAGCGTAACCAAGTCCCCGAATCTATGATTTCTGGTTCGTAGGAATAAAATAGTACTCCCGCTATTTTATTTAGATTTCTAATCAACCTATCCTAAATGATTAGTGACGACTCCAGTTGAAAATATTTGCATGCTCATAATTGGACCTAAGTTGCGATTTGGTAGAGTTTGGGAGAACTCGAGTTAGGTTAGTTAATTTAATTGATCTAGTAATCCATTAGCCTAAGATTGGAAACTCGATTTATTTTAGGTCGCGACAATAGGCTCCCATTTCCACTTAGGTACCTCAAGTGGATGTAGTTGTCTACCCGGTTTCTGATGTTCAATCTTTACTTGCTGACAAACCAAGCATTGATCGACAAACTTTACAGTGTCTTTCTTCATATTGACCCACAAGAAATGTTCTCTCAAATATCTATACATCTTAGTACTTCCTAGATGAATCGAGTATTTAGTGCTGTGAGCTTCCTACAATATTTCCTTTTTCAACTCAGGATCATCAGGAACACATAGCTGACCACGAAACCTCAATGACCCATCTACGTAAATACTAAAATCCAATTGTCTCCCAGCTTCTACGCCTTCTCTGATCTTTCTCAATTGTGAATCATCATTCTGTTTAGCCTTAATTTTGTCAATCAATGTCGGTTGTGCTCGAAGACTAGCTATCTGAGCACCCAATTGATGCACCAACACCTCCAAATCTAGCTTCCTCATATCCTCAAGGATAGGCTGCTGAGAAGTGAGCAACATTGCCATATTTCCAAAAAATTTGCGACTAAAGGCATCCGCTATTACATTTGCCTTACCTGGGTGATAATTGATGGATAAGTCATAATCCTTCAAGAGTTCTAACCATCTCCTCTGCCTCATGTTCAATTCTTTTTGAGTAAATATGTACTTCAAACTCTTGTGATCAATAAAGACCTCACATTTCTCACCATACAAGTAGTGTCGCCATATTTTCAAAGCAAATATAATTGCTGCCAATTCAAGATCATGAGTGGGGTAGTTCTTTTCATATGTCTTCAACTATCTAGAAGCATAGGCTACCACTTTATCGTCCTGCATAAGAACGCATACTAAACCTTCTTTAGATGTGTCACAATAAATTGTGAAGCCACTAGTTCCTGAAGAAAACTGCGCTCACACTGATCAGACCATACAAACTTAACTCCCTTTTGAGTTAGGCGAGTAAGTGGACTAGCTATTTTGGAGAATCCCTCCACAAATCTCCTGTAATAGCCAGCTAGCCTAAGAAAACTTTTCACTTCTGTTACATTGGTAGGGCGATTCCACTGAACAACCGCTTCAACTTTCTTTGGGTTAACTGCGATGCCATTCTTCGAGATAACATGACCCAAGATACCAATATGATCAAGCCAGAAAGTGCACTTACTGAATTTAGCAAACAATTTCTTCTCACGCAAGGTCTACAAGACAAGCTTCAAGTGTTGTTCGTGCTCCTCCAAACTCCTCGAGTACACCAGGATATCATCAATAAACACCACAATGAATTGGTCAAGGTAATGTTTGAATACCCTGTTCATCAAATCCATAAAAGCAGCATGCGCATTTGTCAATCCAAAAGATATGACAAGAAATTCGTAATTCCCATATCTTGTTCTGAAAGTAGTTTTAGATACATCATTTGCTTTAATCTTCAATTGATGATATCCAGAACGAAGGTTGATCTTAGAAAATACCCAAGCTCCCTGAAGTTGATCAAACAAATCATCAATCCGTGGCAAAGGATATTTATTCTTGATTGTTACCTTGTTGAGTTCGCGGTAATCTATACAAAGCTGCATGCTACCGTCCTTCTTTTTCACAAATAGGACTGGAGCTCCCCAAGGTGAAACACTGGGCCTAATAAAGCCCTTATCCAATAATTCCTACAGCTGTGTTTTCAATTCTTTCAATTCAGATGGTGCCATCCGATATGGTGCCTTTGAGATAGGTCTTGTACCAGGCATCAGATCAATAGAGAACTCAATCTCTCTATCAGGTGGCAAGCCGGGCAAATTCTCAGGAAATACATAAGGAAATTCTCTTACAATTGGAACATTTTCCAGCTTCGCAACTTCTTTACTGGTATCCTTTACGCAAGCTAGATATCCATAACCACCTTTCCTTAGAAGCTTCCTTGCTTGCATTGCCGATATTAATCTTGGAAAAAATACCCTTACAACTTCCCGAAAAAGAGAATTCGGGCTCATTTGAGAGTCGAAAGGTAACTTTCTCTGAATGACAATCAACAATAGCATGATATGTTGATAGCCAATCCATCCCTAAAATAACATCAAAATCTCGAATATTCATAAACATCAAATCTCCAGGTATTTGAACATTATCGACCAAAAGCATACATCGCTTAAATACACGGTCCACAATAACGAAGTCACCCGTAGGGGTCTCAATACGCAATTCATATCTAAGAGGATTAGATAGCATATCAAGTTTCTTTGCGAATTCAGGAGAAATGAAAGAATGCGTAGCACCAGGGTCAAATAATGCATAAGCATATTGCGAGGTAATTGAGATATTACCTGCAACTACTGTGTTAGACGCTGCCGCATTCTCTTTCATCATTGCATAAACCTTCCCTATCGCCCTTTGTCTTGGCTAATTCTCATGGGGCCTACTAACTGAGGGAACATCCTTCCTCATGGAACAAAAGCAAGCTATATGACCAGGCTGTCCTCATACGAAGCATAATCCACTACTTGCTGGAGTATCTCTCTGCATTGGACAATTTTGCCGCATGTGTCCCATCTTCCCACATAGAAAACAAGTTTCCCGCTTCCAATAGCATTGGCCACTATGATATTTCCCACAAGTAACGCAAGCACCCCGAACAGTTTGACTCTTCCCCCTTTCAAACCTACTAGTGCTTCTTTGTTTGTTGCTGTCACGAGTACGAATCTCTTGGAAATTAGTGACTTTGGCCTCTTGGGTCAAGGAATACCCTGGGTGCCACTCTCCATGGCCTCTTGTTCAATCTTAATTGCTCACTCCAGGACATCCTCATAAGTGGTGAGTAAAAGAAATGCGAGTATAAAACGAATCTCATGTCGAAGTCCTCTCAAAATATGTTCAGCTTTCTCCTTCTCATTTGCCATAAAATGTCCCGCAAACCTGCTCATCTGATTGAAGCACCCCGCATAGTCTAAAACAGAAGAATCACCTTGCGATATATACAAAAAATCGCCCTTCATCTTTGCTTGGAAGGATTTTGGAAAAAACTGGGCGTTGAATGCTTCCTTGAAGTACTTCCAAGAAATAGTAGCATCTTCATCTTCAAGAGTGGACCTCTTTCCTTCCCACCAATACTTAGCTTCACCTTCCAAATATTGGGTGGTAAAGTCTACCTTTTTATCATTCGAAACTTCTTCAACTCTAAATATTCCCTCTATCTTCCTAATCCATCGCTCAGCTGCAAGAGGGTCAATTTTCCTATCATAAGTGGGCGGCTTTGACTTTCTGAACTGGGCAAAGGTGTAGCCTCTGCCACCCCCAGGTTCACCAGCTTCAACTACAACGACTTAGGCCATTGGCTGTTGACTTTCCCCTCTCGTTTCTTGCGAGTCAGCTCCTACGTCATCTCGCCTTCTTGTCGAAAACCTTACTCTCGGACCTCGAGGCACATCTCTCGAGTCGAAGGTAATGGCTCTCTTTCCCTTATTATTCTTACGAAAAGAGATGAGCAACTCCGAGTTGAAACTCATGATTACCTAAATCCAGAATCAAGAATACACCTTAGTATCTAAAACTAACGCATTAAAATCTATCACACAATCTCACAACGTCCCACCCAAAAATCATAACCTACGCTCTGATACCAACAAATGTCACACCCCGAACAAAACCAAAACGGGATCATAACACGGCCGTCCTTTCACCCAAAGGACACAGCCTCAACTTAAACAAAACCCGTATAACATCAGAGCTTTCGAAAACCATCAAAAGGATATATACAAATCCATAAAAAAAAAAAGCTATTCCAATAGCTCAACGTCACTATGTACAACGTACCCAAAAATTCCACAATCAAAAGAAATCCTCCGACTAATGCCCGCTCATGCCCTACTAGCGGCCAGCAGAAGAACTTGAAATGTATGTAAGATAAGAGGTGAGCTACCACGGCTCAGTGAATAACATATTTCTTATAAGCGGATCGAACAATCATTATGCAATAGTATAAAAAATATCACAGCCTTAACTCACATTCAATGTACAATATAGCCAAAAATATCTCAAAAGTATGATAACTTTTCAATAAAAGTCATCCGTATCAGATTACTCAATAAAAACTCACTTAACAACAATAGCGAATCATCAATGGTCTATCCATTGACTAATCTCATCACATAACACGTTGATGGTTCATACATCAACCAATCTCATGCTCGTCATTAAACTATGGTCAAGTTTAACGCCGTGACAAGGGCGTTCAAGTTTACCCCTCTTGGCAAGGTCTACCACCTATTATAAGCCGGCGGTTCGGCCCAGAAGGATATCCTGACAGTATGCATACTCCCCCCTCAACGGGTTCTCAATATAGGAATACGAGCAGCAGCAACTTATAACTCAATCCAGAAATCCATAATCAACACCAATAAGTCAATTTCACAAAACATTTCGCAACAAGAGTAGCCCTCGGCTAATCCTCTTCACAAAACTTTTAATATAAGCATTCACAAAAGTTTCATTTCAATAACGTCATAAGACTTTTCAACTCATTTCACAATCGACGAAAGGTAGCAAATGATCGATCCAATTTATGCAGAAAACATGCTCCACTGTATTAAAAATTATATCTCATTATCAAAATATGAATTTGTAAATTCATAGAAGATATAATGTCGCTCACCTGGTAATCAAAAAACTAACCCATACGTGTTCCTCGAGCCGACGGTTCTAAAATCCTATTAAACATACGGAAAACAAATCAAAACCAAGTAATACTTCCCCCTAACGCGCGACTCGAATAAGCTAAGACTAACTAGCCAATAATCCGACTCTCATGTGCCTACGACGGCTTGCTCAATGGAAAAAAATCTAATGCCAACCACAACGAACAACTCGCGCACCAAATTTCCACGTGCCATAACTTCCTCCATCGGACTCCGTTTTGCGCGCTCTTATAGTCAAAACGAAACTCATCCAACATACTATGGATGTCCTAGCACAGCCAACCCAAACAACAGCCCAAAAATGACAATAAAAGCCTTGAAAATTACTGTTCACGAAATTCCAGATTATGCTCTCAACTTGAAAATTTGATTTCGGACAAACCATAACTCCGAATCGATATCCGTCAAAGCGCACAACTCCACAACACCATAATCTTTCATTTTCATGGACATATTTTTTTTTTGGTAAGGTAAGATACTATATAAACTTTTCACAACGAAATATATAAGGAAACTTGTTGTACACAGAAACCTCGCACTTGAGGCGACATAAAAAATGTGTCAACAGGTGCAAAGGTGTAACGACGCAAGAACGAGCTACAAGCAACAAAAAAGCCACATAATAGGCCAACCGAAGCGGGGATCAACAAACTACATACAATAATCCCATAGAAAAGGCCAACCAAAATAGGGACCACCATATTATTGACACAGAAGACAAAGTATTAATAAAAAATGGAAGAAGAGATGTCCCATTTTTTCTGAATTCTTCTGTCGTGTTCATTGTCTACAAAGGCTTCATGGAAAGCCTTTGTCCCTTACCAGTTTGGTAAGATGATTGCGAAGAGCCAGCACGAAGAGGGAATGGTCCCTGAATAGGATGTTGTTTCTCACCGACCAAATTATATGGCACATTGTACCAAGTGCAAAATAAGCAATTTTATGATGGAAGTTCTGCCCCCCAATGGTACAGACAGCCTAATGGAGGTTTTCTTGCCAAGTACAATTACGCCACATAATATTCCAGTTATTTGCCCAAAAAGCAACAAGGGATCCGGTAACAACACTACCAAAAAAGAGATGGTCTATATAATCGGGTCTGCTTCTACAAAAGGCACATGCACCTTTGGAAATTCTGTGGTAGCTAAGCAAAAAGACTTGCGTAGGTAGTCTATTCAGAGATATGAGTTATAACAAGAAGCTGTACCTTGGTGCAATGGCTCGATCCCATATGAAGGATATTTAAGACTTAATAACTCAAAAACTTGAACTACGCAACTCAAATCCACATAACTCTTATTTCCGAGCCCTAATCGAAAAATTACTCCGATAGGACTCACGAGGGTTGTGAGTACTTACTAGTCGTTGCGTTACGTAGTCGGAACAGCTCGGCGAGGACCCGCACACACAAACCCTCCCTTTCACTCTTCCCTTTCTCCTCTCTTTTTTCCTTTTCTTTACCTCTGTTTTTTCTTCTCTTCTTCTGCGACCAACCGCTGCTTTCTCCCTTTTTATCTTCACTTTTTTTTTTACTTTTGACTTTTTTTGTAATTCCTCCTTCAGCCTAAGTCTTTTGACCTGGTCAAAAGAAGAGGCAAATATTTTAGGTACAGAGTAGGCGAAGAAGATACCGAACATTGCATGGGACAATTCAAAACTTTATGCGTGATAACCCAAAATCTCCTAGAACGATGATGACACAACCGTCCTTCCATCTGAGGATGCAGCCTCAAACCACGACCAAAGAACAAACTCTAAAAAATCCCTTTCATTATCTCTCTTGGTTTATTGGCTACTAAGCAAGGAACCTGAAAAGATTGTCGATATCACTCTCGCTTTATTGGTTGCTAACCAAGGAGCCCGAAAAGATTTAGGAAAGAAAGAGGTGAAAAACTGTAGCCCAGTGAGTAGTACATATCTTTTTTAAGTAGATCGAGCACCCACTTCACAAGACAATAACAAAACTCACTTATCTCAATTTCAGTATATAATACATATACAAAATAAGAATGAGTTATGTATGCTTCAACATAACCATATAAATATCATAAAACATTCATTAAATCAATAATATCATGACAAACATCAATGATTCAGTCCATTAATCAATCTCTACGACTCATATATCAATTGTCTATTTTATTGATTGGTCTCATCAAATAACACGCCATGGTCCATTTTATTAGCCAATCTTAAATCACATGTCAATAGACCATCCATTGACCAAACTTGCGCACAAATATCTAACCAAGGTCATGATACAACGCCTTGTGACAAGGCGACTAGGATTCCCACTTAACAAGGCCTCCACTAATTATAAGCCAGTGACTTGGGCCACAAACGATATCCTAACTGGCCCACAAGCCCCTCAATGCGCTCACAACAATACTGAGCATCAATACCAAACCACCAACATCTTCCATAATACACGAAGCTAAATCTGGAAACCGTTTCATAAATCACAATATGTTTACCAAGGCATTTTAGACTCCATTTCACAAATCAGAATATAACCTTTCGCTACACATTTCTTAAAAGGATTCTCAAACCATTCACAAATACCAAAACATAATAAATACCGATCTAAAATTTTATACAACAAGTATGCTCTTTCATGACTCATAATATATCAAATTTTTATTGCTTTCAAGACATGACAAATTCATAGAAGAGATAATATCACTCACATAGGAATACCAAAAACCAACAACAAGTAGCTAAAAGAGCCAATCATCTCGTAATCCTAACAATTGAACGAGAATCAACGTCAAAATCGAATAAAATGCTAATCAGGTACGAACGCTAAAATTATAATGAAACAACTCCTACACGCTAACAAATCATACACTCAAAATGACTATTAAAACCTAAACGCAATGTGAAATCTACACGCGAAACTCTAAAATTTTACTCTAACTAAATGAATTTCATAAAACTTTCGATATGAGACTAACACTGAAAACTACTCTAATTAGACGCATGAAGGGTGTGAACACTTACCGAACTTTGAAATATATAATTGAATCGGCTTGAGGAGTAATCCGTGACAAGAACTCTCTTCTTTCTTCCTTTTTTTTTTTTTTCTTCTTTCCTTCTTTCCTTTCTTTCCCCCTTTCCTCCTTTGCTGACTTTTCAATGCTTTTTCTTTTTATTTTTCCCTTAAAAGTTCAAATATTACAATATATATCTCAGCTACAGATTACGACTTTAGCAGATTGTACGCAGGTAAGTCCCTGATGCTAGAAACATCCTTAGGAGAGAGCTCACGCTCCAGCCATGCTCTTGTTAATTTCAACACATCCTGGCGAAAAAATATAGATGAAACTGAAGTGATTGAAGATGTTTGTGTCACACCTCAAAAACACCTAGAAAAGGGAAATGACACAGTCATCCTTCCTCACCAAAGATACAGCCTCAACAATAATCAACAACCTGTTATCAAGAAATAAATAATATATATATATAGGGTTAATACTATCAAAAATTCTAAACTGGTACATGTGTAATAATTTTACCCTCAACTTTTTTTTATCACAAAAAATTCCAAACTAGAACACCTGTGATAATTTTATCTCAAACTTTTTTTTACCATAAAAAATCCCAAATTAGTACACATGTGACAATTTTACTCCAAATTGATAAACCTGTGACAAATTTACCCTAAACTATTTTTTTAATCACAAAAAATCTCAAATTGGCACACTTGTTACAATTTTACCCCGAACTAATAATTTTTTAATATTATTTTTTCGAATTTTTTTATTTTTTCTTTTCTTTTCTTTTTCTTCACCTTCAACTTCTGGCTGGTCGCCGGACCGACGACCGGCTAGAGGCAAAAGTCGGCGAGGTCGGCCCCACCGGCGTGGGCGAGGGCCGTCCTTGCCTAACTCAGGTGAGGGCTACCCTCGCCGGCGTCGGGCGAGGGCTGTCCTCGCCCGCTTAGGCGAGGTTGGCCCTCGCTCGACTTAGGCAAGGGTCGCCCTCACCTGGGCGAGCAAGGACAGCTCTTGCCCCACGCTGGCGAGGGCCGCCCTTGCTCGACTCAGGCGAGGGCCCACTCGCCGGATCTAGCGAGGGCGGCACTCGCCGGATTTGGCGAGGGTGGCCCTCGCCGATAGCCAGCGAGGCTGACCTTGCCGGCTTCCGCCTCTGGCTGGTCGCTAGTCCGGCGACTGGCCACAGGTTAAAGATGAAAAAAAAAGAAAAGTAAAAACAAAAAAATTAATAAAAATAATATTAAATTTTAGTTCAGGGTAAAATTATCACATGTGTATCAGTTCAGGGTTTTTTGTGGTATGTTCAGGATAAAATTGTCACAAGTGTATCAGTTTGGGGGTTTTTTAGGGTATGTTTACGGTGAAATTGTCACATGTGTACCAGTTTGGAGTTTTGAATAATCAAAAAAAAGTTGGGGATAAAATTATCACATGTGTACCAGGTTGGGGATTTTGGTTGTATTAACCTATATATATGTATATATATATCAGATAAATCAACGAGTTGGTTACAATATCAAAGTTTCTATAATCCACCAAAAGAACATGTACATCAAGAACTCAGCCAACCTAACGAACTATTAACAACCTTACAAACAACTCCAAAAATCATACCCAAAAATCTAAATCCCAAACGTCCTCGCGATAGGGTTCTCGTACTAACGGCCGCTAGCCGAGGAACCTAAAAAGATTAGGAAAGAAAGGGATGAGCAACCACAACTCAGTGAATAGTATATTTCTTTTAAGTAGATCAAGCAATCACTATGCATGTGAACAAAGCAATACCAGAACTTTAGAAGCCAAACCCAAGATTTAAAATACATATAGAATCACATAAGAGTTATTTCATTTTATCAAAACTATGTACAAGTCACAAATATACATTTAAATACACCATCACAATTCAAACTATCAATAGTTAACTCCATTGATCAATCTTTATAGGGCTAATACCACGAAAAATCCTAAACTGGCATACTTATGACAATTTTATTCTGAACTATTTTTTTACCACAAAAAAACCTCAAACTGGTATATATGTAACAAATTTATCCCGAATTATTTTTTTGACCACCAAAAACTCTAAACTGGTACATTTGCAATAATTTTACCCCGAACTATTTCTTTGACCACTAAAAACCTCATACTGGTACACCCACGACAATTTAGTGTCCGTTAAATTATATTAATATCACAAAAAATCACAAATTGGTAAACTTATAACAAACAGTGGGATAAAATCCAAAATCAGTATATATGTCAATTATCACATATCATTAAACTTAGCAATTTGACAATAAAATTTAATGGAAACTAACGGAGGGTAAATTTGTCACATGTGTACAAGTTTAGGATTTTTGGTGGCCAAAAAATTAGTTCGGGGGTAAAATTGTCACATGTAGACCAGTGCGGGGTTTTTTATTGTAAAAAAAATAGTTCGAAGTAAAATTGTCACAGATATACCAGTTTAGGGTTTTTTGTGTTCAACAAAATAGTTTTGGGTAAATTTGTCACAAGTGTACCAGTTTGGGGTTTTTCGTGATATTAACCCATCTCTATAAACACCACATCAATGGTATATTCCATTGACTAATCTCAAATCACACATCAATAGTCTATCCCATTGATGAATCTCATATAACATCAAACGTCGATGGTCCATTCCATCGATCAATCTATTGCTCAATATCTAATTATGGTTAGGACACAAAGCTTTGTGACAAGGATATCAAGATTCCTCCCTGGCAAGGCCTCTACCTACAAAGCCGGTAGCTTGGCCTAGAAGGATATCCTAAACTCGCTATGCATACCCCCAAATACCTCAAGGGGTTCACAGTCATATTGAGCATCAAATAACCATAATCAAATATCAGAAATCAAATCCACAATACATTTTACAAACCAAACATGTAACTTTCTCGCAACACGGCTCAACCTCTAGAAATACATTTCGGCATTTCTTGAATCATTTTCACAGTCATTTCATAAACTAGTTCATAACGCAATATACATATGTATCCTTACACAATATATTTACAAAAACGATTCCCAAATCATTCTCAAATACTAAAAAGTAGTAAATGCTCGATCCCAATTTATGCAACAAAACGCTCTTTTAAGTTCAACATATATATTTATATCGAATCATAATTTCTGCGAGATATGATTTTTATAAAATCAAAGAAGAGACAGTACCACTCACCTGAAATCCCCAAAAATCGAACAACCACGCTCACTTGAACCGTCGATCTCGTAATCCTAACAATTAAACAAGAATCGACATCAAAACCAAGTAAAAAACTACGAAACGGTTAAACTGCGCTTAAACGCTAACAAGACAACTCAAAGACGCTAACAAATCGCTTTTCCAAAGCGATTATCCAAATCGTTCGCAACGTGGAGTTTGAACGCAAAACTTGATCGCACTATAAATTCCTCCACCGATTCCCGTTTCAAGTGAGCTTATAGTCAATAGAAAGCCCACTTAGAGCACTACAAGAACCCTAACTTGGCCGTCCCAAAATCGAGCCGAAAACTGACAAAAATCGGCCTAAAAGCCGCTGGTTGCTCACTGTTCACTTTGCGCGGCCAACTTCAAAAATTCATATTAGGCAAACCGCAAGTCCAAATCAAGATCCGTGAAATCCCATGGCTCCACGACACCTTAAACTATCAATTATATATATGTGTGTGTGTGTGTGTGTGTGTGTGTGCGCGCGTGCGTGTGTGTATAGCTCAACGACTCAAAAATCGAATTTCGCGACTTGAATTTCTCATAATTTCAAATTTAAACCCTAAATGTGAAAAGTTCTCCGATCGGATGGACGAGGGGCGCGAATGCTTACCGGACGTTACAATACGAAGTTCATTCGAGCTGGCGAGGCTCCGGTGATGTGAGCCTTTCCTCTTTCTTCATCTTCCTTTTCTTTCCCTTTCTCTCTTGTTCTTTCTTCTCTTCTCTTCTCTTCCCTACTATGCGCAAGCTCTCGGTTAAAAAGAAGAGTCGAGCATCCATTGTAGATACTTTTTGACCTTTATTTTTGTAAATACCCGAAATTACAGTTTGAATTATGCATAGAGGAAAGCTTCAACAGTATCTCATTATAGTTTATCTTGGGTAACTTATCTCATTAAATTCCATGCATGACGGATGCTTTGCTAGCCATTGGGCATCCATCATTTGAGAGGCTACGCAATAAAGATGACCGAAAGCCATTTCATCTTCTTTAAGCAGTTCTAAGAACCTAATCGCCAACCAAAGAGGATGGCTTTCCTGCAGGTGCAATGAAACTGTCAATCCTCTCTTTACAATATCAATAAATTGGGATAAGTACAGCGCAAATATCATAACTTTTGTACGGATAACATTCAAGTGCCATAACTTTTTTTTGGCTCACTTGAGTGCCATAACTTAAAAAAAAAAGATCACTTAAGTGTCACTTACGAGCTGGTCATGATGGCCCAAAACCGCGACTTTTTTGGCCGAACGGTAACCTTCCCGGCAAGACGAGCACCACTAGTTTGAAGAGAGGGTGTCGGTGAATTATTCCATGGCCTCAGTTTGTCTCTAAATTTCCGTTTTAGCCTCCGTTGATGAAGGTAAAAATGCTTCGTAGTCACACCTTCGTCAACGGAGACTAAAACGGAAATTTAGAGACGAACGAAGGCTATGGAATGATTCACCGACACCTTTTCTTCATGTTGGTGGTGCTCGCCTTGCCGGAAAGGTCACCACTTGACCAGAAAAGCCGTAGTTACAAGTCCTCACGACTAGCTTGTCAAAGGGGTTGGTCATGAGGGCCCGAAACCACGGCTTTTCCAGCCAAACGGTGATCTTCTTGGTGAGGCGAGTACCACCAGCTTGAAGAGGGGGTGTCGATGAATCATTCCATGGCCTTTGTTCATCTTGAAATTTTTGTTTTAGCCTCCGTTAACGAAGGTAAAAATGCTTCGTAGTCATACAAATCGGCTCGATAAATGTGTGACTACGAAGTATTTTTACCTTCATCAACGGAGGCTAAAATAGAAATTTCGAGATGGACGGAAGCCATGGAATGATTCATCGACACCCCCTCTTCAAGCTGGTGATGCTCACCTCACTAGGAAGGTCATTGTTTGGCTAGAAAAGCCGCGGTTTTGAGCCTTCACGACCAATCCCTCTGATAAGCTAGTCGTGAGCGTATGAAACCGCAGCTTTTTCGATTGAATGGTGATCTTCCCGTCGAGGCGAGCACCACCAGCTTAAAGAGGAGGTGTTGATGAATCATTCCATAGCCTCCATTCGTCTCGAAATTTTCGTTTTAGTCTCTATTGACGAAGGTAAAAATGCTTTGTAGTCACACAAATCGGCTCAATAATTTGTGACTATGAAGCATTTTTACCTTCATCAACGGAGACTAAAACAAAAATTTCAAGACAAACGGAGGCTATGGAATGATTCACCAACACCCCCTCTTCAAGCTGGTGGTGCTCGCCTAGCCCGGAAGGTCACCGTTCAGCCGAAAATGTTGCGGTTTTGGGCCCTCACGACCAACTCGTAAGTGGAACTTAAGTGATATTTTTTTTTAAAGTTATGGCACTCAAGTGAGCAAAAAAAAAAAGTTATGGCACTTAAGTGTCCTTCGTACAAACGTTATGGCACTTGTGCTGTACTTACCCCGCAATAAATCAAACGATCGTAATATATTAATTGCATGATTCATCATCTAAGAAGGTTAAATGCAACAAAAGTTCATGTCGTTAAACAAATCAAATTAGAGTTGGTAGGAAGTTTTAACGGAAGTATTTATTTGCCTTATCTTAACAAGTTTTAGGACTCGATTGTCCTTTTTGTAAGTTTTAAGATTTAATGGCACTTTCGCGATAAATTTTAGTATTTCTGGTGCACATATCCCAATTAGCATCCTCGCTCTTACCTTAGTTTAGGGTTTGACTTAGCGATGACCCAAGCGAGGCAGAAGCGTGGTTGTCAAGTAGATGAGATGTCGACTTACAAGGTGAATCACCGGCGAGGTGGCACAGCCAACGCGATTGAGGAGCAATGAGTAGGGAAAACCAGCACTAGCAAGACTTTTGGGCTTGCATGGACACTCACAAGGACACCGGGAGACTCTGGAGCTTGTCGTGATGGTTAGGGACACCACAAGGGTTGCAGGGATAGCAGTGAAGGCTAAGAGGCTCGGCAAGGGGGCTCTAGGGCAGTGAGATCCATTGGTAGCTAATGGTTCACAAGGAAACTTGCAAGGAAAGCTTCGGGAAGGCTGGAAACTTGATTGAGATTCACAGCTGAGAAGGGCAGAGGTGCAGTGTCGGAGCTAGTATGAAGCTCGCTTGCTGGGCAGAGATGGTAGCTGGCGAGGACCGTAGGGATGTGGCTAGGAGTTGACGGTGTAGTGGTGGTGCAGTAGCTCGCTGTGGCTGCTATGGGCTAGCCAGGCTTAACTGCTTGGATGTTGCCATAACTTGTCTCACTTGGCATCCGATAACTTATTTTTCAACCACAATATTATAACTTTTATAAAAAAAAAATTAAGTATTATAACTGATGACTTAATTGTATATAATGACTTGATGGTTAGGACTAAATTGACATAACTTATATCACTGGAGTGCCATAACTTAGTTTTCAACTATTTGAGTATCATAACTTTTTAAAAAAAAAGTTTACTTAAATTATCATAACTTTCAACTGATCACTTGACTGTCATGACCTTTTAATAGCGTTCACTCAAGTATAAAAAATCTGATGTGATATAGTACTTACAACGAATGTTTCCAAAAATTCTTGTGATGTCCTTTCCCTTGAAAAGATAGCAAAAAAATTACTTTATGATTTTGTGTGGATCCAGTTTCTCGGCCACTCTCCCACGGCTGCAGTGCGTTCAGAAAGATTACTGGGCTGAGTATAAAGATCTTTCTTTTGTGTCATTCTATGAACCGTGTCTCCGTGTATCCGCAATATAAACATTCCCAGAGAATTTCACGCTTCGCGTTCTTCTGGCAGGATGGAGGAAAGGCTTCTTGGTACGGAAGCAAAAGAAAAAAGTAGTCTGACAGGGAAGGTGTGGGCGGAGTCAAAGAAAATTTGGAGAGTTACCTTCCCTGCAATGTTGGCCAGAGTGACTGCTTTTGGGATCTTTGTAGTGACGCAAGCGGTCATCGGGCACATCAGTGATACAGAGCTCGCTGCTTATGCGCTCATTCAAATCATTGGCATGAGATTTGCCAACGGAATAATTGTAAGGATTAGTCTTCCCCCTTTTCAAGTTAATGTCTTACCGACATGATTTTTAGGACTGTTTTAGTTAACTGGCTCCACAATATATTGTGTTGCTAATTCCACACTGACCATTTCAGATATGATCCGGCAGCTTCTGTTGGGAAATTCTGATAATGAGTGAATAGTCTGATCAACATGGATCGGTATCGATCATGTTTCCAAGAAACTATCAAATTTGCGCGTTATTTTTGCCGAACTTTCTGCAAATTATGGAATATGGGCAATCGAGAGAGGGGCTTGAATTGAATATTGAATATTAAGGTGTATGGTTGTGTGAATCCACCAAATTTGACTAGGCATTATCGGGAAAATTTGACTGAACTTTGCAAATGAACGTTTTGATCCTGCAGTTGGGTATGTCAAGTGCAACGGAAACATTATGTGGGCAAGCATTTGGTGCAAAGCAATACCACATGTTAGGCATTTACTTACAAAGATCGTGGATCATCAATCTGGTCACTGCGACCATCTTGGTCCCGGTCTTTGTCTACACCTCGTCCATTTTCAAGCTTCTCGGCGTAGAAGATGAAATAGCCAAAGCCGCTGGGTACATTGCCCTGTGGTTCATCCCGATCCTCTACTACTTTGTTTTCAACTTCACCATCCAAATGTTCTTGCAGAGCCAGCTCAAGAACAGCGTCATAGGGTGGCTCTCCGCCGTCTCGTTTGCAATTCATGTCTTGTTGTCTTGGCTCTTTGTGTACATACTTGATTGGGGAATCCCAGGAGCAATGAGTGCGATGATAATATCGAATTGGTTAGCGGTGATTGGTGAGTTTGTGTATGTGTTTGGAGGCTGGTGCGAAAGTACTTGGAAGGGCTTCGCCTGGGCTGCATTCGCCGATTTATGGCCCGTCATGAAGCTTTCGGTATCCTCTGGCATTATGTTGTGGTAAGACTTTCTTTTCATCGAATTTCATTTATGCCCCTGAGAATTTCTGGGTGAATGAACTTGCATACGCAAAATATCACCAGCAAAAAATTACATAGTTTAAATACGTTTCTCAGAGTTGAATGAGTGGATTGGGAAAAAAAATTTCTTCATGTCATTAATAATGCAGCAAGGCTAGAATTGCCTTAATCACGATCCTAAGGTTTGTGTTCTGGCGTCAGTTCACAACAACTGAAATACCACGGCACAACTCTATTGTCTTTGGTGAAGCACGATCCTTACTCTGACCATTTTCTTCATCCTTGATCGAAATAGCTTGGAGTTATGGTACAATAGTGTCTTAGTCCTCTTGGCAGGATACATGACAAATGCCGCTGTTGCAATATCCGCCTTCTCAATTTGGTATGATGGCATCGAATAAGGCATCTTATGTCTTCTACTTTGAGGTAAGTGGCCATGAAAGTGATGAACGGAATTTGGTTTTCCTTTCTCAGCCTCAACATCTCGGCTTGGGAGTTCATGATCTGCCTCGGTTTCCTAACGGGGGCTAGGTATGGCCTATGATGAACCTGAGCAACTTTGAGTTGTTCTGTGCTTGCTTGACACTATGTGATTCGATCCTTTCAATTACTACAGCGTGAGGGTTTCCAACGAATTGGGGCAAGGAAATGCAAAAGCAGCAGTGTTTGCCATTAAAGTCATCTTGGGCACCTCAATTAGCATTGGAGTTGTCTTTTGGATCTTGTGCCTTGTTTTCGGTCCACAGATCGCCTACATATTCACAAGTGAGGAAGACATTGCGGAAGCTGTTTCAAGCCTCTCAGTTCTCCTTGCCTTCTCTATTTTACTCAACAGTGTTCAGCCAGTGCTCTCAGGTAAAGTAGTGGCTGTTCCACTACCCATGACGTGAATGGTAGAATTATTTACAGATTCTTCCTTGTTGACCCGTCCGTTCATCCCTTGCAGGTGTGGCCGTAGGTTCCGGGACACAAATTATGGTTGCCTATGTTAACATAGGTTCCTATTATGTGGTCGGAGTGCCTCTAGGAGTTGTGCTTGCGTATGTTGCCAAGCTGGAAATTCAGGTAAGGAGGCCTGAATCTGCTCGTCTTTCGCTGGGAACTTGAGACTGGACTGTCATTTTGTGTTACTTTTTTGGTTTGATGGGCAACACTTCACTATTCAGAGAATACTCAGCCAAGATAAGCCATTACTCGATTTCAGACTGCTGAAATTCTTTTGTGTGATGCCCACAGGGTATATGGATGGGGATGATAATCGGAGTCGCAACTCAGACAGCGGTGCTCGGCTTTATTACTTACAGAACAAACTGGGACAAGCAGGTAAATGCAACTTTTGAACCATATCAGTGACATGCCTTCACATGACATCCTGCAAGAGTTGTATTAGCTGAAAATATCAGCAAGATCTCAAGATTCTTCTGTTTTAGTCTCCCTTTCGTGATGAAAGAGTTTTAAAAGCCGATTACAAGATTGCTTTCATTTTATAGGTGAACAAAGCGTCGGAGCAGCTCCATAGGTGGTTCTTGACAACATCCGAAGACAATGGTGAGAGCTCTACTACTGAACATCTGAACGGATGAGTGAAAACTGAAGGGCATACGGTTTCATCCCAGTTTAGGTTTGTGGATGAGGACAAGTTGCTCCGTTTTTTTCTCTCTTTTTTGGCCCCTATTATGACAGCCACAGATACATTGATCCAACCCCTATCCGATTGATAAATCTTTCATGCTTCAGCGACCTTCATCTAGTAGTTCTTGCTGTAACCATTTTTGCACCTACTCGAAAGAAAGCACATATTGCAGGTCAAAATAATGGTGTAAGAAAGCTTAACTCATCCAACTGCAATTGAAATACTGCTAAATGATATAAAA
This sequence comes from Syzygium aqueum, assembly GCA_031216185.1. Classification (NCBI taxonomy): domain Eukaryota; kingdom Viridiplantae; phylum Streptophyta; class Magnoliopsida; order Myrtales; family Myrtaceae; genus Syzygium; species Syzygium aqueum. The sequence goes on from CM062231.1 coordinate 21,972,669, forward strand.
GATTTAACAAGTTATAACGACCCAAAGGCAACATCGCTCTAGCATTGACAGAGGAGGTAGCGGCAGTGGCTGTAATATTTGGTTAAAAAAATAAAGTTAACAAGCCAAAAAGCAAAAAAGAAGCTATAGTGGACACTCGGCCAAATTAAAAGGAGGTCGAGAGCTCCTTAGCTGAGACAGAAACGGAAAAGAAAGAGAAGAAAAGAGAAGAAGAAGAAGAAGAAAGAAGAGAAAGAGAGACTTTGGTGCCACGAGGTCTTGCCAAGCCAATTCGAGTTCGTAATGCAATGTACGGTAAGTGCTCACGCCTCTCGTTCATCTAATCAGAGTATTTTCCGGGTTATGGCTCATATTTCGGAATTATGTGTTATTAGAGCTGCGAAATTCGATTTTTGAGTCGTTGAGCTGCTTATATATTGGTAGTTTAGAGTGTCATGGAGCCCTGGGATTTTATAGATCTTGATTTGGACTTACGATTTGCCTAATATGAATTTTTGAAGTTGAGTGCACACAATGAACAGTGGGCGACCAGCGGCTTTTAGGCCGATTTTTGTGGGTTTTTGGCTTGATTTTGGGATGGCCAAATTGGGGTTATTGTAGTGCTCTGAATGGGCTTTCTATTGACTATAAGCTGGCTTGAAACGGGGCTTGGTGGAGAAAGTTATGGCGCAATCAAGTTTCGCGCTCAAGCTCCGCATTGTGGACGGTTTGAATAATCGCTTTGGATAAGCAATTTGTGAGCGCCTTTGAGTTGTCTTGTTAGCGTTTAAGCGTCGTTTAGCCGTTTCGTAATTGTCATAGTATTTTACTTGGTTTTGACATCGATTCTCGTTTAATTCTTAGGATTACGAGATCGTCGATTCAAGTTATAAGCTTGGATTGACATTTGAGATAGAAATTTACTTATGGTAAATAAGTGCAATCAGCTCGTGAACTTCTAAATAGCAGGTTATGATCTTACTCTAAAGAATTTTTGTGGAATTAGTGGAGGCTATCAATTTTAGTTGCGATTTTCGGTAAAATGGTAATAAGAGGTGAGTGCTTCAGCCTTTGAATTAAAAAGTAGAAAAGACGCAACATATTTACGGGCTTAATGAGTTGGAGAAGCACGAGGGTGTGTCGATTTTTATACTGATTTTAGATCAATTCAGTGAAATCTTAGTTGGGAGTTTACTGGTTGCTGCCATTGTGTCTTTTGTTTTGGCTTCGTTGGATGGTGAGGAAGGTGGAAAGATACAAATAACTACAGTTGTGGGACACCTTGTGATTTTCTTGATCTTGATTGCGAATGCCATTGTTGGGATTTGGCAAGAGAACAATGCAGAGAAAGCACTAGAAGCATGCTTTGCCTTGTAAGGGATAACAAAAGCAAGCGAGTTGTTACCTTTGATATCGAGAATGTATCCTAAGATTTTTGAGGAGCGATTTTGATGAGCAGATAAAGAGGGCTATTATGATTTAAATCCTAACTCACAAGAAGCAGAACCAATTGGACAAAGAATTATACTATCAAAGATTTTAAATTTGGGATTGAGGCGTGTTCTGTGATGTTTAAGGGTGTAGAAGACCTTGAATCTGCTATGAAGGTCACTTTGGGCTTGAGGAGTCATAATATAGTGACTGAGCAAAGCTTTGATGCTCTCAAGGTAACAAAGGACAGTGTTACTATGACAAGGGTGTGTTAGAGTTCAAGGACAAGTCCTAGCCTTGTAAAATAGATTGCAAATGCAACCAATGATCTACATGCGCTATAATCCTCATACGAGCAATATTCACTGAGTGATGCAAGTCAATTGCAGCTGGATGAATGCAATAGACCTGAGAGGGAAATTGGTGAATTGATTGCTAAGGCCATGGAGAAAGGTTGGCGTGGAGAGTGTTAGTATAATCTCTTCTCGAGGTGTTAGTAAGGACAGGAAAAGTATTCAAAAGTTTTTGTGCAATAGATATTGATTTGCACAAATCTTCAAGCGGATGATGTGATATTCTTGGACTATGTACATAATAGAAGTGAATGGAATGTTGAAAGGAGAATCAACAATGTGTGAAAATTCAGGTTGTGATATGTTTGATTATTTGGATATCTTGCAGATTATATTTCAAGTGATGGCAAATGATAATGAACTTTATGGTACTAGAGAAAATTGTCGTAACGATATTTTGTTAATTGATGATACCTTGGAGATATTAGAGACTATGTAGGAATTGATAAAAAAGAAGAAGAAGAGGTGTTTGGATGCTAGACTACTTTGGTAGTGTGATCTTTTAGGCATGACAAATTGTAAGTAATAATTTTTGGTAGATTAATTTGAGGATAGTAATGCGAAATGGGAAGACTAAGTAATAGATCTGAAATTAGAAAATGTTTAGTAGTAGCGGACGGAAAATGGAATTTCAGAATTTTGGTGATGCAAATGATAAAGCTGGCTTATGCTTGTAGACAGATGAAATCACATGGCGGCATTACTTGTATGAAGAAAAATGCGAAGTCTTTATGGATCACGAGAGCTTAAAGTATATTTTTTACTCAAGCAAAATTGAACATGAGGCAGAGGAGATGGTTGGAGCTTTTGAAAGATTATGATTTGTTCGTCCATTAATACAGGCAAGGCAAGGGTAGTAGCAAATGCCTCGTAAGTCTTCTGGAAGTCGCAACTTTACTCGTTACTTGGAAGTCTATTCTCGAGGATATGAGCAAATTGGACTTAAATGCTACATGAGTGATTGTTGATCGATTGACCAAGTTTGCGCACTTTTTGTCATATCAATTTAGCCTTTGACCGGAAATTATGATAAGGTGATATGTCAATGAAATAGTGAGGCTTCATGGAGTTTTAGTAAGTGTCGATTCTAATAGGTATCCAGATTCATGTTTAATTTTGGAAGAATTTATAAGAAGCATTTTGTATTAAACTCAACTTCAGTACAACTTTTCACTCACAGATAAATGGACAGTCAGAGAGAATGATCTATACGCAAGAGGACATGTTGAGATCCTACGTCATTGACTTTGGTGATTCTTAGGATGAACATCTACATTTGGCAGAGTCCTCTTATAATAATAGTTATCATTTGAGCATTAAGATGATGCCTTTTGAAGTTCTACATGGTCGAAATTGCATAACTCCTATATGTTGTGATGATCTTGGTGAGAAATGACTAACTAGTCCTGAGTTCATTTAGCAATCGAAGGAAAAGTCAAGTTGGTCTGGAACGTCTCCAAAACAGCTCAAAGTCGTTAGAAAAGTTACACAAACCTTAAAAGGCACAAGGTGGAGTTTGGTCTGAGAGATCATGTATTCTTGAAGGTTTTGTACTATGAAGGGTGTTATAAGATTCGGCGTACATGATGGGTTCCATTCATCTTTATTGTGGAGATATGTGTCAAATCCTCAACATGTGCTAGATTTTACACCATTGAGGTTAAAGGTAACTTAATGCATGAGGAGCAACCTATTCGCATTGTTGATACGAAAGATCAGGTGTTGCAGCGGCAAACTATATCTTATTTGAAAATCCGATGTCAGAACCACATGGAAAGAGAGGTGCCTGAGGAAAAAGCGAGATGCAAATATCCTTATCTACTTGTTGATTAAGGTAAGTGCACATTTCGAGGACGAAATTTCTCTTAAGAAAGAGAGAATGTAATATTTGGTTAAAAAAAAGTCAACAAGTCAAAAAGTAGAAAAGAAGCTACAATGGACACTCGGCCAAATTAAAAGGAGGCCGAGAGCTCTTTAGCCGAGACAAACGGAAAAGAAAGAAAGAGAAAAAAAGAGAAGAAGAAGAAGAAGAAGAAAGAAGAAGAGAAAGAGAGGGTTTGGTGCCACGGGGTCTTGCCAAGCCGATTCAAGTTTGTATCGCAACGTACGGTAAGTGCTCACACCTGTCGTTCGTTTAACCGGAGCATTTTCCGGATTAGGGCTCATATTTCGAAATTATGTGTTATTTGAGCGGCGAAGTCCGATTTTTGAGTCGTTAAGCTGCACATATATATAAACAATTGGTAGTTTAGGGTGTCATGGAGTCGTGAGAATTTACGGATCTTGATTTGGACTTGCGATTTGCCCAATATGAATTTTTGAAGTTGAATGCGCGTAGTGAACAATACGTGACCAACGGCTTTTAGGCCGATTTTTGTGGATTTTTGGCTTGATTTTGGGATGGCCAAATTGGGGTTATTGTAGTGCTTTGAATGGGCTTTCTATTGACTATAAGCTGGCTTGAAACAAATGTGGTTGAGAAAGTTATGGCACGATCAAGTTTTGCGCTCAAGCTCCGCATTGCGAACGATTTGGATAATCGCTTTAGATAAGCAATTTGTGGGCGTCTTTGAGTTTTCTTGTTAGTGTTTAAGCGTCGTTTAGCCATTTCGTAGTTGTCGTAGTATTTTACTTGGTTTTGACGTTGATTCTCGTTTAATTGTTAAGATTACGAGATCATTAGTTTAAGTGAGCGTCATTATTTGATTTTGGGGATTTCAGGCGAGTGATGCTATCTGTTCTTTGAGTTTATAAACTCATATTTTGAAAGTGATAATGATTTGCGTAGTCGTACGAGTTGTGAAAGAACATATTTGTTGCATAAAAATATGGATCGGACATTTACTACTTTTTAGTATTTGAGAATGATTTGGGAATCGTTTTGGAATTGTATTGTGAAATGATACATATGTGTATTGCATTACGAACTAGTTTATGAAATGAGTTCGAAAATGAATTAAGAAATTCTTTACGAAATATATTTCCGGCATATGAGCCATGTTGCGAGAAAGTTATTTATTTGGTTTGTGAAATGTATTCTGGATTGGATTTATGATATTGGATGATGATTGTTTGATGCCCAACATCACTGTGAGCCCATTGAGGGGCTTGAGGGTATGCATACCATATTAGGATATCCTTTTGGGCCGAGCCACCGGCTTTGTCAGTGGAGATCTTGTCAAAGGGAGAATCTTGGTAGCATTGTCACAAGACTTTGTGTCGTGACCATGGTTAGATATTGAGCAATAGATTGGTCGATGGAATGTGATATGAGATTGGCTAATGGAATGGATCATCGGTATGTGCTTTTGATGAGATTCATTAATAGAATAGACCATTAATGTGTGATTTGAGATTAGCCAATGGAATTGACCATTGACGTGGTTTTTAATAAAGATTTGTTGACACTTAAATTTTGGTGACCATTTAGTCGTAATTTGCATAAAAAATTAAGGATTAAATTTTAATTCCTAAACAAAAATAATAATCGCATAGCATATAGTCTAAGATCATATAGCTTAATTGCATTCCACATCGAGCCGGCGGTGGCAAGTGAACCGCAAATCGAACTCGGGCATCGAACGAAAATTGGCTCAAGGGATTGGAGGGCTGAAATTCCTGAGTCTAAAAGGTTTCGGTTATTTTAATTTGAGCTTAAATCAGCTCGAATTAATTTAGCCTATCTTGAAATTAAAATTAAAGCCTAAGCCAAGCCTAAACCTATTAGGACTAGAAAGCCTGTCTAATTAACCTAGGGTTACGCTATAAATACACATTTAGGTCTCATAATTAAAGGGGCTTCCATAAATGACAAATCAGAAAATTTTTGAGAGCTCAAGTGAGAGAGAGAGAGAGAGAGAGAGAGAGAGAGAGAGAGAGAGACCGATGAACCACCGCCGTCGCCACTCGCGCGCCTCCGCCGTCGCGCTGCTTGCTGCCCGTCAGTCGCTCGCAGCGCTCCACAACGGCGCACGTCCACCGCCACACTGGACACCACCGCCCGCCGTGCTGCGCCGCGACGGACGCCTTCGCTGAAGATTCTCGCCACACTCGTTTGCTGACCATCCGCCGTGTGCCTCTGCCCCTTAGCCGCCGCAAGCCACCCGAAGAGCTGCCTGTGTTGCGCCGCTCTACTCCATGTCGCCGCCCAGCCTCCATCTTCTCCCTACCACGCCGAACACCGACGCCGCCCCTGCCGCATCCCTGCCGGACGTCCCGCCGATCACCAGCCACCGGCGTCGCCTGCCGCTGCTCCACGCCGACCCCCGCCGCCCGCTGCAGCTCCCCGCACACAGTGCCGCCGCGTCGCTACCCTTCCGCCACCGTCCACAGTCGATGACTCCCACCGTCGCCGTTGCCTCCCACCGACGCCGCTGCACCGTCGTTTGCCGTGCTACTGCCCTTGCCGTGCCCCCGTCGTGCCACCGCTTTCATGAATCACCGTTGACCGCCCATCGCCGGTTGTCCTGTGATCCGCAAGCTTGATCCATCGGTGGTTCAAATTTGGAAATATTTCGAAATTAGGTAAGGATATTATTCAATATTTTCATAATATTTGGTTTCTTAATTTTCGAATGTTAGAATATTCCATGAATATTTGGTGGATAGTTAGATATCTTAGGACAATTTTTTGATATCCGCAATATTTAAAAACACTTGAAATTAGGAATTTTTCCTAATTTGGCAACGTATCTGGACGACTATCTGACCTTATCCCTAAGGTACGATACACGGCGATACGGAAAAATCGTTATCTTATCCATAATCACTTAGATACGATAATAGATTTTATTAGCTTTCCAAATTTGAACAATGAGCTTTCCATCGATATCTATAACCCCATAGATATGACTGCAAATTTGATTTATTTGCCTAATTTGAATTTGATAAGAAAAATCTTGTGGATTGCGTTAATTGTTTGAATACGGTTATTATCTTTGTTTACAACCTAACATACAAACTATATGTCATGCGACGACGTGACCTAATTCTAATGACGGACAAATGATTTATTTTTGGTATTTTTCAAATAAAATTCGGAATAAAAAATGCATAAATTAACATGCAATCTATGATAATCTAATCTATCCTAAAGTGACTTCTTTTTTGTATTTTTGATTAAATTCGAAATTATTAAAATAACCAAAATAAATAATCCGTTAAGATTAAAACAATCTTTAATTTAAACTAGGAAATGTGCTACCCTAAATCCTAATTTAAATCAAATAATTATCTCATTCTTTAGGATATATTCAAGATTCCCTAAACATGCAAACTTCTAATTTAAATCTAACAAACAGATTTAATTAGAAATCATATTAGGATTGTTAATGTGATTTTCTAGCTAACAATGCAAATGCTTACGTTGCTTCGAGGTAAGTAATTCTCCCAATCTTGCAATTTATTTAATGTTTTGATTATTGGGTATTACTTTGGTGGTTTGCGCACCCGTATGATCACCTCACATGCTAGTAACTAAGCTAAAATGGATCCAAACTGTTTACCAAAACATTTTTTGAAAAGAAAAGGTACCGAAAGGGCGTTAGACTAGATCTAGTGTAATCAAGTCCCCGAGCTTAGAATTTCTGATTCGTAGGAATAAAACATATCTCCCTATATTTTATTTAGGTTTCTAATCGACCTACCACAAATAGATTAATGACGACTCCAAGCATGAAAACATTTGTACGTTAAGAACTTAAATCTTAAGTTGCGAATTGGTAGGGTTTGGAAAGGTCCGAATTAAACTTAGTCTTAATAATCCATTAGCCCGAGAAAATTTAGGTCGCAACAAGATTGATCAATGGACTTGACCATTGATGTTTATGATGATTTAAAATGAGTATTTTCTGAATTGTATAAACCTTTGATGAAATGAAACAACTCTTATGTGACTCGATATGTATTTTATATCTTGAGTTTGACTTCTAGAATTTCTGGTATGGCTTTATGTATATATGCATAGTGGTTGCTCGATCTGCTTAGAAGAGAAATGCACTGCTTACTGAGCTGTGATTGCTCACTCCTTTCTTTCCCTAATCTTTTCAGGTTCTTTGGTTAGTAGCCAATAGAGCGAGAGCGATATCGTGGAGAGTTTTAGATGGTTTGAGGTTGCGTCCTTCGGATAAAAGGATGGCCATGTCATCCCCTATCCTGGTAGGTTTCGGGGTGTGACAGTGGCAATCCAATATGAAATGATACGCTGGATAACTTGATCTGATAGCAGGTCATTGCAATACGAGAATGCAATGAGTGGAAATTGGTGGAACCCATGTTTATAAATCTATGTGCAACCTACTCTATGGCCAAAACAATCCGTCCACTCACTTGTCTCCAAAGTCAGCATATTGTTGCCCTCGTTACTGTATATTAAGGGTGTGAATGATGACCGTTCTGTTTTAAAAATCAATTTTTTTTCTATTTCTGCTCCATTGATGAATTTTTGAACAAAAATACGCATTTGATAATTATACAAAATTTTTATTCCCGAAATAAAAATTTGTTTGATATCGGCACAAAATTTCTCCCTCCCAAATGGTCGGCAAGTGGGCGGCGGATGGCTGGTGGCATGGCTAGTGTGGAGGACGGCAATAGGAGGTGGGCGATGGCCGCCAGTAGGAGGCGGGTGATGGCTGGAGGCAAGAGGCAAGCGGCGGCGGTAGGCAGGCGGCAGTAGCCCATGGCGGCGGATGGTAGGTGGGTGGCGGTGGGTGGCGGGCGGGCAACCGACTAGTAGCAAGAGTGAGCAATAAAAAGAATTTTTATTTCTCTTTTTTGTTCCAAAAATAGAAAAGTATAAAATTTTTACTTCTCATTTTTGTTTCAAGCCTATTTCTAAAATCAAAATTTATTTTAAAAATAAAAGAATGAAATTGCGTTACAAAACGGAACTGTTCCCCAAAACAGAAAAATGAAAAAATAAAGAAATAAAATGGTTATCATTCGCCACCTGAACAGCGTAAGAAAACAGGAGAATGAATGGGACAATCATAAATGCAAATAATCCGCGTAGATTTTCCCAGAGTTTTAGCCTAAAACCCACGCACAGTTATCATCAGTAAGATAATCTGGCAGATTTTCCAAGGGTCCTCTCCTTGAAGCTGAACAGCCTGTCTTGCAAGATAACGATTTTGATTCTATCCTCAACCTACTATGTAAGTATTATCCACAGGAGAACTTTCCTAAGCCAAATTAACTGTTTCTTGCTCTACTTTTACATTCACTTGCTCAATCTAAGATTTTAGGAATATATGCTTGTTTAGTACGAAGACCAACTTACTAGATGCTCCAGTCGAGGACCATCAAAGGGGACTCTCAAACTCTGCTGGAGATTCCTAAGCCTTTCTTCCTACAAACAAACCGAGATGGTAGATCGACTTAGAAAAGCACCAAAAAACTTTTCTATTAAGAAGACAGACAAAAGAGCATAATCTACCATAATAATATTTTAAAGTAATTGGTTCCTCCATAATATAAGCGAACGTCCAGGGAACCATGCATTTACTTTGTATACAACATCCAGTCTTCCATGAATTTCAATGCCGACTACAACAGCTTATCCATGATTTACGAATCCGAGATGGAATATCCTATTATAATGCATCTTTTCCGTTTATGTGTTGAGGGCATTCAGTGTTTATGGTACCAAATATATATTTGAGGACCCGTTTCTTACCCAGTGCAAGACCTTTCCACTACGAATATAGACGGTGGAAGTTTTTGATTTACACAAGTCTATCTTGAAATTAACCTATGTGCACTGTAAACCATGGAAGGTCACTCAGTCTAGAAATGAACATGTATTTTGATCCAAAGTAAGTTTGTGCAAGCAAAATTTCCCGTAAGGACTAAACTGGAACCATTTTGTTTTTTATATTCTCTATTATCAATATAGGCAAAAGGACACCAGAAGTGTTATAAGTTGTGTACGGAGGACACTTTTGTGCCATAACTTTTTTTGGATCACTTTGGTGCCAAGTCGAAGGAAAAGAGATTACTTAAGTGTCAATTTGGCCGAAAATTCGAAATGGCATTTTTTATTAATTTTTTATGCCGACGTGACTTGTCGGAAGATGAGTCAGCGTGTACAGTCAGCATTTTTTATTTTAAATATATTTTTATTTTTTTCCTTTCCTTTTCTTTTTCTTTTGTTTTCTTTTTTTTTCTTTTCTCCCCTCGCCGGCCAGTTGCCTATGGCCGGCCTAGCCACCAACGAAGCCTAGGAAGGGCTAGGCAAGGGCAACCTTGCCCATGGCTGGCGAGGGGCGGCCTCGCCAGATCTGGGCTAGGCGACCCTCGCCGGCAACAGGCGAGGCCGCCCCTCATCGGTCATAAGCAAGGTGACCCTCACCAATGACAAGCGAGGCCGCCCCTTGCCGACCATGGGTGAGGGTCGCCTCGTTCAAATCTGGCGAGGCAGCCCCTTGCCGGCCATGGACAACGGTCGCCTCGCCGGCCATGGGCAAGGCCGCCCTTGCCCAGCCCTTCCCGGGTTTTGCAGGTGGCCGAACCGGTCACCAACAACTGGCTAGCGAGGGGAGAAAAAAAAAAAGAAAAGAAAGGAAAAAGGAAAGAAGAGGAAAAAAATTATTTAAAATAAAAAATGCTGACTGTACACGCTCACCCATCCTTCGGCAAGCTACTTCGGCGTCAAAAATTAATAAAAAAAATGCCACGTCGGATTTCCGGCTAAATTGACATCTAAGTGATCTCTTTTCCTCCGACTTGACACCAAAATGATCCGAAAAAAAGTTATGACACTAAAGTGTCCTCCATACACAACTTATGGCACTTCTGATGTCCTTTTGCCTATCAATATATATACTCCATTTGAAAAGCTATTATTTTCCTTTCTACCGCACGTGGGGCTGATACAATATTTATTATTTATAACAGCAAGTCTTCCTTTTTTATTTTTCATACTTGCGTTTTCTTGTATAATTAAAGTCAATGTTCCACTTATCAGTCATCGCCATTCGCCACCTAACAATCTATCCCACTTCTTCTTCTTGTTTTTTTTTCCTTAACGTTCTGGTTTTGTTTTTTGTTTGACTTCCATTTTCTCAGCTAATCCTGAAAAACGACAGTACTTCTCATGCTCTGTTCACCGGCTAGTGTTCTTACTCTAGCAGTCACCGTCTCATAAAGGATCTCTGTATAAAGCTAAGGTAAGCTCTCTCTCTCTCTCTCTCTCTCTCTCTCTCTCTCTCAGCTGGTTTCATGCAGGAGAGAACTTTTCCTAGATTCTGAAATGTACGCTCATTGGGTCCCACATACCTTTACGGCTTGATGACATGTGTATGTTCAGTTTTGAGGAGTTTATAAATGTAATTTGGCTATATATCAAGCCGCCTGCCACAGAGATCGCTGTTGTAAGTGATTCACACTGATCGAGTCCGTGTACAGCTACTTCTTACCCTTCATGATCTCGTGGTCTTGAGATGTGATGTTGAGTGTCTCAAACTTTAAAAACATTCTTGCCATACTGAGGCACTATATTAGGAGTGTCCCAAGCTTGTACGATTCTGTGTGGTACCAGTTTCTCGGCCAGTTTCCAACAGTTGCAGTATGTTTGGATTGAACATGGACTACTAGGTTGAGTTAGAAGACCTGCTTGTGTCATATCTAAGTTTTATATTTGTAGATCCGCAAAATAAACATTCCTGAGGAATTTCACGCTTCGCATGTTTCTGGCAGGATTTATGAGTGACGATAGGATGAAGGAAAGGCTTCTTGGAACAGAAGCAAAAGACATAAGTGGTCTGACAGGGAAGGTCTGGGCGGAGTCGAAGAAAATATGGAGAGTTACCTTCCCTGCTATGCTGGCCAGAGGGACTTCTTTTGGAATCTTTGTAGTGATGCAAGCATTCATCGGGCATATTGGTGATACAGAGCTTGCCGCTTATGCGCTCATTCAAATCATTGGCATTCGATTTGCTTGCGGAATAATTGTAAGGATTAGTCTCCCCTTTTTTCTCCAATTTATAGTTAACGGACTCCACAATATATTACCTCCATACTTCGACACAGACCATTTCAGATGTGCTCTGGCAGCTTTTGTTAGAAAATTTCTGATAATAACTAAATCATCTGATGAATATGGACTAGGGTTAAATGCGTTTCCAAGAAACTATGCAAAATTTACACCTTTTTCCTAAACTTCCTGCAAATTTTTTATTAGGGCGATTGAGAGAGGTGCTTCACTTGAATGTTGAATATTAGGGTGAATAGGCTGTATGAATCCACCAAATTCAAGAAGGCCTTGTCTGGAAAATTTGACTGGACTTTGCTAATGAACTTTTTGATCCTGCAGTTGGGCATGTCTAGCGCAACTCAAACATTATGTGGACAAGCATTTGGTGCAAAGCAATACCACATGTTAGGCATTTACTTGCAAAGATCTTGGATCATCAATCTGGTCACTGCGACCATCTTGGTCCCAGTCTATATCTATGCCTCGTCCATTTTCAAGCTTCTCGGTGAAGAAGATGAACTAGCCGAAGCCGCTGGTTACATTGCCCTGTGGTTCATCCCAATCCTCTACTCCTTTGCTTTCAGCTTTACCATCCAAAGCTTCTTACAGTGCCAGCTCAAGAACACCATCATAGGATGGCTCTCTGCCATCTCGTTTGCAATTCATGTCTTGTTGTCTTGGCTCTTTGTGTATGTACTTGATTGGGGAATCCGAGGAGCAATGGGAGCGTTAATAATATCGAATTGGTCAGTGGTCATTGGTGAGTTTGTGTATATGTTTGGAGGATGGTGCGAAAGCACTTTGAAGGGGTTCACCTGGGCTGCATTCGCTGATTTATGGCCCGTCATAAAGCTTTCTGTATCCTCTGGCATTATGTTGTGGTAAGACTTTCTTTTCTTCGGAATTGAGTTATGCTCCTGAGAAATTCCAGGGGAATGAACACACACTCAAAGTATCACAAGCGAGAAAATACACAGTTAAAACCGTTTCTCTGGAGTTGGATGGGCGGATTGGAAAAAATTTCTTCATTATTTGTTGTCATTAACGGTGTGGTAAGGTTAGAATTGCCTTAATCACATTCCTAAGGTTTGTTGTTCTATTGTAAGTTGTTTACCATGACACAACTCTTTTGTCTTTGGTGAAGCACTTGCAGACATGATTAGATGCATTCAATGATTATTCATGCCATTTACGCACTCTCCAATATATCGATCCTCATTCTGATACCATTTTCTTTGTCCTCGATCAAAATAGCTTGGAGTTGTGGTACAATGCTGTTTTAGTCCTCTTGGCAGGATACATGACGAACGCTGCTGTTGCAATATCTGCCTTCTCGATTTGGTATGATGGCGTCAAATTAGGCATCTTATGTCTTCTACTTTGATGTCAGTCACCAGGAAAGTGATGAAACGAATTGATTTTTCTTTTTCAGCCTCAACATCTCGGCTTGGGAGTTAATGGTAGGCCTCGGTTTCCTAGCTGGAGCTAGGTATGGTTTATGAACATGTGCAAATCTTTGAGTTGCTCTGTGCTTGCTTGACGCTATGTGACTTGATCCTTTCAATTCCTACAGTGTGAGGGTTTCCAATGAATTGGGGCGAGGAAATGCGAAAGCGGCGCTGTTTGCTGTTAAACTCATTTTGGGCACCTCAATTAGCATTGGAGTTGTCTTATGGATCTTGTGCCTAGTTTTCGGTCGACAGATCGCCTACATTTTCACAAGTGAGGAAGACGTTGCGGAAGCTGTATCAAGCCTCTCAGTTCTCCTTGCCTTCTCTATTTTATTTAACAGTGTTCAGCCAGTGCTCTCAGGTACACGGGGGCTGTTCCACTACTCGTCATGCGAATGGCAAACCTAGTTACAGAATCTTTCTTGCTGACCCGTCCGTTCGTCCCTTGCAGGCGTGGCGGTAGGTTCTGGGAGACAAAGTACGGTTGCCTATGTTAACATAGTTTCCTATTACATGATCGGAGTTCCCCTTGGAGTTGCGCTTGCATATGTTGCCAAGTTAGAAGTACAGGCAAGAAGGCCTGAACCCTGCTTTTGTTTTTCGCTAGATACTTGATAGTTAACCATCATTTCATATTGCGATTTTGGTTTGATGAGGCGACACTTCACTAATTGGAGAATACCTGTCCAAGATAGCTATGACTCGGTTTCAGACTCGGCTAAAACTCCTTTGTTTGATGACCACAGGGTATGTGGATAGGGATGATAACAGGAGTCGCGACTCAGACAGCGGTGCTGGGTATTATTACTTACAGAACAAACTGGGACGAGCAGGTAAATGCAAATTTTGGACCATATCAGATTCATGCCTTCACATTACATTTGCTGCCAGAGTTATATTAGCTGGAAATATCAGCAAGAACTCGAGATTCTTGTTTTTTTGTCTCCATTTCATGATGAAAGAATTTGAAAAGCCAATTACATGATTGCTTTGATTTTATAGGTGAACAAAGCGTCGGAACGGCTCAATAAGTGGCTATTGAAAAGATCAGAAGACAATGGTGAAAGCTCTGCCACTGAACAAGTGAACGGATGAGCGAAAACTCGAGAGTGTACGGTTTCATCCCAGTTTTCGTTTTCGGATGAGAAGAAGTTGTCTCTGTTCTTTTTTCTTTTTCTTATTTTGGATGATCTGACACCACTCGATTAATAGATCTTTCACACCAATTTATCAGTGACTAGACAAAATTTATAAGTTGAAGATGGAAAAACGTTTATACTTCAGCGATCTTCATCTAGTAGTTCTTGCTGTAACCATTTTTGCACCAACTCAAAAGAAAGCACGCATTGCGGATCATAAATTATAATGTGAGAAAGATATAATTCATTCGGCAGCAAATGAGTGTTTGCTGAATCCCATAAAAAGGTTTACAAATTAGCACGACCAGAGGCAACATCTCTCTAGCATCAACAGAGCCAAGAGCGCGTAGCAGATGTGGCAGTCCAATGTGAAAACAAAATGCCGAATAACTTTCTTCTGATAGACAACGGGAAGTTTCAGATTTTCTCAGTATTGTACGGCAAACACGCAAATTGTGTCGTGCACTCAACTTCTCTAGTAGAAGAAATTGACAAGGTATCCAGGCACGGTACGTGACGTGTTGGAGAATGAAGAAGAAGAAATTATGTACCGGAGGAAGATACGTAATACTGTTTATTGTAACCAGAATAAATTCGAAAACATGATAACACAAATAAAATAGGAGGTGAGGTACGGTCATCCAAATTTCCTTAAGGAAATTAGTTCCTGTAATTGTGCTAAGCAGATTCACGAACTATGCCTCCTAAAACACAACACCTCTAATCCATTTGAATTAGCACTATGCAAATAAGACTCTATTGAACGTTTCTCGAAGCCAGCACACTTGGAGAACGGCTATTGAAAAAACTAGAGGAGTACTTTTTTTTTCTCTTGTTTGACCTAAGAAGGCACATCTATTTATAAACGACGGCAGAAAACTAAAGAGAGATGAACTCAAGAGTCAAGTCGGTTATGCTCACATTATTAGAGTCATTAACTCACAATTAACAGCCATATTAAATTTAGAAATCAAGAGTCATGTCGGTTATGTTCACATTAGTAGAGCCATTAACCCACAATTAACAGTTATCTTAATTTAGAAACTGCAGCAAACAAAGAGTCACGTTAACTCAAGAGACGCACCCCTAATGTTAAGCCATTACAACCTATAATTACAACATAAAGAAGATACCGAACATGAGATGTGATAATATATATATATATATATATATATATATATATATCTCAGTTGCAAGTTACAACTTTAGCAGATTGTATGCAGGTAAGTCCCTAATGCTAGAAACAACTTCAAGCGAGAGCTCTCGCTCCAGCTGCGTTCTTGTTGATTTCAAGACATCCTGACAAGAAAATATAGATAAAAGAGAAGTGTTTGAAGATGTTTCGATAGTAGAAAGAGGAAAGCTTCAACAATATCTCATAATAGTAACTAGGTAAATTAACATAAGGAACTTATCTTTGGTAACTTACATTAAATTCCATATATGACGCACTCTTTGCTAGCGGTTGGGCATCCATCATTTTTATTTTTTTTGACATAGGGCATCCATCATTTGAAAGGCTACGAAATAAAGATTATCGAAAGCCATTTCATCTTCTTGAAGCAGTTCTAAGAACCTGATGGCCGGCCAAAGAGGATGGCTACTGTAGATCCTCTCTTTACAATAGCAAGAAATCAGACAATCCTAATATATTAATTACATGACTCATCATTTGAGAATTCTTTTTTTGTCTATCATATTTTAACTCTCAACTTACTTTCAAATTTTTGCCCTGTCTCTTGCATAGCGTGGGAGTCAAACCAATATCTAAAACTAAACGTTCCCACCCCCATCCCCGAGAAAGTGGGAAATCGAACTTCCTACCTCTTCCTTCCCAAGTAGAAAGGGTGACCACTGGGGCAAACCCCAATGATTATCTAAGAAGGTTAAATGCAACAAAAGTTCGTATGGCTAAACAACTCAAATTAGAGTAGGTAGGAAATTCTAATGGAAGTATTTGATTATCCCAATTTGACAAACTTTAAGACTCAATTGTACTTTTTATAAGTTTTAATACTCAATTGTACTTTCGCGATAAGTTTTATTACTTCTGGTGCACATATCCCAATTACCAACCACACTCTTACCTTAGTTTAGGGTTTAATTTAGCAATGACCAAAGTGAGGCGGAAGGTGGCCATCAAGTAGATGTGACTTCGGCTTACAAGGTGAATCACCGGCGAGGTGGTGTGGCCAATGCAATTGAGGACCAACGAGTAGGGAAAACAAGCACTAGCAAGGGACATTTGGGTTTACATGGACGCTCACAAGGACATCGGAAGACTGGAGCTCGTGGGGATGGTTAGGGACACCACAAGGGCTGCAGGGACAGCGGTGAAGGCTAATAGGCTCGGCGAGGGGGCTTTTGGGTGACGAGATTCGTTGGTAGCTGATGGAGCGCCATGAAACCTGCAAGGAAAGCATCGGGAAGGCTGGAAACTCGAATGATATCCGCAGCTGAGTAAGGGCAAAGGTGCGGCGTCGGTGTGACATCCCTGGATTATTTAAGCACACACCTACTAGAGGGAGTCCCGCTCTAATACCATATTGTTGCATTCCTCGATTAACTCATTCAAAGTATTGTCCACTTTGACCCATCTCATATCGAGTCTCATAATTTTATCAATTGACAAGCATGCACTTTCTCAGGAGGTTACCTATCCCGGTAATGCTCTAAACTGGGTTTGCTTAACTTTGTAGTTCCAAAGCAAAACTTACCATTACGTCAAAAGTGTAATATATGGGCTTTTGACCCAGTCAAAAAAAAAAAAAAAAAAGGGTCAAAAGTCAACAGGTCAACGGAAGCTACAGTAGACTTGGCTAAAATAAAAGGAGTCCGAGGGCTTTCGGGGAGGAGAAAACAGAAACGGAAAAGAAAGGAGAGGAAAAGAGAAGAAAAGAGAAGAAAGGAAAGAGGAAGAAGAAAAAGAGAAAAGAGAAGAGGGTTTTGTGCCGAGGGAGTTTCGCCAAGCCGATTCGACTTCGATTAGCAACGTCCGGTAAGTATTCGTGCCCCTCGTTCGTTCAATCGGAATATTTTTCCGAGTTATGGCTCAATTTCGGAATTATGTGTTATTTGAGCGGCGAAATCCAATTTTTGAGTCGTAGAGCTGCGTATTTTTATAGAATTGATAGTGTGTGGTGTTGTGATGCCATGGGATTTTACGGATCTTGATTTGGACCTACGGTTTGCCCAATATGAATTTTTGAAGTTAGCCGCGCAAGATGAACAGTGCGCGACCAGCGGCTTTTAGGCTGATTTTCGTCGGTTTTCGACTCGATTTTGGGATGGCCAAGTTGGGACTTTTGTAATACTCGGAACGGGCTTTCTTTTGACTATAAGTTTGCTAGGATCGGAGTTTGATGGAGAAAGTTATGGCGCGATTAAGTTTTGTGCTCAAGCTCCGCGTTGCGGATGATTTGGATAATGGCTTTAGATGAGCAATTTGTGGGCGCCTTTGAGTTGTCTTGTTAGCGTTTAAGAATCGTTTAGCTGTTTAGTGATTATTGTAGTATTTTCCTTGGTTTTGATGTCGATTATCGTTCAATTGATAGGATTACGAGGTCGTCGGTTTGAGTGAGCGTCATTATATGATTTTTGGGGATTCCAGGTGAGTGGTGCTATCTCTTCTTTGAGTTTATAAACTCATGTTTTGAAAGTGATAATGATCTGAGTATCATATGAGTTATTAAAGCATGTTTGTTGCATAAAAGCATGGATCGGGCAATTACTACCTTTTGTCGATTGTGAAAATGAGTTGAAAAGTCTTATGGCGTTATTGAAATGAAGCTTTTGTGAATGCTTATATTAAAGGTTTTGTGAAGAGGATTAGCCGAGGGCTATTCTTGTTGCGAAATATTTTGTGAAATGGATTTATTGGTGTTGATTACGGATTTTTAGATTGAGTTATAAGTTGCTGCTGCTCGTATTACTATGTTGAGAACCCGTTGAGGGGGGAGTATGCATACTGTCAGGATATCCTTCTGGGCCGAACCGCCGGCTTATAATAGGTGGTAGACCTTGCCAAGAGGGGTAAACTTGGTCGCCTTTGTCACGGCGTTAAACTTGACCATAGTTTGATGACGAGCATGAGATTGGTTGATGGATGAACCATCAACATGTTATGTGATGAGATTAGTCAATGGATAGACCATTGATGATTGGCTATTGTTGTTAAGTGAGTTTTTATTAAGTAATCTGATACATATGACTTTTATTGAAAAGTTATTATACCTTTGAGATATTTTTGGCTATATTGTACATCGAGTTTGAGTTATGGGCCGTGACATTTTTTATGCTATTGCATAGTGATTGTTCGATCTGCTTAGATGAGATATGCACTGCTTACTGAGCTGTTGTTGCTCACCCCTCTCTTTCCCTAATCTTTTCAGGTTCCTTGGTTAATAGTTAATAGAACAAGAGTGGTGTCGTTGGGACTTTTGGGAGTTGAAATCCTTGTGGTTTGAGGCTGCGTCCTTCGGGTGAGAGGACGGCCGTGTCATTCCCCGTTCTGTAGGTTTTGGGGTGTGACAAAAAGGCACTATTGTGAGTTATTTCTAGTTTTCATATATACATCGCAGAATCATTCTTCCCCTATTTGATGCATAGTTCGACTCATTCTTGCCCCATTCACTATTCTAGAAACCTATCAAAAGCCACTCCTTGTCCAGGCCCTCTAACCCAAGCAATCACTCTCCACCTTCATTCGGACTAGATTGTTACAATCGGAGCCAGTCTGAAGCTTGCCTACGGAGCTGAGATGATAGCTGGCGACGATTGCAGGGATGTAGCTAGGAGTTGACTGGTGGAGCGGCAATGCGGTAGCTCGTTGGGGCTGTTGTGGGCTAGCCATGCTTTAACTGTCTGGGTGTTGCCATAACTTGTCTCACTTTGCATCCCGTAACATATTTTTTGACCACAACATTATAACTTCTAAAAAAAAAATTTATGAGTGCCATAACTTATGACTTGATTGTCATAACTTATGATAACTTGATGATTAAGACTGAATTGACATAATTAATCTCACTTAAATGCCATAACTTATTTTTCAACTACTTATTGTAACTTTAAAAAAAAATTACTTAAATTACCATAACTTTCAACCAATCACTTAAGTGTCTTGATATTTTAATAGTGTTCATTGTAGTATCAAAAATCCGATGTGATATAGCACTTATAACGAATGTTTGCAAAAATTCTCGTGATGTCCTTTCCCTTGAAAAGATAGCAAAAAAACTACTTTATGATTTTGTGTGGATCCAGTTTCTCGGCCAGTCTCCAATAGTTGCAGTGCGTTCAGACTATACAAAGATTACTGGGCTGAGTATAAAGATCTTTCTTTAGAGTCATTCTATGAACTGTCTCTGTGTGTCCGCAATATAAACGTTCCCAGAGAATTTCACGCTTCGCGTTCTTCTGGCAGGATGGAGGAAAGGCTTCTTGGTACGGAAGCGAAAGACAAAAGTAGTCTGACAGGGAAGGTGTGGGCGGAGTCAAAGAAAATATGGAGAGTTACCTTCCCTGCAATGTTGGCCAGAGTGACTACTTATGGAATCTTTGTAGTGACGCAAGCGTTCATCGGGCACATCAGTGATACAGAGCTCGCTGCTTATGCGCTCATTCAAATCATTGGCGTGCGATTTACCAACGGAATAATTGTAAGGATTAGTCTCCCCTTTTTTTCAAGTTAATGTCTTACAGACAAAATTTTTAGGACTGTTTCAGTTAACTGGCTCCACAATATATTGTGTTGCTAATTCCACACTGACCATCTCAGATGTGATCCGGCAGCTCCTGTTGGGAAATTCTGATAATGAGTGAATAGTCTGATCAATATGGACCGGTATCGATCATGTTTCCAAGAAACTACCAAATTTAAGCATTTTTTTGCTAAACTTTCTGCAAATTGTGGAATATGGGCGATCGAGAGAGGGGCTTGAATTGAATATTAGGGTGTATAGGTTGTGTGAATCCACCAAATTTGACTAGGCATTATCAGGAAAATTTGACTGAGCTTTGCAAATGAACGTTTTGATCTTGCAGTTGGGCATGTCAAGTGCAACCGAAACATTATGTGGGCAAGCATTTGGTGCAAAGCAATACCACATGTTGGGCATTTACTTGCAAAGATCTTGGATCATCGATCTGGTCACTGCGACCATCTTGGTCCCGGTCTATGTCTATACCTCGTCCATTTTCAAGCTTCTCGGTGTAGAAGATGAAATAGCCGAAGCCGCTGGGTACATTGCCCTGTGGTTCATCCCGATCCTCTACTACTTTGTTTTCAACTTCACCATCCAAATGTTCTTGCAGAGCCAGCTCAAGAACAGCGTCATAGGGTGGCTCTCCGCCATCTCGTTTGCAATTCATGTCTTGTTGTCTTGGCTCTTTGTGTACATACTTGATTGGGGAATCCCAGGAGCAATGAGTGCGATGATAATATCGAATTGGTTAGTGGTGATTGGTGAGTTTGTGTATGTTTTTGGAGGCTGGTGCGAAAGTACTTGGAAGGGGTTCACCTGGGCTGCATTCGCCGATTTATGGCCTGTCGTGAAGCTTTCGGTATCCTCTGGCATTATGTTGTGGTAAGATTTTCTTTTTATCAAATTTCATTTATGCCCCTCTCGGATATGCAAAATATCACAAGCGAGATAATATATAGTTTAAATCCGTTTATCAGAGTTGGATGAGTGGATTGAGAAGAAAAATTTCTTCATGTCATTAACAATGCAGTAAGGCTAGAATCGCCTTAATCAGAATGCTAAGGTTTGTGCTCTGGTGTCAGTTCATAACAACTGAAATACCACGGCACGACTCTATTTCTTTGATGAAGGAACTGGCGGACATGATTGGATATATTCAATGGTTATTCATGTCGTTTACTCTGACCATTTTCTGTGTCCTTGATCGAAATAGCTTGGAATTATGGTACAATGCAGTCTTAGTCCTCTTGGCAGGATACATGACAAATGCCGCTGTTGCAATATCTGCCTTCTCGATTTGGTATGATGTTATCGAATATGGCATCTTATGTCTTCTACTTTGAGGTAAGTGACCATGAAAGTGATGAACCGAATTTAGTTTTCCTTTTTCAGCCTCAACATCTCGGGTTGGGAGCTCATGATGTGCCTCGGTTTCCTAACGGGAGCTAGGTATGGCTAACGATGAACCTCAGCAACTTTGAGTTGTTCCGTACTTGCTTGACACTACGTGATTCGATCCTTTCAATTCCTACAGTGTGAGGGTTTCCAATGAATTGGGGCGAGGAAATGCGAAAGCAGCGGTGTTCGCCATTAAAGTCATCTTGGGCACCTCAATTAGCGTTGGAGTTGTCTTTTGGATCTTGTGCCTAGTTTTCAGTGGACAGATCGCCTACATATTCACAAGTGAGGAAGACATTGCGGAAGCTGTTTCAAGCCTCTCAGTTCTCCTTGCCTTCTCTATTTTATTTAACAGTGTTCAGCCAGTGTTCTCAGGTACACGGGGGTTGTTCCACTACTCGTCATGCGAATGGTAAACTTAGTTACAGACTCTTTCTTGCTGACCCATCCATTCGTCCCTTGCAGGCGTGGCGGTAGGTTCCGGGAGACAAAGTACGGTTGCCTATGTTAACATAGTTTCCTATTACGTGATCGGAGTTCCCCTTGGAGTTGTGCTCGCGTATGTTGCAAAGTTAGAAGTTCAGGTAAGAAGGCCTGAACCCTGTTTTCGTTTTTTGCTAGATACTCGATAGTTAGCTGTCATTTCGTGTTGCAATTTTGGTTTGATGAGGCGACACTTCACTAATTGGAGAATACCTGGCCAAGATAGCTATGACTCGGTTTCAGACTCCGCTAAAACTCCTTTTGTTTGATGACCACAGGGTATGTGGATAGGGATGATAACAGGAGTCGCGACTCAGACAGCGGTGCTGGGTATTATTACTTACAGAACAAACTGGGACGAGCAGGTAAATGCAAATTTTGGACCATGTCAGATTCATGCCTTCACATTACATTTGCTGCAGCAGTTATTTTAGAAGGAAATATCGGCAAGGACTCGAGATTCTTGTGTTTTTGTCTCCATTTCGTGATGAAAGATTTTTATAGGCCAATTACAAGATTGCTTTGATTTTATAGGTGAACAAAGCGTCAGAACGGCTCAATAAGTGGCTCTTTAAAAGATCAGAAGACATTGGTGAGAGCTCTGCTACTGAACAGCTGGACGGATGAGCGAAATCAGCGTACGGTTTCATCCCAGTTTTGGTTATTGGATGAGAGCAAGTTGTCTCCGTTCTTTTTTTCTTTTTCTTATTACGGACGATCCAACACCACTCGATTAATAGATCTTTCACACCCCATTTGTCAGTGACTAGACAAAATATTTTAAGTTGAAGATGGAAAAACGTTCACACTTCAGCAACCTTCATGTAGTAGTTCTTGCTGTAACCATTTTTGCACCAACTCAAAAGATAGCAAACGTTGCGGATCATAATAATAATGTGAGGAAGATACAATTCATTCAACAGCAAATGAACGTTTGCTGCGTCCTATAAAAAGGTTTACAAATTATCACAACCAGAGGCAACATCTCTCTAGCGTCGACAGAGCTGGTCATCAAGAGCAGGTAGCAGCAGTGGCAGTCCAATGTGAGAACAAATTCCCGGATAACTTATTTTGAGAGACAACGTTAAGTTTTGGATTTTCTCGGTATTGTACAGCAAACACGCAAATTGTGTCGTGCGCTCAACTTCACTAATAGACGAATTCGATAAGTTATCCAGGCACAGCACGTGAAGAAGACACCAAACATGAGATGCGATAATTCAATACTATATATATCTCAGAGTTACTAGTTACAACTTTAGCAGATTGTATGCAGGTAAGTCCCTAATGCTAGAAACATCTTCAAGAGAGAGCTCACGCTCCAGCTGCGTTCTTGTTGATTTCAAGACATCCTGACAAGAAAATATAGATAAAAGATAAGTGTTTGAAGATGTTTCGATAGTAGACAGTAGAAAGGTTCAACAGTATCTCATAACAGTAACTAGGTAAATAAACAAAAGGAACTTATCTTTGGTAACTTACATTAAATTCCATGTATGACGCACGCTTTGCTAGCCATTGGGCATCCATCATTTGAAAGGCTATGCAATAAAGATTATCAAAAGCCATTTCATCTTCTTGAAGCAGTTCTAAGAACCTGATGCCAGCCAAAGAGGATGGCTTTCCTGCAGGTGCAATGAAACTGTCAATCCTCTTTACAATAGCAAAAAATCAAGAGTTGTAAAATATAACATGACTCGTCATCTAAGAAGGTCAGATGCGACAAAACAATCGTGCCACTTTACCCTATGAAAATCAAGGAGCCCCAAGCACCTCTTCAGTAATTATCATTACCTGACTGAAGATCCAACATCTGAGCCAACATAAAGGATAAGTTGATGCCAGCCACAGCAAATGGGTATTCCCACTCAGCCCTAGTACCATCTTGTTTGTGCAACAATCTCTGAAATGATTCCTGCGGTAAGGATGATAAGGTTAGGGAAACTAATTCCTATTCCATGTTTGAAGTTCACAACAAGATACAATCGAATTATGCATGGCAATCATCTTACGTGTCAGATGCATAGTCATACACAACTACTTAAATAAAAAAAAATTATTGAAGCAAACTGCCAAGAGAATAAATTACAGCTGCAGAAAAGGTACACAAAGAATAACGTCCTCCAATTACAACAGCAGGAATGGAGGATATATGAAGTATAACAAAAAAGATTAGCAAGCAAAGGCGTCCCTCAACCAACTCTCTAAGTCTTCTCTCTTGTCTTGGAGGTGACAAGATAATCACAGACCATCACATTTTACTCAAGATGCCAAGATAATGCTTTGATTCTTTTTTCACGAAACAGAAGAAATAACCACTACGGAAAATTATGTGTCTCAATTTTGCTTGCAAGAGAAAAGTAAAGAAGTGTAATTGAGATTGGATACCAACAAAGATGCAAATATGAATATTGTTGTTGGGGGGAGAAATAAAGTGGAAGGGAATAAAAAAACTAACCGGATACTTCTTCGCAAAAAAGATGAGATTCTCCAGTGATATATATCCTCCACCCCTAGAAGTATTAAAAGGTTTCCATGATGAAAAAGGAGGAATTCAGTCAAATAACAGAATAAAATTCAATCCCAGACCACTTTCGATGTAAAACTTATTCATACCTGAAATCCGTCGAAGGATCAGTACCTTGCCAACCCATATCCTTCCACAATTCTGATTTTAGCGAAGGGAGTTCTCTCTCAGGATAAGCTAACTTCCAGAGCTGCCTAAGAGCATCCTGCAAGATACAAGTACACAAACATTAGGAATATCTGACACACAATCTCTGCATTCCAGAATTATTGAAGCTCTTCAATGTCCTTTCACGAGGATAAAATCTGCCTGATTATCTCACTTATGAAAACTGTGTGCGGGTTTTAGGAGAGACCGCTTGCTTTAACCTGATGGATCAGTTTGTTTATGATTGTCCCGTTTTCCTCTTTTCTTGCATTAATCAATATGCTACTAACGGGGGGAGGACATGCTGATTTTTGAGAATGTGAATAGACATATGGTTTGGCCATTGAGTATGTTGCAGTATTTTTTATAAACACGGGTTCAAATAATTGATTACAAATTTCCACTCATTGCATTCCTGTTTGCTTTTAGACATGCTTAACATGATTAAAAAATATATATATTTCTGACCAAAAAGAAAACATGATTAAAAAATTGTATGCTAGAAATTGCAGAAGTTAAGGTTCAGATCATACTTAAGCCAAATCTATCATCACCTCCAAAGGGGCCTATCTAGATGATGTTTTGAGAAGGAATACACAGTGAGAACATCTATTGCTGATGCGTTTGCTCTCAGGAAGATGTCTTCTGATGTTTGTGGCAAGACAGAGAGATATGCTTTGTGTGCTGAAATGTTGGTCTATATTTCTTTAAAGGGAAGACGGTAGCGTGGGTCCTCCAGGATGACTTTTGGCAGATTTGCTTATATGATTTAGGGGGATGAGTAGAACAGCCATCACACGTTCTCTCCTTGAAGCTACATAACCCAATAACAAACTTGTTCCTATCCTCAACCTACTATATAACTATTATACACGGGAAAACCTTTCCTTACTCGATGACGAATAAACTTAACCAAAGTAACAGTTTCTAGCTCTATTTTCACATTCACTTGCTAATCTAAGATCTTAGAAGAATATGCTTAATTAGTACGAAGATGCACTTACTTGATGCTCCAGTCGAGAACCATCAAATGGGACTCCCAATCTCTGCTGGAGATTTCTAAGTCTTTCTTCCTACAAACAAACCCAAATGGTAGATCAATTTAGAAAAGAAATAACTTTTCTATCAAGTAGACAGACAAAAGAGCATGATCTACCGTAATAGCATTTTTTAAGAAACCAATATAAGAGGCCAATAATTGGTTCCCCCATAGTATAAACAAACCTCGAAGAAACCATGCATTTACTTTCTATACAACATCTAATCTTCCGTGACTTTCAATGTCAATTAAGGTAACTATAGCATGATATTAACATGTTCTCTTCTTTTTCTCAAAAAATGACTCCTCACTGGTTTAATGAAGCGTCACATCAGTCAAACTTCAATGTATATATCCAATAAGAATGAAGTTGTCCAATCTTTTCCCTGCAAATTACAATACTGTGAAATGCCAATATACGAAGTAATAATACATTTGCATCACATTATTCTTCACTGAGCATTGTATCAAGAAACAATTCGATTACTATGTTCAGAAAGTCTCTGAATATTCAGTATATACCTGCAATGGACTAAGAGTTGGTTGCATGTTCTTGCTTTGTCCATTCTGAGTGATAGAAGAAAGAGGAAGAAATCGTCCAATCAGCAATCCAGACCCAAGGACTATATTAGCTACAACAAGCAAAATGATGTTGGTCAAGAAGATAATAAGAGTACTTCGAGAAATGCTACATTATACATACTGTAGAAATATCACCCACTGAGCTTAAGAAGTGACTTCTCGCAACTTCACATCAAATGATTGTGCTCAAGTAGCACACCTAAATTGAGAAAACTCTAGAAGTCCAAGCCCTAGGAGCAACAAACCCAGACCATACAACGGAATGCTTACAATTGATCCCACTGATGGCTCACTTGCAATTTCAAGCTATGACTCGGTATCTTAAGGCTTTTTGAAGATCTTTACAGGGCGCTTAAGGGTCCAAATCTGCTTTCAGTACCAGCAGGTACCGCTAGCAAAAACTGGAGAACATGTTTGCACGCCAAATCCATGTAAGCGAGTATGCTATAACTCATCTGACCAAAAAAAAAAGCATGCTATAACTCCAAGCGATTAGAAACTTCTAGCGGTGAAGAGGCAACTCATGAAAAAGTCTCTTTCCCTTCGCACCATAGCCGAACAGAACATCAAGCGCAATAAAGATTAGATATCTAGCAGTCCACAAATAACAAACATCAGATATACGCATTATTTCACCTACACATTTTCTACATCAAACGGTAGAGCTGGTGAAACTTTAGGATTTCTCCACAAGTAAGAGAGCCAAACTTACTTAAGTCATTAGAAGGAAAAAACATCTTTACAATGACAGTTGGAAGTACACGCGAAGACAAATTCTGCGGGAGAAAAGTAAACAAAAGGAATTGGTCCAAGTTCTTCCCGAACAGACAACAATTAAGGATCCATCACACATAATCATAAACAGAGCAAACAGAAAAGGCAGTATGTAAAGGATCTGTCTTGTTGGAACTGGAAGGAGAGTGCTGCATACCAAGCCATTGCATCCACTGTGCAATCAACTGGCTAAATAACATCGTCCAATGGAGGCGCTCCTTTGTTCTCTCGTCATCCCAGAGATCTTCCAGTACTTGTCCCTGCATCATAAGATCAGCCACCAAAGGGATAACACTCGAATACAATGAGACACACATGCATGAATGAAGCACCGACACTCGAAACGAGTCATCAGAACGCAGCACGAGAAAAGACAACCTCACCTCAGAACGCTTATCATCGTGTTCATAGTTCCCCAACAAAGGCTCGTCCAAGCCGTCCAACCCCGAACTCTCCAGATGCTCATCCCTTCTCCCACCTACATCTCCGTGATGGAGCCTTCTCCTCAAGGTTCTCGACATCAATCGAGCCAATTACCGCTACAGCCTGCATTTCAATCGATCCTTACACCAAGCCGGAAAGCAACGAGCATCGACACACAACTCCAATTCAGTAAAAAGCTTTCTACAGCAATAGACGGTAGTTGCAAATCCTAAGAACCCCAAGCATTCGGCCCGACTACTAGACCGCCCCCCACGGTCCATTCCTCGCAAAAAGCGAGCCTCGACACATCCAAGAAGCGACCCCAAACAGCAATAACAGTGCCGTCTCACCGTAAAAAGCTCTCGAAACGCGCCGTGACGCACGATCGGGCAGTCAAATCCGAATGCGCAAACAAAAAGGCAATCAGAAGAAAGTCCAGGCAAAGAAAAGGAACAAGAACCCGCAGATCGGACGGCGTCTCGGGAACACGGCTGGCTTTTCCAGCCATGATCAATCACGGCAATACAACAGCATGCGATCCGTGGGACAACGAAGAGGAAGGAGAAGCCGAAGAAGAGGGACCTGAAAGCTGAGATTGACGACGGACGTTGTTGCAGAGTCCACGGATCGCCGTCGCCGTCGCCGTAGCCGTCGCCGTCGTCTCGCTCTTCTGTTTCCCCCTTCTTTCCTTCCTTGATGGCGAAGCAAGAGGAAGGGGAGGGGGAAACGGCTGAATTTCGATCCTCGTCCTCTTCGCGTCTACTTCTTCTCTCCTTCTCCAAAAGTAAATCCGATCTGGCAAAGAAGCCCCCCAAAATTTGCCTCCTCTAGCTGACTCGCGATTACTTGGGAACTCGTTGTATTTTTGGGAAAGTCTCTTTTTTAACTCCCATCCTATATATTTTTGGATGGATTCGTAACACGAAAAATTTTAAATTAATATATTTATAATAAATTTATTTTAAATTAATTTTGTAATCGTCAAAAATTTCAGATTGGTACATTTGTAATAAATTTACCATCCGTTAATTTCCGTCAAATTATTCTGTCAAATGGCACAAGACAGTTGACATATGTACTACTTTTGAGTTTTAGGCTCTGTTTGGCAACTTGCCAAATAATGTTTGATTCTGTTCTTTTGTTTCCAAAATCAATTTAAGAACAAAAATCCATTTGTTTAAAAAATTGTGCCCCGGCACAAATTTGCCAAAAATTGATTCAAGAATTAATTTTAGAACAGAATCAAGAATAAAAAAAAATAGCTTCTTGATTCTCGAAACAAAAAAAAAGAATCAAAAGCAAGAAGCCAGAATTAGTTTCTTCCCCTGCCCAAAGCTCATTTTACTCGCGGAGGTCACAGCTGCTGCTCCTTCTCGACAAGGCTGCTCCTTCACCGACGACATTGCTCCTTCTCATTCGAAGTGAGTTCTTGCTTGTGACTTGTAACTATGGAGGAATGTCATTGACCAGATTGACGAGGACCACGACAGCGCTCGCTCAGGCAACCGTCGCTGATCAACGACGGTTACCCTCCATTTGTCATATGTGTACCATTTTTGTGGTATTAATTAAATTTAGGCTTAATACCACATAAAATCTTAAACCGATATACCTATGACAAATTTAGCCAAAAATTAATTTTTTGACCTCCAAAAACACTAAACTGATATATTTATGATAAATTTACCCTCTGTTAGTTTTTGTTAAACTAGATTAATAAAAAAATCATAATTAATACACCTGTGATAAACGGAGGGTAAAACCCAAAACTAGTACATGCGTATCATTTAACAAAGCAATTTAATAGTAAAATTTAACGAAAAACTATACATAATTAGGAGTTTTTGGTTGTCAAAATATTAGTTTTGGATAAATTTGTCATATGTATACCAATTTAAGATTTTTCGTGGTATTAATTATTAAATTTAATCGGAACTAACGGATGGTAAATTTATCACAAATATACCAATTCGAAATTTTTCGTGGTATTAACCCTTTTTGCAATTTGCTTTTCTCGTCCTACACCTCGCACGTATATATTATGTTTGTAAGGCGTCCGAGAAAGCTTTAACTAATTGTCGTGCATTGGCAAAATTACCAAATGAGTGCTTGGAAAATTATAATCAGAGAGTCAAATTTTAATTAACCCGATGCTTTTGAATAAATCGAAGCACATTAGTCGCCCGCAACTTGCTGTGCTCTATCTCTCTATATTATCTCTCTTTCCCCGCTGATGTTCACTTCGTTTGTCATCTCAACACAAGTACCATCGCAAGATTTGCTCGCTCATCTTAACATGACATCGGGACCATGTTAAACCTTTGTTTGCTTTCACATTAACGCATAAAGTTCATTTAGAGATGCTACTAATCACGGATCTTACTAACCACAATATAAAATTGAAATTAACACTATCTTACTAACCATAATATAGAATTGAAATTAACACTGATGCCCCGTTTGTTTCATGAAAATAAAAATGATAACTTGTGTATCTTGAAATAATTAATAAATGAAAACTGCATTAATTATCTACAACAATTTACGTCTAAACATTTTCTCGGAAGATAAAATTATTTTTCATTCATTCATGCGATTCCTGCAATCATTTTTAGGAAGCTATTCTCCAAATCATTCATTTTTCACAAAATAAAAACATTCTTGAGGTAAAAGCGAAACCCTTCAATGTACACCGCAAGAACATCCACTTTCGCTCGGATGCATTTGCACACTTGCAGTTTTCATAAACTTATAATCCAACGACCACTTCACATGAAGTATTGAACCTTGAAAGGCACATCCCTTCAAGCCCCCCGAGATGATCCAACAACAGCTCTCGTTCTCTAACCAAAATGGTTAGACGACCCAAAGAAGATAACTTCATGCTCCACACCTGCAATTACCAATTCGAAACTGTCAAACAGCTAATCCGAGAATCGACCCATCTTCGCAGACGGTCAGGTGAGAGTATAACTAATTGGCATGATTCGGTGCTAATCGTCGAAGCAGTGAATAAAAGTACAGTCCAGCTACTTCATCATCTAAAACTAAAGTACATATATCTGAACATTCCTTTGGCCAAGCGCCTCCCGGAAACCACCTGTCCTCCCTGAAACCCCCCACCACCCCTCCCCCTCCTTTCCTCCTCTCACTGGAGCAGCGACATCTTCCTGACTTTTGTTGTGACGTCCTGGAGAGGGAGGGAGGGAGGGAGGGTGTTGCGATTAATCCCATTACAACAGTTGCTAATCCTCTACTAATTTACAAGACGACACTGTAAACATCGCGACCTCAAGACATATAGAAAGTTTCAAGTACGCTCATCCAAAGAACGGATTTGCCGCTGAATTGCCGTGAATATTTGCTCTTAAAAGGAAGCCTCTGGTCTCAAATAAGCAGAACTCACTGCCTCGGTACTGGCGGTGTTGCTGGTTGATGGCTTTGTCCGAAGAAGCCAAGGCCTGGTGGCTGATAATATCCCCCAGAGGCAGGTTGCTGATGCTGCTGCGGTTGCTCCACGTGTGGCTGCTGAGGTGGCTGCAGGGCAGGCCTTGCCAAGGGCTGCAGACCGATATGTGGTGGTGGTAGGGGAGGCGGTGGCGGTAGACTTGCTCCATATCCATAAGGAATCAGGCCCGCCATCATATTCATCCCAGCAGATTGGACATATTGACTCCCAGATAGGTTTGCAGAAGATAGACTGGAAGGCAGTGGCGGCGGGGGAGGTGGTGAAGCAAATGGCGCTTGCATTTGATTGGATTGTGACGCAGGTTGCATGCCCACTGATGTTGTGAGTGGCATGTTGCTCCCCGATTGCTGCTGTAGAGGGCTAAAGTAGGACAAGTTTCCCAAATCGGAGTTGCCAGAATTGGAAACAGGCATTTTCTCAAGTTTGGGCCTTTTCTCCAGCGAAAAGATGGGCAAAGCCGAGGAAAATGAGGTGGACTTCAAGCCACCATTCTTTGAGGCAGCCTCTTCTGCAACAAGGGATGAAAGTACCGAGGTAAGCATTTGGGCAGAAGATGTAGAGGAGGAAAGCTTAGCAGCAATTGCAGCGACTGCAGCTTTCTTGCTTTCTTCATCGGAAGTTTTGAGGGAGGTAAAAGACATCGCAGGTTGGGAGTGAGGAGGCGGAGTTGCGTTGCTCGTCAGTTGAATTGAAGGCAGGCTTTGCTCCATCCTTGGCCTTTCTAAGAATGAGTTAACAGGGCCATGGGGTGAACGAACAGAGGGTGCTATCAGCCTTTTCCGCAAATTACTTGCATGCTCGACCCGAACTCGAGCATCCTGCATGCATAGCCTTGTCAACTATCAATGTAAGATAACTACTGAAATAGTTTGTGGTCAATGATCAATGAACAAAATAAAACACATGGAAAGAATAATTAATAACATGACATGAGGTAATGTAAACTTATGTTGAATCTAAAATGAGAAACAGGCTACATGACAGAGAGCAAAAGACCAAATGCAGAAAGCAAAACGCAGATGGCACTGTCTGGCTGCGCATGGCAGAGTGTAGTGGGGCATGACTGCCAACATTCGTAGCATCCAGATTCACCCTGCTCAAATGCACATACATCATAAACCATAAATCAATTGCTAAAGTAAAGAGAAATGACTGCTGCGACAAGATGCCCATTCCCCGTCATCATACACAGAAAAGAATAAAACAATTCAATATAATTCTCAAAAAACTCAAAAATTGAAAATGTGAACTTTCGAGAAGGGTGAGGTTTAGCTACAGCAGGGTACCAGCACTAACGGTATTGCCCGGCCAGCTATTGGTTTGTCATTTGTTATATTATCACAGTTACGTGATTGGAACCTGTTTGAGCCTTTTTACCTTCGCTCAGTTTTCTTTCTCTCACCTCTCTCACAAGTCCACAGGACACTAAGCGCCACAGAAAAGAATAAAACAATTCAATATAATATAACAGGTTCTAATCCATTCAATAAAAACAATTCAATTCATGCATTTGTGAGAGAGGTGAGAGAGAAAACTGAGTGAAGGTGAGAGAAAGAAAACTGAGCCTTTTAGAGGAGGATGGGGCCTATTGTCAGATAGAGAATATAGAGAGAGAGAAGGTAGGAGGAAAAATTTCACAAAAGCCACCTAGGTCTCTAAAAGTAAATCTTGGTGATTAAAGATTTCGCAAATGCATGACATCTGGCCAGGCACCCTGCAGCTAAACCCCACCCTTTCAAGAAAGAGAAGACAATAAGTAAGTGTATAAGCCAAGAACACATCCAATAGTTTTACGAGATGAAGAGTCACTCGGAAAGACAGATAGGTTGATGTCCATAAGATCAACCCCATGCCACACAAAGCAATCATCAAGCCTTTACATATTTATGCAACAAAAAAGATTACTGAACTTAGTCCATCCATGTCAAGGCAACTGGAAAACAGAGAGAAACTACCCACGTGATCTTATCATTAACTAAGAAGGCAAAGATACAGCTGTTTTACTTGTCCAAGATAACAATACTACAACAAATCTATTGACCAAAACTTGAAGACATCTATTAAAGTCATAAAGCCCAAAGCAACAAACTCTCCTTTTCTGACGGACTACAAGATGATGTATCAAAGAGTAAGAACACTATCACAACAAGATCATCAGCATTAGCTAGCACAGGCACGCGTAAGATGCAGAATGAGGCAATACTTACTTGCATTTGAGCACGCACATGCCCCAACTTTGACTCCTGGAAAGTGCAGATCAGCACACAGTCAAAAATGGCACATAGTTTCAACAATAGTAAGCAAAAGTAGAGTAGTAAAATGTACTTGCTCATGAAGCGCCTCCCTAAGCTGGGAAATCAAGGTAGCTCTTGTTGCTTCAGAATTTTCAAGTTGACTTATGCACTGCTTAATAATATTTTCTTGATCTTGTAGATGTTCTACCAATGCAGAACCTTGCTGGCTTCCTGATCAACAAAAGATAGGATTACAGTTCTTTATTTTTCCATGAGGACAATGCACAGCAGAGTCTGATTCCTCCATCTAAGAAGCACATCTAGAAACACACTCCGGTAGATGACTTATCAGACCCCACCAAAAGCAGTTATCATTGCTCCTATCTTGGATTTTGGGGCAATGGGGCCAATTAAGCCAGATGACACCTGGCATTAGCCCAAAAAACAAAGCTATTATTGCCCCTGACAATTTCACCATGTACTTCACAGATCCATTACCACCACAAGCTGCCTTACACTAAATTGTGATAGCTATTGATGTCTACATTCCTTAAGATAAACAATTTCACTTCCACCTGAACCTTTGCATATTGGCGTTGCTAGGCAACCTGAGGCTATCAAACCCATCACTTAGCTTCAAAAGGACAAAACCCAATCTTCTAAATGCCAGTAAGCAACCTGTCCGCCAATGCATATGTCAATTGGTCTCAAAATTCGTACCTATTCATTTAATATCCTGCCACAGGCCTAAGAATGAGATATCCAGATTCTCCAATTTTTTATTCACACAAAAAGACTGTAAGTGTAAAAGCTGGTTTACGCAATCAGATACCAAGATTTCCCACCATCTGATATAATCAAACATATGATACACTAATACTATGTTTGAAGAACTATTATAGAAATGAAAATTTAGAGACAAAATTTTAAATTTCCCTCTCTCTCCTCTCACAAAAAATTGAACATTTTTGTCATTTTCCAGTCCAATTTTCAATTCCCTTCGCTCTCTCCTTTCCCAAACGAAGCATAAAGATGATTTATAAACCCAAAAAGAAAAAAATAAACCTAGATAGATAGTCAGACACATGGGACACACACAGAGTAGAGGGAGAGGGGTAGCGCTGCAGTGGCCACTGCCCAGCCTCCAGCAAGGGTCCCGACGACCCTAGCATAAAGAGAGAAGAGATATAGATTGAGAGATACGCAAACCCATAGAGGGAGAAAGAGACAGAGAGACAGAGATACAGAAATACAAACGGACAGAGAGAAAGGATGCCCAAGCTCGATGCTCGGACTGGATTGCTCTACATATCCATCGCCATTTCTAGTAACATGAATACTTCCTTCCCCATGATTGTTCAATCTAGAATGATATCCTCATAAGATGAGTCATGTCAAGATCACGTGTCGCTTCTTTACTATGCTTTATGTACTAAGCTAATTAGAGAATCCGCAGAAAAATAACGAGAGGAGAAGGAAACGAGAAGAAAAAGAGAGGAGAAGAAGAGAGAAAGAAAGAGATTGTAAAATCTAAGAAAGGGGCTCTTGGTTTCTGTGTGTAACATAAGCCCTACACCCATCACAATATATTTATATTAAATACGAATTGTATATGACCATAATGCCCTTATATATGTAAAAAGGAATAAAACCTAGAAAATAAAGATAATTCTACTCTAACACTCCCCCTCAAGCTGGAGCATATAGGTCACCCATGCCCAGCTTGGAACAATTAGCAACAAAGGCAGGACAAAACAACGCTTTAGTGAACATATCAGCAAACTGGTCTCTAGAGGCAACGTAAGGAGTGGCAACCGACTTCTGCTTCACAGCATCACGAACAATTTCTAGGTTTTATTCATAGAAGGAACTCTCTCTCCAGCAAGAAGCTGACTCTTCATAGACTGTAAGTCAGCATTCAAGCCTGATAAAAACTTGGCCACCTGAAATTCAGCTCGCTGTATCTTTAGTGTCTCAAGATCAGTAGTGATGGGCTGATAAAGATTAAGTTCTTCCCACATGCCTTTCAAAGAACTATAATACTCTCCAAGAGACTTGTCCCCCTGTTTAAAATTAAAGATCTTCTCATAGAGCTCATAGACTCTAGACATATTTTTGTCTTGTGAGTAACTCTCCATAAGATCATCCCACACTCCCTTGGCAGTTGTGTGGAACATGACATTAGCAGCAATGAATGGTTCCGTGCTATTCCATAACCACACCAAAAGTGTATCATTCTCTCTCATCCAATCACTATAGTCTTTAGAGTTTTCAGCAGGGGGTTTTATAGTAAGATAATTAAGTTTCCCTTTGGCATTAATATAAACCTTCACAGCTTAAGCCCATAGCAAGTAATTGGAGGATCCATTCAATTTAGTGGTGGTAATCTAAAAATTGACACTGTCCGTAGAAGACTTAGTGCCATTCATGGTGAAAATCTCAATATAAATATATCTATCACTGATAAAAAAAAGGCCGAAACTTCAGTGCAAGAAATAAAACAGCAATACCAACATATAATCATATGCGATTGGCTCCATCAATCAAACAAAGGGATGCTGAAATCTTATAAATATAGGCTGCCTGATCCTTGAATCTGCTGATCAGAAAGTGTTGTACTCCATTGTCACAAACAGAACCTGATAAATCTGATTTCTCCTGATCTTATATGTATCGGGACTTGAAGAGAAAATAGGTAAAAATTGCAGCTTTAGATGGCTACGCACCAGAGAAGGAATAGGGTTATTAGGGGACTCTCAAACCAGCAATAGGACCAGGGAATCAGGTAGTCAAACAGTACCCTGATACCATGTTACTAAGCTGATTAGAGAACCCGCAAAAAAATAACAAGAGAAAAGAAGGAAGCGAGAAGAAAAAGAGAGGAGAAGAAGAGAGAAAAAAAGAGATTGTAAAATCCAAGAAAGGGGCTCTTGGTTTCTGTGTGTAACAGAAATCCTACACCCATCACGATATATTTATATTAAATATGAATTGTATATGACCATAATGCCCTTATATATGTAAAAAAGAATAAAACCTAGAAAATAAAGATAATTCTACTCTTAACACTTTCTTAAGCCTCCCCTTCCCCATTTAATACAAGCAGCTTTCACAAAATTGCATTTCCTAACCGAAAGGCTATAATACGAGAAAAACAATGCAAATGTCCCTTAGTCATGGTCAGACAAATCTGCTGTCAATCTAAAGATAAGTCAACAAGACACAAAAAGATGATGCTGTTGCTATTAAAATACTAAAAGATAAATGGCAAGGATCTCACCTTGAGTCAAGTTACTTTCAGCATCTTCCCCAATTTTTTCCACCTGGGTTGCTGCAGCACTGTATTTGTCTAAAGCAGCCTCTTCAGTAGAATGCTCATCGAATACTGATTGGTAGGCAGTTAGGATTTTTTCTGGCAGACCTCCAACAGCTAATTTCTGAAATTAAAAGCCCAAGAACACAGTCAAGAACAATGGGCCAAAAGTATGCTGCAAATGAATGCTAAAAGGATCACTCTATACTCACCACTCTTACTGAGCTAGCATCCCTCTTCACAATTTTAATGGGATTCGAACTCTTTCCATTGCTCACAGACACGGGGGGAGGATCTTTTCCTAGCATCTCATCTTTAAGGCCATGCCCGCGCGAACCAAAAACTTTCCTTTCATCCCATATATCAACCTTACCACGTTCGAAACCAATTGAACCATCAATTTGGACTAAAGTAAAAGTAAAGCCATAAAGGAAGAAAAGGCAAAGACATTCTTAAAAAGAATCAACAGCATTTTAAATAAGCAGTGCTCCAACAGGTAAAAAGGAAGTAAAAAAAGTGAAGTAAGCCAGATAAAATTGGTGATTAAAAGATATATATTTACGGAGCTTAGCACCTTCAGAACAAACCTAACAATGAAATTACAGAGAACCTGAGCATAAACGTGTGAGAACTTGGGAATCCCATTAGAAACTTATACCTCTATTATAGATGTGGATATACATTCGCAAAATAGTAGAAGTAAATAACCCCTCAGTTTGAAGATCAGTGTTTAAGCACCATAAAAATGCCCAATAAAAACCTTCATAGAGGTAAAAATGGGAATGTTTACCAAATTGCACCTTCTCAACATTTGTGTCTTTGAAAAAGAAAACATCTCAATTATCTCAGATTGCACTAAAAAATCTCTTCATTTGGATAAGTAAACAAGATTTATTGAAAAGCACCAAGGAGATGAAACTTGCAACCACTGATGAAATCATTCACAAGAAAGCAAATCTACACATCACGTGCTTACTACCTACCTATACACATCTGGACTTACACATTATCTATATAAGTAGATGGAGCCTAAATACTTTATTTTATTGGTCAAACCAATCCAACAAAATTATTCTTAGACTATCATAATACAAGCCCCTCTCTAAGTAAAGGTAAAGTCTCTTGTTCAAGTAGAATAATTAGAAAATGAAAAAAGCGGAAAAGGGTCAAAGGCGATTGCTAGCATCAAAAAGAGCTGTCATACAAGAAGGTGGCAATTCGGACTTGGCAAACAAGCTTTTGTCTCAGGAGCCTTGACTACCTTCAAAGAAGAGAGGGGTATTTTGAAGAATGAAATTCAATTCAAGAGAGGTAGGCAAGGTTGGAAGGATAATGGCTGTTCAGCCGGAAGAAGAAAAGAGGGACACAAAGCCTAAGAAACCAGGAGGACTAGTTCACGACCTATCCTTTTTAACTAAGTAAATAGCTCTTGATCTTCAGAAGTAGTGGATTCAATCATCTACCCAAAGGGTTTTTTCAAGCAACCAAAAACCCATTCTCCCCAACCCAACCAAGGGGATAGACCGCATCATGGCCGATGTGATTAGAATATAAAGGGCAAAACGGGCATGTTGACGATGTTTCAAACATTCGATTAGTGTCAGCATTTTACCAATTTCAGGCCTCAAATAACAAATAAAACTCCTCTATTGAGCAGTATCACTCTTACAATAGCTGTGTAGAGGACATTTTCACCAAAAGAGTTGAACAACAATTCCAAATTGTGGTTAATACAAGAAAAGAGCAAGAGCAAGTGGAGTCGCATAAGAAGTCAAGACAATCTTCTTGTAAATTTTTTCTCCAATTATTCCAGAAGCACATACAACATTCTCTAACCAAATCTTAGCATTTAATTCTGCATCATTCTAACAGACTCAGTAACAAGTGGTGTATAATTGACAAGAGAGACACCTTCTTCCAAGTAAAATAAAGGAAGTACAGTCATATATAATTGTATAATCTCCCAAAGTGTTTAGTTCTAACCCAAATTTATGGAATACCAAAAGGAGAAAACTCCTGAAATAGAAAAAAAAGTTCACTCAAATCTCTTTGACATTAAGATGGAGAACATCGCAGTAATCTCCATATATCAGGTTTTAGCATCAGCTCATTCAAAACCTTGGCACAAAAGCCCTGTTATGATCAGAAGCTTCAGAATTGAGGTTCAATCAACTCATCCATGCAGACATTCTCCCACCAACACATCTACTAGAGTCAACATTCGCCAAGCAACAGCATCTGCCACAGCAATGTTCACCGGAGACAACCATGCCATTCCATATCGCCACCCGAATGGGCTTACAGACATAATGACTAGTAAATGTGCTCCAATTAATGTAAAAGCTTAGAGTTACAATAATCAAGATATTCAGAAAGTATGCCTGAGATAAATATCAACTCAACATGCATTCAAATGTTTCAACAGTCCAACTCCACCAGTATACACATATATATGGTGGATAAGAGGCTATGAACCGACATGACTGAGCCCAATTGGCACTGAGCTTCATAAAAATTATAAATAGCTTCATTTAATCTGTTGCATAATGTATGTTTCAGTGGAACCTGAAGAAAGAAATGAGCTGCAGCAGATAAGGATGATCCCTGACAACATGGAATATAACAACCAGCACACTTTTTGCAATTGACTAAGAAATATGCATCTACTGGCTTTGCAACTTAAAAACAGACAGGCTCCGTGTTGGAGTACATGGTTAATTCCAGTACATTCTATCCAAATTTGACAATTCACAATGTCAAAATTAACCTCATAAAAATAACCCAATGCTTGACCCTTTAAAAATTCTTAACCTTAGATGTTGAATCCATCATTTGAGTTGTTACTGCCAGTTCTTCATGATATACATCAATGTTTGTCCTCGTACATGCAACTATCAAGAGTCTAGAAAACCCAAAAGGGTCATTCTTCCCTTATTCCGAGATGAATCTATGTCGTGTGTTGAAAAGTCCAACCTAGAAACTCCAATTAATAGGTGAAGGAAGACTACTTATATACAAAGCCTAGACAAAAGGAAAACTCTCACTCTCCGTACATTAGTTAGCTGAACAAATGTAGGATAAAATAGAAACTTATGAAACTAAAGCAAAATTGTTCAGACAGAATTAGAAATAATCCTGCTAAATAACATAATCAGAAAAGCACTCAAACATTAGCCGACCAAGTGATCACCTACACTTATGCCTGCACATATGATATACCATCACTCAAATACTATCTGATGGAATATAAGAAAAATGAGACAGCAACATGTGTCTTTTAAAAAGGCTCACCAGTCTGGTCACCACTTTCTTTCCATGTTCATCTCCATTTCCATAGACATGCTTAAGCGCTGCAGGTAGAACTTTCCAAAACTCATTCACAAATTCACTACCCTTTCTCCTACTATTTTGCAGAATGTCATTGGCTAGATAAAGTAAAGAAACACACTTCTCCTTCTGAGAAGAATTAAATAATTTATCCCATGTTTCAACAATTTGTTTGGCCTTCTTCCTGTGAGAAACACACCACTGGGACAAGGCTGATACAATGAAAAAGAAATGCATAAGTAACAAGAAGCGAGATACCAGTAAATCAAAGAGTAAGACCTAAAAATAGTGAGAGCACATAAATAAAAGAATGAAGGAACGGCCATCACTTTGTAAAAGCTGGGACCATAATGTAAACTCAATCAGAAGTAGCATCCATACACTGGGTGTGCATTAACGTCCCTAGTACATACGCTGTCACTTCCGCTGCATTTGGTTGCTTGAGCTAAAAGAAGCCATGAATCTAACTGTATAATAGGGGCCCTACCTGAATAGCTAGCTGACTTGCTATTAGTCGTGCACGTAAGTTAACTATCACAAATTAATTCTTTTCTGGCTGAAAAGATTGTTTTAAAGGCTCCAAGGGGAACTAAACATTCCTCATATAATGAAGGGCAAAACCAGGACAGTGATCACCTACACAATAGAGTCCATGACACTAGCACCTGAAGTGTGTTCCACACATACAAACAACATACTTAATAAACAACCAACAAAGAGAATCAATCTCCTGAGTAGCTCTCTTATTTACCATCCATCTGTTATATATCTTCTCATATCTTGATCCAAAACATAAAGGTGGACGCAGAAAGTAAGAAATGCTTTTCTAAATCTATAAGTAGCCCATTGCCAATGCCAAGCCATCATTAGTTCATTTGCCATAGCTAGGAGCGAATAATACGATGAGGACTTTGAACAGTACTAGAGTGCTAGTGATGTCATATTGATCAGAGGTTCCACAGGCCACTACACTTCCTTGGCCCCATTGAGATTTAAAAAAAAAAAAAAGAACAGTCTAAGGAAAAGAT
Organism: Syzygium aqueum; assembly: GCA_031216185.1. NCBI lineage: Eukaryota > Viridiplantae > Streptophyta > Magnoliopsida > Myrtales > Myrtaceae > Syzygium > Syzygium aqueum. The sequence goes on from CM062231.1 coordinate 22,013,444, forward strand.
TAGCTTGACCTCCGCAGCAGCTTCTATAAATTCTATCATCTTTTACACACTATAGACATCCACATCTCAAAGAGTGGAGACTCGTACATCTTCCATATAAATTACATTTTTTTCGATCATTTAGATGATGAATCCATCATAGCGTCAATTCTCTAAGCCATTCTCCTCCCTAGGACCATCTCCAAAGTAAATCCAGAAAAACTGACAATGACTTCACCAGGTTCCTTCAAAGTTAAATGGAATGGCAGCCAGTAAGAACCTATATAAAATAAAATAAAAAAAGCTCTTCTCCTTTTTAAAAAAATGTTATTTCATCAGGTGTTGTATAAGAGATACTAATAATTATATCTCTAAAAATTCAGACTTCTTCTCCAATGATGATCCTAAACTAATATACAGAAGCCATAGAAAATTAGAACGCAAATGAAAGTCGCTGTCAAATGCCCCATCCTATTATATTGTGACTCCAAGGATGTCTAATGTTGATGATGCCCTTAAACTTATATTATAACAAACACGGCAAATATTTATTTCCTCTGACCCCTTCAAAATTTTCTAACCAGCATACTGTAACTGTTTGCAAGAACTAAATACCACTACTCCCTAGGGAAACTTACTTGTCCTGTATTCGCAATGAGTTAATTGTACTAATCAATGTTATGAGTGGTAAATCTAACCATGGCCAGATTATCCCTTTTATCGAGACTTATTTCAAAAGTTAAAACATAACAATAAATTCTTCTCTAGCTTGACCAACGTACCATACAGGTACATGCAATGTGATAGTTGAAACCATGCTCGTACCATACAGTATACCCTTCCAGATAAGTAGGATGTCCATAAGAAAACTGATACTGAATATCTCTGCCCCGTTTTACAACAAAAGGGAATGCAAGGATGATATAACATAATCTTCGCAACTACCCTGTACCATCAAACCCACATCCTTCAACAGAAAGGGAGAATACCATAGCTCACACTCGGCTAAAACTACCAACAAGCAACATACACTGATAACAGCACATTGAGAATCAGGTGGCACTTTCATCACAGTGCTACTCTCCCATCGCGTCTACAGCTAACGAGGGACATAATCTGAAAGTGCGAGGAGAACAGGAATTTTATTAGTTACATTCGATGCTCTGTTGCGAGTTGTTGAGCTTAGACAGCTTCTCGGCCAAGGCCTGCGCATCAAAATCCTCGCTGCTCATTCTGCTCTCTGATTATTCCGTCGATATCCTGCACGGCAACTCACGCTTAGAAAGACACGAAATTTAAAAAAAAAAAAAAAAGCGGGCCCGAATCAATTTCAAACCCCATGATAGCGGAGCTGACATGCAACGACAAAATCCCCAATCCAGGCGAAACAAAAGCAGGGCAAAAGCAAGCATCCGCGCGAAGAAATCGAAAGATTTCCCAACACGATCCCACCCAAAGACAGCCATCCTCCGAATCAAAAAAAAAAACCCTAGGACAGAGCGACCCGCATCGCAATTCGGGAAAAGGAAAAATTTTCGAGCTCTCCCAGACAAGCAATTCCGGTCCCCGCGAATCAATCCGCACGAAACACGACCGCAAAAAAATTAAAAAAATTATTAAGAAAAAAAACCCCGCAGCGAATCGCCGAGCTCACCGATTGTCCGTCCGGCTGCTTCAAGCGATTCCGCCGTCGAGATCAGTCACGTGCCTCCGGGCTCGCGTCATGGACTCCGCTCGCGAGGCGACGGAGCGCTTCCGCTCCTGCTCCGCTTCGACATGGCTTTTGTTTTGGCCCTTCTTCTCGTCGTCCCTGAATTTTCTTCCTCTTCCTCTTCCTCTTCCTCTTCCTCTTCCTCCTCTTCTTCTTTACTGTTTTCTTTTTGAGAGCTCGCCCGACTGGTGCGGTGCTATTCTTCTGTTTCCGCGCGGGGGTCGCTGTTTGTGTGTGGGGGGCGAAACGAGGACGATGAAACGGAGAGACGCGATGATCCTCCGCGAGGGGAGGAGGCAATTGGGGGGCCTCGCGGTTGAGAGAAATGGGCCTATGTTGGGCTTTTAAGGCCATGAAGAATTTTTTCTCGTTTGGTCTATCTTATATTAACTCTCGACTTAATCTCAGACTTTTTATTACTCCTCCTCGTAAGATGTGAGAGTCGAAATCCATATTTAAAATCAAACATCCCCAATAATCGAATGCCCACCTCGCCCTTCTTACCTCCTCTTCCCAAGTAAAGAGGGTGGCTATTGACAAATTGGCCTTATAACTTTTTTGGGAAAATTATCCAAAAAGTCATAAATTTATTATGCGATGGTCAATTCAATTATAAACCTCAATTTTATTAATTTAATCATAAATTTTTCAATTATGTTGAATCTTGAGTGAGGACCTAGCCCTTGCCGACCACTGGTGAGGCCCGTCTCACCTAAGTCCTTGCTAGTTGTGGACCTGACCTGTGACCGACAAGGGTTGCCCAAGCTAGCCCTAACCCTCCCTCGTGACTTTCAAGGGCGGACTTGCCTGGCCTTCTCTAGTATCGCCGGCCATCGCCCGAGACCGTCCATCGACGAAAAGAAAAAAAGAAAGCAGAAAAAGAAAAAGAAGGAAAAAAAATAAAGGAAAATGACGAAAACATTCTTCATCAGTCGGTGAGATTAACGCCTCACCTCTCGCCCTTATTCAAAAACTATTGAGGACACTTTGGGAATTTTCCCTTCAAATCAGACGGAGATTTTCAAGCTGGAACAAGGCAAAACTCAATCGTTCATGGCGGTTTTCAATTCAATCGAAACGCAACAAGTGCAAACAGAGCGGGCATCAATGGCTGACCGTTGAAGCTCAAACTTCCTCCTGAACACTGACCGGTCTCATCCGCCGTACTTCCAAAAAGAAAGGGAAAGCAAGAAGACAAGCTCGAAAACAGAGACAATGGAAGGGGGAGGCGACACAACCCTCTACCTGCAACTCCACAAGCTCTCCATCGCCGCGACCTCCGAAGAAGCAATCGACGCCGTACTCGCCGATCTCTGGCGGACCAGAAGGACCGGCCTTGCCCCTCCGGACAAATCCCACATCCAGTCTCTGCTCGGCCTCCCTTCCGCTTCCGAAGTCGACCCCGTGAGTAATGACCCTGGTTCGATGCGCGCTTCGGAAGCGAGAAATCCTGGGAAAAGTCTCGAACTCAGTCTGAACGCGGGTTTTTCGCAGGTTTCGGCGTGCCTGCGTTCTCTCATCAGGAAATGCGCGAACGACGACTTCGGCGAGAGCGATCTCTTGAAGCTGTTTCCGCCCGACTTACCGGCTAGTCTGCGGGGCCTTCTGGTGCCAGCGCTGCTGAAGCATAAGAATCAGTGGAGGGAGGGAAATTCTAGAGAGCAGGTGAAGGAAAAGAAGGATTTCACGCCGAGATTTAGCATTATGGTGACAGGTTTAGATTGTGCAGGTGTCCCAAGATGCTTGCTCTCTTGAGTTCTTGGAAAAATGGGGGTTTTTTTTAGCTGCTATTCTTTTTGCAGCTTCTCAGATTGCTATGTTTGAGTGATGAGAACTTGAAGAAGTACTTTAAGCTTAGGCAAATGGTACTTATGTGATCGTTGGCTAATATCATCCTTGCTGCATTGAAACTTTAAATTTCGTCCCGCTGGGACTTCCGTGTGAAATTTGCAGAATAGAATTGAGAGCGTTTGCGCCGGCGTCTGCTTTTTGTGTTAGCGGTCCGCTGCCATTAAAGATTTGGGATTCGAATAAAATCTCGGACGGTTTGTTTTTGCAGTGTGAGCATATTCTTGTCATGGATTATATTGTTCGTAAGAAACTGCACTTCCTGCAGTTTTTTGTCATGATTTTAGTTGCTCACATCGTGATTCTCCGGCTTATTGGCTCGCGATTCTAAGTTGTATGTGTTTTTCTTGTCCAGCACTCAATGCCGCATAGCAGCATTTCCTATCAGGTCAAATCAAGCATGCCGCCTACCTTCACAACTTTCCCATCTTCAGAAACTTCAACATCTACTCAGCCTCGCCAAGCTGATCCATGTTTCGACTTCAACTGCAGAGGCGGTGGTGGCAATGCAACAATCACTGCTGAATCTAATGTGTCACAGCCGGCACCCATCTCTCTCCAATGTGATGTTGGTGCTCCTGAAAATACGGTAAAAGGGACATATGCTTGTTGTCAGACAATCAAAGCGTTATTTTAAATGCACGTCCAGTTAAATTCATAGTCAGCGCTGCAGCTGCAAAAGGATGGCGAAAGCTGCAGTGCAAACCAACACGAATTTTCCTTAGCCCTTTATAATTTCTTTCGATGAATTAAAGTGTTCTACGGATCAGATTTTGACCTAAAATACTAATTGGAAAATGAAAATGATGCAAGTTGCATGTTCCTCTGTTACTTCCATAAATCTCTACTAGCATAACGTGCAGAATTGCTAATTCAGAATAATTAAAGAACCTCTCTCTTTCTCTCTCTCTCTCTCTCTCTCTCTCTCTCTCTCTCTCTCTCTCTCTCTCTCTCTCTCTCTCTCTCTCTCACACACACACACACACACATGAGGCATGACACTTCGAGCCTCGAATTGTTCTCTTCTAGATATAGGAATTGATACTGATTTCCCATTCATATAGGCTAGTGTTCCTCGGTTTGGTGAAATGAATTGGAGGATCGAGAAGCAAAAAGCATCAGCCAATAAGGTGGCTGCAGTCACCCTGAAGGTATGATGATGAAATGAGTGATTCTATCTTGATTATATCAATGGCTCACTCAGCATGATGAGAGGCCAGCACGCTGCATGATACTTCACAACTGAGCTTTTCCTGGGGAAAGACTGAAAAAGAACATGTCCCTTTTTATGTATAAGCATTTTCTATGGGTTATCTTGCCGCATTGTGGACCTTTCTTTGAAAAGTTTTAGTAACATCAAAAGATCATGCAAGCGAATGTCCTGCACTTGGATGTGATGAAAGCAAGACTTCTCCTGTGGGAATCAGGTAGTGAGTGTTTAGAGAATGGTTGGATCACAAAATATCTGTTAGACACCAACTGCAAATTTGTTTCTCTCAAATATTCCTGGGAATTGGTAAAATGTAATGTTCCCCTATTTTTCTCCCCAGCTGCAAGCTCTACAAGGCCATATTTTGGTGCAGTCATTTGCTTCTCAACCTCAGTGACTTAGCCTTGTTATCATGCTGCATTTGACTTTGCTTTATTGCTCTTATTTGCAGTTGCAAGACCACTCCAAGTCTCCTTTAAGAGAAAAGGAAGTGAAGTTTCAGCTTACGAGAGAAACACTCGAAGCAATGTTGAGATCAATGGCTTACATCAAGGAACAACTTTCTAGCATGGTAGGCACATTAATCTTTTGTCTCCATGGCCATTTGACCATGTATGGGAGGATCCAATTTCTGCAAAAGAAAACAAATTGCCAATAAAACAAATATATATATATATATATAAAGTTGGAGCATTCAAATATGTAGTTTTGGCTCTCTCTTTGCAAAGTGGAATGTTAGTAACAAAGATACACCTCTGATGAGCGTAGGAATGCGCCTCTCTACTTACTCCAAATGAAGAACTAGTCTTTTTCCCTTTGGGTAGGGTTCTGGGGGGTGTAGATCAAATATCCAATTTGACATGCTCGATAAATACCTTTCAATATGTTGCAGCCCATGTTAAAATCAAGAGAGTTTGGGAACAGCTTTTTTCTGTCTCTTGAAGTAATCTTGCATTCCTTTTAGATATAGTGAAAACTTTTGTTTTATTTTCTCAAGACTGATGGTTCCTGGGAGGATTATGTCTTCTCATGTCTGCATATGTCTGAAGTACTGAGTCATTCTTAGCAAGGTTCATAAGGACAACTGATTTAAGTTTGAATTAGATTCTGGCATGGAAAAACGTAGGTTTTCAATGCTAGAAGAAAAGTTCCACAAAGATATCATTTTTTCAACATCGGTTGGAAACTTCATTTGTGGTTAATACTATGTTCTGTGGACGATGTGCGCAATGAAGCCTTCCTCCTTTACGGCAATACTTGAAATTCCTTTTACATTAATGAGGCAGGATGAACCCGATAAGCTCTAAACACACCGAAAGAGTAAGATTAATAATTGGTGTTATACAAACAAATCATCTTACTGTGAGCCTTAGTAGGATAGGTTAGAACAGATTCTAGTTTCATGCTTTTTGCATACGAAATGACAATACAAAGGTACTAAGTTTACTTTGCCAACATTTTACAATTCTTTGGCAGGCTGGGAGTTCAGTAGAGCCATTGCAGAAGAAGCAAAAGCAGTAAAATCGTTGGGCTTATCTTCTTAGGGTTCCGTATATGAATTTTTACGGTAGTGTAGACTACTGCTTGGAAGGCAGTCTAATTTCAGAATAGCTTCATCTGTACATGTAATTTTACTTCGTGTACATTAGTCTTGACATGTCATTGAATATTCTGTTGGATGCTATTTCAATGATTTTCAATTCTTGCAGGAGGATTGGATCGTATGAAGAGGTATTTTGTGCTGTTTCATACGTGCATATCATCACTGCACTCTTGCTGTTTTACTTGAACAATTATATATCTTAGATTTTACTTTGAGAAGATATAGCAACAATTGCAAATTGGTATAAATGGACAAGCTAGGCAGTTTATGGTCATTATATTTATCTTTCGTTTTCCAACGCTTCTTTGTATGACGACAATAGATAAGTGACCGATAATGACAATCCTCAAATGCGTCTTTTCTTTCCATGCATGCTGGTAAACAATTCAGCAGTAGATTAACAAGAAAACTAGAAAGGCTGCTGGTAACATGTTATGTTTGTGTTGGTGTCCGGTTAAAAGGTTAAATTTTACAAAGAGATCTGAAATAGCCTGTTAAATGCAGTAAGAGCATCTAGATGAAACAGTGGTAGCAAGATGCATCTCAGGCTCGCTAAATTACAGTCTGCAGCCAGAAAAATAACCAAATGTCAAATAGGAGCGGTCATAAACAGAGTCCAACTGCACAATGTTTTCGACTTATTCTGGCTCACAAGCCCGTTAAACGGTGTAAAAAAATCACAATCAATCCAATTCGTACTCAAGGAAATGTGGTAAGCAAGCAGTACATGTACAAGCAATCATTTGCAGATTCTACAAAGTACTAATTTACAAATGCATAACAAGAAGCTCTCAAGAAAAGCCTCAAATTACAGGCCAGAAAAGAAAACGCAGAAAAGCCTCAAACTACTCACTCTCAACTTTCAAGAAATCAAACAAAAAAAAAAATTTCTTGAGGTAAGCAACCAGTCAATACGGCAGCGACCTGAAATGCACCTACCACTAACAATTTCAGGAAGCAAGAATAATACCAGAGAAAAAAACGAGCATCTTAAAGACCACGAACAAAATCAAATGACCGCAAGACTTTTTGACTCTTTTTGGCTGAATCCTCAACTTTGGTCAGAATCACTTGAGCCAGAACTTGAGCTGGAGCTTGCCTTGTGATGCTATACCGCTTTATCTCTTGGACTGACTGAGGCCAAGTTAGAAGCATCTGATGGACCATCAAAACCATCTTTGGTTTTTTCAAGAGGAACAGCGGAAGTTTCTTGAACACCAGAGTGGGTCTTGCTGGACTCGATTGTATTTGTAGAAGAAACTTCAGTCACTGCTTCAGCAACTGTTGACTTTTCCTCAGAGTTGATGTCCTCAGGCAACCCTCTCTGCACATCTCCTGGGTTTTGCTTCACAGTAATATGGTCAACACCAGAACAACTCTTTTCAAATTCCAGGCCTGAATTTGATTTTATTTCGTCAATGCCTTGCTGGTTGCCAGTGGAATGGAGATGGACGACTTCCTCAACATCCGTTCCTTCATCTAATTGCTTAACTTGCATTGTGACATTAACAGATCTTTCATCATGAACTGGTGAGCTTAAGCTGCTCTCTATTTCATCCAATCCCACAGATTTATCAAGAGAGACCGTTCGACTTTCTCGAACACTGAATTCAACAGACTGGGACTCAGTTGTCTTCATAGAGCTCACTGCAGTATCTTCATAATGCATATCCTTGCCCATGACTTCTTGATTATCTTCTGAGTTTTGATTCATAATTACAAGGATATCATCTAGAGATCTTGCTTCAACAACGTGCAGGCCTGAATCCATTCCTCCTCTATGCTCTGATCCATCCACATCTTCCGGGACTCCGATCGAACTGGGCACAATGACTTCCTCAACATTTGCTCCTTCATTTAATTGCCTAAAGGCCATTGTAATATCATCAAGGGTTCTTACTTCCAGAACAGGTAGGCCTGGGTCGCTCTCAATTTCCTTTGAGCCGGTTGGTTCATCAAAAGAAACACTTTTAGTCTCTGAAACACCAGATTCCACATTACCAGATTCAACAACCTTGGCGGGACTCCCCTCATCAGCTTCAGGTTCAGCTGGTTTACTCTTGTGGATGTTCAGCTGCTCTTCCTCACTTTCTTCCGAGATATCCTCTGTATTAATGTGGGTTTCCTGGAGAGATCTAGCTTCATCAATCAGTGAAGCTGAATTATTTTCATCTTCAATATTTGAGTCATCGATACTTCGCTCATTAACAATAGGACAAGATAGGATTGCTTTAATTAGATCTCCTCCTTCATGCAATTTTCTGAAGGTCATTGTGACATCTTCAATAGATCTAGCTTCAACAACTGGCAACTTTAAGCTACTTTCGCCTGGTTCTTGGTCTTTGTACGTCAACTCACGCCCATCAGTTCCCACGCTGGCTTCCCCTGGCAAAGGCTTGGAACTAAGAGAATCGTCATCAGCCTCTTTGACTCTGAAGTCCCCGACATTATCCAGCTCCCTCAAAAACTCTTCATCAATCTCCTTAATATCATCAACATCTTCATGCATGCTTACACCAGAAACATGAGATTCAAACGATTCTGCTAATTGTTCAGAATATGTCACGACTTGACCATGGCTTCCAATTTCAGTATCATGAGCATTGACAGCTCTTGATTCGGCAGCTCGCGATACATGTTCAAGTGTCTCATCTGGATTTGAGGTAAAATCCCGAGTCAAGGTAGAGGCATCTGTTAAAGTCTTTTCTTCGACATCACACATTTCCTCGGCATTTATGCCATTAGGATTGATTATTTCTACAACAGGCTCTGCCACTGTCGCAGATAGTACCTACAAAAGGACATGACATGCAATTGGTTTCGTTGACTGACACCTCAACATGGATTCTTCAGATTACGATGATTGTAAAGTTGACCTTAGACATCCACAATAATCGACAAACATCATACACCATGTGCAGGGAACCAAAAGAGTTGATGCATTGCATGAACCATCCGAAAAGATTAACAGAAAAATGGAATCAAGTCAGAAGAAAAACCATTTACACTTGAGAACTGAATAGAACTTTTATCACAACTAGCCAAATTCAAAATAACAAAAAATTAAGCGGCAAAAAGTGATGTAGCGTGTACAATGGAGAACAGTTAAATTTTATTGTGACCATGATAATAAGGGAAAAAGAAGCCTTAACTGAATTTGTGGTCAAATGGATCAGAGCCAGTGGAATCATTTAAGGGACAAGAAGGGCTATGTAATCAAACCTTTCAAGGGTGAGCTTGGTACAACATTGGTCAACCTTTGCAGATAAGATTTGCAGCTATTCACAATGTTGATCCAATCCATAGAATTAATGATGAAGAAGTTGCATTTGGTTTTATATGTAAAATTAATGGAATGAGCTAGATGACTGCCTAAATCATACGAAATATGTTTTGAATGTGACAAAAGATATAAGGACTCCGAGAATGATGGTGTTCCTTACAGGAGTTGGAGAAAATGATAATTGTAATCATAACATTCCTACTCATTGAAGGTCCTATCCACACCCAGACCTAGGTGTTGCTTTGCATACTTGTTAAATTGAGAGGTGGGAAGTCCTACCTTAATTCAATTTTAATTAACATTTCAACTTCAAACATTCATCTTCCAAGTGAGTGTTGACTAAATTTTAGCAATTTAGGAGATTCGCTACAGATACTTCTACTCAGCAGATAAATAACAGCTGAAAACAATTCATAGGATGCTGAGGCAGAATTGGACAGAGCCTCTGGAGGTTCTAATTCTTTATGGTTGGGATGGTGCGGCAATCAAAAAGAACTTTGCCTACATAATGGCAGAGACAGAAGGGATCTGGAAATAATAGCTTTCAAGTCTTTTAGATTTACAATTTGACAGCAATTTTTACTTTGTATGGTTATAACGATTTGCCCAGATCTTAGTACTTTCAGATTTTCATGTACAGCTTTAGTACAAAGCAGTTATAGCATGTGTTGGGGCCTAACCGTTTCAAAGTTGGATGAGCAACTGGATGATATTCGTGAGTTCAAACTTCCTCTGATCAAGGCTTCTTTCGAAAGACATCTTGAGGCAGGAATAACTTACTTTTACATCTTGCGACATACTTAATTGGCTATCTTAATCATCTTCCCAAGAAATACAATTGAAACCCACTAAACAGCATTTAACAATATTTGGACAAACTTTAAATGTGTCAGACAGCTTACCTCTTCCCCCTTAGGGTCATCAATAGATGGTTGACTGGTTTTATCCGGGCAGGATTGTTGTCTTTCCAATTCCGACAGCTTGTTTTCACTGGGCATCAGATCATATGTAGAACCGTGAGAAACTGCCTTTGCCTCCAAATCCTGGGAGACACCAGCATCTTTCACTGCATTGGATGTTGATAACTGAACTTGATTTTCTACATTCTGGGTAATATCATCCTTGTCAAATGAATGCTCCTTTGTGCTTTCAGGTTCTACGGAAGAAAAATATTCATGGATAACAGAAGCAGTCTCATATGCCAGAGAAGTTGGTTGCTCATCCGGTGTGGAAGAACCCAAGTCATCAAAAGTTACTTGCTGGTTAAGAGAAATTTCCATATCCACGTGCTCAGACGGATGTTGGGCACATGTATTACTGGTCTCCGAACCAGCACTTGAGTTGACTTGAAGCTGTTCATGATGCACGAAGTCATCCTTTGATGGCGAAACAGCTTCGGATGGTCCATCCCCGAATGATAAGTGGATTTCTTCCTGTTCAGAGTCTTGCCTCTCTCCCTCACTTTGTTGGATCCAGCTGGGGCTCTCAGCATCAGAGCTCGAGGACACAAGGTGACTGTGTTCATTATGAGAATCATGCTCACGTATCCTGTCCTCCCCCATTGATTCACTCCATGAAGGCAAACTTGGACCAGTTTGGACATGCTCAGACACAGTACTAAGGACCAGAGATTCACTCTTGCTACCCAATTCATCATTTATGGACTGTTCACCTTCACAGGCGTTTTCTTCAGCATTCTCTGCAACTTCCCTGTAGCTCAATTCATCTTCATTTTCAGCATACACCGGTGAAGCAGCGGCAAACATCTCTTCATAGTTGGGTTCCTCTTTCGGCATCTCACCAGGCCCTTCAGACTCTTTGTCAACACAGGCTGACCTTGTCGATTCTGGAGTCGAACTCATTTCAGACACATCACCTAGCACGTCAGATGAAATAGACTTGAAAGACAGGTATTTTTCAACTGCTGGCGGGCTAGAATCATAAACAGGCTCCTTATGCGGATTACAATCCTCTGCCTTGGCTGTGAGAGTAATATCCAAGTCTTCGACTGGATGCCTCCGAGCAAGGCTAGGTTCCTCACCGAGATCATCTATTGAAGTCACTAGTTCTTGTTTCACATCAGCAACCGTTTCATTCACTTCTGAGAAGAACGACGAGCTTGATCCACTGCTGTACTCCTCTTCAGCTGCTTCTACTTTCTGCTGCGTTTCGTTCACATTTGTATGCAAAGAATCAGTTGGTTCTCCATTTTCAGGCAAACTTGGTTCCAGTTCGTGCTGACCATCTACATTACCTAAAATTATCTCTATCTCCTCACGGTGAGTGACATTCTCCTCAACATCTTCGATATCGTGAGAATCTACATCTTCAGAAGATTGGCTTCCGTGTTCTACAAGCAGGGAAGCTTGGTCTACATTGGAAATGCCTTCTGTTTCTTGAGAAGAATCATGTTCACTCACCCTCTTGTCATCTTGATCAGCATTAGAAGACAACGATTCTGTATCAGGAACAGAACTCACCTTCGAGTCGCTTACACTTACTTCACTTGACTGTCTTTGCATAGGGTGGAAACTTGTTCCCTCTGAAGCAAACTGTTCAGGCACAAAAAAGGGCCTCCACTTGGAGTCTTGCTTCTCTTGCTTCGGAACCCCTAAATTCGAGGGTCCCAAACTGAAACTCTCATGCCTGCGGAAGAAAGTATCCCTCTGATGAAATGTCTCAAACTCTTGCTGGAAGGTATCTCCCTTAAGATCAGGTTTTTCTTCACTGGGGTCATAGGGAATATCAAAGGGATTTCTTCTTGCAAACATAATTGAAGGCGCAGACCCGGGGATCGGTGGTAAACCCACATTATAAGATGAATCATCAGGACCATCAAAAGGGTTTCTTCTCATAGTTGCAATAAGAGGCACATTAAAGGGAAGATCATCACTATCAAATTCTATCAGATTTTTCTCTGGCATTGTTCTTAGGATTTTCCTTGCTCTCCTCCTGGCAATGAGATTCTCCAACCGTTGGTTCCTTTCCAGCTCTGAAGTACCCAGATCCATGAGGTTCTTCTGGTCATCCTCTGTCCAAGTAATCACAGACTTACTTTCATCCTCTTTGCCTCTCTGAGATTCTTCTTCCTCTTCCTCCTCCTCTCCTACATCATTTTCATCATCTCCCTCCTCATTCTTGTTATCCTCATCAGACTCCAAAATCCCATTTTCACTCTTGCTGGAATGCTGCGAGGCAACGTCAGAGTCATCAAGCGGCAGGTGAGCTGGTTGTGGAGCATCAACATCTAAAAGCGGGTGTAGTTCATCAAGCATTGGCATGATGTCGGCCATTGAAGCATCAGGTGATGAGCTCTCTGAATGATCAGAACCAGAACCCACAGACATGTCATCGTCGTCCTCCTCCTCATCAATTTCTTTCCATTTGGACCCCAGTGGACTTTCCAAATGAGCATCAGTTAAATCTCTCGCCATTCCAACATTTTCCCTTTCAAGACTGTGATACTCTTCCTCCTGAATTAACGTATACTGATGTCCTCCATCTTCATGACCATCAACATCCGACTTCTCGTCATGAACACTAGCATCATTCTCCTGTTCCGGATCACGAAATCCCTCGGCCGCTTCCTCATACACCTGCTTTTCGCCTTGGTTTTCCTGGGGACTATCATTGATCAACCGAGTAGATTCAACCAAGCCATCATCTTCCTCAACCATACTGGTTTTACCATCTGGACTACCCACTTCTTGGACAGCTCTATCAACAACTTCTCTCTCCCTTCCCACAAATCTCTCCACAACACAGTCCTCATTGCGGTTGACAATAGTGGCGTTTTGCACGACACCAGCTTTAAGAGAAGCAACATCGTGCGTAATTCTCTCTTCCTTTTCGATCTCGGGTATATTTGGCTGCCCGAAGCTCAAAAGTGTGCCGAGCAGAACAGCGGTGCAGACCAAAACAGGGGATGCAGACACCAAAAGCGAAAACAGAAATGGAAATGATCTGTACATGAAAAACAAGAAGCACAACATACCCACAAGGAACGGATGATTGCAAACTGATCTGTAACATGTCCTCGCCGACATGATCACAAATCTCCTGATTTTAACTCTTGTTCCCATCATATCAGAGATCAAATTCTCTCTCCACCTCAGTGTCCTTTTCTTTCTATGGGGTCTTTATCTGCCGACGGCAATCTGTATTGAGGAAATGAAACAAACCATGAACAACCAAATTCGCATTAGATCTATTTAAAGCCTTGATCAGAAGAACAGGAGAAGGAAAAAGAGAAAATAGAGGCGAACAAATCAGAGCGTGAACTCACCACCCACTATCAAAAGATAAGTTGATCAACACCCAATTCAGAACTATGAATGCCGAGTGGTTACAAGGCTACAAGTTTCGATTTTTCCAGGGGAGAACAGACGGGGGAAGCGAATGAAGAACAACATCAAAGAGAGGAGCAACTCACCCAGAGAAGAGATCAGACCCCGTGAAGCCTAAGCTAAACACCCAAGATTGCCAGAATCAAAAAGGCAATGCGATCCTGTTGTTCACTTCTCTTTTTGTTCCTTTTCCTTTTTTCTTGCCTAGGCAACAGCTATGAAGAGCTGTTTCGTTAGCTTCGGTATGTCTAAAAGGAAATGGGGCGGCACAAAAAGAAGAGAAAGAGAGAGAGAGATTGGAATGAGAAAGGGAGAAAAAAAGTTGCAGTCTTTTTCCCGATTCCTCTGTTCATTTTTCTAATCCCCTCTCTCGAGTCTTGACCGTTTCTTGTATTTCCCTCGGAGGACATATAACATACATTGCGTCATTACAGAACACAATCAAACGCCCACTGTCGGATCCTGCACTAAAGTTAGTGATTCTATATATAACTCAAGTCATTGATTAAAGTTGGACCCTCGGATTTGTTAGTTGGAATGGCACCAACGCCCAGTCTTGACAGGGGAAGCTGAGGGGATTAGAAATTGGAGGGGTTTAAAAAAAACAGGCATTTGAAAAATCAAGGAGAAAGAGAGAGACAGCGACGTTGGGGGGGGAGGGAGGCTTTTTGCTTTCACGATCAAAGCTAAGCCCCATCAATTTTAAAATCCATCTTGCGGGGGTTTAAGTATTGATTCCACTGACTTAATGGCGTGGAAGAATCATTGCTGCCTCGGGGGCAAAGGACATTCATTCCCGCAACTTTGCGTTGTTCTGAAGTTTGGGCAGCCCAGACACTCGACCTGTGTTTGCGAGGCTGTACCCCACATGTTACATATTATAAAATAGAAAGATGGAACTTGAATATATTAAATCTCAATTGACGCAGTCGCATTAGAAAAGTAATTTTCACACAACGATATCTGATGTGGCTGACGACGAAGATTGTTGCTTTTATTTGGCCCCATAAAAAATCCGCCGTGCAAAGTCTTCCGTGGCCGGTTCGCCGTCGTCATCCGAGTTACGTCAAAGTCGGTCGATTAATATATGGTAATTGCTTTACCGCCCATCTCGTTCCCCGGTTCAGAATTCCACCAGTGTTTTCAGCGGCATTGAAAAACAAGAATTCAAGGTGGGTGCTTTGACATTTCTGCACGAAGTCTTGGGAGAAGAAACATGGGAGTAGATGTAGATTCCCAAGAGAAAACGAAGAGGTACGTGCAGTCCACATTCGTCTCCACTTGACACGTGCAGAGTGAGTGGTGTTGTATTGCTCTTCCACTAAACCTTGTGCCCACGTTAACTGAGAGATCAGAAGGAACGTGAACCTCTCTGCTTTGGGCTTGAGGATTGAAAGGTTCTTAGTACCAGAAGAAGAAACTCACAGATACCTTTTCAAAGAGAAAAAAACTCGGACAGATGCATAAGATGGCCAACAGCCTCACCTCCACCCTCATCAGATAAAAGTAGATGTAAAAACTCAGAAAAGAAAATAAAACACCGATCAGGGACAGGGACTTTATTCAGCTTTATGCAGAATATGTATTTACTGCAATCATCTTCATACTGGAACTCTTGTCAAATGGATGTTTGTACCTCGATTCAAAAACTGCTTCTGCTCCTCTCTGCTTTCTCAGGCACATGGATTCGTCAATGCGTTTTATGGTAGAGGCAAAAAACTGACGTGATTCGTCTCTAAAACCAAACGGCTTCTGTCAGAATAATCTCTATCAAACGATGAGCTTTGACGTGTACATACCCCCAGTGGAATCACAATTGGCTGACTAAAACATTTAGTTACTATCTTTTTGGGAGTTTTGCAGTTTAAATCTTCTCATAATTCGCTGTCATGAGTTCAAAATCTGAGCAAACGAATACATAGAACGAGGCATCATCTTCATGCTGCCTCACCGACTTTTACCTCTCTCAACTGTTCTGCTTCACCAAGTGCCATAGGCTCATAGCTATACCAGCAAGCTGCTGACCTTGATGGCTATATAAACATCAACCTCTATATCTGAGGCATATTTGCAGATGGAAGCCAGAGAGCTGCAATATGAAATCATCATTGCAATTTAGAGTTAACAGATGGTTGATAACTTATAGAGAGCAGATGACAATAGATATTTCATCGCCTTCCTTCATCATTCGACATTATTCATCATAGTTGGAGCCTCTTGGTTCTCTTATCGTTCCAAATATTCCAAGATTCTCTCCATATCAAGGAGCTTATCTTCTATTTTCTGGCTCTGAGGGACATCAAATCAGCAACAGAGAAATATCAATTTCTTGCAAGTTGGGCTCAAAAAGTGGCTTTACCATCTGATACCCACAATAAAAAGAATTCGGTAAAGTTTGACACAATAAAATGAATTTATCTCAAAGCACAGTTTCACCAGTGCTCCTCTTTTCTTTTTATTCAGGTTCTCCCCTCCCCACCAACCACCACCCCCACCCCCACCCCCACCCCAACCCAACCACAAAACTCTTCTTTTCTCTATGAGCCAAAAAAACTAACATTCCAGATGATTTAGGTGCGCTATCACAAAATAGCATTTCCTCTTTCTTCTACCTAACGAGGCAGGAAGCGAAAAAGATAGCACTGTAGATTATTTAGGTGGAATTTTCCCAATTAGCATTCCCTCATTTTTTTTCTTTGAAAGAATCTAATGTTTCTCTCCCTTAAAACATTTCATATTACAGATAATTGACTTTCTATGCACCTATGAAGTGGTTTTTCTGCATTGAGAACTGTTCTTCTGTTCGCTATACCGACGGAGAATTGTTTATGCCATTTCAGAGGCAAATCTCAGACAGTTCCACCACCAGGGTCCGGTGCATGGACCCGTGCATAGATAGAAAATACTTCCATTCTTCAGCATTTGCTGTGTTGTATCATTGGAGGGTATAAATGATAGCCAATAAAGAACAGCGAACCATGTAAAAAGTGTGGGTATATGTACACACTCGGACTGGAAATACTTGGATAGGTTGCAGTGTCTAGCAAGGCATAGTCTCTCCAAGCAATAATATTGCAATATAAATTCTGCTTCCTCAGATTAACTAACCAGTCTCCTGGCTCATGCCATTCTTCTGGAAAGAGGAACTAAGCATTATTAAACTGATACAGAATTGCACGCTACTATGATCCAGCACAGATGCACTTCGAGAACAGCAGACCTTAGAAAAACCAAGAAACCATGCAAAAGCAAACTAGTATTTCCTTGTTATATCTAATGTTTCCTTTTTTCTTTTTTCCCTTCTTCTCTTGTTATAGTAAAGGAAGCAACTGGCACATACCTTAGCATGCCGCTTATCTGCTGACAAGATTTCTCGTCTGCACCTGCTCAAGACTCTCTGGAAGGCATATTTCTATCTTCAACAGAAACTAGAGTAATCTAACTTTATTAGAAGGGAAAGAGAATAGGATCAATTAGGATCAATTAGGATCAAAGAATGGAGTCAATTAAGAGACAAGATGGAAAACAGCCTAATCCATAAGTTAATAGACATGACAAACTTTGCTGCTTTCTCATTTTTAGGAGTGCGCCACAAGTTCACATCCACTGGCTGGCAATAATTGTAGGATAATGAATTTGACCTTATGTAAAGACTCAAGTCCATACATTAAGAGAATATGCTAAAGTTCTTCCCTTTTCCTCACTAACTTCAACTAAACCATGTCCGTTGGTAATTCCTCTAATTTGTTAAAGTAAAATGCCTAAATTGAGAAAATGATATTTGTGTACTCTAACTCGTTTTCAATCTTGAGTGAGAGAGAGAGAGAGAGAGATGGGAAGGGGGTGTTGTAGCTTTTAAAATCGCAAAGCATTCTATGCGAGAAAAGAGAGAAGCACGAAAGGGGGCTTACTTGCACGGCAATTGGCACCCACAAAAGGCAATGGTATAAATCTATTTCTTCTGAAATTTACATATTTGGGGAAATTATCACATAAACTTGGTCCAGCAGACTCAACCAATTTACATACAACAGATAACGGGACTAGTGATGGACATCACAAAAAAGACCTCACGTCGAAAAACTCCCTGATCGGTAAGATCTTCCACCTAATAGTAGAAGAAAGTTCCATATCCTCGAATTTCTGAGATGTCGTTTAGGCTCGATTCTTTCTTTTTTTTGGTTGTTTGGTCAGAGTTTAGGCTCAATTTAACAAATGCTATAAACAGACATTATGATCTCTCCCACAACATGGAAACATTGAGTGGAAAGAACGATGCACTAAGAAAATTATCGGAAGAATGGTGTAAAGAGCTGTCATTAGTCTGGTCCAAGAGCACGTGTGGCAGTCTGAACTGCAGCTGCCAAGTGAGATTGGTTGTCAATGCAGGTACCATTGAAATCCCTCTCACATCTTATCTCTTTGAGCTTTCGCCTTCTCAATGGATTCCATTGCTTCTTCAAATGATTTCTGCGCCCAGGAATGAAGAAGAAACAAAAATTGACATAAAATGACCAATGAGTTCCTACAAAAAAAGACTCGAATGGAGTGCAATCTGTCAAAGTCTTTCACGAAACCAAATACAGCATGGTCGTACTTTTACATCCATTTGGTGTACATTATCATAACTCTGTAAATTGTAGTGCAAAGTTTAGTAGACAGATAAACTTTCAGCATTCATCATCCAGCAAATTTCCTTGAAATACTTGAATGTACTTTTAAAACTTATGCAATGGTTTTCCTTCCTTCTGAGGAAGCACGCATGTAATTTAGTGGCGGAATCCAGAGAAAATTTTCCCTCCTAGGTATATTCATTTGCTAGGTAAGAGAAGGGAAGCTAGAACCAGAAAACCAAAGTAACTCTAAACAAGGAAAAGCTAGGGAATTGTATTTAAGGAAACCTAATTATTCAAAGGCTTCACATATTTGTCTATAATTCATAGAAGTGAAGCACATCAAAAACCACACAAGAGCTTACATGATAAGGTTACCAAGAACGGTAACCCATAAAACACAATGCCGTTTTTGTCTCTCCTCCTTATCCATAAGTACAATATTAAGCATATGGGATGGAAATAAAACCCGACAAACTCTTTGACTACAAAGTTCTCCAATGAATATGATAAATAGCATAATAATGGCTCTTACTCTCCAAATGACAATACCAAGAACGCTTCTTTAGGAGGCGATTACGTGGAAAAAAGAAAAAAAAGCATTAGCACTCAATGTAGCCCAGTCCCCTGGGTGGGTTCACCACCTGGCCAATAAAACTAACGATCTACTGAGGGAGATATATTAGATGGGTTCACATCCACCGAATTCTTTGACCAAAGAAAGACATATGCATCTCAAAATCATAACTTTAGCAGAATTCATTTTTTTTAATTTCAAAACCTAAGAATCCCATCTTCTTCCTCAACATCAACATTAAACAAAGGGCACATGATATGCATCTATTCTACATGTTTTCCTTCCATATCTACAATTGCTGTCATCTAGCTAGCAGAGGCACTGGCGCCTTGGCACGTCAGTATAGACTTGACAACAAAGGCCAAATGTGTTAAATCATTTAGTGACATCTAAAGGAGACCGCACAAGAGACATATCAGCCAGTCTAACAGCCGAAGAAGCAGAGATATTAGTCACTTTAGCACACACAAAAACCAAAGACCAGAAATGGTGCATTGACAAGGAACAACATGTGCATCTTGCCGAAGAAAAACAACTTCAACATACCCCGGGATTTCGCATCTTCCACAGGGCCTCCCTTCCCCTATCAATGACAACCGCGGCACCTAATAGAGTACTGCAACGAATACAAACATCAAGCAAAACTGCACATTTACGCAAGACTGCGAGAACGAACAACGACACCAGGCAAACATCAACGTACCCAGCGAAGGCCACATTAAGAAGAAACGCCCGAGTGGTCATGAACCGCAATGCCGCTTCAAACTTAGCACCCAATCCACCAACGCCCTCACCGCTCGCGCGAGCGCGCGAATAATCATTGCCCCTACCGTAATCACCGCGACCATAGCCATATCCGCGTCCGTGCCCAGCGCTCGCGCCGGCACCACCGGCGCCGCCGTAGTGACTCCCACCGCGCGAGCGCAGGTTGTAGTCGGCGCGCTTGCGATCGTCGGTCAAGACCTCGTAGGCCTCGGAGAGCTGCTTGAACCGGCGGACGGCGTCGTCCCGGACGGCCTCCGAGGACCGCGAGTGCTTGTCCGGGTGGTACCTCATCGCCAGCTTGCGGAACGCTTCCTTGATCTCCTCCTTGGTCGCGCTTCGCTGCAACCCTAGCACCTTGTAGTGATCCATCGAGCTGGGGAACGCGGAATCACGCCTCGGAGCTGGAATTGATCTTGACCGAGGCGAGCGATCTCCTTCTTCTTCATCTCCTTCTTCCTTCTCCTTCTCCTCGGCGATAAAGAGCGAGCGCGTTCGCGAGGGAAGGAGAAGTAGGAGACCTTCGTGGCGCATCCATGGCCGCTTCAACTGCAACGACAACGAGACGGAGAAATAGGCCCGAATGAGGCCCAAACGACAACGTAGCAATGTTTGCCACGTGCAGTTTGGGCCCAAATGAGGCCCGAAACCCACGGTGGAAATTAGGCCCAGAAATAGGCCCGATGCCCTTCTCGGTACCTCGATAAATCTCGACCGTGAATGCATGCAGATGAAGTGTGTTACAACCGTTGAGATTTGTCGGGACACCCGAAGGAGTATTTGCACCTGAAAATCTCTCTTGAACTAGTAGTAAAACAAGCGATATTTGTACCAAACACGTATAGTATTCGAGCATAACCGTTGATGTCAATCTCGAGTCCATTTTATGAAATTTGAGTGTTGACCTCGAGAGGGCTCCCGTGAATCTCGACAGTGCAATGGATTTTCCTAGCATTTGCATTATGCAAAAGCCAGATCAAACTAGGGCATCAGTGAAGATTGCAAAATTGATCCGGAACACATTGATCCAATCCATGTTATGTGTAACATCACATGGATGGGGGCCAACCACGAGCCGACCGCATGGTACGACAAAAAGGCGAGCGGTGACGAAGGAAATTGGAGCCGACCATGAGCACGACGGAGGGGAAGCTTCCATGGCCGAGTAGATCTCTCCAGCCAAATTTTTTTTTTTTTGCTTTTGTTTCACGTCGGCAGACACATGTCAATTTGCAATTGAACCATTTTTTATTCCATAAAAAAAAATTATCGATTTTCAATGAGTTCCCAAATCTGCCCACAGTCGAATTTTCACCCAATCCACACCATTAAAGTCCACGCGTCAAAAAAGTTTGGGGCGGATTTAAGTCTAGACTTGATTTTGTTTTTAAGAGTTGGGCCACTTTAGTTGTTAGCGTATTCATAATAATGCATATCAATGTTGAGGCACGTGCTACGCCCGTACATGATAATCGATGATACGTATAAAAAGGAAACCATTTTTTTTTAACTTTTATTTTGTGATTATTTAATTGAGTGCGCGTTTAGGTTGGGTGGTTATTTAACACGAATGAATCGGGCCGTTATTGGACGAAGAGAGTGATGAAACAATTTTGTCTTTTTTGTGTAAGGGTACTTTTAAATAATCAAAAGGGAGAGACAAATTTGGGTTTTGGCTTAAATATTTAGAGATAACAAATATGTATAGATGTATTAAAACATATTAACCCTGAAAGTGCATCAGCAAGGTGGGGATCATTTTTTTTTCTATGAAATCACGAGTTTGATTCGCATTTTTTTGATTGCTAGGGTGGTTTGGAGAAATTATAGCGCAAATAAATCATCGGGTAAATGACGGTAGTTTGTTTCGCGGAAAAGAACGATTAGGAAAAAAAAAATAAAAAATGATCGCCCGTAATAATTAGTAAAAAAAAATATTTTTCGTTATCGATAATAATTTATTTTTAAATAATTTTGAGGAAGATGAAACTTTTTTTTGTCATTCATTTTTATAAATAGTCATTTAAAAAAAATATTTTTCAAATGATTCATTTTTCATGAAATAAAAGTCTAAACAATGCGAGCCTCTGTGCATGTGTCACGGGCCGATGGATTCCAAGCCGCAAAATAGCCCATGCGACGCTTAGTGAGCCAACAACACCAGGCTAACCTTCCTTCTAAAGTTGTTCTTAAGAATAGCACAGCGAATCGCATTCTCGTATCGATTGTACCACCCTAGTTTAGCTCGGGTATCCAATCCATCAAGCGAAAATACACAAAACATTTCGGCACAATTGGTTTCGGCTTACCATGGCATCATAAAGAGAGCGGCGTCAGCTTTCGATCAATTTGTGCACAGAAGGCCAACTCTACCTTCAGAGTCCTTAAAACTATAATCGTTCTATCCTAAAACTCCTAACGCAAACTCCCTGACGTAACTCCTACAAAATAACCAGTTGCATCGTTCCTTCTGCATCACTCACTCTTTACCTCGACTCTACTAAGTTCCACCTATAATGGTACAAGAGTATGGAAGAATCCCCGCGTCACTCCGATCCAAGACATTCTCCCCCATTCACATCCGCAAAGTTCTTGTTGTAGGCTGTTCTGTCGCTTCCCTGTGTTGCTTTGGTACCATCAACTCCGCTCAGTCGGGTCTTACATAAGCGTTGAACGCTCACCCAAATAAGCATACCAGTGCACTCCATTGGTGGCTTCTCACAATCAAAGCTGTTCGGGCATCTTCAATCACTTATGCTTTCCCTGACAATTGTGGCATTTGAAGCCAACTGTACTTTCAGCATCACCCACTTTTGCATACTAAGCTTCTCTTGGTCTAAGCTAACCAATTTAGGTCTCTTTCCTTGTTGAAAATGTAATAGTAGACCCATTTTGAGATTCGCCAATTGATTCGAGAGCGTTATCCCTATTCATTAAGCAATTCAATTCCTTCATGTGCCAAGCCACACTTTGTCCGATCCCCTTAGGCTCCGGTGATTCACTCTCCACCCTCATAAGACCGGGTAGACTACAGGTTTTTCTCGAATTAACCCACATGCTGAAGGGATCCTGCTCTAATACCAGATGTCATTACTCTAATACCATCTGTCATGGCCCAACAGATTCCAAGCCACTAAGTAGCCGGTACAGATCCTGGTGAGCTGAGAACAGCCTTCATTTTATAGTTGTTTCTAAGAACGGTACGACGAATAACGTCCTCGTATCGAATTGTATCACAACCAATTTTATTCGGGCATCCAATCCATCGAGCGAAACACACAGAATACTTTGGCACAACAACTAGTTTCAGCTTGCCATGGCTTCATCAAGAAAGTAGCATCAGCTCCCGACCAGTTTATCCACAGGAGGTCAATCCCATCTTCAGAATTCCTAGAGTTATAACCGTTTTATCCTAAAACTCCTAAAACAAACACTTTGATGCCACTCCTATAAACTAATTATATCATTCATTCAGCATGACTCATTCTTCACCCTTACACACTAAGCTTCACTCATAAGGATACGTGAGTACGGGAGAATACCTGCATCACTCCAGTCCGTGGCTTGTGCATTGTTTCGACCTACCATGGCCTCATCACAAAGCGATATCAACTCTCATCTAGTTTATGCACGAAAAACCAACCCCCTCTTCCAAAACTAGTTATAATCTTTTACTAGAATTCTTAAAATAAACACCCCATGGCATTCTTACGAACTATCTTTATTATCCATTCTGCGTTAGCACTACCAAGCTCCATCCATAAGGGCAAGTTAGCACGGGGGACTGCATCACTCCGGTCCGTGACGCACGCATGTGTGCAGTGCAGGTGCACGTGACTATTTTTATTAAGCGAAAGACGAAGCGGCCACATGTAACGACCTGACATGACGCTGTTCCCGTGAGGAAGAGGAAGAGACTGCCTCGCTCACTCAGCCAGCTCTCTCTCTCTCTCGGCTCGCCACGAACACACTTCGCTTCTTATATCTACGTGCTCCGCCGCTACATCGAGTTCCTGCAATGGCCGCCGTCATTCGCCGTAGCTGAGTGAAGGTAGATGCTGCCTCTCTACGTTTAGCTTCTCTCCGCCCTTTTTCTCTTTCGATCAGCTCACAGGTTCGCGTTCTCAGCGGCGTTCCGTAGAGTATCACCCGCCACCGATTGTGGAGAAACAGCCTAGTCAGGAAAGCCACAGAGAGAGAGAGAGAGAGAGAGAGAGAGAGAGAGAGAGAGGGCGATGGTGTTTCTATTGCAGTAATAGTTATGGGGACAGACAGACTGGGTTGCGATACGATTTCCATTTTCGGTTGTAGGGGTACATGGTTTCCTTCTTTCTCGTAATTCTACAGCTGCAGGAGGATGTCCATCGACCAAGAATCATGGTTGGCGTTACATTCGAAGATGTCTTTTTATAGTAAATCTCATGCATTCTTATATAGTAATACTTAGCACATTAATGTGGATCCGTGTCTTTTACTCTTGATTTTTCCTCGATTATGATGTCTTTTCGTTGTTCCAGATTCATTAAATCACATGTTATTTGGATGCAATGGGACCATTCAGAAACGACATGCCTCTGTGCCCTGCAAGTCGGCATTGCGCGCAATGGGCTAGGAAGCACATGCAGTATTGCCTCTGCAGCGCGAAGGATGGAATATCTCTGTCCTTGGGT
Organism: Syzygium aqueum; assembly: GCA_031216185.1. Taxonomy (NCBI): domain Eukaryota; kingdom Viridiplantae; phylum Streptophyta; class Magnoliopsida; order Myrtales; family Myrtaceae; genus Syzygium; species Syzygium aqueum. The sequence continues at coordinate 22,038,046 of CM062231.1, forward strand.
GTGGTTAGTGTGATCAGCTGGAGTGTCGCTGAGATACCTCAAATCGTCACTAATTACAAGCAGAAATCCGCAGAGGGTCTTTCCATTGCTTTCCTGATAACATGGGTACTCGGGTAATCTAATGCCTCTTTGCAGCTTCATAATTCTAATTTCTGTGCTTTATGTTTGCTCTTATTGTGTACGTGTCTGCTTTGGCTGGGGGAGTATAGTTTCTTGGTGGTAAAAGCCCTGCTTTCTCATTGCTTTAAGTACGACAATTATGTGCACAAACGTTGCTGCATGCTTCAAATATTGTTGGTTCTTATCTTTCTACTCTTGCCTGAAAAAGGACTGGTGTAGCATATGTCAAAATTCCTACGGTCTATCAGCAGCTTCCAACTTGGGCTGTTCCACTTTGTTTTAATGAATTTGGGAGAAAAATATTCTGACCTGTTATTATATAGGCCATGAGATTGTAAAATATCCTTTAAGATTGTTGCAATGGTAGATGTCTCAATCCATCTAATCAACTCACAGCGTAAGTATTAACATCGAGTTGATAAGCCGACTGCCTTCATTCTTAACAAATCACGTTTTAATCTACGCAAGTTTCAACAAAGGATGTGCCAATTCGGTATTCTCTGTTTTTTTGGCTTAAAAATCCTTCATTGATGGGTTATAACCCTTGTTAAAGAAACTTCATTGCAGTGCTTGCTTTTTGGAGCATGGTGGCATGAAAATTCTATTTTGATTTATTCTATATCCAAATTTTTGGTGCATTGAGGCATGAATGTACTGTGTTGACCATCTTATTATACAGGGATTTTTTCAACCTTTTTGGCTGCATGCTAGAACCTGCCACGGTGAGTTTTTATTTTCTTATGTTTTGTCTTTTCTTCTCGACAATGCTTTTAACCAAAGTCATCAAGGATGTAATGTACGCAGAATATGTGGTTTGTGTGATAACATCTAGCAAAGTGATATGTAAGGATCTTTTTTTTGGTAGATATGTGGTAGTCTACACTATTGAACCCCTAAATATCACTATTCTTGTCCAAAGGCATAAATAACAAAATGACATCTTTGCTTGCTTACCAACATGACATTTTTGCTTGCTTTTGCAGCTTCCTACACAATACTACATGGCAGTGGTATGAGATTCAAGCCTATTCTGTTGTTCACGATCAGTTCTTTTCTGTCAATTTTTCAATTCCCATATTGCTGAAGATGTGTGAGTTAATTTTATTCATATTGCGCAATGCAGTTGTATACTGTGACTACAGTGGTACTCGCTGGACAGACAGTATACTATGGTCACATCTACCCTTGGTTGAAGTACAGGCGGCCATTCTGCAAGGTGACAACATAAAAATGCTTTTCTTGCTAACTCTTTGCAAAAATCTCAGAATGCTACTCATCTTTCGAAGATAATATTAGAATTACATATGCTGCTGGAATTACAGAACGAAGTCTTCCAGCCTGGAAATTAGTTAATTTCATCCACAGAACAATCTTTGAGATGGAGATTAGGGAATCAAATTTACTCTCCCATGGTCTGTATTTTTATCATAACCTAAATTTTGTTCGCATATCATTATCTTTCTTTAACCATTTCTAATTTATTAACCTCCTTTCTAAAACTAACATTTAGACTTCAAGCATGATCTGCCGTTCCAAGTTTCTCTAGGTCCATCTATTTAAATTACTTTGTTTTCTCATAACTGGATGATGCATGCCGATTTTAAAGAGAATCAATGGCCGTTATCTTTTTTTTTTTTACCTAAGATCGTTCTGCTCACCTTAATTTCATAGCAGGTACTAGGGAAAGAAGATTATCAATTTTATCACAGCTCTTTTCTTACCTAAATGTTCTAGTATATTAAAGGTTCCCATTTGACAATGCGTTATTTTTCTAGTGACAGTCACAGATAGTTTGCTGTGGAATTACTGCCAGATGTTTTCATTTTTTCTCTTCTTTTTTGCACACACTCAATCTTCTATTGCCTCTGGTGTACACTTTAGGGGCCCAAGCCTAATCAGATTGAGTCCACGGGGGATGATAGACAAAGCATTCACAAAGTCAGTGTGAAAGAAGCCAACAGCTCTGAGAGATTGCAAAATGGGTCTGACACCATTGATAGACAAAGTGTTTTGAGCTCACCCATTCCTCTTTCAGCACTTCCAACAAATGCTTCCCCTGGGAAAGGATTATATTATGTGTAATTAAATTTCTCTCTCCAAATTTCTCTATCATCTGAATTTCTGCCTGACTTTTTATCTAGCATCCAGTATTTGTTCGAGTTGAAGATTTATGGAAGTTTATTGGTTCATTCACATGGTGAGCACATGAGGATAAAATGAAAAGAATGATCAAAATCACCTATCCAGACAGTTGGCTGCAAGAATTAGGGATATCGGTGGCTTAGCTAAGCTCAGAAAATGTTTTCTTCAAGAGCTATGGCTGGCACAATCATTCAACTTTCATTTGGGCTACCACTAATACTCTCATGGTTTATGATGGAGTATCACGCACTTTTCTAAAAGGTCAAAGATAAATCAATGTGCTGTTGTGGAGTAGTTCTGGGAATCATAATCTATCTTGGCTTTGATCATTAGACATTCTCACTTTTATCCTGTAGAAAAGGGACGTATGCTAAAAGATTAGACCTCATGCTCTGTCCTTGTTTTGGGATTATGTCTTCCATTGTTAAAGAACAGTGCTCTTCTGCATTTCAATTCTTTTAAACCTGATTATAATAATTTTGCTACTCTAGATTGCTGCTCTGGCTGAAGATTCTTCATCTATTCCGCTTGAAAGTTGCTGGTCTTTTTGTAATATTAGACTAAATAATGATGATTTATGCTATAGAGGCTATTAATGTTCTCAAGTGCAAGAGAAAGCACAATTTTTAGTAGTGAATGAAATAGCCTCAAGGCAATGAGGGTTGTCTTATGCAACGACGACAGATAAAAATCGTTTGTTTCAGATCAGCAAGATCTTTGTCAAGTAGCCATACTCCAAAAGCAGGATCTTATTTTCCGCTAAGGATGAGTCCCAACAATGCTGATAATCGAGGTACAATTGAAGAGCCATTGCTTGCTGGAGATTTGTCAGAACAATCTGCACCATCACCAAAGACCAAAAACATGCTGTGCCTGGTATACTTTTCCTACAGCTTTGGTATTATGATGATGTTCACCATCTGTTAAAAGCCATTTATTGACTTATTTAACTTCAGGTCTCTGCAGTTACATTTTTTGGCACTTTCAATCTCCCCAAGCCAGTAAAAGACAGAGTAAGTTCTGTCTCCAAGAAACACAGTGGACGTGTCATGCAAGTTGGAAGAAAGCTTTTGCAGGTGATTTAAAATTTCAGATGATTTATCCAATAGACCTGTAGGGAACTATAAGATTTAAGGTCCACTGCTGCATCCATATTTGATGAGTGGAAAGCCTAATCCATGATTAGCTATCAAGAGCCTATTTATAGTGACAGTTTGTTCCATTGACAGTGTCAGATCTCCATTCACATGGCTCGACGTAGTTCCTCGCCGTGTTGCTTTACTTATTCTTGGGTCATTTGATGGATTCTTTTTTTGCTATACCAGTCAAAATAGTTCAACTGTCATGATGATGAAAAAGGAAGCACTTAGATCAGAGAATGCCCATGTAAAAGGAAGGCAAAATAAACCTTGCACAAGGAGCGCTTATAGTAGAATGATTTGTCTCTGACTATTTCTTCTTGCATAGGGATTTTTATATTTGCATGTATGATTGGTAAATGAATCAGGTTACTGATGGAAATGGTTTTGCTGGAAATAGTGGAGTTGGAAGTTTCCTTGGTTGGGCAATGGCAGCTATTTACATGGGCGGAAGGCTTCCTCAGATTTGTTTAAATGTGAGGTTTACTTATCTGTTTTTAAATGTGTGAAATTCTATACTTTCATAAGCCTGGAAAAGAGCATTTGTACTCTTTTTAATCCTTTTGTCTAAAATGGTTGGATTTGCTTGCCAAGCCCACATGATTGCATAATTCTTCTCTAACCTACCACATTCAACAGCAGACACATGGCAGAAAGTTTTCTTCCTTGCACTTGATTTATTGAAATCTATTATGATTTCATCAGCATTAGCTTGTCATCACAATTGTTCTACTTGTATGCTAGGTTGAAATGTAAGTCTAATCGGTGGTCAGTGCACTTTTTGCAGATCAGGAGGGGAAATGTTGAGGTGAGATCTTTGATTCATCTGGTGGTTTGTCAAACTTTTTGTGACATTGAACACAAGAACGCATGTTATTCATCTGATAGTGTCCCAAATCATTTGGGATTGACTGAGGTTGAGGACTGATCATTTACGTTTTCCTGTTTCTTGCCCCCGTCTCTTGCCCATTTGTGGATTCAAGATCCTAACCCCCAAACTGGGAGATCCATAGATGCTCATTTGGGGAGGAATGTGCTTTCAGTCAATCCATTGTCTAATGATAGCTGCATCTCAAGGAACACTGAATATGTGTTAATTTAAATAATACTTCTTAAAGTTTTTTCTGATTGTAGGGACTCAATCCATTGATGTTCCTTTTTGCTTTGATTGGAAATATTACCTATGTAGCGAGGTAATTAAAACCTGTCTTATTAAACATGTTATGTATCTCTATTCCTTCTCTTATAATTGCTCTCTCATTTGCTGATATGGGATTTGTCTATGTTTTAGTATACTAGTCAGCAGCTTAGACTGGTCTAAAATCAGGCCAAATCTACCGTGGCTGGTGGATGCAACCGGTTGTGTCCTTCTGGACATTCTCGTATCCTTGTGGATCCAGTAACAAATGTATCAAAATTGAACTTACAGACCTGTTGAGTAACAGATGCTGCTCAAGATGATCTTTGCCCAACGAGGATCCTTAGCATCTTGTCCAGATACTTATTCAGTTCTTCTACTTCACCTACTGGAGGAAACAACATAGCAAAATTACCCATGGAGACAGTGTTGCAGTGTTGAGATAGATGATGACAGTGCTTTACAAGGTCTCTCTCTCTCTCTCTCTCTCTCTCTCTCTCTCTCTCTCTCTCTCTCTTTACACACACTCCACATGCATATATTTTGGGCATTAGTGTTTTGATTATAGGTTCAGTTTATATCTTAACCAAGCGACATCATAAGAACTTTGAGGTGCAGAAATTTCAAGCATATTATTGCTGCAATAATATGGTTCCACAGTAACTAATATCATCTGCTTCGATGTAATCTGCTAGAATGTCAATGTTTTTTCTCTGATCATGTTGTTGCAGGAATTTATGAGATCCATAAACCGGTTGCACGTGCTTTACTGGAGCTGACGGTGAATAAAATTCTGATCCTCCTCTTTGATCTTGGGAAAGGGAAACGAACTCTGTAGGCATGCAACATAAAGTTTCAAGGCGTGTGGATATTCATTTCTTTTTGGAACAGAAATGCTTTTCTTCATTCCCTTAAGCATTTGTCCTCTCAATCTGGGAATTTGCTTTCCTAATATAACTAAATCATGGTTCTGTCCCAGTGCTTCACAGACCCATTGGCCTTATGGAGCCCTTATTCCCTTTCCCATTTCAATGACAGGATTGAAGGACCCAGAAGAAATGCATTTTCACGTGTAGTAAGTTGTAATGGCCTCAGTGATATAGACCAGACCAACCTAATTGGCGTGCATTTATCAGTACCTAATGATGTACACAAAAGGTTAGAGTTGTGCCCAACTCTTTTTGCCGGTTCCGAGCCCTCTTTAACTGTCAACTCTTTGTTTTGTCTCCTTATCCTCCCTCAATGTCACGAGCACTCTCCTGAAATTGAGAAGATGTTCCTCCGGTCGCATTTAGCGTCGGGAGCTGAACCCTAGGAGGTGACACATCTTTCATGTAGTCTCTCTCCAGACAGAACAAAATGTATAAATTCGTATCATGGTCGAGTTCTAAACGATACAGATTCTGCCCGGCACCATAGCCTGCTAGAAACTGGTAGGATCTCTCTGATCTATCCATTGCAATGCACAGTTCCTCGGTACCCCAGAAAGTTCAAACGAATATTTTTTCATTTGGTCCACTCTTTTTACATCCTTAAGGAAATCTTCCACGGGAAACATGAGAGATACAAAGTTAAAAGTTTAACAATCCTGTCTGAGGGACTGGGGCTCATTAAGCACCCGACTAAAACGCATGGGTTGAGATTAACAGTCCTTTCGTCCTACACGTACCGAATAACTACTACACAACACACAAGTCCGTGCTTGGCGTTAGTAGCCGCAAGTCGTGAAGGTGTGGTGGTTCGAACTCAGATTTTGAGCGTGGAAGACGAGTACTACAATTTGAATGATCCCCTTAGGAACATAAGTGGATTGTTGTACGTAGGATGCTCTCGTGGTGTATACACTGGAAGGATCTAAATATGGGCTAAAGGCGTAAAGCAGTCTTCAAACTTATGCTGTTTGCGCAATTTGACCCGCCATAATTTTTCCTTTAAATCTGGTCCTTTCACTTGCTTGCGCTATTTAATATAAGTCTGTTCAGTCGCCGCAATGGCTCCAATCAAGTCACCACCGGCAAGGGTCGGTCGACCCCGCCGTGCTCCCGGAACCCTAGGAGGTGAATTCATGCGAGCAAGTTAAGAAACGGACCATCTGTAAAGTCCATCTTCCTCAGCCTGCAAAGCCCCAATCCCGACTCCATCATGACTCCATCACACAGAAGAAAGATGCACTGTTTTTGGGGATAGCGACAGCAGTTCACTTAAGTGTCATAACTTTTATACGACACTCACTTAAATGTGGTATCGGAGTAAAATCGATCTGTCACTTTTGGCAAATCGTCCAACGTGGATTTTTTGTATTTTTTTTAAATTGATTTTTGGTTTTTGATTTTTTTTTGTTTTTTTTTATTTCTGTGAGCTAGACGCAAAGGCCTCATCCTCCACGGGCGGGGTTGCAGAGGCCTTGGCCAAGGACCTTCGCAGCGAGGCCGCCTCACTTGCAGCCGGTAAGGCCCCAAATATGGCAAGAGTTGGCGGCGGATTTTTCGGTAAGGCAAATTGTCGATGACACTTAAGTGATTAATTTTTTAAATTTGTGCCACTTAAGTGATTAACTTTTCAAATTTGTGACACATAAATGAGCAAAAAAAATTACAAAAATTGTCTACGTCGGCGCTAACAGTGCCACGTAGAACGGCCAGTGTCCACATTGGATTTTCCGGCAAAACAAATTAAAAATGACACTTAAGTGATCGATTTTTCAGATTGGTGATAGAGCAAAAAAAAAGTTATAATACTCAAGTGAACGCTTTACGAAAGTTATGAAACTCATGCTGATTTATGTTCACCATGGATTGCAATGACAGGAACTACTATTAGAATATTACATAAAACTAATAATGCCAAATGCTACTGAGGAAAGATATACTCCAATAACTAACAAAAGAAACTTACAAGATTAATAAAAATAAAATATAATGAGAAAAAAAAGCAGCCATCTTGATATTTTTTATATGCATGGAGTTGAGACCATCTTGCAGGCGCACCAAGACTTCTCTGAATTTAGAACAATTCAAGGAATCCATTATTTGCTCAAAGAAAATGGAGAGAGAGTCACAAAAATGAGCTGGGTTTGGTAAATTATGAACCCATTTAATACCATTTTTTTGGCATTTGCCATTCCAAACCTATTTATAACATTTACCGAATATAATAAATACATATAATAATGACTCAACCCATCGAATATGGGTTAAGAGTCATTCATTTCGCGTAAAGTGAATGATTTTGATAATATTTTTCCCAAAAACAGTTGCTTGTATCACTGAAAATTGTAATCATTATAGATAACGATTTATATCTAAAATATTTTCGTAAATCAAGAAATTTTTTTTCGATTTTTCACTTTTACAAGCGGTCACCTTTAGGAAATCCTTCGTTATAAACAGGGTTTGCGGATCTAAGGCACATTTTGACATCAGTAAAAGCCGACAGCAGTCGCACAGCAACGACCACGCATGACGCTGTTCACGTAAGGAAGCAGACGACCTCGCTCGCTCAGCTCTCTGTTATCTCTCTCGCTCTCCGCCCCTCCACGAGTTCCTGCCATGGACGCCGTCGTCCGCCATGGCTGAGTTAAGGTAGATCGTTCCTTTCTATATGTTTAACCTCCTCTCCTTCCTTCTCTCTCTTTCGATTAGCTTCCGAGTTCGCGCTCTCCGGGCAGTCCGTTGCGTGTCATTCATCGCCGATCACGCACGGTTTCGGCGGAAACACGTCGATGATATCGCCTCTCGCTGATGTTCAGCTTTGTCACGGCGACCGAGCTCGTGTTGAGAAAAAGATACAGCGCCGTTGGCTCTGTGTGCGCCTTTTTCTTTTAAGTTTACCTTCTCTATTGCAACACCCATGCCGGAGCATGTCCATCAACCAAGAAGATGCACAACATACCCGCAAGGAACAGATGGTTGCAAACTGATCTGTGCCATGTCTTCGCCGACATGATCACAAGTCTCCTGATCTATGTAAAGTCTTGATCAGAAGAGCAGGAGAAGGAAAAAAAGAAAATGGAGGTGAGCAAATTAGAGCATGAACTCACAACCACCATCAAAAGATAAGTTGGCCTTCGTCTTGCGACTTCGCAGTGGTAGGACGAGAATTTGGAAGTGGAGAAACAGCCCAGTTAGGAAAGTCAGAGAAAGAGAGAGAGAGAGGGCCTATAATTATGGGGACAGACTGGCTTGCGATTGGATTTCCACTTTGGGTTAGATGGGTACATGTGGTTTCCTTCTTTTTTTCTTTTTTCTTGATTTTACAACTGCAGGAGCTTGTGTATCGACCAAGAATCATGCTTGGCGTCTGTTCTATAAAAGATGAACTTTTATTCAGTAAATCTTTTGCACCCTTAATACTCGGCACGTGAAAATGGTTCCGTATTTTTCACTCTTTATATTCCCTTGATTATGTAATCTTCTCATTGTGCCCAGATTGGTTAAATCACATCTTATTTGGATGCAATGGGACCAACCAGAAGCGACATGTCTCTGTGCCCTGCAGGCCGGCACTGCGTGCAGTGGGCTAGGAAGCACCTGCAGTATTGCCTCTGCAGTGCGAGGGATGGAATATCTCTGTCCTTGGGTGTGGTTAGTGTGATCAGTTGGGGTGTCGCTGAGATACCTCAAATCGTCACTAATTACAAGCAGAAATCCGCAGAGGGTGTTTCCATTGCTTTCCTGATGACATGGGTACTCGGGTAATCTAATGCCTCTTTGCAGCTTCGCAATTCTTCTTTCTGAGCTTTACCTTTGCTCTTATTGTGTCCGTGTCTGCTTTGGCTGGGGGAGTATAGTTTCTTGGTGGTAACAGCCCTGCTTTCTCATTGCCGTAAGTTCGACAATTACCTGCCCAAATGTTGCTGCTACTTCCAATGTTTTTGGTTCTTATCTTTCTACTCTTGCCTGAAAAAGGACTGGTGTAGCGAATGTTGATGACCCTACGGTCTAACAACAGCTTGCAACTCGGGCTTTTCTACTTTGTTTTAATGAATTTTGGAGAAAATTATTTTGCAATGATAGATGTCCCGATCCATCTATTCACCTCGCAGCGTAACATCGAGTTGATAAGCTGACTGCATTCATTCTTAACAAATCATGTTTTAATTTACGTGAGTTTCAACAAAGGATGTGCCGATTCAGTGTTCTCTGTTTTTTCGGCTTAAAATCCTTCATCGACCGGTTATAACACTTGCTAAAGGAACTTCATTCCAGTACTTGCTTTTTGGTGCATAGTGGCATGAAAATTCTATCTTGATTTGTTCTATATCCACATTCTTGGTGCATTGAGGCATGAATATACTGTGTTGACCATCTTATTTTACAGGGATTTTTTCAACCTTTTTGGCTGCATGCTGGAACCTGCCACAGTGAGTTTTTATTTTCTTATGTTTTGTCTGTTCTTCTCAACAATGCTTTTAACCAAAGTCATCGAGGATATACCGTACATAGAATATGTGGTTTGTGTGATAACTTCTAGCAAAGTGATGTAAGGATTTATTTTTTGGTAGATATGTGGTAGTCTACACTATTGAACCCCTAAATATCACTATTCTTGTCCAAAGTCATAAATAACAAGCCGACATCTTTGCTTGCTTACCAACATGACATTTTTGCTTGCTTTTGCAGCTTCCTACACAATACTACACAGCAATGGTATGAGATTCAAGCCTATTCTGTTGTTCACGATCAGTTCTTTTCTGTCAATTTTTCAATTCCCATATCGCTGAAGATGTGTGAGATAATTTTATTCATGCTGTGCAATGTGCAGCTGTATACTATCACTACAATGGTATTCACCGGACAAACGGTATCCTATGGTCACATCTACCCTCGGCTGAAGTACAGGCGGCCATTCTGCAAGGTAATAACGTGAAGATGCTTTTTTCTTGCTAACTCTTTGCAAAAATTTCAGAATACTACATATCTTTCGAAGATCATATTGGAACTATATTCTGCTGGAATCACAGAACCCACTCTTCCTGCCTGGAAATTTGTTAATTGTTTCCACTGAACAATAATCTATTGAATGATATCCTTGAGATGGATTTCAGGGAGGCAGATATGCTCTTTGATGATCTGTATTTTTATAATAATTTAAATTTTGTTCGAAAATTATTATCTTTCTCTATCCATTTCTAATGTATTAACCTCCTTTCTAAAACCAAATTCAGACCTTTAAGCATTATCTGCTGTCCTAAGTTTTCTAGGTCCATCCATTTTTATTTACTTTGTTTTATCAGAACTGGATGATGCATGCGGATTTGAATGAGAATCAATGGCCAATATATTTTTCTTGATCTACAATTGTTCTGCTCATCTTAATACCATAGCAGGTACTAGGGTAAGAAGATTATCAATTTATCACAGCTCATTCCTTGCCCTAAATGTTCTAGTATATTGAAGGTTCCCATTTGGCAATCCTTATATTTCTAGTGACACTCACAGATGGTTTGCCATGGAATTACTGCCAGAAGTTATGATTTTTCTCTTCTTTTTGCACGCACTCAGTCTTCTATTGCCTTTGGTGTACAATTTAGGGTCCCAAGCCTAATAAGATTGAGTCGGCGGGAAATGATAGACAAAGCATTCACAAAGTCAGTGTGAAACAAGACAACAGCTCTGAGAGATCACAAAATGGGTCTGATGCCATTGATAGACAAAGTGTTTTGAGCTCACCAATTCCTCTTCCACCACTTCCAACAAATGCTTCCCCTGGGAAAGGATTATATTATGTGTAATTAAATTTCTCTATCATCTGAATTTCTGCCTGGCTTGTTTATCGAGCATCCACTATTTGTTTGATTTGAAGTTTATTGGATTAGTTGCATATAATGTAAGACTCGTTCACATTGAGAGCACATGAGGATAAAATGAAAAGAATGATGGAAATGAGCTGCTCAGACAGTTGGCTGCAAGAAATAGGGGTATTGGTGACTTAGCTAAGCTCAGAAAATGTTTACTTCAAGAGCTATGGCTGGCGCGATCATTCAACTTTCATTTTGGCTATCACTAATACTCTTGGTGTATGATAGGGTATCGTGCATTTTTCTAAAATCAAAAGATATACTAATGTGCTGTTGTGGAGTAGTTCTGTAATCAATAATTAATCTCTGGCTTTGATCATTAGACATTCTCACACTTTTATCCTATAGAAAAAGGACGTATGCTAGAAGATTAGAGATCATTCTCTCTTATTGTTGTGGCATTATGTCTTCCATCATTGGAGAATAGTGCTCTTCTGCATTACGATTCTTTAAAACCTGATGATAATAATTTTGCAACTCTAGATTGCCGCTCTGGCTGAAGACTTTTCATCTATTCCGCTTGAAAGTTGCTAGTCTTTTTGTAATATGAGAATAAATAACGATGGTTTATGCTATAGTGGCAATGTTCTCTGGTGCAAGAGAAAGCACAATTTCCAACAGCGAATGAAATTGCCTCAAGGCAATAAGGGTTGTCTTATGCAACTATGACAGATAATAGTCGTATGTTTCAGATCAGTGAGATCTTTGTCAAGTAGCCATACTTCAACAGCAGGATCTTATTTTCCACAAAGGATGAGTCCTAACAATGCTGACAATCGAGGTACGTTTGAAGAGCCATTGCTTGCTGGAGATTCGTCAGAAAATTCTGCACCATCACCGAAGACCAAAAACATGCTATGCCTGGTATACTCTTCATAGAGCTTTGGTATTATACTGATGTGATGTACATCAGCAGTTAAAAGCCATTTATTGACTTGTTTTCTTCCAGGTCTCTGCAGTTACATTTTTTGGCACTTTCAATCTGCCCAAGCCAGTAAAAGACACAGCCAGTTCTGTTTCCAAGAAACACAGTGGACGTGTCATGCAATTTGGAAGAAAGCTTTTGCAGGTGATTTTAACTTTCAGATGATTTATCCAATAGACCTGTAGGGCACCACAAAATCTAAGGTCCACTGCTGTATCCACAATTGATAGGGTAGAAAGCCTAATCCATGATTAGCCATCGAGAGCCTATTCATAGTGACAGTTGGTTCCATTGACAATGTCAGATCTCCATTCACATGGCTTGACGTAGTTCCTCTCTGTGTTGCTTCACTTATTGTTGGGTAATTTGGTGGATTTTGTTTTTGCTTTACTAGTCAAGATAGTTTAGCTCTCATTCGGATGAAAAAGGAAGCACTTAGATCAATCGAGAATGTCCATGTGAAAGGAAGGCAAAACAAACCTTGCACAAGGAGTGCCTAAAGAATAATGATTTGTCTGACTATTTCTTCTTGCATAGGTATTTTTCAAATTCACATTTATGATTGGTTAATGATATCAGGTTAATGATGGGTTGTTTCAAGAAAATGGTTTTGCTGGATATATTGGTGTTGGTAATTTCCTCGGTTGGGCAATGGCATCGATCTACGTGGGTGGAAGGATTCCTCAGATTTGCTTAAACGTGAGATATAACTATCTGTTATTAAATCTATGAAATTCTATACTTTTGTAACCGTGGCCATTTGTCTATAATGGTTGGATTCACTCGCCAAGCCCGCGCGAGGCATACTTCTTCTCTATCATTCTGCATTCTGTCTTTACACAACAGACAAATGGCAGAAAGTTTTATGTCTTGCACTTGGTTTATCATGACGAAAATGAAGAAGCCACGTTTGCTTATCATCAGAATTGTTCTAATTGATATGCTAGGTTGAGATGTAAGTCTAACGTTCAGTAGTTTGTGCACTTTTTGCAGATCAGGAGGGGAAATGTTGAGGTGAGATCTTTGATTCATATGGTAGTTTCTCAAACATTTTGTGACATTGAACACAAGAACTCATTAAATTTGTCTGATAGGGTCCCGAGTCATTTGTGATTGACTGCGGCTGAGGACGGACCATTTGCATTTACCTTTTTCTTGCCCGTCTCTTGCACGTACATATTTGTGGATTCAAGATCCTAAAACCCCCAAAAGCCAGGAGATTCCCAGATGCTCATTAGGGGAGGAAGACAATGTGCTTCCAGTCAAAATTCCATTGTCTTATGATAGCTGCACCTCAAGGAATACTAATTATGTGTTGATTTAAATAATGCTTACTGAAAGTTCTTTGTGATTGTAGGGACTCAATCCACTGATGTTTCTTTTTGCTTTGATTGGAAATATTACCTATGTAGCAAGGTAATAAAAACCATCTTCTCAGCATGTTATGTATCTCTATTCCTCTTCTCATCATTTCACTCTCATTTGCTGATATGGGATTCGTCTGTGTGTTTCAGTATACTAGTCAGCAGCTTAGATTGGTCAAAAATCAGGCCAAATTTACCTTGGCTGGTGGAATCGAGTGGTTGTACCCTTCTGGACATTTTTGTATCCTTGTCAAACCAGTTACAAATGTATCAACAATTAACTTACAGACCTGTTCAGTAAATGATGTTGCTTAAGATGATCTTTGTCCAACAAGGATCCTTAACATCTTGTCCAGATACTTATTCAGTTCATCTACTTCAACTACTGGAGGAAACAAGATGTCAAAATTACCCCTGGAGATAGTAGTGCAGTGTTGAGATAGATGAGAACAATGTTTTACAAGGTCTCTCTCTCTCTCTCTCTCTCTCTCTCTCTCTCTCTCTCTCTCTCTCTCTCTGTGTGTACACACTCCACATACACATATTTTGGGCATGCGTGTTTCAGTTATAGGTTCAATAAATTTCTTAATTAAGCAACATCCTGTAAGGATCGTGAGGTGCAGAAAAGCATGTTATGGCAATACGATCATTCCATAAGAACTACTATCATCTTCTTTTATGTAATCTGCTAAACTGTCAATGTTATTTTTCTGATCATGTTGTTGCAGGAATCTTTTTAGCTCCATAAGCAGGCTTCATGTGCTCTACTGGAGCTGATGGTGAATAAAATTCAGATTTTGATCATGGAAAGTAGAACTGACTCTGTTGGCATGGAACATAAAGTTTCAAGGTGTGCATATTTGTTTCTTTTTGGAAAAGAATTTCTTTTCTTCGGTCCCTCAAGCATTTGTCCTCTCAATCTGGGACTTTGGTTTTCTTATATAACTAAATCACGGTTCTGTCCCAGTGCTTCACTCTGCTTATTCTATAGCCCTCTGATGGTATATGCTGGTGAAACATAAAAATCATAAACATGATCCTGCGTTGTCAAGGGGAATTCAAGCTACTAATTGATTGTTTTGACAAATCCTATTTGCGACATTGTTTGGTTAGTGCTGATCATATACCGAAATTCTCAATGGTCCATCCATTTAGAGTAAATCCAATATATTGGCATGGAGCTGGACTTGTGTCCCAACACAGAAAAGTACCAGTCAATATCTAAAAGCAACATTCCCATTCGACTGATTTCATCGAAGAAATGTCGACAAATTAGACTTATAGAACCCTTATACCCTTCCTGTTCAAATGAGAGGATTGATGGACCCAGGAGAGACGCATTTTGATGTGTAATGAGTTGTAAAGACCTCAATGATGTACTTCAGACCAACCGGAATGGCATGCATCTATCAGTAGCTAATGATGTATGCAAAAAGTTAGAACATGGCCAACTCTTTTTGCCTGTTCCAAGCCCACTCTTATTTGTCATCTCTTTGTTTTGTCTCCTTATCCTCCCACAATGTCACGAGAACTCACCTGAAATTGAGAAAATGTTCCTCGGACGCATTTAGTGTTGGAAGCTTAAGCCTGGGTGGTGACACATCCTTTGTGTAGTCTCTCTCCGGACAGAATACAATGTATATCTTTGCGTCACGGTCAAGTTCTAAACGATACAGGTTCTGCCCAGCACCATAGCCCCCTAGAAGCTGGTAGGATCTCTCTGATCTATCCATTGCAATACACAGTTCCTCAGTACCTGCAGAAAGTTCGAAAGAATATTTGTTCATTTGGTCCATTATTTTCGCATCTTTAAGGAAATCTTCCCTCGGAAACATGTATACAGTAAAAGACATTAGAAGTCTAGAAAAGAAAGATACGCATTAAAAGTTTAACGATACAGTCTAAGGTCTCTGGGTTTATTAAGCACCGAACTAAATCGCATCGAGATGAGACTGGCAATCCTTTCATCCTACACGTAAAAAATAACTATTAGACCACACAAGTCCATGCTCTTAGAGATAGTAGCTGCAAGTTGTGGAAGTGTGGTGGATTGAACTCAGATTTTGAGCATGGAAGGCCAATACAACAATTTGTATGAACCCCTCGGGATATAAGTGGATTGTTGTCCGTAGGATGGTCTGGTGGGTCTCGTGATATATACTAAAAGAATCTCTCATTATGGGCTAAACTTGTCTTCTAGCTTATGTTGTATGTTCGATTTTTTCCTTTTTATATCTAGTCCTTTCGCTCGCTCGCTCTACTTAATCTAAGTCTGTTCTTTCGCTCTAATGGCCCAATCAAACTACCACGGGCAAGCGTTGGTCAATCCCACCGTGCTCCCAGAACCCTTATGCTTAAGTTGAATGGTGGAGGTGAATTCACTCACATGCTGCAAGTTCAATCTGAGTTTGGTAAACGAAGTCCAGAGCCGCAGAAATCTCTCTCTCGAACTGATGAAACGGACCATCTTCGAAGTCCATCTTCCTCAGCTTGCAAAGCCCCTCTCCCAACTCCATCATGGCCCCTTTATGGTTCTGTCCATCACATCATCTCACTGGCGTCAATATGAACACACGCACACGGAGAAGAAACATAAGAACGAAAAGGTCTTAACACCCAAAAGGGACCTGGTTGAAGAGGTGATGAAACCCGACAGCGCATTGCAGAATCCCGTGGATGAGAGTCCTTCTCGGCTCTTCGGCTCTGTTCCATAGCGCCTCGAGGAAGTCGTGGCACTTGTAGTACTCTCTTCTGTTGAACAGTGCCACGGCTTCGCCGAAGCTGCAATCATCTAATTCATCTTCTTTGTCGTCGTCGTAGTCGTCTAAGAAACGGTAGGATTTGCAGGAGAAAGTGGGCCTTGTAGGGTTAGAAGGAGTCTTGGAGAAGCGAGAGAGAGGAGAAGAAAACGAGTGGCTATGCAGTTGGGTGGTGGTGAGGAGTGAATGAAGAACATGTGGCGTTGAGTTGGAGGACGACGCTGCACCTGCATGGTGATGAGGGAATGGTGAGGAGAGAGGGTTTGGGAGTTTGAGAGACAGTGTCAGGGATGCCATGGACGTTTGTGCTTGATCGGTGAGAGAGAGAATTAAAGCTAAAAATTATATTCACATTCATCTCTAGGATCGATATCTTCATTCGTGGCTCCACTTTTGGATCTCTGTCGTGAGATCCTTTTGTGGTGGAGAATGAACGAGGAGATGTGAAGACGGATCTTCTTGTCAGAAGAGAGCTATATAGGGAAAGTCATATCAAACATCCATGTCCTACATCAAAATATGTTAAAAGATGGTATAGAACACATTATTTTGGCAAGTTGCACGTATTGTCGTGGTGTACGTCCTTGGCCGAAGAGAAGAGGAATTTGTCCGATGTTCATCTCATCTTGGGCCTCTCTATTCATGAGAAATCATCGGTGAGCAAGTGCACACTATCTTGCAAGGCTACAAATTTCTGAAAGTATGTATCAATAAATGGTAAAAGAGCTTTCTCTATCCCATATAGAGAATTCATTATGTAAAGAACCCGAGATCGCAGTATCTTATTTAATATTATGTTCAACCAACAACGCGTAGTGAGGTTGAATAGAGAGAATTCGCAAATAATGAACAAACCAAAGATATTACGCATTTACCTCTAATGATTCTGAGTGTAATTGAAACAAAGAGATCTAGTTGGAAGTGGGACACTACTTTAATACACAGTGCGTTCTTTAGGTTAAATTACATACATGGAACTATGGACAATTCTCATATTTTTTTCAAGTTTCATTTTTTATCCCTCTTTTCCCAAAATTTTTCTCATTCCATTTTCATTTTATTTTCCCCATATAAGCCACATCCTATTTGTGGAGAAAATTATAAAAGAAGTCTTAAACCAATTGCCTTTACGCCAATTTAGTTCTAAATCTTTCAATTTAACCAAATTAGTCATAAACATTTTGACAATTTACCAATATAGTCCATCTAGCTAATTTAAACCGGAAATCACTAACGTAGATACCAATTGTCTTACGTGGCATGCCAGCGCTAATGTTGATAATTTTTACAATTTTTATTATTTTATTCTGAATTTTTTATAGTTTTATTTTCTTTCTTTTTTGCATTCTTTTTCCACCAGTCACCGACAACCGACCAAAGACTACGACTAGCGACGGTCACCCTTGTTGGCCTCAAGCGAGGATCACCCTCACTAGAGGCCAATGAGGACCAACCTTGCTAGCTTCGAGTGAGGGTCGACCTAGTCGCGATTTGGCAAAGGGTCAACCTCGCTAGGCTCTAGTGAGGGCAAGCCTCGTCCGAAGTTGGTGAGTTTGTTCTTCAGTAGCTCCTGGTTAGGGCAACCCTTGATAGTCATCACCAGCCGTGCAATGTAGAATGAATGGCATCCATGTTAGTGATTTCCAGGCAAAATTGGTCAGATCGACTATATTGGTAAATTTTCAAAAGATTACGAAATAAGTTGGCCAAATCAAAAAACTTATGACTCAATTGACACAAATGCAACAGGTTTAAAACTTTATTGATAATTTGCCCCCTATTTATGTCTTGGCGCCAAAGTGTACCCGAAGGACCTCATCATAATCTACCCAATTCCATTCGATCATAAGTGTACTCGAAATGCCAAATATGATCTTATCCAAATCCACGCATATAGGCCATCTAATTCAATTGACTATTCGACAGTTTAGGGTAAACAGTAAAACTAAAGTTTTCCTATCATAATTCATGAAAATTTTTTTGTTTATAGTGATATGAATGTTTGGCCATGGAATAGGTAGTTCATTCATATCGTGAATGTGGAGTGCATATAATTTCTCACATGGCACTTGACCTGGACCTAAGTCCATCAGATATGAGGCATCTATATGGTCTACATCATCTCAAACTCTGTCAGCCACACCTTCGTGTCGCAATTTTGTTCTTTCTCACTTGTCTTTTTGGTTGGTTCGGCTTGACCCTTGCGGGTCCACTTGGCCCGACTCCTTTTCATGGGTCATTAATTTCTGCGCTCAAACAGTGTCTAATTAACCAGAGTACAGGTCAGCAAACCGGTTAATTAGACACTTTGCAAAGCATAGACCGACCCAGCAGGAGCGCTAAAGCTCCGCAAGCGCGAGAAGCTACTATATTTATCTATGTAGCGATATCGACATTAAGTCTATTTTCTCTATTCAAGATCCCTTTATTTTCGGGAGAGGGAAAATACGGAAATAACTTATGGAGAAAACCTCCACTATACTGAAGAGTTTCTTCCCCCATCTTCCCTTGAACCTATCAAGGCTCTGCTCAAGACCAATCAGCCACACATTTGTATCACAAATTTTTAATTTCTCATGTGTCTTTTTGGGTAGGTTCCCTTGTGGAGCCACTTTGCCCGACTCCTTGTCGTGGGTCATCAATTTCAGCGTTCAAACAGTTGAATTATTATGCATACACAAAATTAAAATAAAGCAAGTTAAAAAAAAAAAAGAAAATACAAGTCTGGTCTATAGAGACGCCAAGAAAGCAAATTTAACTGCGAATTTTGATAAATTGCATGACTTTTACTGACATCCAACATAACATCCTCAATTTGTCCTAGAAAAGAAAGAAAAAAGGGAAGGTATCATCTTATCTTCTGGGGAAAATGAGAAAAGTCCCTTATCTTCAAACCCATAATTAGGTCAAATTTGCACCTTGGCAATGGGACAGACAGCCCCAGCACCTCTCGGAAAATCTAAAGAAAGAGTCAATGTCCTTGGATTACTAATTTTGCTGTAGATCACATGCTTTGGATGTGATAAGATATGGCAGTCATACAACTTAGAAAAATCTCCTTCAACACAATCGGGTAACCTCGTGAACCATGCATGCCCTGAGCTCGTCGCGCTCGTTCATGTCGCAAATTTGCTATCGAGCATAAGCGACGATTGATGGGTATCGAAGTTTGACTGAGGAAAATCCCATTGTTCGTGAACTTTAAACCGTTAGGAAACGGGATATTGGATAAATTTGTCTCTTTGTAGATGTGACAACTCAACTGGAGCAAATCACTGAGATTGGGCTTCACAAAATCTTGCTATAGTCATGAGATTTGCTCAACGAGTCGGTCAGTCAGTCAAATCACTTCCTTTGGGAATGCTGAACAAAAAGAATCAATTCTGCTCTGTGTAATTACCGACACTCAGCATGTTTCAGTTAATTTGGTTCATCAAGTGAACTTATTGGAGAAAATGTAAGACAGTTCAACACTCCATGATTGATACAAGCCTTGGACAATTCTGCACCCAAACTCCACTTATTGCCAGCACACCATGAGCGTCTGCAGAACCAGAACTTCTCTACATCCGACCCATTAATTTCTCAATCATGAAAGCCCCCAAGAACAACTTCACCAAACCACCCATCTGTGGCCTCATGGAACCCTCTTTGGTCCACTCTTCTTCTTCCTTCACACACAAGCCGAACCTCTCGGTCTCCGACTTCTCCTTCTCATCCTATCTCAGGCCACCATCAGATGACGAGGAGCCCAAGAGACCATCCCGAGAACACAACCAGTCTGCAGCCGATGATTCCGAGCTCAGCATCTTCGATGCCCGGAAGTACTTCAATGAAAACAATGACCAAGAATTCACCAATAGTCCTAGAGTCATCTCTCCCCTGAAGGAAAACTTGCCTGAGCCGTCTCTGCTTCTCCCAAGATTGTCTTCGGCTTCTTCATCCATCGTGGATGGGTACGGGAGGAATTACAGGGCTCGATCCTTCCGTTCGTATGCGACCCCAACGGCCTCGTCGGAGGCGAGTTGGAACAGCCACACCGGGCTTCTGTCGAATCCTCCTGGAGCGATATCGGTGTCTCTCAGGGACCCTGTAGCCGATAGGAAAAGAGGGACTAGTAACTCTCCAAGGTGGCTACTTTTCCAGCAAAAGTGCCCTTGCCTGGGCAAGAAGTCTGTTCGGGTTAAGGAGAGATCTTCGGAACCAAGATCTCCAGCTCGCCTAAGTAACTACAGATCGAAAGAACTTGCGGGTTACAAAGTTCAGCCAAATATAGCTCAAACCAAAGCCTTCTCTATTGCTTCTGTTTCAGAGACTAGTAAGAAGAGTTTAGAGGCAACTACAACACCCCGATACTACACAAGCAAAACCGGCGAGAAGATCGCAAATACCATTCGTAGAATCTCTTCAGAAGTCGAGAATCACTTCCCTCCCGAAGTTCGTGCATCGGTCGTAGCCCCAGGAAGGCCATTCGTAGATGGTACTACTAATGCGGGATTCACCTTTCCTGTGTTGAAACCATCAATGTCTTCGTCCTCATCATCCCCTCCTTTGAAGCCGGTACTAAATGGCCAATCATCTATTAAAAAGTCTGTTAGTCCCTTGCTTCCTCTCGCTTTAGATCCGCCCCGGGATTCGTTGGAAGTGTTCCAACCATCTCGCACGTCCAACACTCATCCCTGCCAACTGCTTGTCGCACCGGCTAGCCTCGGCCCGAGAGAAAACCAGGTTGCGGACGATGAGGTGGCCAGTGATGCGAGCTCCGATTTGTTCGAGATCGAGAGCTTTTCCACTCAATCCACTTCGTATCCAATCCCGTACCATCGCCAGAGGGACTCCCTCGATGAGGCAAGGCCATGGTTCTCGACAAACACCAGTACCGGGCCTGGCCTATACAAAGGCCTAGACGACCAACCAATGACGCCATCCTCTGCCGGGTATGCGTTAACCGAGTGCGGGTATGAGCCAAGCGAGGCCAGCATTGCATGGAGCGTCACCACGGCGGAAGGGACGCCGTGGGACCGGGGGAGCATGACTAATTACTCTGTCAGTGCGTCCGATGTGGAAGAGTTCACCAGGATCCAGCTGCGGCTGCACCAGGAGCTGGAGAGGGGAGGCGGCGGAGAGGGCGGCGGAGGCAGGCGAAGAGGGAACGGGCTGCTGATGAGCTGTCGATGCGAGAAGGCGGTGAGTGTGGGGCCAAGCCCGGTAAAATGGGTGCCTGAGCAGGGACATGTGCATGGACATGGACAGGGAGATCAGAAGAGCCGGCCTTCCTCATCTTTGCCACCACCAGCAAATGCCTTGGCCAGGCATGTGAGCAGTAGGCCACCACCAGACGCCAATAAGCCACCCATATCGGGCTCTCACTCAGCTCGCCTGTCCCTAACTTTCGCGACATAGCCGGTGAGGTCGGCACCGATACCGACTCACAACTTGCGATTCTCACTCAACGCGACAACTCGGTGTTTTATCCTTTTGTGTCACAAGCTCTTTTCACTGGCTTTCAATTTGTGTGATCTGTTCTCAAACTTTTCTTTCCTTTGCTTCAGTTATTTCTTCTAGTATCAGCCTTGTGGATCTCTATGCTTTTTGCATGATGTGGACCAAGACAAAATGAACGATTAAGTTGAAATGTTTGAATGATTGCCTTTGACATTACACACCGTTACTGGACACAGGAATGATGCGAATCTGTACCTAGAGATGTTATTAGCCTCTTTTTTAACCAAAGAAATCACAACTGTGACACCTTGAATTAACTCACTTGAGATATTATTCACTTTGGCTGTTTCATATTGAACCTCACGGTTTTTGTCCTTTGGGCGTACAAGCATACATTTTTTTCAAGTAGTCACCCATCTAGGTAGTGTGCTCTTACCCGAGCATATTTACCTTTAAAGTTCCAAATCTAAGTATTGCCGTTATGTGAAAAGGTTTATCCGTGAGTTAATTCCAATTTTCGCACATATATTTCAAAATTTATCTCCCATATTCAGTGCACAGTTCAGTTCATTCTTACCTCCTTCGCTGTCCTAAAAAATCTGTCAAGAGCCTCTTCTTGTCCAGACCCTCTGACCCCAATGACCACTTCCCATTTTCACCGGACAGGTCATTACCTTTCAAAGAACATCGAAATGAACGAGATGTGATGGAGCCCTTGACAGTCAAACTCTTCTTGCAACTTGCCAGAAGATCATCTCTAAACCATGTTACGCTTTACGGGTAATCCTACCAGGCCATGGGCTGAAACAACCGATGAAATGGGTGGTCCAAGCTAGCAGATTCCTAGAATGCTTCTCTTCTCCATATATCTCTAGACTGGGCTCATTGGTGCCAAAGCCTTTTTCAAAGAATGGGCCTGAGACCAGAACAGGCATTGCTTTTTAGGATGCCCGTTGAACCGGATGAAACTCCATGTTAACCGGTTCGATTGGCTCGGCTCTCTTTGATCCGAATCAAACCAGCGAAAACCCAACGAGCTTGACCCATTGGATGGGGTTTGGCTCTCCCTTGCATCCGAGTCTCGAAATTGCCAATGTGCTACCAATGTCAAAATCTCTATAGTTTAAACTTTTGAGTTGAACTTTCCTCACGACCAGGGTGGCTGGAAATTTGTTGCATCGAGATGCTTGAACGTGTAAAGGAATATATTCGCTGGCTATTTAGCTTTTCTTCATAAAAGAAAATGAGCCTTTATCCCTTAAAAAGCCTTAATGCAACCTTTTCCTAAATCCCTGATTCCCCATTTTACTTTACCCTTCGTTAGGTTTAACGCATCAATCTTTAAAAAGTGAAAGTTGCAATCTGCCAAGATACATCGGTGGAGTTAAAACAATCACTACATCTTTTACATTTCACCATAGTTAGCGTTCATCACTTAATTTTTAACGTAAATGAACTCGAAGTTTTTCAGAGCGTACTGGGAAAATTTCAAGGTATACCGTCATGTCTTGCAATTTATTTTTTCGACTGTATTTTTTTACACTTAATCCCGACGATGCGCCGTAACATCGTGAAGCCACTTTGCCGAATACTTTCGTAATTAACCAGAAACGAGGTATCGCGAGGTTTTACGGTACGCCAGGCCGAAGTATAGAAGTGGTGTCGAGTTGCTTGCTTACGTGGGTGGGCGTGTGTGTATTAAGGAAGAGGGATGAATTGGGGGCATAGAAACACCTGCACGTGCAAGTGCTCACCTCGGTGGAACCGCGCGTGCGGATTCTCGTGGGCATGCACATGTGCCCTCTCATCACTTTGTCCTTCACTTGCTTCCACTTCCCAACATTCTCACTCCTAGATTCTTGCCTGCCTATCTTTTCAGTACCATTTTAGACCTCCAAAAAGAATATATATATATATACACACACCCTTTTTTAATAAAGGATTCTCAATTTGGCATGTAGAAATCAATTACATTGTTGGATTTAGGGTTTTACTTAAAATTCATTGTTCCCTCCACTCTACATGAAATTTGAAGTGTTTTTTTAGATTGATTCTCACAATCTAGTCATACAATTGATGGTATTATGTTTCCTTTTGTAGTTATGGTCGAAATCGTGCTTAATTTGAGGAAGGTTTAGTTACGTCGGGACTTGATTGCGTGGATATTCAGATATAGAAAAATTAATATACAATCTACTAAAAGCTCTCGATGTGATTCACCGAGAAAAAAAATGAACCGGAAGATATTTCTTCCTAATAAAAATTGTTTTGATGTGCAACCGTGAATCAATGCTCGAACACTTTCCCTTCATTTTCCTTCGAGCGACACTCGAGAGCACTTAACCCCAGAACCACTTGTATGAAGGACGGCTCGATAACAGTTGGTGCACATGAGAAATACAACTGTCGATGTCGGTCGAATCATTGATGGTGGTGGTGGTGGAGGCAAATCATTTGACGTCAGTAACACGAATTTAGTTTGGTACAGTAACACAACTGACCCGCGAATGTGCATCAATTTATGAAGGTCGTTCGATTGTCATGATCAAATAGTAGTATAATAATCATTCGAAGTGTACAAAAAAAGTTATTGCATATCGGCATAGCTTAATATGAAATAAGTGATTCTGTAAAGAAAAATACAAAAAAAACCATATATCTTTCTATCTGTACTAACATTTTAGTATGTTCCTAAACGGGGAAGAGACATTGGAGACAGTACTTGGAACCAATGGCAGTTCCTTAAACAATGCCTCTACAAGGAACTGCTCATTAAACTATCATGCTTTGGACAGAATTGCTCGCCAACCTATGTCGTGGGAAAAACCTTTGAATAAAGTAATGAAGGCAGGCACCCACAATCAGAGTCAGTTAAAAAGAAGAAGGAATGGTGGGATGAGAATGCATGTGGGTCTTTAAGCATTCTTTATCCTCCATTTGTTCTTTAATACCTCCTGAAAAACCACACACAAACACAGTGTATCCCTGTATTTCTTCAGTCTTCACTGCCAACTAAATGCCACCTTTTAGATTCAGATCGGATCCTGTGGCAAGCAAGTAAATAGCCAAGAAAGCTCCGCCTTTGCAGGTGAATTTTTTTTTGTTTCTCCCTTCTTTTGTTTGTGTGCTTCCAAAATTCCAAAGTTTCAATTTTTTTTGGGTGGTGGTGATTCGAGACTCGCTCTTCTCTCGGAGAATGTGGGTTCGTTTCCTTTCTTTTCTTCTTTTCGTTCTTTCCAATCTATTTTACTCCAGCTCCTGCATGATGATCGTTTGTCCAGGTTCTTGTTTCTTACCGAAGTGAAGTACATGAGTAGTTCATGCATGATTGGCAGGTGTTGACATTCTGGGTAAGTTTCCCTTTCTGGGACATTCTTCTGCATGTACTTTGTTCTTGCTTCTCGACGACAAGATCTTTGTTGTGGATGGATTTTATATATGTACGGAGGACGTGTCGTTGATTAGAGTAGACTGAAGGATGTGTTTCTGTCACTTGCATCATAGGATTTTGATTTCTGCAGATAACAGTTTCTGTCCTTTATCAAGAATTAAAAAATCGAAACTTTAAGTTCAGTACTTTGGTAATGTGTGATTTTGAGCTGGACATACGTTGATCTTGCAGTGGGGGTGTTCAGAGATTGACGATATAGTAGGCACCTAGAATGAAGCAATAGGCTACTAGTGAAGAGAATGAGGTCTCAAGGTGGCGGCGGCAGTGGTGCGGTACAAGTAGCCGAATCGCAGATACTGGCCCGCCAAGGGTCTCTGTATGGACTCACTCTAGATGAGGTCCAAAACCATCTCGGCCACTTGGGGAAACCACTTGGCAGCATGAACCTCGATGAGCTTCTCGAGAGTGTGCGGAGCGCTGAAGCCAATCTGGGCCCAACACCTGGTGCGGCCGGTGTTCAGCCGCTTTCTAAGGATCTCTGCAAGAAAACAGTCAAGGAGGTGTGGAAAGACATACACAAGAAGAAGAAAAACGGCGTTGAGAATCATCTTCTCAATGAGAGCATGGGTGAAGAAGAGAGAGCGCCCACATTTGGGGAAATCACATTAGAAGACTTTTTGTTGAAGGCAGGGGTTATGGCGGAACTTCCTCCGGTCGGCCAAAATGGTAGTCTGATTTCAGGGCTCGATTCGGCTCCGGCCGCACAGAGCAATATCCCTCAATGTATCCAGTGGATGCAGTACCATCTCCCCTCCATCCCCCAGTCGCAGAATGTCATGACCGGCCTAACAGCAGGTGACCACATAGTTCAGCCACGGATTCCCATCGGCACTCATCCTGCCATGGATGCAGTCTACCCAGATACCCAAATTTCTGTGCCCCCCTCCATGTTGATTGGTGCACTTTCGGATGTTCAGTCACCAGGGCGGAATACAGTCACGCCTGGAGATGTTGTGGAGAAGACTGTAGAGAGGAGAAGGAGAAGGATGATCAAGAACAGAGAATCGGCTGCTCGATCACGAGCTAGGAGACAGGTCAGTGTCTGATAGAATTTCCATATCCCAATGGGGAATTTTTTGTATCTTTCGTTGTCTAAGTCATGATGCTAAGTGGAACATTGGTTGGGCAGGCATATACCCATGAGCTGGAGCACAAGGTCATGCGATTGGAGGAGGAGAATGCGAGGCTTAGTCGGCAGAGGGTAAGTTGCATTATGTTTTGCCCGTGAATATGACATCTTCATGGCTATCCTGCCGCGTGCTATAATTGAGTTGCATATGATAAAGTAAATGTAAGTTAGAGGTCATCAGTGACGTCTTGAATGTTATTAATGTTATTCCAATTCGGTGAAACAAGGAATATTTTACCTGCAAGACTTTCTGCTATTATTGTTCATTCAGGATACCATTCGAGTCAGTTGTACAGTTGTATCTTAAACTCTTACCTGAGTTGTTGCCCAATGCATTTTAGGAAATTTAAGCATCTCGTTTGGCCTCTTAATGTTATAAGAAGATAGCATGGGACATCATGTTAGACCCTCAATATGTAGGTGGTTCTGATTAGCAAGAACCCTTTTTACTTCTACTTTCCAAGGATCATTTCTGATGTGATATGAATGAGGTGAATCATTACGCAATACTAAATTCCAGATCTCATTGAGGATGGGATTCTATTATACAATTCCCTTGCAAAGCGACAGCCTCCCATATAGGAATTTAATGTTGACTCTACTCGGTAAGGTTCCAAAGACAAGTCGAAGGCATCGACTTCTTCGAGCACAATTTTACATTTGTGCAAGCGAACATTCCACGACACCACATACTACAGCAATGTTTTGCCCATTATACTACTTGTACTTCGGTAATTGGTAGTACACTGTCTAATTATGTCCTGGTTTAGAGGTTGGCTTAGATAGATGTCCTTGTCCATGCATAATGATAGCATGTAGTATAAAATATCATCATATATCATGCAACGAAAGATTTGCGAGTCCAAAATACAGTAATAAAACAACATGTTCAAATGCCTATATGGCAAAGATTTAGAAACTCAATGTCTTTATGACTGTATTTTAGAGGTTTGAATAGATTCTGCTTGTAGTAAGAGTAAGTTTGGAATGCTGAACATGATTTCCGTTAAGCTTTTATGCTTCTCTAGCAGTAAGAGAATGAAGCACTATTCTCTTATTCATGCAATGCTGCACTTAATATTTGCTATTTCGATCTTTTTGCTTCTTCGACTTCCTTTTTCTGCATAACTAGCAGTTGAATCGAATTACCCATGACAGGATGTTGAGAAAATGTTTCCATGCGAGCCGCCTGCTGAGCCCAAGGGTAAGCTTCGCCGAACAAGTTCTGCGCCCATTTTGACAACTCACCACATTTGAGTGTTGAGTGGAGCGCAGTTTTGTTGTTGCAGTTCACATCTACTGATTGCACGCCCACAACTTCCTTGTTTCCGAAGGCCACACAACCCCATTTTCCCAACTCTCGGAGGAATCTTGTCTCTGTCACTTCTTCCATTTCTTTTTTTTTTTTCCCAATACTAATGCATTGAATGGTTTCTACTTGAAACGATTTGGTGCTACTGGTCTTTACCAATTTGTGAGGTCAACTGTTCTTCTTCCCCAACTCCCAAACCATCTTTTCAAGTCCTCTTTTCTGTCCCTTTTTTTTTCTGTTTCTTTGCCTCTTTTACATCAAAGAACTTCCTGTAAGATTCTCTTTGTGCAAATCGGGACTATAAACATCATGTTTCTCTAGAATTTATGCCAGACTAGATTGCATGCGAGGCATCCAATTCCATCATATCATTTGATGGTCCATGGAGCAAGATTCATTAGTCTTTACACCGCGCATTTGTTACTTTAATAGATATAGTGATGCCACAAGAAAAGAAAACCTATAATAATGTGTTAGTGCTTCATGAGGTGAGCAGATAAAGATCGCCATCTTTTTAGATCAGGCGACTTGTTTTGGCCAGGCTTTTATATCAGCCAACTTGCTATCCATTCCTCATGTATTATGCACTAAGGTACCCGCACGTTTAACAATAGAATGTGATGGAATGTTTAACTACTTTAGGTTCAAAAGGGAAAAAAGTGGCCCCAAACTTCACTTTTTGTCTACTTTTTTGGTTGGGTATACGTCTCCTCTCCGCATGCTTTATACTTTCGCTAATGTTAAATACAGCGGTGCTGCTTGCGTTGCTAAGTGCACTATAAGAACAGAAGGAACACTTGTTAAAGAACACAAAGGAGAGAATATATCAGGGTTATGTTCAACAGTCTGTCTTTCAGATGCTTGTTAGGTATCTTTAATCAGTGACACAAGAAGATTTATGCATCAGGAACCACAAAGGTTGCTAGATGTCTCCAATAATTGGTTGTTCGTCAAGAAATCCTGACGACCCCTATATACAAGGGCAAGCCTTTCCAAAGTTCCGAGAGGGCATTGTGCTCGAGCACTGCGAAATTGAAGTAAAGCAGGAGTTTGACCAAATATATAATGTGGTTTGCGAACTTTAATTCGTTCAATGTAATCCTTGAGTTTTAACCTAATGTGCGATACCGTCTCTTAGCTTTTAATTTGTTCAATGCGATTTCTAAACTTTTTAGTGCGTGTTTAATTTAGTCTCCGGATTATGTGAAAATGCTCAAAGTTGTCTTTCCCATAAATTCAAGTTTAGTGAGAAGGGCACAAGCATCTATGTTCCTGATCACAATTTGTAGTTGAAGAGCGACTCGATCGACACAGCATAGCGCAGGTCATCTCGTCGTGAATCCCACTTGATGTAACGGATCAAGCGCGTCGTGTGCTTGCGCACTTGATGTTTCTAGATGACAGCTCATGTCTGGTGGGCTAACGACAAAATACGAGACATATCGATCTTAGCCCAAGTAAAAATATATGTATATACACACCCGCATCTCATCTCATTGTGAATCCCATTTGATGTAACGGATCGATCTCGTCATGTGCTCGCGTGATTGAATTTTCGAGATGACGGGACAGATCGATCTTAGCCCAAGTAGAGATAGATAGATAGATAGATAGATAGATAGATAACGTGGGACAGAGAAATTTTGGGCCTGAAGGCCTGGGCTTGGCCCTCGAGGACGCTAAGAAGCCCGGCCCAACCATTCCCATGACAAGGACAAGACCACCCTCTTCCTGAGAAAGATTTTCCGGGAAAAGAAGAGAAAATTTTGAGGGTTAGGTCGAAGAATTTGCCGATGCTGTTCTCCGAGGTTTTGGGATAGGGGTTTAGCAGAACCGTTAAGGAATCGGTCGGGGCTCTTTCCCTCTTGCAGCGAAGCCTTTCTTCGCCGCCGCCGCCGCCGCCGCCGCCCTGCGTCTGTAACACCCAGCAGCGTCCTATCGCGCGTTGGAGGGGAGAATGTCTTCCCTGAGGAACGCGATCAGTCGGCGCGCTCACAAGGAACGAGCTCAGCCGTAAGTCCCAAAAAAGGGAGCTTTATATTTTTTTCTCCATTCTTCCATGTCGTTCGACGGTGGGTGTTTTTTTCTTTGGCTGAATCCTGTCTTCTGAGGATGGTGGATTTGTGCGGTGCGCATGGCAGGCAATCGCGGAAGAAGTTCGGGCTCCTCGAGAAGCACAAGGACTATGTCGTCCGTGCGAGAGCCTTCCACAAGAAGGAGGAGGCCCTGCGGAAGCTCAAGGAGAAGGCGGCCTTCAGGAACCCAGATGAGTTCTACTTCAAGATGATCAAAACCAAGACCGTCGATGGAGTTCACAGGCCGGAGTAAGATTATTGAATTCATGCCCTCTTCTCTTCGTGTGCGTGTTTTCGACTCGATCGTATCTCTGACTTTGTAGTTTGGTGTGGGGGTAGGAGCCAGGCAAATAAGTACACCCATGAAGAACTCATGTTGATGAAGACGCAGGACATTGGATATATTCTTCAGAAAGTACAGAGTGAGAAAAAGGTAGTGCTTGTTTGAGCTGTCTCTCGTCGAAATTTGTTGCCGGAAGGACACTCTTGAGAGATATTGATGCTTTATGAATTCTGCTGTCTCTTGCAGAAAATCGAAAAGCTAACCGCCATGCTGCATTCTCTCGATGATCGCCCATCGAGCAATCATGTTTACTACGCGGAAGACAGGTCTGTTCCTCCTTATCTTTGTTTTTAATTAGTTTCCTACTGACTGCTGGTAGTTCTAGTTACTGGAGTTTTATTTCCCCTCAGCTGGAGAACAGAGATACTGGTTACTTCGCTGAAAGTTTGACATGCTAGCATTGTTCTTGTGCTTTCTCGACCGACCAATCTCACTTTCTGACGAATTTTGGCGTATGAAAAATTTCATTTGAGGCCATTGAAAGTATGCCATGTTCTACTGAACTATCAATAGCCAATGAGTTGAGTGTGAATTGAGATTAATATGATTTTATCTCCTTAAAAAGGTTACAATATATTCTCGACTTGTAAAATGTTTCTCCAAGGGATACCTCAGGATGATGTGCTGGTTGCATTGTTATTGGGCTGCTCACTACCTTGAAAGTTCTTGGCCCTTGTTTAGTTCCATCCTAGTTGATGTGCACTCTTTTTTGTTTTGTGCCCTCGCTTAAGCCTTGAGCCTGTATATTTTATTATCTCATTTGTTTGTCATGATGTCTGCAGGGAGGAGGCGAAAGAGATGCAATCATCGTCTTCCAAGAATGGGAAAATATCTTTCAATGATATTCCAGATAATATCAAAAGGTAAGTTCATATGGCTTATTTGTTGGTTGGCAGTTGAGCATATCTTCATAAGGCCTGTTTCAAGTGCACAGAAGTTGGAAGTCACTGTCATGGTCAGGCGTCGAGGGAGAATGTATGATAGGAACAGTGTAATTGAGTTAAGCAAAGATTGTCTTCTTATGGAGAATAGAAATCTAGGTTTTTGCTCGACTTAGAAAGACTTTAATGTCCCTTGCCGCTCATTTGGGCATCAAATTGTTGATCATGTCACCATCCACTTCCGCCGTATCTGTTACTTTTCAGGTGTCGATACTGATGCTGTTGTGGACCTTTTCCTTAACTGCTTGGTTGTTTTTTTTTTTGTTTCGCGCGCTGTTCCAAACCGATATAAAGAAAGCTGTCTGGCATTATGTAAACAGAATGTTTTGGTGGTTCTGTCAGCCTATCAACTTCGATCTGTTTGATTGTGCTCTTGGTGGAGTAGACAGCCTAAATTTGACACATTGTGCAGGAAAACAGCTGCTTCATACAGAGAACTAGAGGCAAGAAAAAGTAGAGTAAATGATTTGGAGAAGATATACATGGATATGTCGCTGCAGAAGGAATTGCAGGTAGGCTTCACTGACTTTCGACTTGTCAGTTGGTCTGTTTGGATATTTTCTAATAAAGCTTTTATCCATGAGCAGAAGAAGGGCAAGAAGCGAAAACTTCGTGAAGCTGAGATTGTCTGCCCCTCCTCAAAACCAGTATACAAATGGCGGTCAGAACGGAAGCGATGATTACAGTTTCTATCTGAGCTCCACGCATCTCTTTTGCGCAAGCAATGGTTCTCATATACAGTCAAATCTCATCTGCAAAACTTACCTGTTAGGATGACGATTCAGGTGGCAGATGAACCGCTGTGAACTGGGATCACAATTTTTTGACGCATGATATTTGATGTAAAATTTGAGTTGCAGTTTGTGTAACGCTAACACAATTTGTTGAACATAAGTTGATCTATTTTTGGCTCTATCTCGTTGTGGGAAGAATATATGAAGCTGTCATCTTTTAAACGTCATGCCGTTGTGCCGGTATTTTATGGAGTGCATAAACAAGAAGTGGATTTATTTGAAAGAGTGTTTCGAGAAGTTCTAATTCCTATGGAGCTACTTCATTTTGCACTTCGCTCATGTTGCATTTCAAATTTGACTCTTACTCATGCTGAACATCAGAATTCTGTAAAAGTATCCAAATGTTATATGCATGGAGCAAATATTAGGTGGTCTCGGACTGCCAAGTCAACGTGGTCCCTGACCACTCACGAGGCGCCATGTGGTTCACGTGGCACGGGTGGGAGCGGCTGGCTGGGACCCTTTTTTTGCCCCAAAAATTTATAGTTTTCTCTCCTTTTAGCCTGCCCTCTTCCTCTGCACGCAAAAAGCCTACGCCCCGCCTATCCTTTCCAATCTCTCCCTTTTCTCTCTCTTCATTAATGGCGGCCTCACCTTCTTTCTCTTTCCTTCTGTATCTCCTCGGTGCTTCTCTCTTCTCGAATGAAGTCCACATTGTTCCTCTGTTATTTCAAAAATCTCTCTCGCCTGAGAGCAATTCGCCCACCCCCTCGCCCGCCGGTCCCAACCTCCGCCATCACCTCTGCCCGCCCGCCCCGTGGCCTCCGCCCGCCCAAGAGCAACCCCCCTGCCGGTCCCAACCTCCGCCGTCACCTCCTCCCACCCAAGAGTAGCTAGGTCCCGAGCTTTGACCACCATCGCCACTGTTGCCAAACCCAGCTTGGTGCTCCTCCCCAACAGCCATGGATGGGGGAGCAGTGGTGGTCTCTTCTCCATCGATTTCATTGGCCTCTGCTGTAAGTCCAAGTGGGCCATGCGTCGGCTCGGCGTATCCTGCTCTAGGGGCCTCCCGCGCCTCCTCTCTGCTGGCGCTGCCTTCCTCGATGAAGGCTGTGCTCCATCTCAAGCGGGCCGGCCATTCGTCGTCCCCCTGAGACAAGTTGCCTCGTCAATCCGAGGACAAGCTTCAAGTGACGTCCGTGTCTCCCGACTTCCCTTCAAGCGTCTTGTTTGTTGCGTGGAGTCTTGTTTTTTTTGCCTTCGTATTCGTGCTTTTATTGCAGAAGTGGTGCTTGGAGGGGTACGAGTGATCGGGAGCTTGTAAAGGTGGTAAAGGACGTCGCCTTGGAAATGGAAGTGTGAGCGGATACACTAGGAGAGTTTGTTTCCAGTGTTCCTATTTTATCAGAGATGGATGCTCAGTAAGCTTCAAAGCTAGAGTAGTTTCAAAATAGTTGGTAGTGAAGGTTTGGAATAGGATCTGGGCTGACTGTGGTCTTCATTTCTTTCTCTCTCTCTTTTTTTTTTAGCACCAAAAGGTTTGGGTCAGTGGCAATAATTTTGGATCTTGAAAATCCCGTTTGGAATATTGGATTGTGGAATTTCTGGAGACCTACTTCGGATGCTTATAAGCCTTCTCTGGGTTGCTGCTTAAATTACAATGTTTAGTTGATGTAGAGAATAACCAGTGTTCGTCGTGGGTTACAAACGAGTGCACTGTCCCCTGGTCCATTTAGATGAACAAATGGGATGAAATAGCTAGCGTGCCTTAATATGCATTCACTTCTTTTTCTTGAAGCAGTTAATGAGGAACCATTTAGGAGTTAGAATTGCGACGTTGATGCTAGTTTCATATGTTCTTCTAAAATGTACTGCACGGGACCGATCACCTGTGGCTTGGTGATCAATATGATGACGTGTCGCCAAATCACCCTTTTATGTTTACATGTTGTATACTGAAGTGAGTACATTCATGTCTGCTATTCAAGTGGAGCATTTTTGCATCCCATGGATCAGAATATTCTTTTAATGGCCTAAGGATCATCAAGAATGATTATAATTAAGTTCAAGATCCCAGGGGCTATGGTTCTTGCGAGATTGCTTGGGATGCTTGGGATTGTAGATTGAAGCTTGTAACCATGCCGGAATATTCAGAAGACCTTAGTAAAATTTTGGATGCCAGGGACGGAATGGCTTGTTGCGCCGGAATATAACATCATTCAGAAGACCATCCCAAACGATATTGATGCTTAGTTTCTTGGTCTCTTACACTTTTGGCAAATTCACGAGTTTGGATTCATGTTACTTCGAATATTCTGTTAAATTAGATACGTCAGGAGTGGTCCAAAATGAAGCATCAATACCTGTCCGGGAATTCTTCTATGATCGATCAATTTTGTCATTTTATCACCTTTAGTGTTTTTATGCTTTTGTCTTTAAAAAAAGCATAGGATTTAATAGTTTGGATGACTTTTCCTTTGAGCAGGTTGCACAATTGGAGGACATAATAGCAAAAAGAGGAGCTTGTGGAGTTGGGTTTATTGCCCCGACCTTCGCCGTTACCTCTGCCCGCCCAAGAGTAGCTAGGTCCCAAGCTCGTTCGCAATCTCCATCACCAGTCAAACTCACTCTCTCCCTTGCTGAAGTTCCTTCTCGAACGCACGATGAAGCAGCTCGTGCAGAGCAAATGATTTGCAGGTCGTTTCGCATCTAGAATTCATGCTCCGAGCTTCGGATGGTGGATTGATGTATCCATTTCTTCCATGGTGGTGGTGCTGATCTAGGTCCTCTTCCGTTGCTGCATCAGACCTGAGGAATGGAGGTCGTGGTTCACTAGGGAATCGGAGGAGGTAAGCTTGCTTGGCTTTCGATATCTTTCTGATTACGCAACCTCGCAGTTGCTTCCGGTTCGATGGTGTTTCGAGCTCTTTCGAGGTTTTTCAATGTGTCTGTCTTCGATTTTGGATTATAGGTCCTAGCTTTTAATTGTCTTGGAAAAGACCAAGGCCTTAGCGATCTGATAGAGCAGATTAGTTTCGTTTTGATGCCGCGGTCTCGCGAACGTGGAGTTAGGAGGATTGGGATCGTGGTTAGGTTTTTTGTTTCGAGCTGCTCTGTTCTTTCTTAGCTACAAAGGCTCGTTCTTGTTTGGTTCCGTACCTTAGTCAGATGGGCTTGTGCGCCTTTTGTGCATAGGTGGCTTGGATGCTATGAGGTGATTTTGTTTTGTCGTTGGTAAGAGGAGATTTCCATGGTCAATGGCGTATTTCATCATTCTTGGATTGTTTGGTCGGAGGATATTTGTATATTTCCAGAAGGCAAAGGATGCACTGGATCAATTAGAGAATAAGGAATTTCCAGAGCCCGAGAAGAGTGAGGGCGAGCAGGAGGGTGAACAGGATGAAAAGGAAGAGGAAGTAATTGGGGAAGAGCTATGTTCTTTGATGTCATATACCAGAATCTAGATTCCCTTTAAATCTCAGTTTCATGCATTACATTTAAATGGCTTTGGCTTGCTCATTTTGTTTCATAGAAATGGTGAAACATATTGTTTTAATGGAGTTAGGTTTTAGTTACAGACTATCATATGCTTGTGTTGCATCCTTGGTTCTATGACAGTGAAAGTAGGTAAAATGACTGTGAATTAGTGATGTGTAGTGCACTACTGAGATCAGTAAGAGGATTTTCTACATTCATTATGCAGTGCAACTGAATGCTTCTTTTTTCATAACTCGTGAAAACGTTTGTCGCCTATTATGTTCATCAGATTGAAGATGGAGGTTCAGTTGATTAAGCAACTACTTTTGCCTTTCTTTGTAGTTCATCTTAAAATTCTTCCAAACTTTTGGAAGTTCATCCGTGTGACTGAA
The DNA here is from genome assembly GCA_031216185.1 of Syzygium aqueum. Lineage (NCBI taxonomy): Eukaryota > Viridiplantae > Streptophyta > Magnoliopsida > Myrtales > Myrtaceae > Syzygium > Syzygium aqueum. Next base: position 22,073,731 of record CM062231.1, read on the forward strand.
ATTCCGTAGTGGAAAATTTGTCAAAGATCTGCCTCATGTTATTTCTCTCAAGTCCTTGAATTTCACAACCAAAAAGAAAAAGTCCTTGAATATAAAATGTTGCATAAGCATCAGTTCACGAAGTTCATTGCTGAATCATTTTTAGTATGACTCATGGAAAAAGTGGCACTACAGTAATGAATGATTGCTTTCTGCTGTATACAGGATCTACTGGCTTTATTGATGAAACTAAGAGATGAGTATAACTACTGCCTCTTCTTGGATGTTGGGTGAGTTAGCATCTTGCAGTAGTTTCATTTGGTTACTGTTCGATTAGATGAGTACATCATATTACATTGTAAGCCAGCAATGTAAGCTAATCGAACAGTAAGATTAACATGTGGGTACAATTCTCTTCGGCGTATTTTATGAAATGTTGTCCATTTACGATATGTCACCTTCCCCTTGGTGTAGTTGTTGGGATGCAACATAAGTCACTTTACCATTTTCTGGTTCTTCTGGTCACAATCTACCATGAAGGGAAAAACCTTTTGCTGCCATAAGTTATAATTATCTTGGAAAGGAAGGGTCTCTAATATGTCATATTCTTGGATGTTATGATTGAAGCTTGCCTTGGTTGATGTCCTTCTCTAGGGTTAGATTGGTGCTGTGATATGTTTCAGACCATTTCATGCTGCAGAAAAGATCCCTCTAGAGAAGTACAATTATACTTTATTAGCTGAAAATTTGAAGATTGATATATTCCACTTGAAATCAGATGATGAAAGGGAAAATTCTGATAGAGGGGTGGAGAGCAACTAATAACAGTCCTGATATTCATGTATTTTGATGTTTGTTTTGTTGTACAATATATTATGGATTTCTTAAACTTAATAAGCCGCTAAGCATTTATAAAGTACCAATGCTCATGTGGTTTCTATGTGCTTGGGTTATGGCCCTATTCTCTTTTATGTCCTCTAATGAGTAGAAAAAAGGTGAAGATTTTGGAAGAAATGTCATGTACAACACTTTAGGTGGAGAATTTGTTAAAATCCTGTAAAAGTTACTTAGGTCTCCTTTGCTTTACATGGTCCAATAGTACGAGGAGGTACGGGGTCCTGAAAATAAAGATTCAGACTTTGGTAATGGAGTGAAAAGAATGTAAGGATGCATGTAGAAAGTGGGAATTGGAAGATATAGGAGCAGGTGAGGGGGAGAGGGTAAAATTGTATGATGTGCTCACTCAAAAGGAAAGAAGTATTCAACAGTAGGTTGTTTAGTTCTCAGCTGCACTCAAGCTTTTCCAAGAGCTTGTTTTTCACTCTTAACTTGGCTATTGGTCGCTGAGATTGACATATATTTTAATTTCTGACAGTGATATTGGTTGAGATTGAATTTTATTAGTGATGTTTCGTTAGCATATGATCATTTCTGGTGTTTGTCATCTTTCCAATATTGTGAGATTAGAATACAATCCATTTCCGATCATCTCTTTTAGCTGCATATGTTGCAATAAAGCATCATGATAATGCGATAAATATCCTGTGCAGCTATGTCATGGGAATTGGTGAAGAGAAACTGACTGTGGCACCGCCATAATTACCTTTGAGGTACTTCCAATCTTAGCATGTCATTGTTGTACTCATTATTTCTTCTCAAAATCATCTATTTGATGTGATCCGGGTGGAGCATTCTTCCCCACTTTCCTTCCCTCTTCCTATTTATTTTTCAATATGATTCATGAGTTAGAACGAAGAGCAGACTGAGGAATACTTGCATTAAGTCCAGGGCCCAAAAAGCTAATGTTTGGTAGCATTTGTTTTTATGTCTAGATCACGTACAAGAATGCTATTGTTTTCTGATATCTTTTTGGAAGTTTATTGGCTTGATTATCACCTGATTTAAACAACATTGCTTATCATTGTACCCGCTTGTGGTGTTCTCTTCTCATCTTATAATTCTTCTTGTGGATAATTTGTTACTTCAGATGTGGCCATTATATTTTGATTTGTCATATCTCAGGAATACCTGGTTGTGTTAAGTCGGCCCTGTGCAAGGATCTATCGAGTGCCTCAGGTTCCATCTCTCTTCAATTCGCTCGCGATTAGTCAGTTAATTCTCAAGTGTAAGGTTATCCGATGGCTGAGTTGGAGGTAATCTTTAACTCATACTATGTGAAACATATTTGCTGGATGTTCTTTTGCTTGTGAAAGCACTACATTAAATACTTTTTGTTCTTTGCTTATAGCATGAAATAGCACATGTTACCCGTGACTTGGAAAAAGATTTCGAGTTTGTGGTAGGAATGGTTTTTATAAGTGAACTTGAAGCATATCATAAATATGTAGCCTATGCTATAGGTAAAGACTTTGGAGTGAGGAAGTCTAAGACTAGAAAAAACGACAAAGGAGAAATAACTTGACGCACTTTCGTGTGTAATTGTGAGGGTTTGTAACGTCCCGAATTTTGACCCGTTACCGGGACCAATAAAGTGTATATTAATTCTCGTTTGATTTTAGTAAGTCTCGCCCAGACTTGATCAATCACGAGATACTAACCAAATGGGAAAAGCTAAATAGGGAACGGTACGTGAACCAGAGAGCCGATCACGAGTTGAGTACCGATTCCGAGAAACGTTGAGAGAATATTTTGGGCCGATATGGGCCGATTTTAGGAAAATAACAGATTCAATGTAATCAATGACGTACACTCGGATCACGGGTGATTCCGCACAATTGAAAGTACTCTGACGAACGAATCCCGAATTTAATCCGAACGATCGCAACCCTCGGCACTAATGATAATTCCTCGCGTTTCCCTGAAATTCGAGGCCATCACGACTCGGACAACCCTAGGTCGATACGCATAACCCCTAAACAGCCGCCCGTTAGTGAGAGGCCCTAAAACTTTAAAACGAGCAAATTTGATCGAGAAATTGAACTCGAACTACGACGTCAAAAATTCAAGGGCGTTTGCGACTATTTTTTAGGGACCGACATCATTTTAGTGTGGCCACATATGTTTGGGGCTGATACGGCTGAAAACTGAAATTTAGACAGAAATTGAAAAAAAAAATTACAGTTTAGCCCCTGAAGACTCCGATAGCCATTTTTTAGGCCAAATGACATTATTTTTCGAGGCCGGTATCATTTTGGGGTGGCCACACATATCTGGAGTACGTATGGTCGAAAAATGAAATTTCGACCCCGGAGTGAAAATTTACGGTTTTACCCCTCAAAACTTTCGAACTGATTTCCAAGGGCTTAAAGGATGATTTTTATGAATCCGACATCATATTATGCTGCCCACGTATATATAGAACCGATATGGACAAAAATTGAAATTTTGATCCGGGATCGGAAAATTACCAAAATGCCCTTGGACCCATTTTTGGTAATTCCGAATTTTGACCATTTTTGGGAATTAACTAAGGTTAAGTGGGTTAACTATGATCTGGTCAGCCAATTTTTTAGGACAAATGACCATTTAATCCTTGCATTATTGGATAAAAAGAGTTTCTAGCCATTGGATTAAGGACAATTTGGTCAAGGAGCCTAGGATCTTGACATGTGGCATCCACTAAGGGAGTATTTGACTAGCTTTGACTCATTCTCTCTCTCCTCTCCCCTCATTCCTCCCGGTCCCCTCTCTCTCCCGAGTTCTCTCTCTCTCTCAGCCTCATTCTCGCTGGAGCACTGTCAGGGCGTCGCCGTCGTCGTCGTGCACCTCCGCCGGCCACCATCACCTCAACCGACCATCACCACCGTCCTTCACCCTCTCTCTTGTCCCGTTCTCTCTCTCTCTCTTCTTTTTGGGCTGAGCCGTCATCCCCTTTGCCGTTTCCTCCCTTGGACGTCGGTTGCTGCTCACACCGGAAAGCTGGTCACCGGCCACCGTCGCCCAACCGACCATCCTCACCCTCTCCTTTGCCGTCCTTAGCCACTGCCCAGCGAAAGCCGTGAGGACCAAACCTCACATCTACAAAGATACAAACCGAGACCGCGGCATCAAAACGAAACTAATTTGCTCTATCAGATCGCTAAGGCCTTGGTCTTTTCCAAGACCAATAAAAGCTAGGACCTGTAATCCAAAATCGAAGACACACACGCCGAAAAACCTCAAAAGAGCTCGAAACACCATCGAACCGGAAGCAATTGTCAGGCTGCGTAATCAGAAAGATATCAAAAGCCAAGCAAGCTTACCTCCTCCGATTCCCTAGTAAACCACGACCTCCATTCCTCAGGTCCGATGCAGCAACGGAAAAGGACCTAGATCAGCACCACCACCATGGAAGAAATGGATACATCAATCCACCATCCGAAGCTCGGAGCATGAATTCTAGATGCGAAATGACCTGCAAATCATTTGCTCTGCACGAGCTGCTTCATCGTGCGTTCGAGAAGGAACTTCAGCAAGGGAGAGAGTGAGTTTGACTGGTGATGGAGATTGCGAACGAGCTTGGGACCCAGCTGCTCTTGGGCGGGCGGAGGTAACGGCGAAGGTCGGGGCAATAAACCCAACTCCACAAGCTCCTCTTTTTGCTATTATGTCCTCCAATTGTGCAACCTGCTCAAAGGAAAAGTCATCCAAACTATTAAATCCTATGCTTTTTTTAAAGACAAAAGCATAAAAACACTAAAGGTGGCTCTTACCAAAAAAAAAAAAAAACACTAAAGGTGATAAAATGACAAAATTGATCGATCATAGAAGAATTCCCGAACAGGTATTGATGCTTCATTTTGGACCACTCCTGACGTATCTAATTTAACAGAATATTCGAAGTAACATGAATCCAAACTCGTGAATTTGCCAAAAGTGTAAGAGACCAAGAAACTAAGCATCAATATCATTTGGGATGGTCTTCTGAATGATGTTATATTCCGGCGCAACAAGCCAATCCGTCCTTGGCATCCAAAATTTTACTAAGGTCTTCTGAATATTCCGGCACGGTTACAAGCTTCAATCTACAATCCCAAGCATCCCAAGCAATCTCGCAAGAACCATAGCCCCTGGGATCTTGAACTTAATTATAATCATTCTTGATGATCCTTAGGCCATTAAAAGAATATTCTGATCCATGGGATGCAAAAATGCTCCACTCGAATAGCAGACATGAATGTACTCACTTCAGTATACAACATGTAAACATAAAAGGGTGATTTGACGACACGTCATCACATTGATCACTAAGCCACAGGTGACCGGTCCCGTGCACTACATTTTAGAAGAACATATGAAACCAGCATCAACGTCGCAATTCTAACTCCTAAATGGTTCCTCATTAACTGCTTCAAGAAAAAGAAGTGAATGCATATCAAGGCACGCCAGTTATTTCATCCCATTTGTTCATTTAAAGGGACCAAGGGACAGTGCACTCATTTGTAACCCACGACGAACACTGGTTATTCTCTACATCTACTGAATAGTGTAATTTAAGCAGCAACCCAGAGAAGGCTCATAAGCATCCGAAGTAGGTCTCCAGAAACTCCACAATCCAAGATTCCAAACGAGATTTTCAAGATCCAAAATTATTGCCACTGACCCAAACCGTTTGGTTCTAAAAAAAAGAGAGAGAAAGAAATGAAAACCACAGCCAGCCCAAATCCTCTTCCAAACCTTCACTACCAAACGTTCTGAAACTGCTCTAGCTTTGAAACTTATTGAGCATCCATCTCTGATAAAATAGGAACACTGGAAACAAACTCTCCTAGTGTATCCACTCACACTTCCATTTCCAAGGCGACGTCCTTTACCACCTTCATAAGCTCCCGATCACTCGTACCCCTCCAAGCACCACTTCGGCAACAAAAGCACGGATACAAAGGAAAAAAAAAAAACAAGACTCTACGCAAGAAACAAGACGCTCAAAGGGAAGCCAAGAGACACAAACGTCACCTGAAGCTTGTCCCCGAACTGACGAGGTGACTCGCCGCAGGGAGACGACGAATGGCCGGCCTGCTCGAAATGGAGCACATCCTTCACCGAGGAAGGCGGCGTGGGCGGAGAGGAGGTGCGGGAGGCCCCTGGAGCGAGAGATGTCGAGCCGACGCATGGCCCGCTTGGACTTACAGCAAAGGCCAACGAAATCGACGGAGAAGAGACTATCGTCGCTCCCCCATCCACGATTATTGGGGAGGAGCACCGAGCTGGGTTTGGCGACGGAGGCGACGGCGGTCAGAGCTCGGGATGCAGTTGCTCTTGGGCAGGAGGAGGCAACGGCGGAGGTCGGGACTAGCGGGGGGGTTACTCTTGGGCGGGCCGGGGGAGGCGACGGCGGAGGTTGGGACCGACGAGTGATGGGGCGGGTGAATCAATCTCGGGCAGGAGAGATTTTTGAAATAACATAGAGACAATGTGGGGCTTCATCTGATAAGAGAGGAGCGCCAAGGAGATAGAGAAGGAGAGAGAAGGAAGGTGAGGCCGCCACTAATAAAGAGAGAGAAGGGAGAGACTGAAAAGGACAAGTAGGGCGTAGGCTTTTTGCGTGAAGAGAAGTGTAGGCTACAAGGAGAGAAAGCTTTAATTTTTTTTTGGCAAAAAAGGAGTCCCGGCCCACCGGTCCCACCGCGCCACGTGGACCACATGGCACCTTGTGAGTGGTAGGGGACCATGCTGACTTGGCGGTCCAGGACCACCTAATATTTGCTCGCATGCATGAGCCATTTGGCAGTAATTATACCTCGTTAAAACTCAAGTTCTTTTTGGAGTATGCAAAATTTTGAAAGAAAGCGAAAGAAACTTAACCAACCAGGCTTGGATTGTAACTCAGGTATCCTACTAGCTTATTCTAAGATCGTCCACGCTTGGTCGTATTGACTCGGTGGCTACTTGTAAGATACTTCTCTTTACTCTAGAACACCATCCATTATAAAACACATCGAGCATGGCCCATCACAATCTCCAATAAGCTCGACTATAGCGATACAAGCTTACAAAATCTGCAGATATTCACTATTCCCACATAAACTAAGTCGAGATTGAAGGTTCAAAAGCCGCAATGGCTGGAACAGCTAACTTCTATGACCAGCATCTCATCTTCCACACCTTCGTTATCACGTCAAGAACTTGGCAACAATACGTTCTGCTATCGCCATGCTTGAAGTCAAACCAGGTGACTCGATTCCAAAGAGATTAACCAGTCCAGGTATCCCGTGAATCTCCTCCCCCTGCAAAAACGTAATCAGGATACAATTGTCATCGGCCATGCTGTCCCTTGAGTCTTTCAAGTAACCTTGATGATGGAAAGCCTTAAAAATGAAATGAAATCCACTAGTCAATAATGTACATTGTCGTATTGCATAGTTTCTCGATAACCAAGAGGAAGATTAAGCACACATGTATGCTGGCTGTCTGCATGCTAATAGGCGAAGGAGAAGAAATTACAGCATTGACCTTGAAGAAAGAGGATGCACAATCCACGAAATCCAGGACTCTATAGAAGCAACAAACGAAGGTCGTCTCTCTGCTTCAGCAGTAAATGAAATGAAAGGAGACAGATCTTTGCAATATCTCAGGCTGGTTTTGTCTTGCAGTTTCTAAAACGTGTCAAACCCAATTCAACACAGAGCACTTGACAATCGATCTGACCATATTAGGTAGTAGGTAAATTAATGGACGTACTCTATGAACAGGGAGTCTACAGTCTTGTGACTCGACAATGCACCAATACTCTATGTACTCTATGAACTCCAATACTCTATGTACTCTTATCTCACGTCATTAAGATGTAGAAATGTGTACATGCATATGTTCTTGTTTCCTAATGATGTTGCAAGAATTAAGCTTGAAAATAAGTGCATGAAACAGAGATACCGAAGAAACTTCACAGTGTTAGGACTAGGTAAGACAAAGAATCATGCTAAGTACATTAAAACTATTTTACGAATTTAGTGTACTAAGTAATGCTGCAGACACCCATCGGGTGTTGAATATGACATACCTGTTTAAATGATTAATTGTAGTTTGTCACATCATATTAGACTGATTTTACTCTACCCAGCATTAATATAAAACAAATTTATCCTACTGTTACGGTCTAACAAACCCAGTCAATGCTGCGATTGCACTTCCTGATAAACCAGGCCTGATTTATCTCAAATTGATTACAACCTTCTTGCAAGGTAGAAGACTTCATCTAGCATCCCGTGCACAAAAGCAATAAGAAAAGATAATGTTCAATTAATCAGAGCTTTCCCAACTGGTGTTCACCATAGTTCCTTTAAGGGAAAGAAAACCAACTGTTGGAATAATGCATAATGAAAGACAAAGTAAAGAAAGTCATGATTTTGGAAATAAATTTTTAGATTCTATTGACCTGACACATTCTGTTAAGAAGGGAGAGCTGAGATCCAACCTGTACCACAAAATCACTGGTAGGCTGTCGAGGAGCTGAAAGTTTTGGCCGAATCCCTGAATAACCTGGCTCCAAAGAACCATCCTTGAGGTTAGGATAGTACTTTCTGATGGCTGGATAAAATCTCTCTGCACGGCATGCAGATACGGAATAGTCAAACCTGAATTGAGCGTTGGCAATTATTTACAATGGGAGACACAGCTCTTAATGAAAAATTAAAAAGAACAGATGCTTATATTTTGATTAGATGATCATGTTATCTGCTATATTGGTATTTCATAGTCCGATAAGCATTACTAAGTAAATAACCCAAACTTGGTAAACTGATACAAGGTTGAAATCTAAAAATTTTGTTTGCTGATATTCAATAGTTAATGCATGCTCAAGAAGACATGGGAAAACTTCACTCTAATTGAGACCGAAAATTGCAAGTCAACCAGTCACCATGTGCTTCTTGCCAAAAAAGACCAGTTATTATGTGCTTGTCACAAATTACTAAGGGGGAAAAGTTTTTGGCTTTCACTCATCAGATCCCCACAGAATTTTTCAATTACAACTTTGTTCAAGCATGACATGGGATTCACTCACTAATTTTACACCACTCAATAGAAGCATAGAAGACAAATGATGTATCTACTCAGACCAAGTATACTGAATCGGAATAAGTACCTATTTAGGAAGCTTGAAACATCATCCACACCATTAATCCATTCAACATCTGGGCCAAACTTTACTTGACCATTCAAATCAAGAGTTACGTGCACACCAAGGCCACCATCCTCGGGAATTGGATATATCAAATGCTGGAATGGGGGGTTCTTAGTGTTCACAAGGGCAAAGTAGTGACCGCGAGCAAAATACGCTGGAGGAATTACTTGACCATTAAGACCACGAAATCTCTTTGCTAGGAGAGGAGCGCCTAAGCCCGCCGAGTTGACAACAACCTTTGGAACTAGTACAAGTTCAGGTTGGAGAGGAAACTGTGCATTCCCATGTTCATCAAGATTTTTGGTCTCACAAACATGGAGGTGCATAGAATTGCCTTCAAGATGACCGCCAACCACAGTAGTATTGTAAGAGAATGTCGCTCTGTGACTTTCGGCTTCTCCCTGGACTCACATTCGGGTGATCCACCTGTCAATATGTAGCTATGAAACTACCTATAGAAAAGAAGCTAAGACGATATTTCCAAAGCACAAAACTTGATCGCTTACCACTAGCGACAGCATCAACGAATGTGAGTCGACGATGCCAGAAACAGGGGAAAACAAGGCCTTCAAACACTGCAGCTCAGGTTCGATCCTCCTGGCTTCAGGACCATCCATCATCCTCAAACCATCAACCCCATTACGAGCTCCATGGCTCATCAAATTGCTCAGCTTCGGAACCTCCGAAGGCCCGGTAGCAACTATGAGCTTCCCAATCTGCTTATGGGGGATTCCACGCTCGGAGCAGTACTGGTACAGCAACTCCCTTCCCCTCACGCAAAACGCCGCCTGAAAAATCGCGCGCATTTCATATCCCCACTCCGAATTTCACAGAGCATATGACCGACAATCGAACAACCGTTCCATTACAAACAATCACTCACAGGAGAAATGCAGACTACCTCAAAATCTACTACGAGACACTACTACTCTCTGACTGAAAATCACACTCTCGGCCTAACACATCACTCGATCTCGCTGACAAGCTGCAACAACTCCAGCGATCCGAAAACCGCCGGTCAGAGAGAAGAGATCACTCGACCTTGAGAGAATCGGGAGGGTAGTATATGCCGGCGTGGACGACCTCGCTGTTGCGGGAGCTCGTGCCGGTCCCGAAGGTCGGCGCCGACTCGAGCACCAGGACGTCGCGGCCGCCGAGGGCGAGCCGCCGCGCGACGGCCAGCCCGACGACGCCCGCCCCGATCACCACGCAGTCCGCCGTCTCCGCGGAGGCGAAGCTCCTGGCGAGCTGGACGGCCTTCAGTACCGCGCGGACGCTTCCCGTCGAACGCCTCAGCATTTCGTCCCTCGGATTTGCTCTCTTCCGGCGGTCGCCGCCCCTTGCGCGAAGCTGAGACGAACGAGCCGTGCTCGTTCAGCTCGGCAATACCGCTCTTCTTCTTCACGTCGCAGAGCAACGGTGGGCGAAGTGATTGGCTTGACGAGAAATGAGGAATTTTTTACAAATTTGTTGGGCAGTGATAATTAAATAATTTAACGAAAATTTCTATTTTGCTAATAAAGTAGAGGAAATATCTCGAATAAGTACATCAAGTAGAATAAGGGGCTATTTGATAACTTGTCAAATAATATCTGATTTTATTCTTTTGTTCTTTGGAATAAAAAAAGAATAGAAATTTGTTTGATAAATTTTTTGTTCATGAGCACAAATTTATTCTTAGAATCAATTTTGGAATATAATCAAGAATAAACAAAAAGTTGATTCTTGATTCTAGAAACTAGAATCAGAAATGAAAAGAAAATTTTTTTTCTTCTTCTTCTTGGTTGGTCTTCTTCATTTTTCTTGGCTTGTGGTTGGTCGCTGGCGCCGATGACCTGGCCATGAGCCAAGAAAGGAGAAGAAGAAAAAAAAGAAAAAAATATTAAAAAATTCAAAATATTATTAAAATATAATTAATAAAAAGAAATTTTGTACGATTACCAATGTATTTCTCTTCTTTTTCTATTCTAAGAATAGAAATTTTGGGCAATTACCAAACGACTTCAAATACTTAGAAATTGTTTCTAGGAATGGAATAAAAAAATCATTTCTAACTAAAAATTATTTCTAGGAACAGAATGATTGCCAAACGCACCATAATTTTCTTGTCATGCCATCGAGAACTAAGGTCGGTTATATTGAGGCCAGGATCGATTTTCACAAAGGTTGGGCCTGGGTCCACAAAGGTTGGGCTTAAGACATCGGCAAATGTGCTTAGTCCCCATCTCTTGCACCCAAGTCACCATTGCATAGGCCAAGGTCCAAAGAAGTCGGGTCGATCCCTGGCATTCATGCTAGGGACCTCGATGCCCATACCCTCGTTCGACGGCCCACTCTAGTACTTGGCTTTCCTACCTAAGTCCTTGACACTCAAGCTTAGGTTTATCGATTGCTAGTTTCAAGTCTATCGATTGCCGAGTTTCGGTCCATAAAGGTCGGGCTTAGAACCAGGGGGGGCTTGTGCCTGGGTCTCCGGCAGTTATGCCCAGGTACTCGGCTCTCGCACTCAAGTCACTGGTGCTCGAGCCCAAATTCATCAAGGCCAATTCGGATTCCTCAATGGTTGGACCGAGGTCCCATGAGGTCGAGCCTAGGACCACGATGCCTGCAGTAGGGTCCCAACGACCATGCGCAGGTACCCAACTCTCGTGTCCAAGTCATAAGCATTTAGGTCTATGTCAACAAAGACCAGGCTACGGTGTGTGTGCCTGAGTCCTCCGCGACCATGTGGGGACCCTGATGCCCAATACCAATGTCCCTGGCAACCTCCCATGCCCAAGTTAGGGCTTGGGTCTCTCGAAACTAGGTCTGGTACCTCGATGCCCATGCATTGGATGGCGGTGGTCATGCACAAGTACCTAGCTCCTGTGCCCAAGTCACTGGCGCTCAACCTTAGTTCTTGATGGCATGAATCGGGTCCATAAAGGCTGGGCCTGGGATCCTAGAGGTTGGGATGAGATTCCTTGAGGCTGTGCTCAAGACCCTGGTGACAATGCTCGGGTCATTGGCAACCTTGCATAGGCACCCTCCCACGCCCATGTCATCAGTATCCGGGTGCAGGTCCCCAATGCCCGTGCTGGGGTTCTTAGTGGCTGGGTCCGAAAACCCCCGCTTTTCCGTCGTCCATTTACTTACCAAAAAATAAAATCTCCTATGTTCGCACTAAAAATCTAAAAAAACATAATGACCAAACGTTACGATCACCGTCCCTCTCTTTATCTAACAGTTGATAATAAAATACGTCGTTAAGTGTAACGTGTGGTCTTAGGAGAAAGGGAAAGAATGTCGAAAAAATAAGATTAAAACCGGGCAAAGGTTGGTCAGGACTGTTGCTTCCAAGGAAGAAAGTTAGGCAGAGAACCCCTGGCCAAAACATTTTTAAAAAAAAATTAGGCAGATATCGAGGCATATGAACTAAGCTCGGATGCACCGAGATCAGCCAATCCTAATTCCAATATATTTATACTTTGGCGCGTCTCGTCTTTGATTAGATAATACGAGAAACACTATCATTTTGGACAGGAGTATCGTCTTTCAATATGGAAAATCCAATTCGACAAACTCGTCTATTGACGGGAAGCACATCGTGAGATTACAGATAAGAAATTTCCGAGGTCGAACCTAAAAAAGCACAAGCATTACTATTGATAACGAGAAGAAGCTAAAGCCTTGTGGATTCTTGTCGAGCTTACTGCGAAATCTTGTTGAGCTTGAAAGCAAAAACATTGGATCCCCAAGCAACACCATTTGCTTCACCTAATTCAACTTGCACCAGAACGCAACTATCTTCTCTAGTTTAATCAATGGAGCAGCCGAGTGTAAAAGTTCTATATAAGCTGACAAAATTCGAAGAGAGAGGCCAGGTGCATTTCACATAAACTGTAAAAGCATTGGCAATAGATTTGGTCAACTTTAGTTGGTATCGAACATGGAGAAGGGCAGGAAGAGATCGGCCGTCCTCGTGGGCTGCAACTACCAGGGCACCCAGTACGAGCTCCGCGGCTGCATCAACGACGTGCGCGCCATGCGCGAGGCTCTCGTGGGGCGGTTCGGGTTTGAGGAGGGCCGCATCGAGGTCCTCACGGACGAGCCCGGCTCGCAGGCGATGCCGACTGGCGCGAACATCAGGGCCGCGCTCGGCCGGATGGTCGACCGGGCGGAGCCGGGGGACGTCCTGTTCTTCCATTACAGCGGACACGGGACGCGAATCCCGTCGCCGAGGCCGAGCTTTCCGTTCAAGAAGGACGAAGCGATCGTGCCTTGCGACTTCAATCTCATCACCGGTAATTTGTCTCATCGCCCAAACTCTTTCCCATGAACATTCGCATAACCACAGAAGAAACGAGACGTTGCAGATGTGGATTTCCGGCACCTGGTGAACCGCCTTCCGAAGGGCGCGACCTTCACGATCTTCTCCGACTCCTGCCACAGTGGCGGCCTCATCGACAAGGAGAAGGAGCAAGTCGGCCCGTCGAGCGCCCCCACCCCCCGCGGCGGTAGCGGCGGCGTCGGCGCATCTCTGTCCTCCGCCGCACCGACGAAGCACATCCCTTTCGAAGCGCTGCTCCAGCACCTCTCGTCCCTAACCCACATAGCCACCCCGGACATCGGGACCCACCTGCTCGAGTCCTTCGGCGCCGAGGCGAGCCTCCGGTTCCGCCTCCCGCAGCTCGAAGCGGCGCCCTCCTCCGGCCCGCTGAAGCCCGACGAGGGGATCCTGCTGAGCGGGTGCCAAGCCAACGAGACCTCCGCGGACATGAACCCGTCGGTGGGGGGAGGAGAGGCGTACGGGGCGTTCAGCAACGCGGTCCAGACTGTTCTGAGGGAGAACGACCGGAAGCTGAGCAACAGGGAGGTGGTGGTGCTGGCGAGGGAGGTGCTGAGGAAGCAAAGGTTCGAGCAGCATCCATGTCTGTACTGCAGCGACGAGAATGCCGATGCGAGTTTCTTGGGGCAGCACGATGAAGATGACGACGACGAAGAAGATGGCGTGCCTTGTTGAAAAAGCTGCGCAATTTATTTAATTACGTCACGTGCGGAAAACTAATCTTATACATAAATTGCCTTTTTTCATATTTGGGAATATCATGTTGATAGCGGGGCTATTTATGCTCTCTCGAAAATTTAATCCGTCTTCGATGTTTTAACATGTGATGGTCAATCTATATGTATTTACTTGAAATTTGAAATATTCTTGGAATTGTATTTTTAGATAATAGTCCTTCATTACTTTGGAAGAAACAATTATGATTCATCTTTGGACAGTGTCTCTCTAAAAAACCTACTTAAAATCCAAAGGGCCGCCACCCACTTGCGATGGTGGTGCCATTGCTTCAAGGCACACCTTTGCTCCGTTTCGCAGCCACTTTACTAAAGGCCTTTAGCTAAAATGTTGAGGCGTTTGGTTAATTTCTATGTACTTACTTGAAATGTAAAATATTCCCAAAATTATTTTTTTTAAATAATAGTCCTTGATTGGTTTTGAGGAAACAATTATGATTCATCTTTGGATAGTCTCTCTCTTAAATCCTCACTTAAAATCTAAAGAGTCATTAACCACCCCTTGAATCGGTTGCGACCTTTGGGCTGGATGGCGGCGCAATTGCTTCAAGGTATACTCGGGCCACATTTGGCAACCACTTTGCCAAAGGCCCTATGGCCGAATTCTGAGATGATAGGTAAATTCTTTTATGGATATTTTGGGGAAATGCATTGCATTTCGAAAGTCTCTAAAGTCCATTAGCCCAAAATAGGTCTGTAAGAGTTTTGGGTTTTAACATTTCTAGAATGCTAATACATTATTTCCTTCCAATTTTGCCACTGTTAAATTTTCATGATTCTAAAAATGCCCTCACCATTTTTCATCTTGCGCGATGTTGCCAGCAATGCCAAATCTAGCGCCAATGCCAGACTTGGCTCGCCCTCGCCTCTGAGCCCTTCGCCGGCATTTGACGAAGGTTTTGAGGTTCAGTTTTTTTTCAAAAAAAAAAGAAAATATCGAAAATCCTCTACTAATAGAAGGAAACTCGATTCTTCTCATTCCTTTGCTATTTATCACATATACGTGGATCCTCATTTGTTTTCTCTTTCTTATGATTGAGATTTCACAATTTCTTCGTTTTCATACGCACCTTCTATTTAACAGAGTCCATCAATAAAAAGAGAAACTTCTGATTTTAGTGCACCCCATTTCTCGTCTCATTTTTCATTGCGTAAAGCTAGATATATTAAGATCATATATTCCAAAATATGTAAGTGGATGTTTAGATAAATGCATCATATTAATTTATCAAATTATTCCGCATATCAAATTTCAAAATATAACAGCTGTCATTTTTCTTTTTCTTTTTTGTCATTCCATAGGTTGGGATCCAACGCGACCTCCGTGTCAGTTACTTTTCCATCTCCATATAACCTCATTGAAAACGAAAAGAAAAGGACCCGTCTTAACCATTTTAAAACCAAGTTAACCATTTTTTTACTAGAGAGGGCAAAAAAATAAGGGACAATGATACTGTTAGTTCCAGAACATTTAACATAACGTGAAATATGATTCCTAAAACTTCAATTTATTTAATGCCTGATCCATGAAATTTAGTTCAACGTGCAATGTTATCCTTGAATTTTTCACTTGTTCAATATAATCCATAAATTTTTTATACATATTCAAATTAGTCCCTGGAGTTTATAAAAAGTTCAATGTTAACATTCTATTAATTCAATTTGAGAGATAACGTTGAACGTCTCCGTATAGTTTAGAGATTGAATTAGATATACATCAAAAGTTTAGGGATCATATTAAATAAATTGAAAATTCGGGGACGACATTACATATTGAGCTAATGTTTTAAAATCACATCCAACGAACTAAAAGTTCAGGGACCACATTATATATTTGGTCAAAGTTCGTGGTCTATTTACGTCATTTTTCTTAAAAAAAAAATAAAAATCAACAGCAGCCATACATAAAAGCCAAGAAAACAACAGCAGAGAAAAATATAAAAATATCCGGAGGGTGGGAAAAATAAATGCGGAGGAGGGGCAAAAAGGGGAAAACGAAATAGTGTCGCGAAGACTTTTCTGGCTAAATTTACACCATCGCTACGCGTCATCGACGCTGTCATGGACGAACATAAATCGCTCGTCTTGTCCGAAGAAACCGATCGCCTTTGTCTCTCTAGAAGCCTCCCCCTCCCTCTCTCCATCTCTTCTGTCGCTTCTCGATTTAGAAAAACCAGGGTGATAGGGAGGAAGGAAGGAACGAAGGGAAGAGCTCGCGTCGACCGAACGAGATTTTTTGGAGAGAGAGAGGGAGAGAGTGAGGGGGAAAAATGGCGGATCAGCTCACCGATGACCAGATCTCCGAGTTCAAGGAGGCCTTCAGCTTGTTCGACAAGGACGGCGATGGTTCGATTCCCTCTCTCTCTGTCTCTCTCTCTGTCTCTCTATCTGTCTATGATGTTCCTGCTGTTTGATTCGAGTTTAGCTGCTGCGTTTTACATGTCCTTGGTCCGATTTTAGTTTTGACGTGTGATGCGCGGGCGATGGTGTCAAGGGTGTTTTCTTTTTGGGCTTTTTACCTGCGAATTCTCTGCTGTGATTGGCTCTCGGTCGATTCCGTTTTGTGGGGGCTGCTGAATCTCCGGACTGTTCACTCCTGCTGATTGTCAGATTGTCTTCTTGTGCTGTCAAGTGGGGGCGGAAGGAATTGCGGGTTCTTTGTCTTTGATCGCATTTGGGGCTGGATCTTTGTCATGTTTCAGAAATGGTGGATGCGTAGCACATTAATGATTGGAAATTTTTTGGCTTGGATCTTGTGAACGAGTGGCGCGGTACACTACTCTCGGTATAGGGATGTTTTGTATGATTTTTATGTCCAATGCATTTATTGCGGATAACACGAGGCAGACAAGGCATTGGAAATTTCTTTTGTTCTATATTTGGGTGTGCGGTCAGGTCGCATGTGGAGCTAGATCTTCCACATTCCTGAAAAGTAGCCGCTCTGTTTTTGAGTTACATTCCATTGAAGGATCTTTCATTGTTGTGCTTATTTGACATTTGACATGTTTGTAAAGTCAGTTGAAGCGGGGTTTTAAGATGTATAACTCATTGACTGTCTGAAGCAGCCAATGCGATTCTTGGTTTCTATAAAACTATTAGTAGATGTTAAACATCTCGATCATGATATATCAGTATTATCTTCTAAGGGTCATAATTTTTTTAGGCTTTTGGATTTATCACATCTAGAATGTAGATACTATATAGTAAGATGTGTAAAATTATATATTCTTATAAGCATCAAAGCATTATTATCTTTCCATGAGGTATTTTTTATGAGATCAACATGTCGATTATTTGTTGCAAAGCTCTTGGAAATTTGGTCTAAAGTAGTTGTTTTTCTTAAAGTGTTCAAATCTTCTTTTTTTTTAGTTTGTCGATTTCAGCCTACGTGTTCTGAGATATTGGTCATACTCATGAGGTAATAAATCTTCCATTTGAAATGAGGTCTTTATGATTTTTCCTTCTGACTTTGAGGGTCTTTTGTTTATTGTATGTGATGACGTGAATTGTCTGAGTTAACTGAATGCACCAATTAAATAAGCGTCAATTAAAATTCCAAATGTGATCAAATGACATGTAGATGTCCTGGTCAGTGACATATAGCTTCTCCTAGTCAAATTGTTACTCTGAAAAGGTCAATTTCCTTAAGGATGATAAATTATCGGTCACTCCTGTCATTCTTCAGGTTGTATCACCACCAAAGAGCTTGGAACTGTCATGAGGTCGCTGGGGCAGAATCCTACTGAGGCAGAGCTTCAGGACATGATCAATGAGGTAGATGCTGATGGCAATGGGACTATCGACTTCCCGGAGTTCCTAAACCTGATGGCTAGGAAGATGAAAGACACTGACTCCGAAGAAGAGCTGAAAGAGGCATTCAGAGTTTTCGACAAGGATCAGAACGGGTTCATATCTGCTGCCGAGCTCCGCCATGTGATGACTAATCTCGGGGAGAAGCTCACTGATGAGGAGGTCGATGAGATGATTAGGGAAGCTGATGTAGATGGAGATGGCCAGATAAACTATGAGGAGTTTGTGAAGGTGATGATGGCTAAGTAATTCGCTGCATCTGGGCGAGACCCACAAGAGAATGAAAAGAAGGGATTGCAATAACTAATGTAACAAGATTCTTGGTTTTCCTTTTGCAATGTCTATGAATGTTATGAATTTAAACCTTGAAAGAGAGAAAGGAGTCTTCTCTTTGGTGATCCTAATTGGCCGATGGAATGTTTTTCTGTAGGGTACCGTCTTTGTTAATGTCCCCTTGATTGGCTCATGAATGTCAGCTGGGTTTGTCTGGTTTCGTTTATTTAGCATAAGGGTCAATTTGGCTTCATATGTATTGTATTACTATCGCAGCTTGCGTTTGACCTTTGGTTCCCTTATTTAGGAACTCAAGTCGAGCTGAAAAGTCGGTAACTGATCATTTGTCCGGAGAGATGACACGAAATGCTTTCATCTGAACGGTCCTATGACTTATCTATGCAAGAACGGTCCTATGACTTATCTATGCAAGAAGTGAAAAATGGGAAACTCGGTTCGTAGTCGTTTACGAACTGTATTCATAATGCCTATTTGGGAGTCAACGATATGCCCAGGTGCAGCATGGCGCTTGAGAATTTTCTGTTCACCGTCTCGACCCATATCCTGCATTTCAACCTTCTCAACACATCTTCCCCATCAGCGAAGTGTGGTTTAATTTCAAAGACTGTTGTTGTTTCTAGGACGGCTTTTGTTGTTTCTAGGACAGCTATTTTGCGAGAAGGGCGGTCAATTTTGAAAATAGGACTACAGTTTGCATTTTGGTGCAACCACCTTCAAGTTGTTGGTTTCATTGAAATTTGCATCGCATGGAGAAAATCCCAAATTGGCTTAGGTGATTGCATTAGCATTATGCCTAGTGATCGGGTTATTCAAAGAAAAAATTGATCATCTGGTCCAAGTTACCTAACCGGAATCCACGTGCGTCAACGACCACCAAAAAGCAGAGAGAGGAGGGTAGTTGGCGCCATTGGAGATGTGTGGAGGGTAGGTCTCAAATACCCGTCAATGCCATAACCCTTTATAACAAGCTTCCCACTCGCTTCTCTCCAATTGGCGCGCATTGGTTCTCTGTTTCAGTTGCAGTGAGAGTGCTTTCATTCAAGGAGGGAGCCAAGTACAGCAAACAAAAACTATGGAGGTTGCACAGGAGAAGGAGAAGAAGATGAAAATACTCTGCCTCCATGGGTTCAGAACCAGTGGCGGCTTCTTGAAGAAGCAAATCAGTAAATGGGATCCTTCCATTTTCTCTCACTTCGACATGGTAACATCGAAACTTCCCTCAACCCTCTCCTCTTTTCTGTCACTGTCGAAGAAGGAAATAGTAATTGCGTTGCTGGGTTGAGAATTTGATCAGAAGCATTTTGGGCCGATGAATATGACATACAAGTGTGATCAAGAGATCATTATATGTTTTTACTCAGGTGCCATGCTAGAGTGATGAGTGATCAATATGGTTTTAGAAGTAAGGGGTTGACCACTGCTTGTGCTTTTCGAGTGAAGACAGCTAAAGATGCCGATCACCGAACAATTTGGCCGATTTGACTTTTCGACTGGAATTGGTCTGCGATGTCATTAAATGAAAAGGAGATTAGGTATCCAGTAACTGACTTGAAGTTTACGACTGCATGAGCTGTTTCCTGAAACTAATAAAAAGGGAAGCTCTTCCTGTGATTATATGAGCAGGAGCCTTTGGATGACATGTTTCCGTCTTGGATATGGAGATTTACCTTGGCCTTTAAATTTCTCTATCACTGAGAAATGTAAATTTGTTCTATGATTGTTCAAGGCATGAAAGTTGTGCTAATTAACACACTCAGGAAAGCAACTCCAATCGGGCTATCAGCTGCCCCAATTGAGCTGATTGATTCAACCCGATGGCCTGGAGAAGTAGATGCAGTCATGATTGATGAGTACTTTTCATGTTGAATACTATTTGTTTGCAGTTTTTGTGTCTATAATGCATTTCTGTCATCGAGCAATGGAAACGAATTACCCATGTCTACTCTTTGTGTAGAACATGGGTTCTGATGATGCTGTTTATCCTCCACAGTTCTACAGCACTTGAAAGGAAAATTTAGATTCCACAACAGGCCTTGAAATGATTTCCATGTTAGAAACTCCACAAGATCGATACCAATTAGACTTTCGCCACATACACATACTGACTGGAAGCGTTGCCTCTCTTTCTTGCAGGATTTCCCCAACGGAATGTTTCCTGCGGGAGGAAAATCAGATATTGAAGGCATCTTTCCACCACCCTACTTTGAGTGGTTCCAGTTTGACAAGGTGAGTTTGCCCATCTATTCTGAATCACCAATCCACTGCGAGTGTACCGTCTTTTATTCACAATTGTCAACCAAGGAGGCAATATTCTTAATAGAACTCAAACTGATCAGGATTTCACGGAGTACACGAACTTGGAAGAATGTGTCAAGTACCTGTGCGAGTACATTACGAGCAAAGGCCCCTTTGATGGTCTACTTGGATTCTCTCAGGTACTCTTCACCATCGCCGTGATTCTTGCGGTCAGGTGCTCATGATTTAATAAATTCAGATGCAAAACGTAGTTAAGCCAATAGTCACGGTCTAAAATGCGCTGATGAAGTTTAATAGCATCATCTTGCAAAGACGGCTCTATCATTCTCACACTTAATTTTCTCGTTTGTTCAGGGCGCCACACTCTCGGCCCTTTTGCTGGGTTACCAAACACAGGCAAGCCCAATAGACTCTTTTTATTTTTATCGTACTCTTATGCGACAGTTTCAGTCGGGAAGTGGTGGTTGATATGGTTGATATATCTTCTTGGAAGCAGGGGAAGTTATTGCAGGATCACCCGCCACTGAAGTTCTTTGTATCTATATCGGGATCGAAGTTTAGGACTCCAGACATATGTGATGTTGCCTACAAGGACCCCATCAAGGCGAAGTCGGTCCATTTCATTGGAGACAAGGATTGGCTGAAATTGCCGTCGCAGGATCTGGCGACCACATTTGACAATCCCCTGATCATCAGACATCCCCAAGGCCACACCGTCCCAAGGCTTGGTGAGTACGATTGTCTGTTCTTAAACTTCTTCTGTCGCTAATCAAATAGAAAACCACGAACTAATCCCAGCAAAGTGTCTAGTCTATCAAGCATCTTGGAAACTCTTAAGTCAAACTGACATTTATGACTGCTAATCAGATGAGACCGCGGTCGCGCAGTTGCGCGGTTGGATTTCTGAAATACTCCTCCAGTACAGCAGCGGGAACCTTGAAGTCGGGAAGACAGACTCCAGCGACGCTCCGAAGGTCCAGAATGCAGCGACAAACGGGAAGTTCGACAAGGAGGAGGTCGAGATTGTGGAGGCAGCGAAAGCCTGAAGAACCCGGAAGGGAAAACAAGCTGGCCTTCTTTATTTGTCCCGTGTGGAAGAAGCCTCAAGTCAGATCAATGCCTTTTGAGGTTGTGTGAACTTGTATGGTGATGGTAATTGGCAATACTGTACCCTGTCCATTATGATGGCAATAAATTCACATCGAGTGCTTTCTGGTATCGAGATTCTAGTGCCTCTTCTACACTTCTTGAACGAATGATCCACAAACCCATCATCTCCTGAAGTTACATGTTCAGCCCAAGGGTTGAAATTCGGGGAGAATTCATTACCCTGTTCATGAGCGTCAATCAGTTCAAACACTCACCATCACTTGATAAAAAAAAGCTCTAAGCATTTGTAACATTTCTCACATCGGGGTCCGAAGTGTTCCCTGTACATGGGGGCCCCTGAACACGGCCGGTTTACTACCGAGGAAGCCCTGTTGCTCTGCATTACGGCTCGCTCGACGCGTCTGACCTAACATCGCTTCCAAAACAGCCTCCTCATTTTCATGTAAGATTTTGTTAACGAGTGTCGCCTAAACAGCTTGCTCGACGTCACTAATTCATTCCAAACAGTAAACGAAAAAGGGTTGATTACAACTTGAGGGGGTACTATATGTTACGTGGTACGACATTCCACGAAAAAACTCCCCGTCCTCAATTTCGGAAAGGCATGTTGGAACAGGGAAAGTTCGATCGGGCCCCACGATTTTTTCTAAGAATATTTTTGTCTTTTTTCTTTTTTTGGGGGGAATCATTGCCTTTGGGCCGTCGTCAACTTCCAAACCGGAAAACAAACAGCATCCGTTGCCCCCCATCCAGAGAGATCAGAGAAAGAGAGGGAGAGAGGTGGCAAGGTCGCGTCAATGGGGGCGACGCGCTTGCTGGTCTGCGATTTCGTCATCTCCTTCATGTGGGTGTGGTCGGGGGCCCTGATCAAGATGTTCGTGTACGAGGTTCTAGGGCTGGGGCACGGGCTCCGGGGCGAGATCGTCAAGTCCTCGCTCTACATCGCCAACATGTTCTTCTTCGCGCTCCTGGGCAAGCTCACGAAGGGCGGGTCGTATAACCCCCTCACCGTGCTGGCCCCCGGCGTTTCCGGGGATTTCGGCCGCTTCCTCTTCACCGTCGGCGCTCGCATCCCTGCCCAGGTTCGGCTTCGGGCTTTGCCCCCTTTGGTTTTGGCTTGTTTCGGACCGGGTCGTTTGATTTTTCTTGCCCAGTAAATGTATAGGTTTTATGGTTGGCATGTGTTCTGTGAAAAAGCTTCTGGGTTTGGCTGAAATGCTTCCGGTTTACCGGTTACATTGCAATTAATGTGTTTTATGTTGTGAAAAAGGTAGGTTTTTTAAGGGTTGGTGTTCTTGCCATGGGATCAATGCCATATATTGTGTTTGCTCACTTTTGCTGTTATAAAAATGTGGACTTGCTATCAGCAGTATGGCTTAATTCTGTCTAGGGCACGTTAAAAAAATACCTGAGGAACATGGTCTAGATAAGATATGGGTAGCAGCTTCAGTTAACTGGGTTTGTGAATATGGTGTTGGGGAAAGTTAGGGCCTTCGTTCGGGGGAAGTGGATGCCTAGAAGGTTCGGTCTGATTTTCTTTCGAGGGACTGACGAGGCTTTGATGTAGTTTTTGACTGATGGGTTCTTTTTAACTGAGCTTGAGGGCTCTCTGCTGACTCATTTGTGTGAAAGATAAGTTCCTTCGTTTATCTAGCCCCTTATTGAAGTTTGAGTTGCCAGTACAAATTGAGAATGGCTATTGCCTAGGCCGCATTTTGGTAGCTTTCTGGAGTTTGCTCATGCAGAATTGTATTCGATTAATTCATGATCAGTGACACTGTATACATCTTTTCCCCACATTTTTTTTAACTAAAACATGTTTTAATATGACTGCAGCTTGAGCTTTGGACTTTCTACCTCACATTTACTCTTTACAGCTTATATTCGTTGGTCATATCGTCTGATCACTGGGCGAACACATTAGTGATTAATCAAAAGGAAAATAAGTAGACCTGTCACGACATCATCACTGGATGGTATTCTACAGATAGGTCTCCTCGTACTGTTGTTAAATGGTTTATTGCTGTCCATCTTCTTGCCCTGTTTTCCGCTATACTATAGATGACAATCCTTTGAGCTGATGGAACTGCAAGATAATCTTGGTTATAATGAGTCGACAAGATAATTTTGGCAGAATCTAAATGCTAATGTTAGGTGTGACTAAGATACTGCGAAAGTGCAAAACTCTATTTTGTTATAGACACAAGTTGTGAATTCTGCATTTGTCTCAATTTGATTCATTCTTTGTCAATCTATGAAACCTTATGGACAAATTAGTGGAATGAGAGGATTACTTCCCATTGTCTCCAAATTCTATCTCAGACTGAATGCCATCGAAATTCATCAATTGCATTCAATGCCTTTTAGGTCATCTTTTTTATTGTCGAGCTTGTATTGTATAGGTCGTGGCCTATGCAATGAATTTTTTTGTCAATGTGAGCTAGAGCACCCGATAACAAAGTAATACCATGCTTGGCATCATCTTAAAAGAATACTGATAGTCCTTCACGCTTCTCAGTGACACAAGTTGCTGATTATTCACCGACTCTCCATGGATGGATTTCAGTTTAGCTAGGAATTGGATAACTGTTGAGGGCTCAGTTTAGTTTAGCAAGGTGTAACACTATCTGTTCAATTTTTCTTGTTAATGGAAACACTAGTTGATTGTTCTGCCTGCAATTGCTATTTGCAGGTTTAGCGAGATTGATATTATCTGCTTGATTGTTTGCTCATTTTCACTATGTTCCATCCACTCGGTCAATTGATTGGCTCTATACACCTTAATTCAACAAAGTCTCTGCAATTAAAGGTTTGGAACTTGAATATGAGAAACTCTTGTGGAAGGATGAAATTATAGATGTGCACATAATCAACGAGGGGCAGTGCCAGCATCATGGGTTGGACATAATCCTTTTTCTTCGACACCCCTTAGTATGGAATAGGTTGACAAGTAAACTGAAATTATTAGCACTTCAGTGAAGGGACTTGCCATCGGAGATAAGATTGAATAATCATCTAGAATATGATGCCTGTCTCTCTTCACGCTTTCAGTGTCTTCTTGCCGCAACATCACTCTGTTAAAAAAATATCATTAAATCTGTTCATTCTTTTCTCCAGGCAGTCGGTTCTATTACTGGGGTTAGGCTCATCATTGAGACCTTTCCTCACCTTTGGCTCGGACCACATTTGAGCGTTGATGTTCATCGAGGGGCACTAACTGAAGGACTCTTAGCATTTGTGATTGTCATCATCTCACTAGGACTCGGTAGAAAGATTCCTGGAAGTTTTTACACAAAGACTTGGATATCAAGTGTCTCCAAGCTGACTCTGCAAATACTTGGTTCTGATCTAACCGGTGGATGTATGAACCCAGCTTCTGTAAGTACTTACAAAATTCTGAGTGTTTTCTTTCCTTTTTAGAGGAAAACAAAGGTGGATGTTCCCTCAGAATCACTCATACTTGGATTTAAAACTTGTTAAATACTGTAGGCAATGGGATGGGCCTATGCTCGTGGGGATCATATAACCAAGGAACATGTGCTTGTTTACTGGCTTGCCCCGGTAGAGGCCACCCTGCTGGCAGTGTGGATATTTAGACTGGCTGTTGGGCCGCTAAAAGAGCAGGAAGCAAAGAAGAAAAAATCAGAGTGAGGATTGGCATTTGAGTTTTGTTTGGTGTCTACTGGATGATCTCATCTGTTAAAATTGGATGCCAGGAGCATATGTCGACCTAAGGGCATGAGATGTGCTTTAACGTCCAATCTTTTGTCAGGTCAGGCAATCTGCATGGTATGTTAGGTTTTTTTTAACCCTTGTATTAGACACTACCCTTGGCACTTGCTTTATTCGTAGACAATTGGCAATAAATTATGTAAATCATGTTGGGCTGTAATTCACGGTGTAGGTTTCGTTGGGCAATCTGTATGTATGATGGGTGCCCTTTCCTCATTCCATCAAGTTCTCCCCGAACTGTGTATCCAATGTACCTCGTTTCTTCAATATTAAGCTCTCTCTCTCTCTCTCTCTCTCTCTCTCTCTCTCTCTCTCTCTCTCTCTCTCTCTCTCTCTGCATGTGAGCATGTTTTTGAACACCTCTCTAAATCTTTCAATGGTCGTGTTTGAATAAGTGAGCTCATACATTTCAATGCGCAAGATTTGAGCAAGATCGCTGCTTTCAGGGCAGTTACCATGTGCTATTTGCTCAACCTTCATTCTTATAATTCTTCTTCTAACAAGCACAAGCTTGAGAATTCAGGCACGGAATGGGTTTATGAAGAAATTTGTTTAAGACCAATTTAAGACTGTCACACTAGAAAAAAAACCGTATATGTCGACTTAATCCAAGAACAGCTTCAGAAGTATTTATAATTCTCTGAAGGTGATTGGGATGGAGAAGATTATATATTTAAAGATTTACCATGGAAATGGTACTGCTGAAAGGTTAACTGCATTGTCGAACTTGTTTAAATATAAGCATAATTGATGAAATGGTAAACATAACGAAGCAGTATCAAAGAGAGGACAAGCTTTTTCTTCATAGAGAAGCGCTAATCCTGAATGTCAGTACAAACAAATCTTCCTTCTACGAGCGTTCCTCGATGTGACAGTTCTCGTAATGACACACTGTCTCAAGTATCATGGATTAACAATTTCACATGAAAGTTGTGGAAAAGACTTAATACACAAGTTGAGGCTCGAATTCTGCAAAATCGACTGAACCAGACTCGATCGGTGGCATCAAATATGCAGCCAAGAGTTCGGAGGCCAGTGCGGTGATAAGTGGAATCCTCTTCAAGTTCTTCACCAACGGAATGTCTTCAGTTTCCCCAACCGCAAGGAGCTTCTCGTTTATTTCCACCATCCGGTCCAACTTCCTCTTGAATTCAGGGTTCTCTACGTCCAGCACGGCAGGAAAAATCCTAGCTGAGGTGCGGTTTGTCTGCATGAAGAAATTTTCAGTCATTATTCATTCCAGGAATAAAAATTTTCGAAGTTCATAAATTCGAAGTATGGTACTAATTTTAGAAGTCATGGACAGAGTGCAGCGGCAAAAAAAATAAATGTACTTTTCCAATGCAGCGACATGAATGTATTCATTCACCTCAATAATGACATGCATGTCAAATTCCTTAGTGTTGAGACCAATGCCTTCATAGAAAGCAGTCCGCTGGCAATCATTGAGGTACATTGTCACATACACCTGAGGAATAAAGCATAGGCAGGTTAGGACAAGAACAAGTGACTTCCACAGCATTAGTAGAGAAACTGTGAATGGTTTTCTTGGCAGAACTCATATGTCGGACACGAGAACTGATTATTACCGAAAGGCAGAAGAACCGGGACCACAGTTTTGCCTTCCAGTCATTGAGAAACTGGGGTTGGGCTTTCAGCAACGCAGAGAAGAAATCACCGTGCCGGTTCTCGTCCTGGCACCAATTCTCAAAGTACTTGAAGATAGGATAAGGTTGGTACTCGGGATTCTCCTTGAGATGTCTGTAGATCGTGATGTATCGCCAGTATCCAATCTTCTCAGACAAGTAGGTCGCGTAGAAAATGAACTTGGGCTTGAAGAACGTGTATTTCCTGGCCTTTGTCAGGAAACCTAAGTCCAATGCCAAGTTGAAATCAGACAACCCTTTGTTCAGAAATCTGCATACCGTCGAAGTAAATTTATCATGTTCTTTGCTTTGTAATATTACAGTAATAATTCCAACCAAAATCAAAAGGATAGTAATAATCACTCAGATTGCGAACAGAGCTTAAGGTGACACCATACATACCCAGCATGTCTCGCTTCATCCCTGGACATCAGAGAGAATATCTCAGCTACCACTGGGTTGGTTTTCTGTAAGCAAATACCTCAAATAGTTAGTCAGCTGAATCTACGTCCAAAATTGCTCATCAACTTCAGAGCTCCTATCTTCCACCCAGAAATTTACTATTTTACCGTCGAAAGCGCATTGAAATCCCAACAAATTTTCAATAGCAGTGCAAAAAAAAGCTCGGAGAATACCTAATATAACCAGCCATTCACGAAAATTTGAAATACAAATACCAAAAGCACACCTTTTCCAATTACATAGT
This sequence comes from Syzygium aqueum, assembly GCA_031216185.1. Classification (NCBI taxonomy): domain Eukaryota; kingdom Viridiplantae; phylum Streptophyta; class Magnoliopsida; order Myrtales; family Myrtaceae; genus Syzygium; species Syzygium aqueum. The sequence goes on from CM062231.1 coordinate 22,101,386, forward strand.
CAAAACAATGATGCTAGCAGAAAATTGAAGTATTGAGTAGTAAGTGATACGACAAGCTTGAACCCATTTCATATATCCTTTCAAACAGAATGCAGAAACAGATAGCCAATTGTACCAAGAAAAGCAAAGAGCCAAACCCCAGTACCTTGAGCCTCCTTCCCAGCTCCTTGTAGAGAAGGAACCCAGAGAACTCAGCAGTGCAGGACCTCTCCAAGAACTCCACGAAGATCTGCCTGAGCGGGCCCTGCATCCTATCCGCGGCCTCCTTGAACTCCTTGTTCCGCACGAAGTGGGTCTGGTTGTAATCAGTCTTGAACTCCTGAAGCAGAGCCTCGAATTCATCCTGGTTCAGGTTCTTGTTTATCTCGGTATTGAACAGCTGCTCCATCTCGTCGAAATCGGTTGTGTAGAACCTGGGGGTCAGCAGGGACTCCTTGATGGCTTGCTTGTTGGCCTTCTTGGTGGGCTTCTTGGGGGCGGTCGGCTGAGCAGTGGCCGACATTCTGACGGTGGCGAACCTGGAGCGCGAGGGCCCCCTGGGGTTGGTCAATCTTGGGGTGTTGGTGAATTTCGAGATGGGTTTGAGGAGCGCCATCTCTGCTGCCATTGCTTGGAGCTAGGGAGCGGGCGTGATTTCAGCAGGACTATGGCTTTCTTCAGAGCGGGACGGAATGAGAGATTATTATATTGTGGAACAGAGGAGATAAGCAGAGGAGTGGCAGGGTGGATAAGGTGGCCGGGATGGTGCAATTGGCTGATGGTGATCATGGGGTGTGATCCGATGGAAATCTGTGGGCTTGGGAAGGGGCCGACACGTGGCGGGTGGCCATAGGCCTGTCTGATTGCTTGTCTGGTTGGTGGTGATAATGCCACTTAGGCAAATCGGTGTTTGTGGCCGTGGCCTCCCACTTTTGCTCGAGCTTGATTCTTTGTCTAGAGGGTCCACTGAGAATTTTCTTGGGTAAAAATTTCAAGATTCTGTCCGGTCTGAAGCAAACCTGTCCAGCAGGATGAGAGGCCATTTCTCCTCCTTCTTCATCCTTCTCTTCTTCTTCTTCTGGGTACATACGAAAGTCCGATTGATATTTATTTTGGAGGATAAGGACACGAATTATTTTTGAACTTTGGCCCAATATGCAATATGATTCATGAACATTTAATTTGTTTAACGCGGTCCCTAAACTTTAGCTCAATATGCAATATTGTCCCTGAACTTTTACTTTTTTTCAATGTGATTCATTGACTTTTAGTTTAAGTTCAATTTAGTACTAGATTGTATGAAAATGTTAAATGTTTGTTGTCCTACTGTAAGTCAAGTTCGGGGACGGCATTGAATTTTCTCATACAATATGGGAACTAAATTGAACATGTATTAAAAGTCTACGGATCACATCGAATAAATTAAAAGCTTAGGACCGATATCGCATATTAAGCTAAAATTCAAGGATCACATTAAACAAATTTAAAGTTCATGGACCATAATACACATTGGGCCAAAATTCAAGAACTATTTGTGTCATTTACTCTTGTTTTGGAGAGCATTGAAAACATGTATGGCCACCAAAAGGAGTCAATGAGATCAGATATGATATGGGGGCGACACAATGCATTTGCTTAACAGCCCCATTTACAGGCCCGGTAAGGACTTACATCTTTACTGGGCCTAAGGCCCAAATACCCAAGCAACAGAGGTGATCTCGGGATCCCTTTAATTTCTTGAAACAAGAACAGGAAAGTAGTGTGCATATCTAATCTATATTTCAGACTACTGTAATGATTACTATTGGATGTTTGATAATCTGAGATGGCTCGCTGCTTCAGTTTCTGTGGAAAAATTAATTCAGATGTGGATCGTTGCCTCTTGAAGGGCTGTATTGGAAATGGTACACTCAACAAGAGTGCTTACTTTTTTCGTTTTCTTTCTTTTTGGTCAGATAAGAGTGCTTACTTGACCCGGCCAATTTGCAGTTGGAATGGGATGTGTCCCTGCTCCTATTGGTTTGGTCGGAATGGATTGCCAAATTATTTCTCAGATATCTGGTACAAAGGGGGAATTAGTTCTTATGCATGTAGACTCATCTGTGCATGATTGAGGACACTACTAGGATGCTTTCTTATTAATACACCTTACTCTTCGAAAGAATGTTTTAGTTCGATACATTCTTTATCTTCCAGTGGTTAATGGATATAGTAGAATCTGTCTGTTTTTTGTGTCCAGTTCATCTCTCACCTTCTCATGAACTTCATATTTTAAAGGATGGGCAGTCGTTTATGTTCAACTCCTGCAGCCATCACCTGAACGAAATTCCTGACTCATTCTTAACTCCAGGATTTGAAGCTGGGGGCCCTAATACACCCTCAAACATCGACCCTTGGTAGATAATTGGGGACGAGTCATCTTTGGTTGTTTCAACCGACCAGTCATCATGCTTTGAAAGCAATAAAGTTACACTTAAGATGGATGTGCTTTGCGACAGCCAAGGGTGATAATAAGTGTCCAGCTGGTGGTGTCGGTGTGTATAACCCAGGGTTCTGGGGCATGGTGAGTGCTGATGACTGTTTGATGTCTATTTCCTAAACAAACATTGTTTTACTTCTGCTCTGAACTCCATGAATAATAGTAAACATGGCTTCAGGTTCTCATTTCTATCAGTTGGATTCCAGTTTTTCATTTTCCAAGACATTTCAGATCTCCTCAACATTTTCTTCAACTTCTTGGATCTACTTATGAATGCTTGGATGGTTTTGTCTTCTTTCCATTTTCTTTTTGATTTCTTTTTGTACTTCAAATCCTATGATTTGTCTCTCTTCAGAATATAGACAGAGGGAAAACGTACAAAGTGGTCCTTTATGTTCGCTCGTCAGGATCAATTAATGTATCAGTATCTTTGACAGGCTCAAGTGGGACGCCGACTCTGGCTGTTGCGAACATAATGTAAGTACCATTTAAGTGCCCGTAGAGGCCCAGATAAATAGTGTTAATTTTGAAAATGTGGTGTCCTTGTGGACCATTGAATTTCATTTTGCACTCTCTCCAGCCCATCCTATTGCCCTTTCTGGGGCAGCTTCTTTTCTTTTGAGTGAAAATAGTATGCATCATGTGGTATGAAGAGTCTTAAAAGAGTGACGCCAGGAGAGAGAGGATCAACTGGATCAGCATGATGATGTTTGAAAGTGTTATTGCAGAGCTTCTGCTTCTGACGTATCAAACTGGACAAAGATGGAGATTCTTTTGCAAGCCAAGGAATCAAATGCCAATTCTACACTTCAGTTGACGACCACAAACAAGGGAGTGATATGGTTTGATCAAGTCTCAGCTATGCCTCTGGACACGTACAAGGTATCAACTTTTTTTCTTTGACACACCAATGCCCACTGACGCATGCTCAAAAAGATTTATGCCGTTCTTCTGTTTGAATCATTGTTTCTTTTGAACAACCTTGCGGTTTTCTTTTCTAAAGTGATCCGCTTTTGGCATACATTCTCTTTGAGGGTGAGTTATTTATCACCAATTATTTTCTTTCGGCAAGGGTTCGTCCCTTAACCCTATTGAGAGGGATTATGTCAGTATGGCTGTCTTTGATCCCGGCATAGGTTGACTAATACAGAGAGAAGACTTTTCTAAAGAGGAATTTAATATCAATATTCCATACTGTTTCAACATCTAGTCAATAATTTTCAAATTGCGCATTTCTTCTCTTGGGTTTTTTGTGGAGTTGCTGAAGCATGGGATGTGAATCAACATGCTTTTAGCTGAAGCACGAGAACTTGACTCTAGGTGCTTTTAATACTACAATTCTTTGCTCTCTGGAAAATTTTATGCGTTATAGTTGCTTATCTAAACATCCCTTGATGTTCTTCCAAAAACTTACCTTGCAACAGGGACATGGTTTCAGAACTGAGCTTGTTTTTTTTTTTTTTTTTTTTTTTTGGTAAAGCAGAACTGAGCTTGTTAAAATGCTTGAATATCTTAAACCTCAATTCCTCAGATTCCCGGGTATATAATTTTTCTTTTACATTTTAGCTCATGCTACAATAACGTAATATGAGGTGGCCCATGTGCATCTAGACTGAATATTGGCGATCTCAGATACTAATTTTCCCGAGTTGCATCAAATGCATGTATCTTCTTCTCTCATCAATCTAATGGTTTTTCCCAGACCCAAGTTTTGCATGTCTCTAACCATCAGTAGGCATTGCAATAGGTATCCCCAGAACAGCTCACAGTTAGCTTAATAAGTTACTCATACTTCTCATCTTAGGGTCATGAAGCATCTTTTCTTCATTTTTCCTCTAGGTGGCTGTTATGTTGAAGGTGCATCGTTAAGAAATGCATTTCGCTGGAAAGAAACTGTTGGACCATGGGAAGAGAGACCTGGCCACTTTAATGACGTGTGGAGGTATTGGATTGATGATGGTCTTGGTTACTTTGAGTTCCTTCAGGTCGATATTTATACTTTTGATTGCAATTATTTATTCTTGTAAAAGTACTTACTAGGACTTCAAAGATGTACATTTGGGTTTAATTGTATAATGTGATGGTTACTTTCTTTGCAGCTCGCAGAAGACCTGAAAAGTCGACCAATATAGGTGTTTAACATTGGTAATTTAGCATCTTGATGCTATGTTACCTTTTTAATTCTTGATTACCATATTCTGCTTGTCCCTTTTTTTTTAACTTTGTTATTTTTTCTTTCTGCAGGAATCAGCCTCAAGGATCAAGTTGATACTTCTGCTCTCTCGCCTTTCGTACAGGTGAGCCCAAATACCGTCCAATCTCGCCAATTAATGGCCTGTTGACAGTGATCAGTTAACGAGCAACGGTAGCCCTACCCAATTGTCTATTAGTATGTCTCGTCATCTCTGAAGCAAAACCGACAGTATCAACGTGCACTGATAGATATAATGCATTTAATGTCCTCAAATAGTAAGAACTGCCTCCATGAATACATTCCATCAGTATGCAATTACGTTTGCACAAATTGTCATCGTCAGTGAATGACTTCTACTATTAGAAAGCAAGAGGATTAAATAATGAGCGAAGATAATGGACACATCTGGGCAAAGCATTCCTTTTCAGTGGAGCCAGATTTATTTTGGACACATCATCTTTTAGCTGCCTTTTCTTTTTGTTCAACACTTCAGGTGGTTATTATGGATGAGACTCCATGGATCTCGATCATTTGGTCACGTAAATGTCGTCTCAACTAAGTCATGTGGAAATATTGTAGCTGCTCTTATTGTAATGTGTGAGCCACTGGTTTCTCAATTTAAGTTACCTGGACATTTACTAGCTGCTCTTTTTGCAAGTGTTAGTCCTTTGGTTTATATGAATATTCTTTTTTGCGTGATGTCGACAGTTTGAAGCCCTTACTCACGAGATAAAATTTTCACCGTCTGTTCATTTGAAGGGTCTGTTTGCTTTCTAGTAATAAAGGTTATATCAAGGTCAATGACCATTAACTTAACTCCAGGAAGCACTTGACGGCATAGAGTTTGCTAGAGGGAATCCCAATTCTACATGGGGATCCTTGCGTGCTCAAATGGGACACCCTGAGCCTTTTGACCTACGATATGCTGCTATCGGGAATGAAGACTGTGGCAAGAAGAATTACCTAGGTTGGTTTGTGACTGTCGTCACCTTTTCCCTGATGTTATGTCTGAACTTCAAATGTAGGACTGATCCGGTAAGATCTTCTTTTTGTATCGAACTGACCAGGGAATTACCTCAAGTTTCATAGCGCTATAAAAAGTGCCTATCCAGACATTAAAATGATTTCCAACTGCGATGGCTCTTCTCAACCATTAGATCACCCAGCTGATTTCTACGATTGTCACGTAAGTCGAACATTGACATATTTAATGCTGCAATTGGCTGTTGCTGCAGATTTCTTTGTGTTATATCCTAAATCATTTCACTGATGAATACCTTTCCTTCTTGCTTAGATCTATAGATCCGCCGACAGTCTATTTTCTATGGCTCATAAGTTTGATAATACGTCCCGCTCTGGTCCAAAGGTGTGGTCTGATGTGTCTACTCGTAACTAATATACACATCCAACCGTGCATTAGTGTTGATCTTGTGATCTACTGTGTTCAGGCTTTTGTAAGCGAATATGCTGTGACTGGGAAAGATGCGGGCACAGGAAGTCTGTTAGCAGGCTTGGCTGAAGCTGGCTTCCTTATTGGGCTAGAAAAGAACAGGTGTGCTCTCTGTTTCCATTTAAGTTAGTGTGCGCGCGCGCGTGCATGCCTGTGCATGCACTTGCTCACATGCCTTTAATTTTCATGTGAAAAGAGGTGACAGATGTAGCTGACTAATTATTTTCACATTGGGGGAATCATTTGAATTCAAGGATGTCGCTCTGATTTTCTTTTGAGTTCATCCTTTGCAGATGAATTGAAGAAAAGGTTATTGATCATCTTCATCTTGTCTGTTTGCAATGATGTCGTTGAGTTGGTATGGTATGCACTGCTCTTCGCCAATTCAAACTATAGGAGGTACTTCCCTTATTGCCCTTTTTGAATATTGGTCTGGTGGAGACTTTTAGCATTAAGCAGGATTTTTTAAGTTAGTCCTGGCTAAGGTTTGACAACTCTTCCATCCCTAGGTCAAAGCCAGATGCAATCGTTTTCGATTCATCACAAATCTATGGAACTCCAAGTTACTTGGTACAATGGTTTTTCGCTGAGTCGAGTGGAGCAACTCTTCTTGATGCTACAATTCGAGTGAATTCCTCCAGCTCACTTCTCACCTCGGCTATCACATGGACGAATTCAGAGGATAAAAAAAGCTACATAAAGATCAAGGTCTGTGATTGGGTGCTGTGTATTGATTTTGTGTAGTTGTGTTGTGCTCTAATCCCGGTTAACATTCGACTTTTGGGGTCGATATGTTTCCTTTTTTCCAGATGTGAGACGCAACTATCGAAGGAAATAAGAGCAGTGTGGCCGTCGCGAAATAAATGCTGCAACATTTACTTTGGTGCGTCTTATTCACATAAATGAGCGTTGCCTCGTTGGGTAACCTGGTAATTTTTTGCAGATTGTGAACTTCGGTAGCAGTTTGGTTAATCTGACAATTTCCATTAGCGGCCTGGATCAAAATTCGATACAAAAGTCTGCATCCTCGAAGATGGTTTTAACATCTGCTAACGTGATGGATGAGAACTCCTTTTCTGAGCCAAACAAGGTCAGAACATCTCATCTCTTCCTATTTCCCCCAGCCGACGTCTCATTTAACTTCAAACTCGAATGTGGACATAATCTATCATGCTGGCGAGTGCAGAAGGATGTGCTAGTTCATCTGTATAGATTTTCTGCAAGTCTAGTTGAAGATAGGATAAGAAATGCAGACTAGTGAATACAGGCTTAGTGATGTGAAGGGTATGTTCTCATCTCACCTTCCAATATATGATTTTGGCCAATGCAATGCAGGTGGTGCCGATCCAAAGTCTACTAAAAAAGAATGGCAAAGAGATGGATGTCGTTATCTTGCCCTATTCGTTCACTTCCTTTGATTTGTTAAAAGAATCGACCAGCATCTTAATTGTGAGATTTCGTGGGACAACTACCAACTCTTCTAAAAGCTATGATCCCACAAAATCTCACATGAATCAAGGGAGATGATATTCTTCTAGATCTTCTATCTAATATATGTAACCGATAAGTGTAAATTATATGGAATAATCTCGTAACTCAACGTTATCATCGCCCTCAATCCAAGCTATGTAGATCTTTGTGGCTGCAATATGTACTTCTTTCTCGGCTGCTGCTCGATACTGTTGAACAGCAAGTTATCTTACATATGCTGCTAAACGAGTCATTCTCTCTCGTCTTGTTAACTTGTCATATGCATTATCCTTGTTTCGTTTGATTGGAGCTGCGCGAGAGATGCGGGATTTGGCCAATTCGTATTGCAAGTGCGTATTAATTCCTAAATCAACATGAATGGACAGTCTGTGTTTTCATGTCTGTTAGCCCCCCACTCCCTCAGATCAATCGATACAAAACAATCAAATTATGAATTCACATCAGCCATTGATACGAAATGCTAATCCGTCCACATCATCTATGCAACAAGGGATCTTCATCATCCACTTCCTGAGTTCCATCGGGCATCATATATCTCTTTTCAATAATCTATATTAAGTTGATTCCAGATATATAAAACTTTTCGCTGATCATGTCAGATAAGATAGAAGTTAAAATGTCAGATGGCTAATCCAGGCACGAATCTATTTGTGGACTTGGAAACACGGAGCGTGAACTTTGTGCCTTGCATCTAATTCGGATGGGTATTGTTTTCTTTGACCAATCGACAGATGACCTCGATAAGGTTAATGCAAAATAAAATTGATAAATCATAAAACGTTTTGTTAACAAACAGCAGATAGGATGCTTAGAAGTTTGGCCGGTAACATCACCTTTTTCTCGAAGTGGAGGTGATTTCTTGAACCACATGGATTATCAGTCCACTTCTATTATTAGCTCGCCTGATCAGGACCCACCACCGGTCGTTCCTCCTCGGGGACTGGTTCTTGACTCGTGGTGCATTATGGCCACTGTTTTGTCAGCATCTTTTTGACAGCTGCAGACCCGTTATTCTTTCGTTTGCCTACGATCTGAGCTTATCCCTTTGCTTTCGTGGACAAACAATCTGTGCAAAGCAAACCATTATCCTAATGCTCAAGGCAGGCGATTTATTGGGTCACTTGTCACTAGATTTGGGGCGACAGCAATTCGTAGCCGTAACTTGTTTGTCTTCGTAGTCTTGAAGTGAACGCAAGGCATCGTAGGACAACACTCCACTCTTTTTTCCTACTCGGGATTTGCCTGCCTTCTCGATTTTGCACTCATTGTCACCATGACTCTTGTAGGATGGACAATGTAGTGCCTCCTTGATGTTTATCCGTCATCACTTGATTGCATGGGCAATCTTGTGTGGATGAAGAAAACATAGCAAAGGAGGAAAGCATTCAATCTCTCTCTCTTTACAAACGATCGTGCGATAATTTATGTCTTTTTAAGGTGATTATTTTGCTCACTTCACAGGAGCAGTCAAATTATATATGCTTCATATGGATCTCACATGAGATTAACCGTCTCCTGAGAGATCTAAATAAGAAGGAAAATATTAATTCCTTGCGATGTTTGGATTGTGTTTAATTGTGCAAAAACTCTAAGCATAATGTTGTGAGTATTAAACCATCCAGAAGCCATAAGACCCGATTTGACTACACATTATTATATCGATCACATTTGTCACTAGAGTCTTCAATGCTTTTTAGCAACTTCGTTTGTTTATTTTCTTTTGAAATTGATACTTAGCGTGAGGTTCATCAACGGAATGGATTTAAATATTACAATCTTGGGTTTATGTTGTTTTCCCCTCTTTTGTATCTTCCATGTTTTAAGCCATAACTATTTAGTATTTTATCCTAAATAATTAGAACTTTAAAACTGCATTTGATCGCTTGGATTACTAATAAGGGAATCCAGGATAGGATAAGATATAGATTCAGAAATTCTCCTATATCATATTTATTGGTGAATTGCAATAATTGCTAGATATTTTCATATCCCATCATGTCCATTATTTAGTAGGAACTGCATATTAGTGTAAACGCATAAATTAAAATTAAAATTATAAGAATTTTTTTTTTTGGTAACCCAGGGAACCCCGCACGGCCGACAGCCGGGAAGTAAACCCTGGGGGCGACACGTGCTAGCCACCACACACGTGCCACCGGTTAAGTCACCCTGCGGCGCCCGGGATTCGAACACTCAACCTTTTGCGAGAGGAAGAGTGCCAGCGCCAGCAGCGCCACCCAAGTGGGTGGTTAAAAAAATTATAAGAATTCATCCATAAAGAAACCAAAAATGCATAAATGGAGACAATTACAACATAGGAAATAAATCTAGGGATTTTGCTATGTTGTATCCACCGTTTCATTAAACATAGTAATAGAATAGGATATTTTCATATCATATCATGTCTATTTCTTGGTAAGAACTGCATATAAGTGTAAATGCATAAACAAACATGGTAAGAGTCTTTCATCATTTACTAATAAAAGAAAGCGGAAATGCACAATTGAGGCAATGATAGGATAGGAAATAAATCCAAGGACTTTGCTATATCATATACGTAGTTTGGTGAATCGCAATATCCGAGGAATATTTTCATATCCTATCATATCTATTGTTTGGCAAGAATCGTATATCGGTTAAATGCATGATCGAATATGGTAATAATCTCTCACAATTCACTAATAAAGAACCAGAAATGCACAAAATGACACAATTATAGGATAGGAAATAAGTCCATGAATTTTGTTATATCTGATCCGTTGTTTAGTGTATGGAAGTATGATATTTCCATTCTATTGTTTGATAGGAACTGTATATAAGCGTAAATGCAAAAACAAAAATGATAAGAATCTGCCACGATTCAACTCGCCCGCTGTTTTTGTGAAGTTTCGACTGGATAAGGAACTTGGATTCTCTTGTTTCTTTCGTGAAGGCTCAACTTGAACCAAAGAGCTATATAAGAGAAGGAGCTCATCGGTAAATAATGGAGATTTTAACTCGGGATTTTTTTTTTTTTTGCCTTCATCTATATGCATCAAATTGAAATGAATATACAAGCTACTCTTTCCACGCGATCCGCATGAAAGCACCATGCGTGCCGCATGTCAATAAAAGAAGGCAATTTGTGCATAAATTTCGTCTGCTCGACTCTTGATCGGAACGCTCATTGAAGGGGAAAAATGGCAGAGGAAGCCTTTGAAAAATCGTTGTAAATTGCTGTAACTGCGGGGTGTTATAACGATGGGATTTTTGTCAAAAGCATGATGACAGCCAAACCTTAACGAAAGCGAATGCCTTGTCCATCAAATTCATCTTCTCAACCACAACCAAAAATCTATGAACGGAGACAAAACTTCCTTAAACCGTTGTGTGTTTAGTTAACCGTGGGTTGCTACGATTTGGAGATGTTTCTCTATAGTTCTTGATAGATCGTCTTAGCTAAGAGCTACTGCAACTTCATATTTTTTAGCTGTCGTGCCCGACGAACTTTTGATGAAAATGTTTGCCAATCTCGTTTTTCCAATAAAAAAACTAAAACCCATTGTTCGTCCGCGAAAGTATGTTTTGGTTTCGTAATTAAGCGGAAATGGAATCTACGCAAGAACGACGTAGCGATGGAGGCAGCCCGAAAACGGGTACTTCCCTGTCGCTCGCAGGACACGCACCAAAGCCAGAGACTTCGGGGATACGAAGTACGAGAACCCACCTCGTACTTGTCGATGCTGGGAGCGATTTGCCGGCTCGCCATCGCCGGCCCCACAGGGGGCGGGGGAAATCTTCAAACGGAGCCCAGAGAAGGGTGTTGCTTCTAATCCAAAGCCAGAAAATGGGTTAAGATCTTACGTGGAAGCAAAGGCCAAAGACAAAAAGCACAAGTTTTTGCCGCAATAAAATCGGCACTCTGCCCCGCCTCCGTATCGCATGAGTCAACTCGCAGCGTAGCTGGTAATCGTCACTTAAACATTCTATCTGCTTCGCCAAAAACGCAGACTTTTCCTGTTCTTTTTGTTTAACTACCGGTCCTGCTTATACCCACGTCTTCGTTGACTCGGTCTGTCACTGGCTATTTGTCAATCGGGGAATTTCAGGTACATGATCTTTTTTGCCAGATGAATATCGAGAGGGGCAGAATTGTTTGCTCATTTTTCTCTGTCATCCAGTTCTAACTTTGGTTCGTTTTTTGCTTAAATTCAGAGTGTTGAACGGTTGCTTTTAACGATTGCTCCGTTAGTTTCTTTGATGTGAATCCTGTTTGTGGGTCTGTATTGTTTGCTTCTTATTTGCTCCAAAATTTGGAATTGCGTACGTGGGTGATGAAAAGCCTGGATTTTGCTGTTGTTGCCTCATCGTCTGTATCAGCATCGGTTGTCTCAATGAGTCCATGTAGTGATAAAATGTTGTCAGAAGGTTGTTACAAAAGGTACTGAGTGATTGGTTTTCTATATCTGGGCAGGATTAGATTACCTCAACAAATGATGATCTTGACTTTGTTCTCTTTTCTGCGATATCAATCTTATCGATCGTAGCATGACTGAGTTTTCTACTGAACTTCCCTTCATTAGGGCGTGCTGAAATTGAATGTGGTAGAGGAGTGACAATGCGGGTTTGCAAAGAAGCTCCTAGCAGTGGCCTGCTGCTATTCCTCTTCATCGGCCTTTCTTCTGTATGGCAATGTTTTGCTCTTGATGTTGAGGCAAATCAGACTGCACTGCTGCTCGTTAATGCTTCCACGGGTCGGGCGATACCTGAAACACTGTTCGGTATATTCTTTGAGGTCTGTTCAGGACCCTAGAAGAGTTCATTCTTCTATTTCCGTCAATGTCCTTTTTTGCAATTATGTGGACCCGTGTGTGAACTGGTCTACTGAGGACTTTCAGGGAAATGATAGACTCAGGTTCATGATCATCCGTTTGACCTTTTGATGCCATGTTGAGATGGCATGCCATGCTTCTGTGTGTAGCAACACTTGTACAAGCCTATTGGTTTCTAATTGCTTGCTGCATGCACAACCACCCACCTTGAGGCAGCATTTACTGACCTGACTAGAGAGATGAACAGCAAAGTATCATTATTTCCTTAGTTACTCTAGAGCTACCATTCTACTGGTTGATGCATTGCAACGACTAGACATGATTTCTAGCTTTTGCTGTTCCTTTTGTTTCATTGATGGTGGATATGCCTCATATGAAGTGTCATCATTGCAGGAGATCAACCATGCTGGGGCTGGAGGATTGTGGGCGGAGCTTGTAAGCAACAGAGGTGATCTCAGGATCCCTTTTTTTCAGTGTGCTTATCTAATTATATTTCAGACTACTGTAATGATTCCTAATGGATGTTTGTTAATCTGAGATAGCCTGCCGCTTCAGTTTCTGTGAAAACTTTAATTCAGATGTGGACCGTGGCTTCTTAAAGGGCTGTTTTGGAAATGGTAGACTCAACAAGAGTGCTTGCTTTGCATAGCTAAGTTGTAGATGGAATTGGATGTGCCTGCTCCTATTGGTTTGGTCGGAATGGATTGCCAAATCCTTTCTCAGACGTCTAGTACAAAAGGGGAATTATTTGCTCATGCATGTAGGCTCATCTGCTTGATTTCGACACTATTCGGATGCTTTCCTATTAACACACTTTAATCGTCGAAAGAATGTTTTACTTCAATTCATTCTTTATCTTCTGATGGTTAATGGACGTAGAAGAAGCTGTCCATTTTTTGTGTCCAGCATATCTCTCATCTTCTCATGAACTTCATATTTTAGAGGATGGGCAGTTGTTTATGTTAACTCCTGCACTCTGAAGGTGCTGTCACCTGAACGAAATTCCTGTTTCATTCTAACTCCAGGATTTGAAGCTGGGGGCCCTAATATACCCTCAAACATCGACCCATGGTCGATAATTGGGGACGAGTCATTTTTGGTTGTTTCAACCGACCGGTCATCATGCTTTGAACGCAATAAAGTTGCACTTCGGATGGATGTGCTGTGTGACAGCCAAGGTGATAATATGTGTCCAGCTGGTGGTGTTGGTGTGTATAACCCAGGATTCTGGGGCATGGTGAGTACTAATGACTGTTTGATTCCCTAAACAATTATTGTTTTACTTCTTCTCTGATCTTCCATGAATAACAGTAAACATGGCTTCCTGTTCTCATCTCTATCTGTTGGATTCCAGTTTTTTATTTTCCAAAACATTTCAGATCCATACAGTTCCTCAACATTTTCTTCAACTCCATGGATCTACTTTCGAATGCTTGGATAATTTTGTCTTCTTGCTATCTGCTTTTGAATATTTTTATGTACTTCAAATCCTATGATTTGTCTCTCTGCAGAATATAGAAGAAGGGAAGACGTACAAAGTGGTCCTTTATGTTCGGTCATCCGGGTCAATTAATGTATCTGTATCTTTAACGGGCTCAAGTGGGACGCCGACTCTGGCTGCTGTGAACATAATGTAAGTACCATTTAAGTGCTCACAGAGACCCAGATAAATAGTGTTAATTTGAAAATGTGATATCCTTGTGGACCTGATTTTCACTCTGCACTCTCTCTATTCCGTCTTTATGCTCTTTCTGGGGCACCTTCTTCTCTTTTAATTGAATAATAGTATGCATTAGGAGGTACGAAGAGCTTAATAGAGTGATGCCAGGAGAGAGGATCTACTGGATCGGCATGATGATATTTGAAAGTCTTATTGCAGAGCTTCTGCTCCTGACATATCAAACTGGACAAAAATGGAGGTTCTTTTGCAAGCCAAGGAATCAAATACCAATTCTAGACTTCAGTTGACGACCACAAATAAGGGAGTGATATGGTTTGATCAAGTCTCAGCTATGCCTCTGGCAACGTACAAGGTATCAACTTTTTTTCTTTGACACACCAAAGCCCACTAGGCAGTGTCTTATGACCGGAGCACATGCTCAAAAAGATTTATGCCCGTTCTTCTGTTTGAATCATTGTTTCTTTCGAACAATCTTGCGGTTTTCTTTCTGAAGTGATCCACTTTTGCCATACATTATCTCTTTGAGGGAAAGTCGTTGTCACCAATTATTTTTATTTTGGAAAGGAATTGCCCCTTAACCCTATTGAGAGAGATTATGTCAGTATGGCTGTCTTGCATCTGGGCATAGGTAGACTAAGACAGAGAGAAGGTTTTTCTAAAGAGGAATTTAATATCAATATTCCATACTGCTTTCAACATCTAGTCAATAATTTTTGTATTGAGCATTTCTTCTTGTGGGTTTTATGTGGAGTTTCTGAAGCATGGGATGTGAATCTACGTGCTTTTAGCTGAAGTACGAGAACTTGACTCTAGGTGCTTTTAACACTGCAGTTCTTTGCTTTCTGCAAAATTTATGCATTATTTGTTGCCTATCTAAATGTCCCTTGATGTTCTTCCAAAAACTTATCTTGCAACAGGGACATGGTTTCAGAACTGAGCTTGTTGAGATGCTTGAAGATATTAAACCTCAATTCCTTAGATTCCCGGGTATATAATTTTGCTTTTACCTTTTAGGTCATGCTACACTAATGTTTTATGAGGTGAACTGTGTGCATCTAGACTTGAATATCGGTGATCTCAGATGCTAATTTTCCCTAGTTGCATCAAATGCGTATATCTGCTCTAAGCTGATCTTTAAATTTCGGGATTTGCTTTATGTCATTGGTCTACTAAAATGACTAAAACCTGCAATGTGGAGGACAATAGATGTGGAATATTCGACAAGATAGGATTAATGTACGAGAAAACCTTTGAGTGTTTAATCATTCTTATGTGTTCTTATTCCTTAGTTGGCTTCTGGTTTGTAGGTGCTTAAGCATGCATGCATGGAAGCTTATGTAATTCATATATCAGTTTCTTCATTTACTCCAATGCAATTTGGCCTTATGGTTTTGTTTTAAATTTGTCCATTGGAGGACAGAATTAGTTTCATTTTATCTAACCACTTTCTAAACCTGAGTATCCACTAGCTAATCTTGACAGAGACCAAATTCAGATGTTAAGACTCGACTTCCAAGTCCACTTTACTTGCAGAATTGCTGCTCTGAAATTCATGTACTTAAGCACTCTCCATACAGCATTGATTTTTTAAACAAAGGTTTTAGATGTCACTGTTCAGCACAGCGAAGAGTTTCATGAAATTATACTCCTTGACTTATACTGTTTCAACTAAGTTTTATTTGGAAAAATTGGCTATGAATCAATTTTTCCAATACTGTGATTGTTAGTTCTTCACATAGCAGTACGAGTTATATCAACTGAGCTGCATGGAGACTATTCTCTCCTTTTATTAATCTGATGGCTGTCATTTTTTCAAGGACGGTTGTATAGTGGTTTGTAATTGAGTTTCTCGACAGAAAATATATATATGATTTCTATCTTTTGAAGCCTATCTTTTGAAATTTCTTCTCTCATCATTCCAATAATTTTTCATAGACCCAAGTTTTTCACGTCTCTAATCATCAGTAGGCATTGCAATAGGTATCCCCAGAACAGCCCACAGTAAGCTTTGATAAATTACTCATACTTCTCATCTTAGCTCATGATCTTTTCTTCTTTTTTCTTCTAGGTGGCTGTTTTGTTGAAGGTGAATGGTTAAGAAATGCATTTCGCTGGAAAGAAACTGTTGGACCATGGGAAGAGAGACCTGGACACTTTGGTGATGTGTGGATGTATTGGACTGATGATGGTCTCGGTTACTTCGAGTTCCTTCTGGTCAGTATTTATACTTTTGGTTGCAATTATTTATTCTCGTAAAAGTCCTTCTAGGACTTTAAAGATGTACATTTGGGTTTAATTGTATAATGTGATGGTTGCTTTCTTTGCAGCTTGCAGAGGACCTGAAAAGTCGACCAATATGGGTGTTTAACAATGGTACTTTAGCATCTTGATGCTATGTTACTTGTTTATCCTTTTTTGCCATATTGCTGGTCTTTTTTTTTAACTTTGTTATTTTTTCTTTCTGTAGGAATCAGCCACAACGATCAAGTTGATAGTTCTGTTGTCTGGCCTTTTATACAGGTGAGTCCAAATCCCATCCAATCTTGCCAATTAATGGCCTGTCAACATTGATCAATCAATGAGCAGCGGTAGCCTTACACGATTTGTCTATTAGTATGTCTCATCATCTCTGAAGCAGAACCGGACGGTATCAATGTGCACTGATAGATATAATGCATTTAATGTCCTCATATAGTGAGGAATGCTCCATGAACACATTCCATCAGTATGCAATTACTTCTGCACTAGTTGTCATTGTAAGTGAATGACTTCTACTTTTAGAAAGCAAGAGGATTAAATATTGAGTGAAGATGATGGACCCATCTGGACAAAGCATCACTTTTCGGTGGAGCCTGATTTATTACGGACACACCATCTTTTAGCTGCCTTTTCTTTTTGTTCAACACTTTAGGTGGTTATTATGTATGAGACTCCATGGATCTTGATCATTTGGACATGTAAATGCCGTCTCAATTAAGTTATGTGAAAATATTGTAGCTGCTCTTTTGTCAAATGTGAGCCGCCGGTTCTGCAATTTAAGTTATCTGGACATTTTATTAGCTGCTCTTTTTGTAAGTGTTAGTCCTTTGATTTATATGAATATTCTTTTTCACATGATGTCGACAGTTTGCAGCACTTGCTCACGAGATAAATTTTTCACCGTCTGTCAATTTGAGGGGTTGGTTGGTTTTCTGGTAATAAAGGTTATGTCAAGGTCAATGACTTTTTAACTTAACTCCAGGAAGCACTTGACGGCATAGAGTTTGCTAGAGGGGATCCCAATTCTACATGGGGTTCCTTGCGAGCTCAAATGGGACACCCTGAGCCTTTTGACCTACAATATGTTGCTATCGGGAATGAAGACTGTGGCAAGAAGAATTACCTAGGTTGGTTTGTGACTGTCGTCACCTTTTCCCTGATGTTATGTCTGAACTTCAAATGTAGGACTGATCCAGTAAGATCTTCTTTTTGTATCGAACTGACCAGGGAATTACCTCAAGTTTCATAGCGCTATAAAAAGTGCCTATCCAGACATTAAAATGATTTCCAACTGCGATGGCTCTTCTCAACCATTAAATCACCCAGCTGATTTCTACGATTTTCACGTAAGTCAAACATTGACATCTTTAATGCTGCAATTGGCTGTTGCTACAGATTTCTCTGTGTTATATTTTAAATCATTTCACTGATGAATACCTTTGCTTCTTGCTTAGGTGTATACATCTGCCAAGAATCTATTTTCTATGGCTCAGAAGTTTGATACGACATCCCGAGCTGCTGGTCCAAAGGTGTGGTCTGATGTGTCTAGTCATAAATAATGTACACATCCAACTGTGCATTACAGTTGATCCTGTGATCTACTGTGTTCAGGCTTTTGTAAGCGAATATGCTGTGACTGGGAATGATGCGGGCACAGGAAGTCTATTAGCAGGCTTGGCTGAAGCTGGCTTCCTTATCGGGCTAGAAAAGAACAGGTGTGCTCTCTGTTTCCATGCGAGTGCGCATGTGTTTGTGCGTGCGTGTGCACGCACTTGCTCTCGTGCCTTTTATTTCCATGTGAAAAGAGGTAACATATGTAAATTGACTAATTATTTTCACATTGGGGAAATCATTTGAATTCAAGGATGTTGCTCTGATTTTATTTTGAGTTTATCCTTTGCAGATGAATAAAAGAAAAGATTATTGATCAATTTTGTCTTATTGTTTGCAGTGATATCGTTGAGATGGCAAGCTATGCACCACTCTTCGTCAATTCAAACGATAGGAGGTACTTCCATCAATGCCCTTTCTGAATATTGGTCTGGTGGAGACTTTTAGCATTAAGCAGGATTTTTAAAGTTCTGGCTAAGGATTGATTCCATCCCTAGGTGGAATCCGGATGCAATCGTTTTCGATTCATCACGTCTCTATGGAACTCCAAGTTACTGGGTGCAACGGTTTTTCACCGAGTCAAGTGGAGCAACTCTTCTTGATACAACAATTCAAGCGAGTTCCTCCGGCTCACTTCTCGCCTCAGCGATCACATGGACGAATTCAGAGGATAAAAAAAGCTACATCAAGATCAAGGTCTGTGATAGGGTGCAATGCTTTGATTTTGTGTAGTTGTGTTTGTGCTCTAATCCCAGTTAATATTCGACTTTTGGGGTCGATGGGTTTCCTTTTTTTCAGACGTGAGACCCTACTATAGTAGGAAATAAGAGCAGTGTGGCCCTCATAAAATAAATGCTGCAAGATTTACTTTGGTGTGTCTTATCCACATAAACATGCACTAGTTGGTTAGGTAACCTGGTAATTTCTTGCAGATTGTGAACTTTGGTAGCAGTTTGGTTAATCTAACAATTTCCATTAGCGGCCTGGATCAAAATTCGATACAAAAGTCTGGATCCTCAAAGATGGTATTGACATCTGCCAACTTGATGGACGAGAACTCCTTTTCTGAGCCGAACAAGGTCAGAACATCTCGTCTTTCCTATTTCCCTGATGATGTCTTATTTAACTTTGAACTTTAATGTGGGCGTAATTTGTCAAGCTGGCAAGTGTAAAAGGATGTGTTAGTTCATCCGAATTGATTTTCTGCAATTCAAGTTGGGAGATAGGATAAGAAACACAATCAAGCGAATACAGGCTTAATGATATGGAGGGTATTTTCTCATCTCACCTTCCAATATACAATTTTGGCCAATGCAATGCAGGTGGTGCCGATCCAAAGTCTACTCGAAAATGCAGGCAAAGAGATGGATGTCGTTATCTTGCCCTATTCCTTCACCTCCTTTGATTTGTTAAAAGAATCGACAAGCATCCGGATTAAGGGAGATGATCATTCTTCTAGATCTTCTATCTAATTTATGTAACTGATGATTGTAGTTATATGGAATAATCTCATAACTCAGATGTTGTCAACCTCAATCCAAGTTATGTAGAGCTTGTGGTTGTAAAAATGTACTTCTTGCTTAGCTGCTGTTCGATGCTATAAAACAGTAGATTATATTTCATATGCTGCTGAAGTTGTAATTCTCACCTTGTCAATTTGTCATGGATGATCCTTGTTTCGCTTGATTTGAGCTGCGCAAGATACGCATGACTTTGGCCAATTCGTGTTGCAAGTGGGTTTTGATTGAGAAGTAGAATCCGTGTTAGCAAAATACTTTCTTGTGATTTTCTATAGTATAGAACGAGTCGATCATCCACTTTTGAAGTGATATTTCATGGAACATAGTAGTGATGTAGTGTTCCTATGCCGATCAACGGTTTCCATTTTTTGAGAAGTATCACGATCATGCAATAACGGTTCCAGAGTTTTGTCAAATGGGTCTCGGCCGAGGAACGATGTTCTTTGGCCTTGTTTAGATTAGCTGAATTCGCCACGGTCCGTCCCTCTCCGGGTTTGGAGTGGAAGTTGTTTTAGACGACCAGACTCGATCTTTAATTAGGAGAGATTATAAGTTTTGTTTACAGAACAAAATTTTGACCTTTTCTAGTCATTTTTGTTTTTGGCCCTAAATTTTGCGATATTCTATATAATCAATAACTAATGTCTTCGGAATATGCTAATGCAATGCCCGATTGCCTCTCATTGTGGCAGGCTTGGATCACTAATTATTTAGGGGTTGACATTTTGATATTATCATATCCTAAATTTCGCATCTAATTCCATCATTTCCTTATAGTAATGCACATGTGTACCTTTCACATATATTATCTATTCATGTAAACATTGCAAATGTGAATTGAACCTTTCAATTAGAAATTGGACGGTTGGATCATTAAACAACAACATTCGATGATGTCCCAGGGGAGAATACGTAATACCTACCATATAATAGCCGTGGATAGTTAAGCACCAACCTCCAACTAATCTTAATTAAGTATTACGCCGATTAAATTAGGCGGTTTTACGTCTTAAACAAACCAATTGGCCTTTGCAATTATTCATGTCCACACACCAACTACTACTCTGTCCTTTCTGTCCTTCCTAACTCTAATGATGTTCGTTATGCCCTCTTCGCATAATGAGGCCGTGATTGGAAGTCCTTAACGTCGGATTAATTACGGAATCCCTCTAATTTAACATTTGAATTAGAGCTAACTCTTGGTGTCTAGATTAAGTCGTTTTTAATCAAAGAAAACGTGCTTTACACGTTCCTTCTCTTGTTCATTTCTAGGTTACGGTGGATGCTAATCGGGGGAGGGTTCACCGAGAGCAACCGCGGCAATAACAATTCCTGAAAGTACAAGGACTAAATTTTGAGGATGATACATTAATCCCAACAACATGAATGGACAGTCTGTGTCTTCATGTCTGTCAGCCCCCCACTGCCTCAGATCAATCGATGCAAAGCGATTAAATTAATTAATTCGCATCAGCCATTGATGCGAAATGCTAATCCGCCCAGATCGGCCGTGCAACCAAGGAAAATGTTGTTGTCTTCTTCATCACCCACTTTCTAGTTCCATCGGGTGCGTTTATTTCTTTTCATAGTCCGTATTGAGTTGGTTCCAGACATATAAAATTTCTCGTTGACCATGTCAGCTGAGATGGAAGTCAAAAGGTTGGATAGCTAATCCATGTACATTACGTTTTTTGGACTTGGGAGTATAGAGCATTGAATTTGTGTCTCCCATCTAATACGGACGGGTACTGTTTTCTTTGACCTACCAACCGACCCCAATAGGGTTAATACAAAATTTAATTGAGAAATCATAAAATATTTTGTTAACAAATGACAGATAAGATACTTAGAAGTCTGACCATTCACCTTACTTTTTTCGTAGTGGAGCCATTGCTTATCGGTCCATTTCTATTATTACTATTTGACTATCAGCATAATTCATTTCTATGGTTGTCACCATCTCCATCTTCAATTAACTCTTACAACTTTTAATGCGTTAATGCGTATCCTAATCATCACAAATCGTGAGTCAGTATAATCTCAACATCTTTATCATCTAATTTTTCTCTACGAGAAATCGGCCCGCTTCCAATTTTCAAGACTCCCTTTTTTCCTTACACGAAATCATAGATCCTTAAATAAGAATCAAAAGCTAACTTGTTGACATGAAATCTTATGGTGAGGGCACTTCCCAGAGGAGAAAACTTTTCCTCAAACCAAGTGCACCATCTATCAAACACAAAAAGGCGTGAACGCTACCAAAGTCTGAATAAATTAAGAAAAAAGAATAAAAAGGAGAGCCGTGGAATTGCATAAATCAAGAATTCCCACTTATATACAGTTAGGGATATTGATACAAACAGTCTTGAACTTTGACTAAATATTCAATTTAGTCTATAAATTTTTAATTTATTCAATATAACCTATAAATTTTAACTTAATATTTAATATAATTTTCGAACTTTTAATTTATTCGATATGACCTTATGATTTTCGATATATGCTCAATAACTACATGGAATACTTTTATATTGTTTGCAGTGACTCCTACCACCTCCCACCACCACCACCCTCCACCAGCTCGTCGCCTACCCAGTAACCACCACCACCACCACCTAAACCCTCTCCATTCCCCTTCTCCTTCTCCCCTTCTCTTTGTAGGCACAAGCACGTAGTAGAACAGGGACAAAGGTCGCACCTTTCCTCTGTCTTCCTCTTCCTCCGCCTCTCCCCTCCAAGACCCAGGTATGGATGACCCTGAAGACCCCTTGCATGGCGGCGGCGGCGGCGATCCCCCCCTCCTCCGCCGCCACGCCCCCGCGGCCTCCTCCTCCCCCTCCCCGTCCCGCCTGGCTCGCTTGTTCAGGACCCGCCACCGCTCCTTCCTCCTCGGGGACTGCGGCGACGGCGGCGGCGGCGGCGGAGGCGGCGGGGGGGGCGGCGGAGGATCGGGGGTCGACATCGAGGAGGCGGCCTCGAGCTTCTTCGGGGAGGGGCTCGCCGCGTGCTCGAGGCCGATCGTGGTCCTCGACTTCGTGTGGAACCTGGCCTTCGTGGTGGTCGCGGTGGTCGTGCTACTGTCCGCGTTCAAGGAGAGGCCGTCCACTCCTCTGAGGCTGTGGCTCTGCGGGTACGCTCTGCAGTGTCTGTTCCACGTGGGGTTCGTTTGCGCTGAGTACCGGCGGAGGGACGGAGACGATGAGCTCGTGGGTGTGAGCGGGCTGTCGCGGTCGCCAAGTCGCAGCAGGTGAGGCCTCAATTCGTGTCTTCTGAGACGTTACATTGGTGTATTACCCGTGTTGTTGCTGTTCCGAGCTGAAATATTGAAGCTTTATGGGTTGTAAGGACTCGCTTAGTTGTTATTGTGGTGTCATTTTGAATCGATCAGTGAGTTTTTATGAGGTGATCGATCTATGTTGGTGATGGTCGTAGTTGGCTAAGAGACGTGTGATCACTGGGCATTAGTTCAGGGGGGGTAAAGGTAACATGATGGTGGCATTTGATTGTAAGATTAAGTACATTCACTAGGAAAGATGAAAGGGCATTGATGAATTGACCAGGAATTGCGAAGATGTGTATTTTAACTGCAGAGATGATTTCGACTGCTTTTGATTTTTGAAACTGCAACATGTTGTGATTACCGTGGAAGAGAACCACAATGTCCCGTATCTTATGTGAATCATTGAAATAGTTCAAGAGACGGCGGATTCGGTCATTTCTCGAATCTGACATGTGTTAGCAAAGCTCTGGTTCGCCCATGATAGTGATTGAGGAGGGTAGGGGAGAATGTTTTTAGGAATTTGAGAGAGCCTACTGCTCATTCCAACTAGGTTCTCCTATTTATGTTTAAACTCTTGCACTTCTTTTAGAAGTTTTGATGAAGCAAGCAAATGGAGAAACATTTTTAGGACAGGCTATTGTGTTAGGTCGTTTGATTATATTAATAATCAGGACAAGTCTTGTCGTCGAAGATTTAATAGCTCAAGGCTGAGCTAAGTTCTTTACTTCACTTTTGTTAGTTATTCTTTTAAAGCATCATTCAAATTATATCCTAGTTATAATCTTATATGTAAGAAAGGTACTGATTGTTGAAGCAGTTCCTTGTGTTCCTTATCAATGTTTTACAGGATGCTTAAAAGATTGGAATCCTTGAATACATTAATATCGTCGGTATGGTGGGTGTTTGGTTTCTATTGGATTGTTGTGGGTGGACAACCACTTCTTCAAGATGCGCCACGTCTCTATTGGTGAGTGTCTTTACGTTACTGTGCATCTTGTCGCTTTCTTTCAGGATTGGAGTCCGGTTTTCTCTGCTTAGTCATACAGTGATACATAAGTCGATCGCTTTACATTCTTCCGGTCATGTTACTGTGGGAGCTGTTGAAACCAACCTGCTTTGGAAATCATTTAAGTACCACCAGTTACTTTCTGCTATATGCTTTGTGATGGCCATGCACAGTTGTGTTTCTGTTCTCTTCCATGGTTGATGAAGTGTAACAAGCATACATGAATCCTGATTTTGTTTATTGCTGGAATTAATTGCAGGTTGACAGTTGTTTTTCTTGCTTTTGATGTCTTCTTTGTGATCTTCTGCATTGGTATGGCTTTCGTGATCTTCTTGGCTCTCTTTTGCTGCATCCCCATATTGGCAATTGCCTATGCTGTTGCAAGCACTGAAGGGGCATCCGAAGATATTATCAGGAGCCTTCCTAAGTATAGATACCGCCCAGCTAGTGTGCTTAGCACGTTCAACAATCTCGGGATGGAAGAAGTTCTTGGGGCGAGGTCAGGATTGGGAAACAATGGTTCAAGTGGTGAACTTTTTCTTCATGCAGAAGATTCAGTAAGTGTGCATATCTTTGGAACATCTTCTTCTCATGTACTTATGCTTATCTTCCTTGATTATGCTTTGCAAAAGTCCTACAGATGTCTGAGATCCAACAGAAGAGGAAGTTGCATTTGATGGAAGAGAGTTCTAAGTTTTGCCATTTTTTAAATGATTTTATATTCTGTAGACATTCGTGATGTCAAATGGTTACAGTTGCTTTAGAAAGAATCTCCATGAGGTTTTTAATTACGGACTAGCAGAAGATGAGATATAGTCCAAGCTAAGTCTGCATGGGCATTGATTCGCCAATACGATTGAAAAGGGTCCCTTGTGACTTTCTTCGGATTATGATATCTCATTACCAGTAGTAGCTTCACAAAAACCTCTGCATGCCCAACTTATAAGCTTTCTATTGTGACTCGCAGGAATGCTGCATATGCCTCTCATCATATGTAGATGGGGCGGAGCTTTATACCCTTCCATGCAATCACCATTTCCACTGCTCATGCATCAGCAAGTGGCTCCTGATAAATGCGACTTGTCCCCTCTGCAAATTTAACATTCTCAAGGGAGACACACTCGTCTGAACAGTCACCGAGACCATAAGAAGGAGACCACATAGCTCCATATTGGAAGGAGAGAGAGGAATTTTAGCTCGCCATGCTCTTGCTGATACACCGGCACTAATGGCAAATGCAAGTGAAGGTGAAAGACAGAATTGGGTTTTTCTCTTACAGCGATTCCTGTTTGTAGCTATTTATGTATGATCGGCACCAAATTTTGTAAATAGGATCCATGTAAGAGTTAATATCAGCCTTGATTTGCGATGTTGTGCTTTTCTGGAGATTCTCTTGATTGATTCGTGACGGTATGATCTCAACATCCAAATGATGATGCCTACAACCTGATCCAAATGAAGTCATTCTCTAAGAATTTCCTGGCTAAGCAACCTCTTGGAAGTTGAGGACATTGAATCCTCTACTTGATGGATGTTGAGATTGAGCACTGAATTTGCGGCCCTGCAACTACGCAGGAATAAGAGCACAATAGAACGCATCCCTTCTTGTTTCATTGCGAAAAGCATGATAAAACGATTGAGTGGACTAGTTTCATCGTTTAAACTTTTCGTCGCTTCAAACTGAGTCGCTCAAAAAGCTGCTATGGACTCCATTCGCTACTTAATGCATGTAGGCAAATAGAGGGCAAGAACCTGCAGTTGCAAAAAAATGAACAAGTAAAAGAAATTTGCACCTAAGGGCTCTTCATTGGTGTCCTCGAGGAATGAGACGCACGCGAGAACTGATGCTCTGGTATGGCATGCATCGAGCACAAATGACGGGGCGAAGATGCACCCAGAACACTTTCAGTTCTAGAGCAAATTCGAACGGGAACCATAATCATAGAAACTCATCATACACTCGAGCATTGAGTATCAGAAGTAGCATTTTCTCATGAGGAAACTGAGTTTATGCAGGCCCTTATACTTACATACCTAGGTAGAATGAAATAGCATGTAAAAGAGCCGAAAGTTAGTGAAAGACGGCTCTCTGTTCCCTCAAAGTCCTACGCATAGTTTTGCGAACTAGGCTGAGTACGAGAGGGTGCTGACCAAAAACTTAAGAGTCAAATCAAAAGGCGGTATTGTTGTGGCAACCTTCTATTTGCAAGAACTCTGGTGATTGCAGAAATCATCGTTCCCCATCAGTCTCTCAATCTATTATCAGCATATAAGCAATTACCAGTTAGAATGTCCGAGACCGAGACTGAATGTAGAGTAGTGAAGAGGTTCTCTGCATCTCTCAGCGGCAAGTTGGTGGTTCATTGGGTAAAAAGGGCCAGAAAGCCCTGGTTGTGGAAACAATGGAGAGAGAGAGAGATGGGATTTCAACAATAGTATACAAGGGACAGATAACTCAATTGACAATTGACGATAATTGCTTCCTAGTCTTTGGGTTGTTACATTCAGGTAATTTAGCGAACTCATGCTCCCCTACACCAGTTTGATAGATAAGTCTTTCATTCTGTCTCGTTGCAAGGGAAAACTTACTGATTACTCCATGATGTTGTTAAAATTTGAACAAAACCAAAAATTTATCAGAGGATTCAAAGCATCACAGACCAGCAGAAATTAAAGATCACAAATGACTCATGATCGCCAACCATCAGGAGTGAGGTTGACAAACACCAATCACCCAAACTTTGAAGCCGAATTCTAACACAGACAATGAAATTGTATTCCTCTAAATCTTTGCCTTACAGGAAGCAGTCAAATAAACATGAATCAGATTAATGAACACAAATCTACGTCCAAAATGGCAAGTTCAAAAAAGGATGTCAGAACAAAACCTGCCAGGCATCTTGAGGTATGCAGCTCAGACATTCTTCATTTTCTTCACCTTCGAAGGCGGCCATCGGCCCTTCTTCCTCAGCCTTCGCTTCCTAACGAGCCGCTTCCTCCGGAGCCTTATCTTCTTCGCCAATTTCATCCTCAACTTCTGTTCCGCCTTCTCCTGCAGCTTCGACTCCAAGGGCAGCTTGTCAACTGGCGCGGCCTCTTCCCTGTTCTGCGATGGAGCCTCGCCACCATCAGCCGGCCCTGCTCCCTCAGCATTGGAATCGAAACTCACAATTAGCGAACCCCTTTTCTCATTCGGATAGCTAATCACGCCGAAAGAATTCGGGGGCAGAGCGATTGGTTTGATGTGCAACCTGGAAGCTGAAATACAAGTTCAGAAATTGTCACGGAGCGCGAAAACACAACACAAGAAATGGCATTCTCCTTTCTTCCATACCCATATTAGAGTTGAATACGAGACACCCCCAAACAAACTACCAGGACGCAACTACTCATATCACACACCGCCCTTCCGAAGGAAAACACGACACCAATATGAAGCGCACGAAGGAAAGCCCAGCGGAGAAATTCAAACGCACAAGAACAACATTATGCTCTTCGCCTCATCTCACTTCTCTTGCACATGTTAGAACACCATCGAGGCCGAGTCTTTCTGCCATCTCTCAACACCCAATGAGAAACCCACGATTCGGTGCAACCAAACGAGAGGAAAAACTAAAAGACCCGCGAAAGAAATCGATACCTGCTTTCACAGCGAGAAACAGAGACGACGCCGGCGACGGCGAGAGCGGAGAGGGAGAAGGGGAGGAGAAAGCGAAGACGGGACTGTAGCAGCAGAGCAGCGCCATACTCTCTTGTCTCTCTCGCTGTCTTTACATATCACAGCACGAATCGACGAATGATGCCCGCTCGCTCGGCGCGTTGTGGTGTTGGGGATAAGCAAAAGCGAAGAGAGCTTCCCCGTCTGCGCTGAATTCCTCCGATTCAGTGGATAACGGGGGATGGCCAACGGACGACGAACGGATGGGATGTGTCGTGTCGGGGATGGGATGATACCTGGAGGTTGGGCTTGGGCCTGGGCCTGGTCTTGGGCCGGCCCATCAGCTGAGGCTTCGGCCTGTCCTATCTTACGATGCGGGCCGGCCCGACTTAGATATGTGGTGCAAGTCCACCCTCAGAAAAACACAAAAAAAGAAAAAAAAGAATAGAAGGACCTTTTGCTTTTACTTTGTATTTGGTTGTATGGATTTCCAATCTATTCGAATCGAATATTTTCACATCCTATCATGTTCATTATTTGATAGGAACTACGTATCAGTACAGATGATTACTTTAGAAAATTTGCACGTTAATTGTTAAAATGGCGGTATAGATCGAGATGTGTAAGAAAGGCTTTCGGTTGGAGAAAGAAAAGGAATTAGGGTGCGCATGATAACTATTCTCAACCCGGGAACTATTTCTGAACAAAAATGATTTTTTTTTAATTCTGTGCCAGAAAACAATTTCTGAATATTTGAAAACGTTTGGTAAACTGTCCAAAATTTCTATTCCTATAATAGAAAAAAACAAAAATGTGTTTGGTAACCATACAAAATTTCTTTGCATTAATAATATTTTGAATTGTTTAATTTTTTTTTTCTTTTTACTGATTCTCTTCCTTGGCCATGGCCGGTCGTGGCGACCGGCCACAGGCCAATGCGTCGCGACACGGCGAGGTCGGCTTCACTGTCGCGACCCACGACGAGGTCGGCTTCGCCGTGGGTCGCGACAGCGAGTCGCCTCACCCAGGCGGCAATGGTGCAGCCCTCACCATCGCCGGCAAGGGGGACCCTCGCCTCCGCCAACGGCCGGCGAGGGCCGTGAACGCCCTCGCCGACCTTGGGCTGTGGCCAATTGCCGGCGACCGGCCATAACTCAATAAGAACAACAATAAAAGAAGAAAACAGAAAAAAGAAAAAAAACCGATTCTCAAAATTGTGCTGAGAAATAAAAAATAACTTTTTTTTATTTCTTGTTTCTTTTCCAAAACTGTTTCTGGGCACAATTTTTGCAAAAATGTGCCCGGGAACAAAAAATTTATCAAACGCATTTTTGTTTCCAAATTATTTCTGAGAATAAAAAAATAAAAAATTTTACTATTTGGCAAGTTACCAAATGGGCCCTTAGAGTATGACTTTAAACTTTGTTTGTAACATTAGCAAATCGAGCAATCGGAAACCAAATCATGAATTGTGTGCTGAAGAATCGTGACGAGATGCGGGCGTAAGCATGAAGTAGCCAACGAGGATCGCAAGGCCAAGCGAAGCACGCAAAGCGCGGTCAAACTTGACGCTGACACATGAACGGCGACCGACGAATGATCGCGCGACACGTGGCGCTCACCGCCGCTAGGCCTTGAATCTATCTGCCTACCTCCTCACCTGTGCATCAACGCCACGAAAAGTCAACACCGCTCTCCTGCCACCCCTGCCTATGCATTTGAAAATTTGCGAGGGCCACCCATAATTGGGGACGATTCAGACACCTTCAGGACCTATACGCCTACGTGGGGATTTTATTTCATTCTCAATGTTTAGCTAAAGTTTACCACATCGATTTTATTTCTTTCCTCTTTTTCACCCATCCTGCTTTGACTCTCATCTTTTTGTTAGACTTTTACTTCGTCTCTTTACCGAGCACGTGAATTGAACCACACAAGTAAAATACCTAGGGCACCACATGTTTCTATTTTTTTTTTTTGTCTTTTACCCAATTAGATCATTAAAATAATGGATGGAAGGCTCCGATTTAATGGACTTACTCCGAGGGTCCACATTTCAAACACCATCACTGGAAAAGGGCACTCCGGTGTATGCATGATCATGTTCCTGCGAGACTGTTGTTTCAAAGTGGTTCGCAGATGTTGTTGTTAAACATCGCCATGTGATAAGTGTAATGGGAACAATGAGGGTGGATTCTGGGTTTGAGAGGAAGAGCAAGGGAGGGAGACGGCATAGGGAACCATTGTTGCCGCCATCCCTAGTAGTGTTCTGCCTGGCTGAGATTGAGAAATCCAAGCACAAGTACAAGTCCAATACCACCTGATGCCAAAGTTTCGTTCTACTTCCTTGTGGAACCACCGTGGTCGGTGGCACCATTGATACCAATGGTGGTCATTGCTCTAAGATGACCATCCTCTCTCTCTCTCTCTCTCTCTCTCTCTCTCTCTCTCAGTGCGCACGCGTGTGAGAAGCATCGCAACATGCGGGCACCTAATGGTTTACGATAGGGGTGAGCGGTTTCAGGTTCCACCTAGAACCTAGAACATATCATTGGGTAAAAGTTTCTCATTTTTTTGAATGTGGAACCTACCCATTGGAAGCTGGAACTTGAAACCTACCTTGTCACAAGTTCCGAAGTCTAACGAGTTTTTTTTTTATTTCATCAAAACAAAAATGAACGCCACAATACTGAACAAACTTATCATTCATCAAAGAGAATACAAAAGACTAGTTTTCTTGATATTACGGTTCAATAAATATAACTAAAATGAGAAGTCATTGTGTGAATCGATACTAGAGGTGAGCAGCTTCATGTTCTATATAGGTTCTATCAATGATAATAGGTTCCTCATTTTTTGGAACTTTAAACCTACCCTATTGAGATTCGAGGGTCGGTTCTAGAATCTATTCATATTCCACCTCTCAATTGTAGTAAATCATTACCTTTAATGATCACCGCTTACTGCTATAATCAACTAATCATAACTTATATTCAGGCACATAAAAAATATAAAATATTAACAAGTCATAAAATGAAAGCTCAGACTAGTGGTTCTAGATTATACACTCATCATCTAACTCCATGAAACACAGTAGGATCACGCGAATATGTAAATCAAGAAAAAACACTAAAAACTTATTTAGGTTTCAGGTTCTAGGTTTCACCTACCTAGAATCTGAAACCTACCCATCAAAATAGATTCTCCAATTTTTTGAACCTAAAACCTACTCTGCATATATTTGAACTTGAAACCTACAGGATTTTACTGGTCATGTTTTACGGTTTCAGGTAGAACCTGGAACCATTCCCACCCTTAGCTATCAATGTTGGCCATCAACTAAGTCTACCAAGATCTAATCTAGGTGGAAGTTTTCATATCGATCGAGATATAATTTAGGTGGATATCTTCACTCTTATGTCCTAGTGATACCACCTCCGAATGCTATTATAAGGACTTGCGATTGTAGTGGAATATTCGGGTCAAGTTAAAAACGACTGGGAGGGATCCAAAGTGGAGTCATTTTCTCAAAATAAGAGTCTGAAATGAACATTTTTTCAAATAAGGACATGAAGTGGTCAAATCGTTTCAAATAAGAGCATGAAGTGGCCAAATCGTCTCAAATAAGAACCTTTGGCCGGCTGGTGACTATTCTGTTACAGGAAAATGGGTCTTTCAGTCAAAAAAATTATAAGTATATGTTTTTTTTTTTTACTTTCTTTTTCTCTTCCTTTTCTTTTTCTTTTTCTTTTTTCTTTTTTCTTCTTCCCTCCCTAATCGTCACTGCGCTTGGCCGGCGACCTTCACAGGTGTCGGGCGAGGGCCACCCAGCCCTCGTCGGGCAAAGGTCGCCCTTGCCTGTGTCAGGTGAGGGTTGCCTCCCCTGGGCTAGACAGGCGAGGGCGAGGGTTGCCCTCGCCGGATCCGAGGATGGTCGCCCTAGCCTGCCCAGCCCAGGCTAGGCGATCCTCACTTGACGCCGGCGAGGGCAACCCTTGGCCTCGCCAGCCCAGGCAAGGGCAACCTTAGACACCTCTGTCGTCGATGGCTGGCAAAGGGACGAGAGGAAAAAAAAAGGAAAAAAAATGCAAAAAGTAAAAAATGAAAATACCTTTTAGCCGATGAGGTCAGGTCCTTATTTTAGACTGATATAGCTACTTCAAGCCCTTATTTAAAACAAAATTCACTTTATGCCATTATTTGAGAAAATGACGGCACTTCAGGTTCTTATTTGAGATAATGTCTATTTCGAGTTCTTATTTGAGAAAATGACTCCACTTCGGGCTCCTTTTTAAAATTTTTCCTAAATTATTGTGCACCGTTCGAGAACCCAATAAAGTATTCTTGTGCTTGATCCTGTATCTAGCGTTATAAAAATAGGATACAAGAAATCCAAAACATGTGTTATTCAACTCTACCTAACTTTTTTTGGTCAGAAAAGGGGGAAGAGCCCGAAAACTACATTTTTGCTGTCCTAATAAACAACCCTATCCGGCTTTATTTCTTGACAACCAAATACAAACTCCTTCTGCACTATTTCCCACTGGGTTCCTCTCTTTAGCCTGATTTTATATTGTGACAGTTTTCTATTGAGTGTTGCAACTGGTAACAATCATGATGAAATGATAAATTTAAATAAAATATTTTTTTGACACGAATAACGTCTTTCGTTATTATGATGCATGTTTGATCGAGTAAGTCGAAAATGATGTATACGATCATTGCGATCACAAAATCGAGACGGGGATCCTTTTTCTTCTTCACGAGAACCAACCACCATTAATATTGAATTCGGATATTTTCAATGTACAAGCAGACCGATTACAATTCGAAAGGATCAAATTCATTTCTTGAATAGATGACACGTGATTAATCTTAAGAAAAAGTCCAACGATCATGTCAGTTTGCAATTCAAATCACTGTGCTTCTTCCTCTAGGGGAGCCGATGTAGCATCAAGAAGAAAAGTCACCTCCTCAAAAATCCAAATCGAGCAAAATTAGCTATCAATCTTGAGAGCGACTTCCATTTGACCAATTCCTACCCCCCATCACCCAGCAAAACTCAGGGTGGATCCATGCCGCGTTGGGACCATTTATCGATTTAATATCATCTTTTCAGTCGTGTCCCACAAGCTAATTAGCTAGAATTGATCTATTAACTCCTCGGAGAATGAACTCACCATGCACCGTTATCAAAAGTTACAGGACGAAATTGAAAAAATCGAAAAATTTAGGATTGAACTGACATCCGTACAACAGATTCGGGATTGATCGTGTAATTTTCCCAACAGTATCGTGACTTATTATCGATTTCAACCATGTCCTTTCAACCGTACCCTCCGAAACAACTAGCTAGAAGCCATTTTACTATACATCGCTCCCTAAAGAAATGATTTATTAGACATGGCCACCAAAGCATCGCTTCTTTTTTCAAATGCACGATCAGCACTTACATTCTCGTATATAAATACAAACTACAAAAGCAAAGTAAAGTAAAGTGATGGGAGAGACTGGAGTCAACCACGCTATCACCTAACCCCATGTACATGATCTTTTCATTATGACTTCTTGACTTGAGCGTACCCATGTACATTATCTCTCCTATTATTGTTTAGTTAATTGGGCCAATGTCTTCATGTGTCATAAGTTGGCTAATCAGATCAAATCCCATCGAAGCCTCTTTGCCCTGTTAATTGCTCTCCTTTAATAAGCAGTTTTTACAGGGCAAGCTTAGCAAATTGCTGAGGTGAGAGCCGGATTTTGCGATGAATTTGCAAATAGTTTGCTTTCGCTCGATACGTCGGACCAGCGAAAAAGACCGATTCATCAACAAGAAAGAGAATTCAACTCGAGATTCGTTGATAATTAGACCTGCCCTTTTCTCATGTTGTTGATGTTTAGCTTGCTCTTTACTTTGGGCGACTTAAAAATGCCGAAAATAGAGCTTTGGTAGAAAGTAAACCGTGCTTGTTAACTTAACAATGTTGCGTAATTGAAAGCGAGATCGAATTCTTTGGAAGAATAACTATCAAGATCCATCTCGAGATAACATCAAGAGAAATAATACCATTGCTCTAGAAACAGCTCATTTTGAACAATGATGCAACTGATTTTATATGGAACGACGAGTGGAATTTCGCTGTCGTTCGTCAGTGACAAGTCCAGTATGGATCGGTCATTAGAACCCTTATCATCGAAGGTGCTGAATATAGGAAACGATGCCGATATGGGGAATTGAGTGCTGAGATTATATTAACTAAACTCAAATGATCTTTCCTACTAAAATCATATGACTAATCACTCACCAATTACATATGCTGTGGCTATCCATACGAAGTCCTGAAATATATACTCTTTCTCCAGATGACATTAACATTGCATAATCTTCATTTCGAGCGCCCAACATAATATCAGCAGCCTAGTACATAGGATAAGGACAGAAAGGAAGAAACAAAAAGCGCTATCGATCTTGATCAGATGAGTTTCCACGAGTCCAGAGTGGGAAAGCACGCATACGAGTCAAAGCCCAGCCCACCGGCGGCGCCCCCCTCCGCCACCGCCGCCGCCGGGAAACAGAGCGGGCCCTCGGCACCACCGCTTCCGACGCCACCGACCAAGAACGACGGCGGCGTGTCCAGATTCGGCAGCAGGCCTCCGCCGACGGGGAAACGGCAACCGGCCCTCTGCTGCGGCTGCCGCTCCGGCCTCGTCAAAGGCGGGGCGAGGCCGTGGGGCCCGCCGAGCTTGACGCCGGTCACCTGCTGCACCATCCGGCGGAAGTTGGCAGCGTCCGCCGCGATGAACGTCGTCTGGGACCGGTTCGAGGACCGCGACTTGCGCTTCTTGCGGGAAGGGCCCGCGGCCCGGGGTCGCTTCCGCGCCGCCGTCTCCGGGTCGAAGCTGGAGGCGGGCGCCGTCGCTTCGGGGTCGAAGAAGAAGGCGCCCCCGCCCGGCGTCGCGGCGGCGAGCGCTTGGGGCTCGGAGAGGGATCGGAGGAGGGACTTGGTGAGGGCCTCGGCGTCGCAGGAGAGGACCCAGCCGGGGTCGACGGACGGGGGGGAGGAGGAGGGGGGCCGGAAGCCGGGGGCGTCGAGGCTCGCGATGGGGTCAGACGAAGACGCCATATCTTCTTGCGTTTCTCTCTGGTCAGACTCGGAGCATGAAAGGAACAGATGTGAGAGAGAGACAGAGAGAGAGAGAGAAAAGACTCTCAGAGCATTTCCAAGAAGAGATATTGATCCGGGGATGGTGAGATGGGAGTGAAGAGGGTCAGGTAAGAAGAAGAAGAAGAAGCAAGGTCTCTGGTTCTCTCTCTCTCTCTCGCTGTCATCAGAAGAAGATGGAGAAGAAGAAGGAGATGATGATGCAGAAGATGGAGGAGAGAGGCTGGAGCTGGGACTTGTGACTTGATGTGGAATTTAAACAGGCGACTCTGCAGAGAGAGAGAGAGAGAGGGGGAGCGATACGTGTCGCTTTCTTTGTCTGTGTTATTGCTTTATTTCTTTTTCTTTTTGGCAAAATTACATAATTCGACTTTTATATATAGTACAAAAGAGGGAAAAATTCCAATTAAGCACCCCAAGTGAGGTCAAATTCTCAAAAAGAGGTCTAAAGTGAACATTGTATTAAATAAGGGTTTGAAGTGTTCAATCAATCTTAAATAAGGATCCGAAGTACCCAGAAAGTCTTAAATAAGGACCTGGGTTTCAAGCCGGCCAAAATACCTGTCGACCGACGAAAAAGTTACTGTTTCGGCACCAAAATAGCAACTTTTTTTTTTTGTTTTTTCTTTTATGTTTTTTTATTTAATTTTTCCTTTTCTTTTTTTTCTTTTCTTCCTCCGCCCTCGCCGGCGTCGGGCGAGGGCTACCCTGGCCTGGGCTGGGCGAGGTCGCCCTCACCGGCGTCAGTGAGGGAGACCTCACCCAGCCCAAGCGAGGGCGACCCTAGCCCGACGCCGGCAATGGCTGCCTTGCCTAAGGCCGACGAGGGCGACCTCCCCCAGCCTAGGCGAGGGCGGCCCTCGCCCGATGCCTGAGGCCGGCGAAGGAAGAAAAGAAAAAAAAAAAGGAAAAACAAAAAAAATTAAAAAGCTACTGTTTCTGTGTCAGAACAATAACTTTCTCGCCGGCCGGGGACCCAGGTCCTTATTTGAGACTTTTTAGGCACTTCGGGTCTTTATTTGAGACTGATTGAGCACTTCGTGCCCTTATTTAACATAATATTCACTTTGAGTCCCTTTTTGAGAATTTGACCCCACTTGGGGTCCTTAATTGGAATTTTCCCTACAAAAAATTCTGAGGCTCGTCATCTCTGCAAATTTCTATTGGACTTTGACCACTCGATAGGGTATGGAAATTCTTAGGGTGTGCATAGAATGCATTTCGGAATAAAAATTCTATTCCAGAATGTTTTTAGAACAGAATGTCGTTTGTTAAAAAATTTCTAGAATGCATTCTTATGCGGTTTTTACATTCTGAAATAAAAATGCGTGTGATAAAAATACTTAATTTCAAAATGCATTCTTGATTCCAAAATGAGTTTTTGGCAAGAAAAAGAGAAGTTACTTTTTGTAGCTTCTTGATTTCGGAATGCATTCTCCCTATTTTCTCATAATTTTTTTTCAGAAAATGCATAAAAATTGAAAAATTCTAGAAAAATTCATAAAAATTTCCAGAAAATGGCTTAAAAAGAGTCAGATTTCGGGAAAATATGAAATTTGGTGAATTTAAAAAAAATAAAAATTTCAAAAATTTCAAAACTTCATATAATAGCTTAAAATACATGTGGCCACCCACTTTGAATGAAATTTAAATTTTTTGAGGTACCCAAAAAAAATCAAAAATTTCAAAACTTCACAAAATGACTTAAAATACTTGTGGCCACCTACTTTGAGTGAAATTTAAATTTTTTGAGGAACCCAAAAAAAAAGAAAAATAAAATAAAAATAAAAATTTTCAAAACTTCACAAAATGGCATAAATTACCTGTGGCCACCCATTTTGAGTGAAATTTAAATTTTTTAAGGAGCCTCAAAAAAAAATTTCAAAACTTCACAGAATGGCTTAGAATACTTATAGCCAGCCACTTTGAGTAAAATTTAAATTTTTTTAGGTGCCCAAAAATATAAAACAATTAAAAACTTCATAAAATGGCTTAGAATACCTGTGGTCACCCACTTTAAGTGAAATTTAAATATTTTAGGTGCCCAAAAAAATTAAAAAAATAAAAAATTTCAGAACTTTAAAGAATGGCTTATAATACGTGTGGTCACTCACTTTGAGTAAAATTTAAATTTTTTTAGGTGCAAAAAATATCAACAAATCAAAATAGATTTTTGTTTCAGAAATTAATTTTTGGAGCAGAATTAATCATGTTTTACCAAATAAATTTCTCCTTCATAAATCAATTTTTGCCAAGAATTTGATTTCTGAAGCAGAATGATTACCATTCGCACCCTTAGTATTAGCATATTCAAATCCGATTCTTTGATACGTGATTACTTTATATAGCACACTCAGACGAAGAAGTTATGTGCGATTAAATAGACTTCAGTGGATTGTGCTCTTCTCTTACTCAATATGTGTCATTAGCGTTCTCTTTGAAATTTATTATTGTTGCACTCAAGGCACGTTACAAATGATACGTTGTTGACTTCATGAGTAGAGTCTTTTTTGGCGTATCAATAGTGAAATTTTTTATCGGAGGAAAGAAGAGCGCAATCTAGTGAAGTCTATTTAATCGCATGTGGAGCAAACACGGCGACCCCATGCACCGATGTGAATTCCATATTTATAATTCGATGTTTCCATCTATCAAGACTATTCATGATGAGTATTTCTTTATGTACAGACTATGTAGTTCTCCATCTTCGATTTGAGAAAACTTCACTCTATCATTCTTTCCATTGGTGCATCACAAATATAAACATCGCCCCCGATGTTACATTTTAGTTTAAGTGGAAGACCCCGTCACGATTGACATCGCGGTTTTCGAATTTTATAAAAATATGATCTACAGAAATGGAATTGTCCTGTCCTAGCCCGATCAAACCTTACATTGATCCAAACGAATTCTTAAATCG
Source organism: Syzygium aqueum (assembly GCA_031216185.1). NCBI lineage: Eukaryota > Viridiplantae > Streptophyta > Magnoliopsida > Myrtales > Myrtaceae > Syzygium > Syzygium aqueum. The sequence continues at coordinate 22,138,888 of CM062231.1, forward strand.
ACAAATAGTCGGTGAAGGTGAGACCCGCATGATTATTATTTCGTCCTTTCGTCTCGACCCCAATTATCTCCTCCCATTATTTAATCCTAACCCAAAGTGGACGCTCGATAGTCAACATTGTCCTCCCCGTGGCATTAGTAAAAAATCTCTGGAAACTCCAAATTTTTTAGAGGGGTCTTTTTTTCTCATTACCCTTTTCGGAAAAAGAAAATGTTATTTTCGGGAAAAGGGTCCTCCCTCGAACTTAATGATCGAAATTCACACTGCCACTTCGCACGCTTGGTCATATTATATGTGATGTAATTACTCCATAATGATGATTAATGCAGCGCGAATGGAATCTTACCTAAATTATTCCCGAGGGCTCCGGCGTTCCCGATTCATCCGGACAACTTGCTCGAGATTTCGAATTGAAAACTCAGGAAAGCCTTGCTGCCAAATTGGCCAATAATAATGAGTCTGAGGTCATGAGGATTGACTATGGCGGGGGGAGGATTGCATTTGAATTGACTGACGGCCGGCCAAAAGTCCTCCCCACACAGTACGATCAGCTGTGTATGAATCCTTGTTTGTCGTATGTCTAAGGTTGACTCATCGAACGTTTGTCTGTGCCATGCCCCGATTCAACTGCTGTTTTTTTTCTTCTTTTAATTCTCCCGTCAGAAGTGCGGAAGCATAAAGAAAGGAAACGAAACGGAAAGCAAAGAAAAATATGGGGGAGCGTTTGTCTTTACTCTTTACTGGTACACCGACTAGTGCAACTTAGAGGGCTGGTAATTTTACGTCGGTCGCGCTTTTGCTCCTTTGGAAAAATTCTTGACTCGCTATGTCCCGAAGATGTGTTCATAATATGTCTTGTACGAATGTGATTTTACTTTACTCGATGGTTTAAGTTTTGGGGTTTGACGATCTCACGTGGCATCGGAACGCTCGTAAAAAAAAAATTTCAAGTCTTGGCACCCCTCTTAAAACTCTTTATTTGTAGTGGGTTCGTATTGACTTACTCGCAATTCAAGAGTCATGCTCATTTCACAAGATTGAGCTGAGTCGAACACTTGTAAGGAGGTGACTTTATTACAGGAGAGAGTGCTTAGTGCAATTTCATGTTACTTAAAGACGTGATCATAACTCTCTTATTTATGTGTACTCTCGTGCACTTAAAAAATTAAAAGTTTGGGTTGAATTTTTTACCATAAGTGGAGAAATTCACGTACATGGCCATTTTGATCCAAATTATGAACGATGATGGAAATTATGACATCCTGAATGGTTATGTTTTCCTTCAATATGGGGATTTTCTCCCACCAGCCCTCTCTTTTTTTTTTTGTGGGCATGTCTCCGAATTTCCACATCGAGATAACTCAACACCACATTTCATCAGAATCCTGCCATATGACGATCCAACGTTATCAAGAAAAAACTCTTATCCTTTCGTCTAGAATACACTATCAGATATTGCTAGGCCCTTGGCATGGTGGCAAAGGGTTTGATGGCCGGGATTGTTTAGCTCTGAGTACCGGGTTCAAAAGCCTCAAAAAAAGGATAAACCTCCTATATTATGGTTAAATTTTAGTTGCCTTAGTGATGGAAATGTTCAGATTAGAAGACGTGGACATCATCATATGTTTGATTGGTAAGATGTAGGAGTAAATCCAAATGAAACTTGTCGAGAGAGTAAAAGGCAAGCAAGATGGGCAAATTAAGGGGGTAAAGATAAAGAAATTCGTCTAAAGTAACTTCAAGAAAGATATAATAAAAGAATATGAGTGGATAGAGAAAAGGAGGAAGAAGAAGAAGGGAGGGTAGCGGATAAGAATCCAACGGCGGGAAGTGGTCCACCGTCAAATCCCTCGTGTACGCATCCGAGGGAGATAAGATCCGTAAAAGGATACGAAAGGGACACCCCCGTTTCTAGAAGGCGTATCTCGGAATCTTTTGAAGAGGTCAGAGCGCCAGCGGTGACATCATGGGTCACGTCGCATTATTTAAGGAGGTCGCTCCCAGATTTTTCTTCTTTCCCCTAACTTTTTTTTTTTTGGTATTAATTTATGGTCGTGTTTCGTTGGAATAATATCACAAATAATATTTAAACTTTTGCAAAACAGGTTATTCGATTTTCGAAATTTTAATTTGTTCAATACAGCTTATGAGCTTTACTCCGATACGTAACGTGGTCCATGAACTGTTAATCTGTTCGATGTGATCCATGAATTTTTGGCGAATATTTAATTTAGTCCTCAAAATATATAAAAATATTTTTTTGGTAAGGTAAGAAAAAATATATAAAAATGTTTTTTTTGGTATGGTATAAAAATGTTTCGGTGTTGTTATTCTATTAATTTAAGTTCATGGACAACGTTGACCATTTTTATATAGTTCGAGGTTTAAATTGAACATGCACAGAAAGTTTAGGAATAACATAAGATATTTTCATATAATTCACGGACTAAATCGAACGTTCACCAAATGTTTGGGGGATAACATTGAATATTTTCATATGGTTGAGGAACTAAATTAAACATGCACAAAAATTTTATGGATCACATTAAACGAATTAAAAACTTAAGGATCACATTGCAGATTGGGTCAAAGTTCAAGGATCATTTATGTTATTTTTCCAATTTTGATTTATGGATAAGGCTTCATCGAGGTGCATTGTGAAGGCATTAAGCATAAAATAGAAACCATAGATTGGTATACATTGGTGGATAACTATTTATTGTCTTAAGTTTTTTTAGTGAAAATGGTTCCGACTGAATTTATCATTAGGTTAAAATTTGGGCTCTTTCTTGACGGATCTCTCCGATTATCGGGCTTTTACTGTGTGTCTATCTATGCTTATTTCCATCGGTGCTTTTCATTTTGATGATCTATTTAGCTGATTGTTGATTTCACGATATTGAATGCGCTTTGAGCAATGAAGCACAACATCCTAGTTAGGAGCACGGTAGCGAAAAATGGAAGAAAAAGGGCTCATCGCAAGGAGAATGATCAATCTCTTACCATCTAGAGTCTCATATATCGGACTTTAGAGCAGAGACTCGATAGCTAATATAAAATGTTGCCATAAAAGCTTATTATTTCATGCCAATCACTATTCATCAACACAATAATGGGGCACTATAGTGAGAATCTACGATAATATAGAATTTTTAGAAACATCCAAGCTTTAAATTGACTTTTCTTTTTCTTGGAAAATAAATACTACACTAATAATTAAACAAGTATAGGAAATAGGAATACAATCAACATAGGGTACAAAATAACATAGCTAATGCATTGGTCGAGTTGCTATGTAGAACAAGTCAACCGGGTGCGGTATAACCAATGCAAAGGATACTTTCTCGTCGTCATACTTTGACTTCTCCCCACGAAACCAAGTTGCAAGTTGCTCATAATACAATTATTTCGCAGAAGTAATTGAAATTGCATTATACATTCATTGTTTGCGCATGAAAAGTTATCGCGGGTTATTTCGTAGCCGAGTGTTTCGCCGGAAATGCTCCCGCTACGAAATATAATTCACCGAAAGTTATTTTTCGATTCTTAATAAGAGGAGACTGGGTTCTGTGATTAATTCCGGGCAGGAGATATCTAGACGTGAACAAAGAGCTTGTTTATTTTGATTAGCAACACAAGTTTACCGTGACAAAATTTGGCTAATAAAACTTTGAACTTTATAAACAATTCAGGCAGATCCGTTCAGCTACTGACTGGTGTCATAACGTAGAGAACTACAGCTCTGGAAACTAAAAATGCAATACTGGAGAGTAAAGATAATCGAAAGATAACATTTTGATGTGTATTCACAAGAGGGTTTTCCGGTTGTCGGGTAATATTTATACCGTGGGTCTAATAACCGCATTCTGACACCATATTCAATAACCACCATTGATCTCACCTTTGCCGGTCATCTAATAACATTCGTCCATTAACTGTCATTGATCTTATCTTTTCGTCCTAACACTTGCCATTTCTATGCGATAACCGTCATCGATCTCTTTCTTGTCTTGACATATGTCTTTCCATGTACGATAATAATCATCGATCTTATTTTGGTCTTGACACCTGTCCTCTCTTATGCGACAACCGTCATTGATCTCCTTTCGTCTTGACACCTATCAATTCCCATGCGATAACTGTCATCGATCTCTTTTTCGTCTTGACACCTGTCCTTCCTCCTTTTCTCGTCGACAGCTTCAATGACTCGGGCTCCATATAGCAGTTTTCATTGACGACCTTCAGTACGAAAGCTTAGGTGGCACTTGCTTATTCTATGATTCATCAACGACCTTTGGTTCGAAAGCTCAAGTAGCACTTGCTTCTTCTACAATTTCAATCTTTTCAATTTGAAATTCTAAAATTTCTCGCCAGGATATTCCAATGCTTGCTAGCTGTTTGCTTACATAAACAATCCTTTATGGGTTACGTCACTCCTGCACAACCTTCGCGCATTTGTCTCTGCTACTTTATTTATTTTTGCTGTGGACAACCTAATTAGTTATAGGTGTCAACACCGCGTTACATCCTATGCCGTTGAGGCATTGACATGGGGAATTAAGTTAATAGGCACACGTACTTTTTCATAATTGAAACACATTGCAGTTGATCTTAAAGAAGTGTAATTGACTTACGATAGCTTTAGTATTTTACTACTTTTGGCGCACAACGTTTTGCCAGCGGATATTTCTTTCTTTGGGTAGTACTTAACTTTCATTCAAGAAGTCGTTTACTCAATTTAAAATGCAAACGCGCTGCTCATTTATACTTTAAAAATTGCATATTTTGAGTTTGAAGCTTACTATATATTGAGTACAATAGCAAATTCTCCTCATTTCATGTCAAATGTAATTACAATAGGGCTCCGTCTGTCTCGTGGAAAATGAACAATTTAAAAATCATTTTCCTAAACGCGATTGCTTACAAAATGAATGAATAGAAAATATCTTCATCATTCATGAAAATGTTTAAACATAAATTATCGTTAATAATGAAAATATTTTCAATCGAGTAATTATTTCAAACGATATAAACCATTATTTTTAAGGAAAAAAAGGTTTTTCAAATCACTGTTTTATGCGAAACTAACGGGGCCAAAGATCCAATTGATTTCGCCCACACCTTGGAAGAATGCGAGCATTTTCATATTGGGCCATGATGGGCCCAATAAGACGATCGTCGACCCCGGCCTGATCCCCGAACCGGGCCGGGCCAGCCGGAAATACGGCGCAGAGGAGGTCTGTTTGTCCAGGCGATTAAACATGTCCTCCCACCGGAATAGCGCCCTCATCCGCCGCGAAGAGGACAGCCGCGAACGCCGACTCTGCGCGATCAAGCGGGGGAGGGAACGGAAGGAAGAAGGAAGGAACGCCCTTTCCACCGCTCGACGATCCGGCGTGCGGAGTTCAGGTAACTCGTCCTCTTCATTCAGCTCTCGTTCCCTTCGTCGGAGCACTTGCTGCGGCGACTCGCGATTTCGGCTTTGTGTCGCGAGGCTCTGGTTCGTAGCACGCTTGGCGAATGGCGAGGAATCGGTTCTCGTCGACCTGATTATCGCGCGTTGATTGATGTGATCGGGCGCGAAATCCAGCATGGGATAGGGTTTAGGAGCATCTGTGGCGGCTGAAGACCGAGTTCTCAGCGAAAGGAGTTGAGTGCGATTTTTGCGTTTTTCACGAAACTTTGAAGTCGGTGCATTTTGTAGAAGCACGATGAGGGAGAAAGTCGAGGCTTTGCCATGGGTTTGTGTAGTACTACTGTTGTTGTTGTATGTCGGGGAGCTCGGCTGCATAACTATCGAGTTTGAAGAGATGAAGAGTCCTCCTCGTTAGGAGGCCATGAAATGTGGGGCTGAGTCTCAGGTAGAGTGTGCTCTAGGAGAGACAGGTGCGCGCCTTTGCTTGGACGGAGACTGCGAATTCAGGTTGCGGTTTAGGGAGGTTTTCCCGGGCGTGCTTTTTTTCGCAACTGGTCTCTTCCTATGTTGTCTGAACCTAGGAAATTTGGCAAGTTAGGCCGTGACGATGATATTTCAGCACGATGCTCCTCTCTTCCCCCTGGTGTTCTACCAAATTTCGTAGTTTTGATCACGATGCGATTAGCATTTGCTCAAGTTATTTTCTTTTTCATTGATGTTTTCTTTGTTTGGAGTGCTTTGCTCCCACCATTGTTATTGTTGCTGAAGAGCTATCACGATACTAAACGGGTGCTTACAGCTTATTTTCTCCCTCGTGCAACTCAGGTGCTCTGTGGTTATCGTCACTGTTGTTTGACCATCAGCAACATCTTCAGCATCTCTTTTCTTGGCAATATCTTTTGGTTTGAGTGTACATTTGACTGAAGCGGTGCTTACCATGAATAACTATAATGCTCAGCCGCACCCTCCAGGAGTTCAATCATCTACTCAATATCCACCTAACCAACCTCCTTGGCCATCCACTTCATCTCCTTCTTATCATTCTGAGAATGCCGTGGGACCTCACTATCAATTTGGCGGATTTGGAAACCACTCGTTGCCTCGTTCTTCTAATTTTGTTCAAAACACAAACACTCAAAGCTTTTATCCTTATGCTGCAACACCTCAGGCTAATTTTGCTCAATATCCTCCAAATATGTCGGGCCAGAACCCTTATGGAATTCAACATGTCAGTGAATCTCACTCTAACATCCTTGCCGATCCAAATTTAACTCTTAAATCCTATGGATCTTTATATCCAGACGGTTCTGTTCACAGTGTGGTCCCAAGCCCTGTTGTTCACTGTAATTCTTCATTCCATAGTAGTCAATCCGTTGGCGAACAAACTTCACATCTGCCAACGCAAAGTCCTGTAGTTTACATGGAAGTGCAACAGAAAATGAATTCTGGGGAAGTAAATCACTGTCAGACCAGTGAAGTTAGGACTGCTCAAGAGGTCAATGCTCAGCAAGGTGACTCATTGTCTTCGATGTCGAATGGCCCTGAAGAGCAGGTGCCTGAAAAACTAAATTTGAAGGTTGCGGAGATACCCCAGCATATGGATAGTTCAAAGCGTCAAGAGACAGGCTCGGTGGATGCAAAGATCGAGAGGTATGATGATACCATGTTCTCAGTTACTCAAGACTCTGGTTTGAAAAATCTCTCTGAAGAATCCAACAGACCGCCAGATAATGCTAGTGCATCTCCTGCCCATGCCAGCAATTTTATTGAAAGTGCTCAGGATATTGAGACTGCCGCTCAAAATGCAGTGTTCCAAGAACAAGTATATATATTTTTCCGTTCATTATTGTTTTTTTGTTTCATGTTTGACTTTTTCTCCCTGTTTGCATCTTCTTTATTCTTACGGAGCATTGTCGTGATCGAATTTCAGGAAGTTGCTACTCGAAATGTTATACGCAATCAAAGGTGAGCACTCAGCACAACGAGATATCTAAATTATAAACTCAAAACTGTTCTGCAGCTAACCTTCTGTTTATTTAGAGAGGCGAATGTTGCGACTCGACCTCCTGATGATGATGCAGACATCTTCAAAGAACGTCGTGACCCCAATGCCTTAAAAGTATGCAATATTTCAAGACTTTGTTGTAGATATCTTTTATCTATCAAAAGGAAATTCAAGATTCTGTATCATCTATCTATCATATTTTGGTTATTTGGCCAGCACCTACTTGCGTTATTTTTTGTTGTGCACCATCATCATCTTTGAACAAATGTGAATGTGTCAGGAACATTTACTGAGGATGGCATCTGAGCATCGTGCAGAGATGGCTTTAAAGCGGGGGAAGGCTTCCTCTCCTGAAAATGGTAGACAATTTTGTCTTTCGTTTTTGGTTAAGATGTTCTATATTTTTCCTTTTTCTTATAGTAGAGAGTTTCCATTTCATCTTTCTACTATTTGAAGCTCCACAAAGGCACTCTCCGCAGCATAAACAGAGTTTCACGTCTGTGCTTGTCTGAATAATACATGTTTGTTTATGAAAAGAGTTGGCATAGACAGAGTGAGAACTAAGAGGTAGTGAACATGGGAGTTAAGGAAGAGTGGGATGGAAAAGGAAGCTATTGTATCTTCCTTTTCTTTTGGCAAATGAAACATTTGGTTGAGACCTGCATTTGGCTTTTTTTATCCGGATAAGTTTGGCCATCTAGGTTCATATGGATATGCACAGTACCCTTGTTTGAAGTGCCCTCAACCTTGAGGTTCTACTCAAGACAGGAAGAGAAATTAAACCCTAAAGTAGATAATTGATGTGAAGGCCAGTCCTGTTAATTAGCTGCTTGCTTGGGTTTGTATTTATCTGATGCTGTTTCGTCTGTTTATGGGACAAACGTCAAATTACATACTCTGATTAAAAATTCTCAAAGGTATATGAGGATCAATATGATTGAATTGATCTCTTTGTATTAGTTACAATCATTCAGCTGGTTGGTACCAATTGTAACTGTTGAATATAGATCGACTTCTGATTAAGTTATCTTTCGATGATGACCTGAAATCTCATTTTTTCTTGTCCACTTAGAAAAGAGACACGGCGTGAATTATCATAGTATAGGCATGTTGACTTGGTAATGTTTATCCTTGTATTTAAGAGTTATGAACCATGGATTACAGGTAATTTAGAAATTGGAAATGGATATGGTGTACCTGGAGGAGGGGCTTATGCTGTTGCTGCAAGGCCCGATGTTACTATGCCCAGTAAGATTAAACAGCCTATACTTTTCAAGTGCAATTCTTTTTTTTATGCTGAAGCTGGTCACATCTCTCTTTCTTCTGATGCTTCAGGACGTGTTGGGAATGAAGAATTGTCTGCTGCAAAAGAATTGCCAGAGTATCTTGAGCAGAAATTGAAAGCACGTGGCATATTAAAGGATAATAAGGCCGATAAGGATCCTGTTGCAGCTGTGAATGTAGGCTGCTGTTACTCGTAGAGTTCTTTTAGTATTTCCATTTTCACTTGTTTGCGGATGGAGAATTTTATATGCTTGTCCCTTTGATATTGTTTCTTTTCTTTCTGCATGTCTTTGTTGGTTGAGTGTATTGGAGTTGTCTATTTTTAATGATGTAAGATGCCTAGATAAGTTCTGGATTTGCATCTTCTGTTTTCAAATATATTCTGTTGCATATACTCAAACAGGTAACGATTTCTTTTAACATTTTTTTTTTAATTTTCTCTTTCAGAAGTTGGACATACAGTCAGCTCAGACCTCGCGGAGTGGAAGGTTGCCTCCTGGATGGGTGGGTAACAGCTAACCTGTTCATATCCTCTCTTTTGTGATCATTTGTGTAAATCAAGAGCTAAGAAGCATGTTCAATGCACAGAGAATTTAGTTGTAGGATAAACTAGGCAGTGGTTACAAGCACAAACTATTGAGTGCAGATTGTAATTATTGTAAGTACAGCATGACATTTTTTCTCTTTTCTGATTGGCCATAGTGTATTAGAAATAGGAAAAACGCGTGTGTTCAAATAATTACTGTGAATGATCCATGATTTGGCAGAAGTCTCTTACATCTCATGATTAAAGCTCTTGCATTATCAGGTGTTTTGGACAATTGTGCCAGCCTTTGGCACGTTGTTGTCGACATATATGCCTGAGACTTTTAAAACTGATTCCCTGAATCTGATGAATATTTATGTGTGAATGCCAAACGCTAGACGGAGGTCTTCTAGAATGTTCTGTGGTCTTTGTGGACTCTACAGTAATCTGCTCCCCATGCTTACACGGATGTTTCCGAGATCACTGGTAAAGATCTCCTAGTGTTGATAAAATGCATGCATGTATCCACATCCACCAGAGGTTATTTTCTTCTAGTCAGCATGTTTGACAGACATCAAATGCCACATAATGTCAACAAAGGTGTAGGTCATGTATAAACAGCTCAAGAGTGAAAGCTAGCAAGGTGAAAATGATTCAATGGAGTAAATGTGTTACAACAATTTTTTGCTGCTAGACTAGAATGTTTTTGTTTGGATTGAGAAAACCCTATTATTTCTGAGGACACTGATCGGCATTGCTGATTCATAATCTCTAAGAGTTTGAGGATCGTTCATGTAATGTTGATTTGTCCTCTATTCATGAAAAAAAATTATAGTATGTAAATTCAATCAGTATAATCTCAGATTCGAAAAGACTCAGTTGACTGCATTTTGGCTTATCGTCATTTCCATCTATTTCCCTGTTTGATGGGTGTTTGGCATAGAGTTATAGACTACTCTAAAATCACTGCATTTTATGTAAAACTGGAAAAAGATGCAGCAGAAAGATGTTTCTGTTCTTTCTCGTTCTTCAAAAATTTTTGATTTTGGAGTTGTAATCTTCTTAGAAGTTTCTGATTCCGCTAATTACTCACTAATTTGTGTAGATTGAGGCTAGAGACCCAGCAACTGGTGCTCCATACTATTATAATCAAAGCACTGGGAAGAGTCAGTGGGAAATTCCTCAACAAACTTCTTCTGCTGGCCACTCTCCATCATCATTTTCTCTTCCAGAAAATTGGATTGAGGCATTGGATGAGGCGACAGGTACTTCACAAAGTCATCTGACTGTCAACTTGTGGGTTCCTGATTGATATGGATCCGTAAAGATTTGGTCCCATCACACAATTTTTAGTTAGTCATTGCTCATGTCATCTTGATCTTGCCAAAGAGAGAAAGGAGGAGGGGGTGGGGGGTGGAGTGATGCCCTGATGCACATTCCTTTCTGTGTAATTTCTATACCCAATGGTGGAAGTATCAAAGTGGGCAAATAGTTAGTAATATGTTCATTCTGCTCACAAATTTAGATTACAATTGGATACAATATTGTGTTGCGCTAGCTTTTCTCTTATCAGTCACCATGCATGGGTTAGATTCGTGCCCTGTAAATAAATGTGTTGGCGTGCAAACATTTGTAAATCAGGTTGCCAGTTACCATTGTTTTCAGATTAAGCGAATCTTTCTTTACAGGTCATAAATACTATTATAATACGGCGACACATGTATCACAATGGGAGCATCCTAGTTCATCTCAGCTGGTTGCTTCACATTATGATACAAGCTCGGTGTCTCAAAGTGCAGCTAACAATAATTGTGACGACGAGTCATCTCATCCGACAAGATGCATGGAATGCGGTGGCTGGGGACTGGGTCTTGTGCAGTCTTGGGGATACTGCAACCATTGCACTCGGTAATACAAAGTTCATGATCACTGTAATTATTGTGATCTTGCTTTCATTATGTTATACTGCTGGAGGAAAAAGGTTACTTTTGAAGAGAGCCTATGGGGCAAGTTTACTGATGTGGTTTGAAAAGAGCAACACATTTCTCTCCAACTTCACCCCTTTCTTGACTCATTTGACCATCTTCAACTGCAATCTGCTAGCTGGGAGCTCATTCGATGGGACTTTAGGAAACAAAATTGCTGCTTTTATAGTTCAACACTCTACTGAATGTTGTTGACAGCTAAGACTATCTGTTAATCTATCTTCTGTGGGAGCTGTCTAACTGTAAGTAAGGCTCCTTTGTTAATAGTTGGAAGGAAAATGCATTAACTGAATAAAACCTACAAGTGATATATCAGTTTTTCTATGGAGACCTCATAGTTCCACAGTTTCTCTTGAAAGTTCCGATATGTGATCCTCTTGAATGATGGCGTCTCTGACTGCTTTGAAGAGACCAGTCCTTTTTAAGTGTGGATGCTATTATGCTATTGAAACCAAGGTGTGGCCTATTGGTGCCTGCATAAGAGTACTTGAGGGTCTTGGAAAATTTCTCTGCACTCCTTTGAAACTTTTACAAGTAGTCCTGTGCTGTGCTCTTGTTTTACTTATCTGGAGTGCTAGCTCATTCTTCCTACTTATGTCTATTCTTTTCAAATGCATCAGTCCAAGCACACAGTTTGCTGACATACCGTATGCAACTGTACTTTCTACGTCAAGTTTGAAATGAAATTTCTCTATATTGTGTGAACTGCAGAGTTCTTAATCTTCCTCAGAGCCAGTACATATCAAGCATTTCATATAACTATCAGCAGATCAGCGTTAATGCAAAAGGAGAAGATACTGAGAGAAAGTCCTCCAAGGACAGGTAATTCGAAATTGGTAGACAAGCTGTGACTGATGCTTGTGATAGTTGCATCATGTTTATACTGCTATTGAACCTTCCCCTTTCTTCCGAGCCGGGGCGCCAAACAGATTGTTTGTCATTCTTGTGCGAATGAACTTAAGCTCGTGAAACAGTATCACATGGTTAAGAAAATGAACCTCACTACGTCAATTGAAGCTACATATTATTCCCTGAGGATTTTTGTTACGTATACTCTGCGAATAACATCATATGCTGTCATGATGAGGATATCTTTCCAGTCTCTAGGTTTCACTATGGCATAACATCAAATTATCTGGAGTTCTTTTTTTAGATGCATGTGGGCCCACAAAACCCCCCTTCCCCACCCCCCCTCCCCCCCCTTCTTATCAATATTCGTATTGTACATTGGTGTTCTTCTAGCATTATGTTAGCTGTAGTTTTGGCGTCCATAGGCTTGAATGACAATGTATAAGCAGCTCTTATGACTTCATGAAATTCATGTAAATGTTGTTTCACCGGAAAAGTAACCAACACCAATTTGGACTCTCAGGTCTGGCTGGAGACCTCCTATAGGAAAGAAAAATAAAAAAGATAGCAGGAAACGTGCCTTTTCTGAGGATGATGAGTTGGATCCCATGGACCCAAGTTCTTACTCAGATGCTCCGCGTGGAGGATGGTATGTGTTACATTGGTTTTACTGCTGCTTTATGTCCAAAAATGTGGTCATGGGGGTGTGGCAAATTTTCCTTGATTTGACATAAGAAATTGCTGATCTACTTCAGGGTTGTAGGCTTGAAAGGAGTACAACCACGTGCAGCTGATACCACAGCCACGGTACACTACATTGTCGACGTCAATACATTTACTTTTATTCTGTTAGATGAATGCATTTTGCATTAAGGTCAAATATGGAAACTTTTTTTAAGCAGATATCAAAAATGGAAATAGTAGAAATTGTTTTTACTTTCTTCTTCATGTTTAGCCCTGAGGCAGGGTTATTTTCGGTCGATTAAATAGAAGAACCTAGGAATTGCAATTTTTGCTGTGATTTCATATCCGTGAAAAAGAGCCATGATCAGGCAAATGTCTGTCCAATGTTACTGTGGCCTATGAGTAATGATGATTTCATTCATTTGATGTTTTCATCTGCTTGAGTAAGTAACGTGTGTTTTGGTAAATTTCAGGGTCCTCTGTTTCAACAGCGTCCATACCCGTCTCCTGGAGCTGTCTTAAGGAAGAATGCAGAAATTGCTTCACAAAGCAAGAAACCCAACTCTCGTTATGCACCTATAACAAAGAAAGGGGATGGCAGTGATGGACTAGGCGATGCTGACTAAACTCGGGATATAGTCTCGATCAGATTTAAGTGGTGAAAGAATCCTCAATGCTGCTTTTTGTGTCGCCACTGATGCTTTGGGCGTGTATGCTTCCCGCCTTCAGATGTGCTGGACATGGTTTGGATGACATACTGGCAATGGAACTTTCCTGAGGGTATCTTGCCAAGAAGAGGGCATATGTGCCCTTTTACTTTCCAAATACAGAAAGCCTGCTAATGTGTCGAGCACGTGTGAAATTGAAGAGGCGGCATTTGAAATGACTTGTTTCTTCATCATAATGCAAGTATAGCCTAGGTCAATTGCCTGAAGTTTGCATTTGAGAAGTTGCTTGTCATACCAACTGGTTTTCCATGTAGTTTGCGGCCTGTCCGGTGCTTTTAAATTTCGATAGTTTCCAAGAATATATTGTATATATATTATGGAAGCTCACGTACCATCAACTTACGAGATTGGGGGCGAGTTAGAATTGGGATGAAAGTTGCAAGAAGTACAGTTGTTTAGGAGGTTCTAAGAACTAGGGAGAATTTGTATCGGATGGCGGTTCCGCCATTAAATTTTGGAAGTGAATGACACCATGACATAGAGTGCTGTCCGTGCCAATTTTGCAGCTCTATTCAGTTTCCAAGAAACGCGTTTATATAGGCCTCGCTACTATCGGCCTCTAACAGCATTTGCCAGCTGCCGATTCTTCTGCTCCCGCTGCTGCCACTGCCACGAGTCATTGTCGCCGGTGCCACCCTACCGCCAGCCACCAGTTTGGTGATTTATGCTAGCTACCAACTGTTGTGAAGCCACCACCATTGTTGGTGGTTGCCGCTCTCCCTCTCCAATCACTGGTTTTTTTGATCGCTTGCAATCCTCACAATGGCTATTCCATCCGTGTCCAATTATCTCCACCGTAAAAGTAAATCCTGTGTCATCGTCAAACATTAGAAGATCTTATCTTGTAAAAGAGCTATTACTTAAGATGACTCGAAAGATACTAGGAATTCTTACAATGGTTTTAAAACTAATAAATAAGTACACAATTCATGAAAACAAGCGAAATCAGTCTCGGGAAAGTTGTATATTTTACGCATATTCAGCGAGATTTGAGGCAATGTTCTGGCTCCTCCAGGTCAGCACTCTGTTGGCCCCTGGGTGATTCGTGCTATGTTTATCATTATGTAATGAAAATTCCATCATACTAGTCTCATTTTCAGTCAGTGCCTTTTGTCAGGACTCGGAGCCAACTGTCAAAGAAGAGGGATCGATCATATGCGACAGTCCATCGGGCCGCAGGTTTTTCTCTTCCTTTTTTTCCTTTCGCATCTTTGTCCTTTTGCTTCTCGTTCTGGGCACCGACTGAGCCGCCGCCCGATTGCATTCCACAGTCGACAGCAAAGAACACGGGGACGAATTGTCACTGTGGGGAGGAAGGGGAGCGAGTCATCACCAATCTTTCAAGGGTCAGCTTCACTTTTAAAACGCAAAAAAGCAAGAGTCTTTTTAATGTGTTTCGTGCGTGCGTGTGCGTGTCCGAGAGACACAGAGAGAGAGAGAGAGAGAGAGAGAGAGAGAGAGAGAGAGAGAGAGGCCGCACGTGGAAGTGACTCAAAGATAACCTGATTGCTCAGTGCCCCTTCATTCTCACTGTGCTGCTGCTACATACTGATAGCTTTTCAGTAGCATAAGATAATAAGCTAAATTCTAACAAGGGGACGAAAAGATACAACTGGGCTTTGAGCATTGGAGCAACGAGCATGGTGGGGTAGAAAACTAATAAAGAACGAGGAAAAAAAGGACAAGCCTTTCTCTCTCTCTCTCTCTTTTTTTCTTCGCTTCAATCGATCCAGGAGCCTCCCCGATCTGATACCCATCAACGTTAGCCGATCGAAGTCCAACCCATCGTCAATTTCAGTGCCCCCAGTTGCCTTCCCATCATTCCCCTTCCAACCGTTTGCCGATGCCGTTAGTCACCGAAGGGTTCGAAGCATCTTCATCAGCTTCTTCTTCTTCGTCCTCTCGGGCCCTCTCCCTCTCCTCCCGCACCTGGCCGCAGAAATTGAAGGACCCGAACTTGGGGGTGAACTCCGGGGAGCAAGCGTTGAACTTGGTGTCGAAGGTGAAGGAGGAGCAGTGGCTCTGGTGGCGGCGATCGGTGCGGGCCAGCTCCTGGACCTTGTCGAGGGCCTTGGGGCAGTTCCTCCGCCGCTTGGTCTCCCGCGCGTCGTCCTCCCGCTCGTCCTTCCCGGGCTTCTCGGCCGCCGGAATTCCCGGGGCCTCGCCCGAATCCGAACCGGGTCGGGAGGCGGAGGACGGCGGCTCCGCCGGCGACGGTCTGACGGTCTCCGATTCCGCCATTCTGAGGTCACGGACAGGGGCAGAGAGAGAGGGAGAGTGAACAGCTCGTGAGGAGAGAGAGAGAGAGAGAGACTGTTTTTTTTGCATTGTGGGCGACCATTAAATATTCGTTTATTCTCTCGATTAAGCTCATGTGTCTCCCCTTCAGTTAAGTTTTTTAATTTGGGTTAATATCACGAAAAACCTCGAGCTGATTCATCCATTATAAATTTACTTTAAACTAATTTTACAATAATAAAAAACTCAAAATTGATATATCCATAATAAATTTACCCCAATAACCATAAAAAATCCTAAATCGGTATATTTATGAAATATTTAATCTCTGTTAGCTTTCGTTAAATTAGATTAATATTACGAAAAATCACGAACCGATACACCTGTGACAAACGAAGGGTAAAACCCCGAACTAGTACAACTGTAACAAACTGAGGATAAAATCCCAAACCGGTACACCCGTCAACAGTCACGTGTCATCCAATTAAGAAAATATGATGGTTAAATTCAACGAAGGATAAATTTATCATGGATATATTGGTTTGCGATTTTTGATGGTAAAAAAATTAGTTCGGGGTCAATTTTGCTACATGTATATCAATTTGAAATTTTCCGTGCTATTAATTATTTTTAATTTATTCTTCTGTAAGGTTAAATTAAGGTAGTCGAAGGTGAAACAAAACAAAAGAGAAGATGAGGTCACCGCTAATTCAGGAGTCCCACCCACACACTGGGACAAGGGATCTCAGCTTGGGAGGAGTCAAGAATTTGCTAAGAGCAAGGGACAAGAGAGAGGTGTCCCCACCCTACCTGCCTCGTCCTCGTCCTCGTCCTCGTCCTCCTTTCTCCTGAGCAAGATTCCCTTTACTAAGATATAATTATGGACCATCGCACGCGCGCATCGACTCGATGGATTAAACTCGTGTTTGTTAGTGGCGCGATTGTCAACTTGAGGATGTTGAATTGGTATTTCTACTTTGGTGCGCCAATCCTGTTCTCGGATGCGAAAGTGGCTTTTGCACGGCACAGGCGATGCCTTCACTTTCAAAGCAACTCGTGGGCAGGAGCAAAAAAAGCTTTTTGTTTGGAGAATCACATTTTTCGCTTTCCAGGGAGCCGGTCTCCGAATCTCGCGGGACTTGATGTTTTATACTCGCGGACGATTGTCCAAAAAATTATAAATCTATTTTACGGTTGCCAAATTGATTCTTTATTATTATTATTTTTATAGTTTTGGCAATTTAGTCCTAGCCCTTTCGACAATTTGGCTAATTTAGTCCTGAACTTTCTAACGATTTGCTAATGTAGTTGTTCTAACTTGATTTTGGTCGGAAATTGCTGACGTTGCGGTTATGCCTCGTAGGACGGCCAGTGTCTACGTCAGCGATTTCTTGCCAAATTTGATTGGAAAGATTATATTGACAAATCGTCAAAATGCTTAAAATTAAATTGATAAAATTGAAAAATATAGAATCGAAATTGACCGTTGTACAATAGATTTAAGACTTTTTCGGCAATTTTCCCTTTAACCTTGTGTATCGCAATCATTGGCTTGGTATAGATACATGAGACGGCCGCTCGATGTTTATGATCCTTGGTAACTTCTAACACTCTCCCTAGTGATCCTTCCGATTGTTTTCATCGCCGGTTTAGAGAAACTTATTAAGAGTAAAAGAGGTTATTCTTCTTGCGGATGCCTTGAACACCGAAAGACATGATTCTACAAAGCAAAAGGAACTACACTTTCGGAAGGGTTTTAATCATATTATGTGTACTTTGAAATAAGACTGACATTAACATGAATGGACACACTGAATTGCACCAATGTTGGTCCGAAGTAGGAAAAACTGGAAATGAGCTATAATGTCACTGTCGAAATTCCCTTCTTGTTGAGTAACTTTGCATACTATCGTTAACATAAAACAATATATTCTCAATTGAAGGGCTTTTCTTTCTTCCCCCAAATGTGTAAGTTAACATCTCCAGAGGAGTACCGATGTGCAATTTTTTGATGTTGTTATTTGACTTGGATTAATAGGTGCAAGATGAAAAAATTATCCAATAAGTCATAAATATATTGTTCGGAGACCAACTCAGTCTTAAACCTTTTTGGCAATTTGCTAATTTAATCCTAAACCTTTCAATTGTGCCAATTTAATCCTAAACCTTTTGATGATTTTTCAATTTAGTTTTAAACTTTTTGACAATTTACTAATATAGTCTTTCTGGCCAATTATACAAATAATATGTTTAGGACTAAATTGACAAATTTTCAAAATGTTTAGGGCTAGATAGACTCAATTGAAAGATTTATGACTAAATTGAAAATTTTTTAAAAGGTTTAGGACTATTTTGGTACAATTGAAAGGTTCAAGACCGAATTAACCGCCGCACAATAAGCTTAGGACTTTCTGGACAATTGTGCAGGTGCAAGATATACAACTCTATTTCGTCGAGTCTGATTTTTCACAGGTTTGACCGATGTATAAGTGGCACTCGTTAGATGAGGTAGCTCAAGTGCATGCATCACTTACTGTTGAAAAGTAGTTCATGTGATTGAATCTGAAAGACTCAATTACAAGCTGACCCTTGCGATCTGTGAAGAGCACAGTTCACCTAATATTCGATGATAGAGAGGCATGCATACATGTTTCAATGTGAAGAGCTTGATGAAAGCAATTTAACTTGCCATTGAACAGGTGGTCTTTGGCATTTTCTTGATTGACTTCTTGTTGTGCTATGGAAATTTCTGAACAAACCTAGGTTATCGTTATATATCCACCTTAGCTGTATTACAACGACAATAGTAACTGAGGACATGTTTCGATTTCCAATTCATTGATTGTACCTAACACGAAAAAGATAATAATGATTATAACATCTACTGCCGGTTAAAAAAAAGGTTTTACGCAAAAGGCATTGTGCATCATTGATTTGAGAAGTGCATAGTTACAATTATCATATTAAGGACAGATCAGACCGCTTGTGTAAATTTTCATTTAGAATGGCTGTAAAATTTCCTTTATAGTGATGGTATATGCTCTATTTTTTTTTTTCGTCTGTCAATGCATAAAAAATCGCAAACTTTCCTTAAATAGGTATTGAATAAGTGTCCTAGGGGTACTCGTTTACAATATATTCTTGTTTATCCGGTCCCATTGAAAAAGTATATATCGTCCGAGTGAGGACCTGGGAAATCAATAGCATTATTAGGCGATTCGGTAATAATTTAAGGATCTCACTAAAGAGGTACACTCGTTAATCATACTAATTAAGAAAATATTTTGATTTTCAATACCATTTATAGAATATTTAAATATTAAACCACACATTTATTCAACAGTTTAAGATATTAAAACAGTTGACAGTGATTTCACAAAAATCTTGCATGAACAAGTATAAGTGTCCTAGGGGTACTCGTTTACAATATATACTTGCTTATCCGGTGCCAACGAAGTAGTATATATCGTCCGTGCGAGGACCCGGGAAATCAAAAGCATTATTAGGGGATCCGATAATAATTTAAGGATGTCGCCAAAGAAGTGCACTCGTTAATCATACTAATTGAGAAACTATTTCGATTTTCAATACCATTTATAGAATATTTAACCATTAAACCACGCATTTATTCAACAATTTAAGCTTTTAAAATAGTTTGCAGTGTGGTTTCATAAAATCTTGCATGAACAAGCATAAGTGGCCTAGGAGTACTCGTTTACAATATATACTTGCTTATCCGATCCCAATGAACGAGTATATATCGTCCGTGCGAGGACCTAGGAAATCAATAGCATTTTTAGGCGATCCAATAATAATTTAAGGATCTCACTAAAGAGGTACACTCGTTAATCATACTAACTGAGAAAATATTTCGATTTTCAATACCATTTATAGAATATTTAAATGTTAAACCACACATTTATTGAACAGTTTAAGTTTTGAAAACAATTGGCAGTAATTTCATAAAATCTCGTTTGGTATCATGACATAGGGTCTTGAGTTTAAATATTTTCAAGCTCCTATTTGCCTTCCCAATGAAATATCTCTACGCTTAATACATGGCATAAATGACCAAATCAAGCGTTAGGGAGTGATAGAGTATTTAAATAGTAAACCATATGTTCGTCAAATGGTTTATGATTTTAGAACAATTGACAGTGATTTCACAAAATTTCACAAAAATGGGTATTTGCTGAAAAACTTTCTTGAACTTTGACACAGTTGTGCAATAGAACCTGAACTTTGAAAAATTATAGATTGCCTCTTTGAATTTTGGCATCATCACGTAATGCTCAGAATGGGTGAGTTTGGAAACATTTTGGGGAAAAACTTTCGGGAAAATGGAAAGGAATTTAGGTGAAATGGTTTTTTCAAAATACAAATAGTGTTTGGTAAAGTGTAATTTACAAACACATTGGGAAGAAACTTTGATTTATATGCTGTTTAAAAAGAACTACATTTTGTAAAGGACCTTTGCTAATTTTTTTTGTTAAATTTCTCAAACCATTTGCCAGCAAAACTCAACCGCCGCTGGCTAGCCTTGCTTGGGGCCGGTGAGGCCAGATTTGGCCTCACGGGTGGCCCGAACCCTCTCCGGTGACGTCGCGTGAGGTGAGGATATTTTCGGAATTATGAAATTTGACCAATGGCAAAGTTGGAAGAAAAATAATTGTATTTGAATTTTCAAAATGCTCAAAACTCAAAACACCTCTGGGCCTGCCTTGGGTTAAAGGCTTTTAGAAATGCAAATTGCATTTCTCAAGATTCTCCGAAAAAATTTCGCCAAACCGTTTGTATTTGCCCAAGGCCTTTAAAGCCCTAAAGGGCTTTGGCAAAGTCTTACTAAACGCAGCCAGTGATTGAAAAGCCGTAGATTAAGCTCCTAGAGACTGTTTTTTTGTTGCAGCCGTAAACTTTTTCATTTGCATAACCATTAACTCAATTTTGTTTCTTCATCAAAGTAAGCTCTGCTGCATGGTTAATGAAGAAAGAGAGCGATGCATGGTTAATAAAATGAAATAGAGATTACATCGGTCACTAAATATGATCTGGTCCGTTTTCGGTTAGTATTGAACGATTATGTAGGCTGAAAAACCAGCAGCTGTAACGGAAATTAAAGTCTAAGAGGGGCCATTCTGCAACTTTTTTAGGGACTATTATGCAATGGTGACAAAGTTTCGGGGATTTTGAGGAATTGTCTCATATAAGGAAGAGAGATGGTTAGGGGTGTGCAAAAGAATCGGGATCAATCTGGGACCGTCCGGAAACGTTGGTTCTCAAGGGAATCGGTCAGGTTCCCGGTTCCAATTTTTTGGAACCGGTGGATACTGGTCCAATTCTCGATTTCCGGTGTGGAACCGCCCATCCGCTCATCTAAACTGAACTAGTAATATAATAATAATATATTTAATTTAAAAAATCTGATAAAAAAATTTAAAAAGAAAATATGAGAGTTGTTGATTTGTTTGCTTGCTGACTATTGTGAACTTATGGTAAATTCTCATGTGTGATATATAATATAGGCTACAGATATATTTGATGTGAAGCAAAGTAGCATGTGGTGAACACAACCCATCAACGGGCAAGAATTAGACCAATTTATTTTTTGATTTGTCCAGAAAAACTTAGTGGGACTGATTTCATGAACCCATCCTGGAACTGAACCGGACCGCAGGTCCGATTTTCGGGTGGGTCCATGGAACAATGGACGATCTTCGAGACGTTTGCTTAGCACCTACGCCATCCGCAACTACCGTTCACAAGAAGGGAAGATTCCCCCCTCCTGAAGTCACAGGCGAACGCTCTCGATCCGTTTCTCTATCGTTTTGAGAAGTAAAGGAAGAATTTTTACGGAGGAATCCATCTCTTGCCGTGGGGGAGGACAAAGATCGCTTTTTTACGAGTGTCCCGATGAAGCTCAACAAGTTCTGCGCCGCTCTGGCGGTCGTGGCGGTGGTCCTGTGCGCGTCGAGCGAAGTGGGTCTGTGCAGGGATGGCCAGATCATCAGGGTGAAGACTGGAGGGGTTCATAACTGCAAGGGTCATCAGAACAGCGCCCAGATCGAGAGCCTGGCTCGTTTCGCTGTTGAGGAGCACAATAAAAATGAGGTCTTTCTAATTTTTCCCCCCTTTTGATTCCTTCTCTTTCTTTGGTCTTTGCCCTCTTTGGTGTTTCCTTTCATCGGGCTCTGGTTGATCTTTGTACAAGCATGCTTTGCTTTGATAAAGTAATCTGGTCCAGCATATCTTGACTTTTGTTATCCATTTTTCTGGTGATTTGTTTGGATTTATTTCTGGGATTACCTTGTTCTCAAGGTGCTGCATAATAATGCAGAGGGTTGCTGGTGCCACTTAGGATCGGTTTGTTTGACGAAAAATTATTCTTTGGGAAATTGTTTTTCGATTTTCCGGTGTTTGGACGATGAAAAACTAATCAATCTAGGTAAAACGTTTTCCATAGACCGAGAACAGTAGATTGAGGGAAAATAACTTCCCCTTCCCCTTCCCCTTATGGAGAGAAGGAAATCACTTTCCTTAAATCACAAAAATAAATGAAAACTAACCATTTTTCTTGAAAATGATTTTCATGAAAAATATTTTCCTTTATCACGTAGTTTTTAGTGAAACAAAGGCATCCTTAATGTTTGATAATTGGAGCATCATTTAGACTAGACTTATAGCCATCATTGTTCATTTTGTCTGGTTGTTGCATTTGATCTCCTCTGACTCTTCGATTGTGCCATTTGATTCATCACAGAATGCGCTTCTCGAGTTTGCTCGTGTGTTGAAGGCCAAAGAGCAGGTAGTCGCCGGGACTATGTACCATCTTACCCTTGAGGCTGTTGATGCCGGCAAGAAGAAGATCTATGAAGCGAAAGTGTGGGTGAAGCCGTGGATGAACTTCAAGCAGCTGCAGGAGTTCAAGTATGCTCAGGATGTACCCACCGTCATGACTTCTTATCTTGGCGTTAAACGAGGTATCGAGCTAAGCACAAATTAACCTGTTTGTTCATGACTTTACTTAGCTGTTGATTGTCCATTTCCAGGACAACCAATCTAAAATCAACAGAAAAGAAAAGATTCATTGGTCATTGCGACATTGGCATGAATCAGGATTAAGGCCGATTGATGTAGAATATTTTACTTGATTGCATGAGGGGTATTACTGTGCATGAAATTTACGGAATGTAGTGTGTCTTACCGTAGGAATCCAAGATGGAAAGAAAGCTTTGAATTTGGTTGGTGATTTAAAAACCATCCGATATTTTTATATGAGGTGACTATTGTAAGTCGTAATTAGTTCAGAGGCTCAAATAGTCTGTGCCAAAACTGTCCACAGTTGTGAATATTCAAATTCATCTTATGGCTTCAGAGAGCTATTTCAAATTCAACTGCATATTCTCATCTCCATCTTTCTCTGCCCACTCTTTTTGTCAATATGAATCTCGAAAAATGGTGTAATGAGTACTCATATATTTATATCTGGATAATGCCGCATGTTGTTCTGCAACTCATCTGCATTTCCTCTCTCTTTTACTATGTAATTCTCTGTCGAGTTTAAATTAAGCGCAATCAAATCATGGCTCTTCATACGGTCTAACTAGACATCTTGTTATGCTTTTCCCAGCCCCAAATCTCCAAGCTCTTTAGAAGTATTTCTTGGTTTTCTGTTTAACCTCGATACAGTGTTTGGGGTTGGGGGATTTTTCTAGTGGTGAACTGGGCCAGTGCTCTAGTGGCTATGGCTGAAGCTCACGAGGCAAGTGAATGCTAGCAGTTGCACGCTTTGGTTAGCCACGTGAGAAAAACAATAAGATAATAAGCAGCCCCGAGCAGTGGCTTTTCTGCTTTGTTGTTGGGTATCTGATCGAAACCTCTGCTTAACTTGTAGGTCGCTGAGAGTTCTGCCAGATCTCGGTTGCTTCTGAAGGTGAGGGGGGAAGGCAAGGAGAAATACCAGACTTTATCTATATCAATGGGTGGAGTAGATCCATTCCATGTTAAAATAATTATGAGGCATGTGTAAAAGAATTTGTGGACATGTATAGTAAATTGAGTCCATATGCAGCAGAGCTGCGCTATCTAGCTCTTTGACGTTTGAGATATCACATCGAGTTTGGGAAAATAGTACCTATTTAGTGACTATCTACATATAAAGTTAAAACTTTTTATGATCTTGCATATGTAGTTTGTTTGTATGGCTTTACTTCTTTCTAATGTCTGATCTGTTAGCTGTTTCTAATGACCTTTCTTCCTAACTCCTAAGACTGTGATGCATGATGGAGTATGTTTAAGATCTCTCTCTCTCTGGCCTTTAGCCCTATTGAGTAATTGCCTAAGGAGCTTATCCATGGCAAGGATGAGAGCATCCACGAAGACCTAAAAGAGGAAGTTATTATCTATTGATTTACAGAGACTAAAAAAAGGGAAGAGAGTATCCTTTAGAATGTATTACTATTTCGAATCCTGTATAAGAGAAAATTTTAACTTTAGTTTTAAACTATATGATTGGAGAAAATTAGTTTTCTCTGATGAGGCGACCCTTGCCTAGGCAAAGGTCAACAAGGTGAACATTAGGTCCATGGCAAGGATGAGAGCATCCATGAAGACCTAAAAGAGGAAGTTATCATCTATGATTTACAGAGACTAAAAAACAGGGAAGAGAATATCCTCTCGAATGTATTATTATTTCGAATCCCGTATAAAAGAAAATTTTAACTTTAGTTTTAAACTTTATAATTGGAGAGAATTAGTTTTCTCTAGAGAGGGTGACCCTTGCCCAGGCGAGGGTTGTTTTCAACAAGGCGAACATTGGATCAAGAATTTGTGCAGACACTTGCTAACTAATACATCCCCTACAACGTTATTTATATTTAACTCGGTTTCTTCACACAATTCCCCATCACAGCTCACTCACTCCTACTCCACAATCCCGAATGGTCAAAACTAGCGAGAGCTTCTCTCTTCACTCGCGATTGTGTTATACAATGAAGAAATTGACATTTGCGTCACTGGCGAGCCCTTGGTCGTGACCCGTTGGATCGACAAGGTCGAGCACCTCCTCTGTGACGGGCTCAACAAACTCGTTGTTGGATTAAGCCATGTGATGGTGCGTTCGGGTTAAAAACTACTTTGATTATTGGAAATTTCTGCCCTCTTCTTCTTTATGAAGAAGGATCAGTCAGAATATTGCAAATCGAATGATGATTTTTGACTTATCTTTGAAGACCATGTGTTTGCCTTTACATTTCAGAATTGATCATTAGTATATAAGTTCTGATCAGATTGCTATTGATAAAGATACGTCCCTCCCACCAAGAAGTTCAGTCCATATAAAAACTATAAACCCTCTACTTTAGCCTGAAAAAATTAGAACTTTCTTAGTTTGATTTTTTGGTGGGTTCGTAGTCATCCTCTTTGAGTTTCGTTTGGCGTGAAACTAGCCACGCTTTAAAATGGTAAGTAGGAAGGAACTCTTGCGCGAAGGATTCGTGTTTTTTTTTTTTTTTGGTAAGGTAAGATATGATTTATGTTTTCTTTTCCCCATTTTAGAGAAAGAGACCGTTTTCTCCTACTCAGAAGAGTCGGTTTCTGGCATGTTGCCCTGCATTTAACAGCGGTGACCACAACTGTTGGCTCCACTCGCAAGCAACCATTTAGCCCCTGCAATCATTCGATCATCTCACCGACATCGGCAGGGCCGACCATACTTTTGCTTAGGAATCGTTTGTAAATGCTCAGTTTCCTATGATGCCAAGCTCATTGTCTTGTTTCATCATGCCATGCTTGGCATTGGCCAATCTGTTTTCCTGGTAATTCTCTGTCAAGTTTATGCCAAACTTACCATGACATGCTTTAAACGAATGAACTAGTCTTCTGATTCATATGAGGATCACCTTTCGATCGGAGTCTCCCTTTTCCCTGCACAACTCTTGCTCTTCCCAGATTGTAAATCGCGTTATTCAAACCATCTTCAGGTTCATGAATCCACGACGATGACATCTTCCAAATTTTACAATCTTCTCAGAAAGTTCAAAAATCCCGAAATCTAAAGCAATTAAAGGGGAAATTACATTTCATATGGCACGCGTTTGTACAGTTCCGAGGGCAGTCTAGGCGTGGCCACGGCTTGCAGAGGAGTCGTCATGTACGTGACCAGCCCGGGGTTCTCGGACATGTCGATCTCCTCTGGCTTAGTCCCTTGTGGCGGACTCCAGACAAAGTGGTGCAACAGGTGGCCCAGCATGGACGTGACCAGGTTGATCCCTAGCTGCGCCCCGGGGCACACTCGCCTGCCCGCGCCGAACGGGAGCAGCCTGAAGTCGTGGCCCTTCATGTCCACGTCTTCCTCGAGGAAACGCTCGGGCCTGAACTCAAGTGGGTTCTTCCAGACGTCCGGGTCACGGGCGATGGCCCACACGTTCACGTGGACATTCGACCCCTTGGGGATGTCATAGCCGCCGATCCTGACATGGGTGTTGGACCGGTGGGGGAGCATCAGCGGGGTTGGAGGGTGCAGCCGGAGCGCCTCCTTGGCAACGGACTGGAGGTAAGGGAGGCTTGAGAAGTCGGACTCGGTCATCACGCGCTCGAACCCAATGACCCGGTCGAGCTCCTCTTGGGCCTTTTGTTGAACCCTCGGGTTCTTGATCAGCTCGGCCATCGCCCACTCCACTGAAATAGCAGTCGTGTCCATCCCTGCCGTGATCATGTCCTGCATAGTGAATATGGTGTGGACTATAGAGTTAGTTCCAATTTCAAGGAAATTCGTAAACTTTGCAATAGAAATCTTGGTTTAGGACTAAACCAGGCGTTTTCACGGTGTCTGATTCAGTCGTTAAACTTACCCAGAGGAGTCCTATTATGGTATCTTCGCTGAGGTCGTACTTGTCCTTGAGAGTGAGCAGCGCGTCGATGAAATGCTGCTTGGCCCCGCTCTTCTCGCGGGCCACCGTGTGCTCCTCCATGATGGCCCGGGTGAGGCGATCCCTCCTCGCGCCGTGCTTGGCGAACGCCTCCTCCTCCAGTGGGAACATCCAGCGGAGCCACGGGATGTGCTCCGCCATGGCAAGCGACGCGCCGAGCTTCAGCCCATTGGACACGATCGCCTTGAACTCGAGACCCTGCCCGTCTATCACACCCTCGGCATTCATAAACCTCTTCCCGAATGCCAACCTTGTTATGTTGTTGAAGGCGACCGCTCCCAAGTAGTTCTTCACCAGCAGGCTCTTCCCTAAATTATCTGCACCCGTATGACAAATTGCTGTATGCTTAACAAAACCGCGCGCAAAAAGGAGGGCTAAAAATGCCGAAATCAATCAACGCCGCTAATTAGACTCGGAATCATTCATCATATCAAACATAGTTAGTTACTTAAAGCAGAAGCAGCCAAATTTCCGAAGAAGAGAGAGTTCAATCAATGCACTAATGATGTTTTAAGAAGATCCTAAACAGATTGGCACCATTCACAAGCAAATTTTCATTCCATGGCCCTTAATAGTGGCCAAGTCATTTAGCCCCAGAATCCAAGCTTTCAAAGTGCAGTTGGAGTACCACACTACACATCCACATCCCCATCCACATCCACATCCACATCACGACTTATTTGCAAGGGAGAAACAAGGAGGGTTGTGATCTTAATCTCGGGAATTGGATTGAATAGACAGAACAATCTCTCTCTCGTGACGGCTTGAAATATTACCCGGTCACAATGCTGTCGCTCTCAGCATCACGAATAGTTTTTTTTTTCCCTCTTCATTGGCTCAGAAGTCTCTCAAGCATCATAATAAATGGAAGAGATAGTAGCTCTTTGGGTCAGCACCCACAGAGTTTAATGGTTAGGTGAGCCAAAAAGGGCACTGCTGATCGCCTTTATATGCGACAAGCTGTCTTAAATTCATGCACGGAAAGAGAAGTTGGAAAGGTCGACCTAGGGCTCCAAGGAAATTGACTTGCCCAAAATTGCCCACCTCACGTACATGAACCAGACACGCGATATAAGTATTCGATTTTTTGCATCGCATGATGTAAACAATTTTGTGTTCAAACCACTTGATATCTAAATGCATTAAGATTAGTAGGGCGGTCGTGCGACTCCAATTTCGTGGCATTTGCCAAGGAAATGGAGAAAATCAAAGTTTTTTTTCTGTCCTAACACTAAAGTCAATGTCTCGGCAACCAACTCCTTCCTCTTCTTTCCCCCGCAATTATGTCAGGATGGTGGTGAGCGGTGGCCACCAACCCTTTAATATTCACATTCAATGAAGAAGGCCTCTATAATTAAATAACGGTCCACTCCTTTCTTCCTTTCTTTTGAAATTAATCAACAGAAAATTCGGGCCAGCTTTAATCGAAGCTAATTGGTTGTGCAAAATACATGAAAAACCCCGCTTTAAAAATTGATAAAATTTCGTCTTTTCGAGTGCATAATGCGTAGTATTTGCTAACAACGTCGTGGTCAGGACAACTGCAAACGCAAGGCGAATCAAGTACCACCAGATCATCCTCGTTTCTGACACCCAGTTTGGGGTTGAATTTGTCAGATCCGGCTGACCAAATGACCTTTTAACCTTTTTTATACGCATCTTTTTATATTCCTACGACCAGAGAAGAGAAATGGATAAAGAGCAAACCATCCCCGGTTGGAACGGGTCAAATATTATTCGTCATTCATTTATAGACTTAAGCTTTTCTTGATCGTGAGAAACGTCACCTTTCACATCGGCAAAACATCAACTTCGATAACGAGTAAAACCTTCACGCATTCTAATCGATCTTCAGAGATCACCCAATATAGCCTCAGGGAAGAAGAGTTGATTGGTTCAACTGTGTTACATCCTCATTTAAAGTTTCGTAGGACCCCTTCCTTCCCAGACCTAATTTTTGACAGAACAACGTGCCGTGCTCAACGACCTTGGCATATTGAAGCAGAATTTACGGAACAAACTGAGACAAGAGAGTCTTTCCTTTTGCTGTTCTTTCCCAAAACGTGTTTCCAACTCAAACCTCTGCTAAGAATCCATTAAGTCTCGTTTAAAGATCGTTTTGTAGAGCGCGACATGATGGGAATGCTGTAGTTTCGGACGAGGTTCGCTTGTTTAATTACTGATCACGGGTTTTTGCATTACTAACGAAACAAGTTGGTAGATCAGCCTCTTCTCTTTGATGCAGAACAGAAAAAATGCTGACAATGCCCAAAGAAAAGAGGAGGAGAAGGAGACGTTACCAGGGTTGGTGCAATCCTTGAAGATGGACTCGACCATGGCAGTGACCTCATCTTCCCGGATGGGGCGGAGGCCCTCCAGCCGCTTGGGGGTAAAGAGCTCCAGCGTGCACACCTTCCTCACCTTCACGTAGTGGGGGCCGTAGTCGGCCCATATGAGGTCCTGGCCGTCCCTGCTGAACTTGGCAGCCGACCGGCTCCGGTGCCGGTCCGCCAGCTGCTGGTCGTGCTCCTTGAGCACCTCCTTGGCCAGCGCCGAGCTCGACACGACCACGTTCAGGGTCGACCCGAACCAGACCGATATGATCGGCCCGTAGGCCCGGGACCAGTCTGCGAAGCACCGGAACCGCACGGGCTTGATGTCGTAGAGGTTGCCGACGACCGGCCAGGCTCGTGGCCCTGGCGGGAGCTTGAACCGCAGCCTCTGGTAGAGCTGGTGGGCGAGGATGAGGAGGAGGGGGATCGATACGAGGATCAGCGGGAGAGCCATTGGTGATCTTTTGGGGCGGAGGCAGAAGAGATGGTTGGAATATAGGAGGGAGGCTGATGGTATATGAAATAGAATGGTCTAATAATAAGAGAAGGGGAGTTGGTGAAATGGGTTATGTATTGCTTTTGCTTTTCTCTTTCTAAGCCGTCATGATGATTAGGGCAAAATCACTTTCAATAGCCAATGAATGAGATGTCAGTTGCTTGTGATTCAATTTATTTATTTTGTTTTTACAAAACTACTGGGTATGCATGTCCTCTCAACGTGTTCTTGGTGCAAAATTATTATTATTATTATATATGTGCATAGTCATTTTACTTTCGTTTTTATATACCGTGATTCAAATTGTCTAGCCGCTTTATACCCAGGTCAAAAGCTCATTAGGCCCAACCCACTTCACAACAGAAAAAAATCGAATTAAATTTTTTTTTTTGGTAAAAAAATCGAATTAAATTTCTTCCTGGGTATTTCAAATAAACCGTATTTCTCGATCATCTGATTACGTATTTTCTTTCTGACCACAAAAGACTAATCACTCTTTGTTGTTGCCCTCATACGGCACGTCTTAAATCAATATCCAACATGAATTATGAATTTTTAAACATTTTAATATGAGTGATTTTATTGAATATTTAATGATAGTAACGAGAAACGACATTACACATTAGGTTAAGTTCGGCGATCATACTGTACATATTAAAAATTTAACGGCGACATTATATGTTTGGCTAAAATTCAGACACCATTTATACTGTTATCACTAAATTTAATTCTCGTGGACTTTCTTGAGGGGAGGCGATTGGTGGGTGAGAACGGTGAGCCACTTTCTGGGTAAAGAGCAACTTGGAGAGAAAAGTCGGGCGAGACCGCTTTGTATTCTAAATCTTTCACATACGGCCGTGACAGAAAAAAAAAATCGGAATAATAATAATAATAATTAATGCTAAAAGGACTGTAGGGTATATTCACGAATTAATTAAATATCCCGTTAGCATATGAAGGCCGTCTTGCATTTAGGCTCCGTTTGATTCGCATCGCGGTCGCCTTTGAAATTTGCCAAATAACGGCCGAGCCTCCGAAAAAAAAAAGGACGGAAAGGGTGTTCCTCGCTGTACATACGCATGTACGCATGCGTATACGTACATACACGTATTCGGCGAAACGGTGGGCAACTCCAAATTCATTGCCGTGGGGGGGAGATACACGGGAGCATGAGCAAGTGCGGACAGCTTTGCCTGCCGGTGGGTTTTTGGTAGGACCTAACGTCCAATCATCGATGATTGAGGTTGGCCTTTTAATTGCTGCGCACGTTAATTCCGCGTCGGGGTGGTTGATTCTTTGGGTGGTTTCCGGACGAGACCGGGGTTTTGCCTACCGTAATGGCAAAACTCACAAAAAGCGTTAGGTGTCTAAAGTGCTTTTACATGCGATTTCATGATTACACGCGAAGATTCTATGATCGCTAATTAAGATTTTTATGGCTTTTATTTTCTGCATTGCTCCTTCCTTTTATGTATATATGTGCGCGGTGATTACGGTGATTAAGCCCCAGACCTGATACTTTCCAGTCTTACTCCCCTAATGTTTTTATCGGCAGGGCCGCGTGCAGATTGGCAAGGTTTTTAAAGCTGGAAAAAAGGGAAAAAAACAGGAGAAATGGGAAATTTGCGATGTGGTTTTTTTTTTTTTTTTAGAACTTTTGGGGTGATCAAATTGCGGTGGATCGAGCATGGTGGTGGCCGGGGGATGCGAAGGTGGGTGAGGACTTGGTGGCGTGTGAAAGTGGGGTCGGTGATTGGTGGGGTTCAAGCGGGGCCCTCTTGGGGGTTGGTGAGGCCGGGAGGGTTGGTGAGATGGAGAAATTTCTCCTTCTCCTTCATCATCGTCATCTTATCATATAATAATAATAATAATAATAATAATAATATTGTTGTTATTCGTGATTTTATGTCCGCCCGATCATTCCAACCACAAGGGGACGCTCGTCCGTTCTTATCTTGTGGCGCTTACCAAACTCAATTAGACCCTTTCTCTCCAAGTTTTCGGTATCGCTTTCGGACCAAAACTCACCAACTTTTTTGATGACGACTAGATGACCAAATCCAAACATCAAGGGCTCGACTTGTTGTCTGTCCATCTCCAATTTGTCTCTGTTTCTCTAGATCGGGGTCCAATGTCTTTCCCCACTCGGGGGTACTCGCGGCAGGTGCTCCGCGAGCCGGGAAAAAAAATCACTGGGTACCCTCGATCTTGCGTCGGTCCCCCGCCTTCGCGCGGATCGTCGGGTCGCGTGGGTCTATCAGCTCGAGAAAGAGCCGGGATGTCGCCGTCTTTGTTGGTGAGAGCTAATTAAAATCGAATCTCGACTAAGAGAAATCGGATTTGAATATGTGGGGGGTTGGATAACGATTGTAGTGTGTTGCATTATACTTGTGGAGTTTGCCTCGGTGAAATCGCTAGTAAGGCCCAGATCCTTGCAAGTCGGGAACAAAGTACCGATTCGACTATCTATCTCAAACTAGTCTAGGTCTCGGATTAGTGCTATAGCACTGCCTACTTTTGTTCTTATTGTGATTCCTTGCTCTGGGCGCAATGAGGCCCATCTCGGACCAGCGGCGTATTAAAATGACGTCGCTAGTAAGGTTGTGAGCGACTTGATTTGCGGATGATCGCGTCTAGATAAATATTTCACACTCGACTAAATAGACGGACGCTTGTCGACTTACTTTAGATGAAAATATTAGTGCATTTCCTAGGGCCAATCTATGTGCCAATGAATCCGAGAGGCATTTTCTATCGCTAGACAATAGTTCCGATCTCCGTTTTTTCTTTTTGGGCCATTTGGCCATTTTGATTGAAGAAATATATATGCTTCCTTGTTTCAAGTAAGACTAAAGCCCGCACAATTCAAGAGGGGAGAAAAGAGTACCGTCCAGTGTATGCAGAAAAAAATTGTGTCTCGGAGAATGTTTTAGATATAAATCAAACTGAATATAGGCGACAAAATCAAGAATTTTCGAGTCGGTTCAGTTCAATATCCAGGATCCATCTAATCTTCCGATTCACATTGGTTTTCAACCCTCTAACCCGGGTATCGGCATTGGTGTTCGGCCTGGAAATCATAATTATCATCGTTAATTTTATCATTAGAATGAACCAGCCATTCTTCTTAGGTAGACATCTTCTTGTGTTCATCGAATGGACTGGACAATTAGGCAGACTCATTATCCTAAGTTAAGTCCGAAATATTTAGGCCCACGACTCTGTTGGATCCTCAGATATTAAGGTTCGATTGATTTCCAAAGTCCATCCTTTCTAGGACCTCTTGTTGTCCTTTTTCCTTTTCTTGTTAACGCCAACTTTCGAACTTGGAAACCGATTTTAGTCGAGTTTTCCAAGATTAACCCTAACCTGATTAACATTAACCTGTTGATTTTTGGTGATTATTAAGATTTGAGATGAAGCCTTCTCATAATCGATTTGAAGTAGTTGGGCTCTCCAAGAGCCTCAATCCCTAGTTGCTAGGCCCAACCTTTTCAGCAGAGTAAGCCCACTAAAGGGCTAAGCCTGCTTTCGGTCAGTAAAAATGTTCAAAATTGGTAGTGTACCCCAAATTGATTGTGCACCTGTTTTGGTCCAACGAAAATAAAATAAAATAAAATTGGATCATGACCATTTCAATTTTTAAGAAAGTAAGTTAAGGACGTTGCTGGGAGCCCAAAAATGGCTATAAGACTACAACACGTATCGGTCATTTTGAAAAAAGAGACCGGCTTGGGGACACGTCGGAAGATATCTAATTTGTATTTATAAGATTTCATCACATTATATCGATCGGAATGTGATTGGCTTAAGTTTGGTCGACAGGAGGTTGACACGTGCAAGAGTGGTATTGGCTAATGTTGGCACCAAAATTTGACATGCCCGGTTGGTTCGAAGAGGGGAAATGAAGATTGGTGTATTAGAAGCAGTTGGCATACGCCTGTCACAAAGTAGTCGGTGTAAAAGTGGCATAAGTGGTTGGAAGACACACGACTAAAACGGTTGGCACATGTACGTGGCATAAAGGTTTGATATACGGCACAAGCGGCTAGCATTGACAACAAACCTGTTAAAAATTTCGAGAAAAGTGCAGGGAGGGTTAGTTTCTTGTCAAATGTTGTCCTTTAAATATAGGAGCGGTGGAGATTATGGTTAGACACATGGCAAAAGCGGAGTAGGGTACGTGGCGAAACAATTGGTATGGATACCAAATCTGTTACTGAAAATTGAAATCGGTGGTGTCCAAAACATGGGAAGCACATCCACAATATGAAGAACATGTCCAAAGTGTTGGTAACAAGCCTTATAATGTAAAATCGAGATCCTAGAGGCTTATGACTACAAGGACATGTCCAAAACTGATACCGGCCAGTGTTTCCTATGTCCAAAACTAGGGGAGCACATCCAAAACTTGAGCTAAGGGAACGAGTTTTACAACGTAAAAGTGAGATTCTAGAGACTCGTGATTATAAATAGAATGTCTTAAGCATGAATAAGGGTGTGCATGCTCAATCAAATCACAAAATTATACTCTTTGAGCACCCTGGAAAAATACTGTGGCGTCTCTTCCACTGTTCCACTTGGTATGGATAAATCAAATCACACTAATGCCGTACAATGTATCACGGAGCAAACTCGTTCTAACATAACGACACCATGCTTGGGATGCACTATATCCGATCCACATTCGACCACGTCATCTCTTTTCCAATCTAGTACATTTTGATGACATTTGGATGGAGAGAGAGAGAGAGAGAGAGAGAGAGAGAGAGAGAGAGAGAGAGAGAGAGAGAGAGAGAGAGAGATGAATCAGACAAAGGAAAACAGTTTAAAGGTGTTGGCCACTATTCAGGTGGTCAAATTTTCAACGGTGGTGTCCGAACCATCATTTCCTCTGAATTTCATCTTGTTTTCTCATGACATCATGCATGGATAAGGTCGAACCCAAGGGTCAGGTCACCATACTTGACAGATTATACTTCTCTCTGTCTTCATCACATGAGCACTCTCTGGTGGCGTTGCTCGACTGTCTAAATTAAGATCTCACTTAACGTAAGCTGATCATTAGCTTCTTTACTAAATGAATCTAAAAATCTGTAAATCCTCCTCCAGTTAGGTCCATAAGTTTCGAAACTCGAGATGCAGACGGAAGGTTTTCGAACTAAACGGAGTAAAGCGAGCGTTTGAGGTCAACTTTTTCCTAGCAACATCTTGGATGCTTCTCATGTTTTGGTGTGTTGCGAAATGTGGATTTGCTTCAATGATCTTGGGACAAGAAAAGTCTACCAGAAGTGAACAAATGACGACACCCATTATGACAATAATGGGAGTAATTAAATGCGTGTACAGACTGTATTATGAGGACATTAGTGGGGGGTTATATATTATTGTGTTATATTATATTTAGTCGAGTGTCTCCTGGCAACAGGACAAGAGGATCTACACATAGTGCTTAATTATTGACAACGAGGCAGACATGGAAGAAGCAAAAGTTATGTGGAGAATCGCAGACGCATAATCTCTTGTCCGAAGCGTGCTAGTGATTTCCATGCAGATTAAGCATTATTCCTTCTTCCAGAGGCATTATACCAGTATTCCTCTGAAGTCCTTATCAGCTATCGTGTATTAGACTTGGGCGCCTATGCTGTCTCATCACTTAGTGAGCGATACCGTCGCTTGGTGTGGCAGTCGCAACAATCACGGTCGAACAGTCCTGACCAACATTCATGGAAGTTGCGTGATCAGTGAGGCTCACTCAGTTCCGGGTGCGAGGTTTTGCGTGGTGGGGATGGTGCAAATCGTCATTGGAGTTAGCTAGATTGGTGGCCATTGTTGGACACGATCTTTCGCTGTTTTGGCGTGATAAAACGTGTTGCTCTCATGCATGTGGAGATCAATTCTTTTGGGAGGGGTGCTATTCGAATAATTGCAAATCAGATGTTCAAGATTGGCATGATTATTTTTTCCATTCCATGGATGGTGATGGCCAATAGGAGTGTGGATCACCAGTTTTTGCTCATTGGGCCTCGTCAATTTTTGCCAGGAAATGGCGGATGAAAGAAAAGATTAGATTAGGCTGCTGATATGTAGCAATATTAACTATGATATCCGGTGATAAAACCGCCATTCTTCACTTCTTTCCATGATCTACATGTGAACTGAATACCTTAAACAGTTCAGATATCACTAAAAATTCCAAATGCGGTTTCCCATCTCACTCTCTCATTGAAGATGATGAACCTCAGGGTTCTACAACCATATCGAAGATCGTCGGTATCAAAGTAGCTTGACAGTCGTGGCCACGGCAATGGCAAACAAGGAGAGAGAGAGAGAGAGAGAGAGAGAGAGAGAGAGAGAGAGAGAGAGAGAGAGAGAGAGAGAGAGAGAGAGAGAGAGAGGTTTCTGATTAGTTTTGGCTATTTGTTTAATTGTCTACTAATGTTTGGTCCTTAATCCACCAATTAGTGTATAATACCATGTTACCTAGTGCAGATACAGCCTAAGTTGAAAGTACATTATTGGTCCTTGAACTTGCGCATTCTTTCCCATTAAGTTTTTGAACTTTTAATTTGTTTAGTCAATCCCTTGAACTTAAAAGTATGGGGCGGAAAATTTTTCTATTGCCGTGGACTGTCATCTAACTTGCGGGACCAAGAACTTCGAAGATGAAGCCCACAACAAGACCTTAAGCAATAATACCTCATCACCGGCTATCACTCGAACTTTCTATGTGGAAATTCTTACTAGCTCCAATAACCACGTCGGTTTGAACCGACTAGACTTGATTACAAAACTTATGTAAGTTCAAGAACTTTGATTAGAAATATCCAAGAGTTCTGATTGGAAAAAAATGCACTAAGCTTAGCGACCAAAATCGGACTTTTAGCATAACCTAACTACGAAAGAAATGATCTTAAAAATAATCGGTATTGTGATAAATCTCAATAGAAAGAATTCATCATTTATTGTGGAGACTTCGCCATCACGGGACAAAATAAATAAAATTGAATTTTCTAACAAGATTAATGAAAAGAAAAAGGAAAAGAAAAGGCAATGCCCTAGTGGGTGTTTTCAATGTCTCTTTCTAGCCACCACCACCTTATTTTGCTGCCTCCTTGTCTTCTTCTTCTCCCACTAAACTGCGCCCGATTAAATTTAGCAAAGAGGAAAGCTTTTTGTCTAGCTATAAGCTTTTATGTAGCAAAACGTAATCTTTAATAAAAGGAAGGATGCTATATATGTGTGTGTGACAACTAGGTTAAAACAGATGAGTGGACACGAACACACACATATAGATATTTACTCGTTCATAGAGCAAGATGAACCATAGTCCAACTAAGCAATTGTGTTGTCAAAAGCCATGAACAAATCTATTAAGATATGAGTAGGAATCGCCCTTCCTCGTGTGAAACTTCAAACACCCCAAACTTTTTCCATCCCGATTGAATATAACAGATTGCCCGTTTCATGTACATGGAAATCGGTTCTTAATGTAGTACATGATTCTAGGTGGAGCAATTGATCACAAAAACTTAAAATTAGAACCTGCGTGATGTTAATGTTCATATTTGACGACCCAATAAAGGCAGATGAATCTAGCGTGATGAAATGAGAGGTTATTCTTTCTATCGAAGAAATGACTATTTGATTGTATGTCTTGACAATACAACCATAAGAAAAGGCAATAGAGAATATACCAATTTGGAAAAAGAAAGTGGGGGCCTTGTCCCGAACCATAACTCCTCCTTGTTTCTTGTTTACATGTATTTTGATAACTCAAGGTTACGGACGAGAAAACTCGATTACTTGGAGGTTCAATGAAACACTTTACATGTTCCATACATCAGCAAGGCTCATGCCTTCGACTTGGACACGTGGTCCTAGTTCAGAGCAGTTTGTATGTAATTTGCAAGATTTGAACATACGACCTTCAATTTCCGAGGTAAAAATCTCTCAACATCTCATTTAGCTGCGACTATCCGAGGCTTAAAAATGACTCATTCATGTGACCTTTTCGTGATATATTTACTTTGAAATCACCATGTTAGTTTAGCCCTTCTTTCTTTCTTGTTTTCGAAATTTTGAAATTGTAGGAGCAAAGAAAGCTTGAAGTTAGAAAAATGAGATGCTCGATCAAATAAAGATTCGATCACCCAACCAAAGAGATTCTAATGGGAATCTATATGTCAGTCACTTAGGCTCTCGAGTGGAATCTGCATCAGACATCAGCAGTTCCGACACGTGTGCCGAGGAGATTCTCGAAATTATCCATCACGAAAAATACATAGTCCAATGCAAAATCATTTATCTCAACAAAAAAAATTAGAAGAAATTAAACAAAATGGAGCTTGCATTCTCAAATTTTCGTGTTCAACCATAGCGTTACAGAGAACCAAAGGCCGCTAGTCAGTCATCTCAAAAAATAAAAAAGAAAATTCCAAAGAGTGAAAAATCGAAGACGAGCGAAAACTGAAAGCACAGAAGCCCCTCCCTCTTCCCTCCTCTTATTCTCATTCATTACTAAACTCTCAAGTTTTCTCTCAATGTCAAAGTGTGGGAGATCAGTTGGGCCTCGGAGCCTTCACGGCGACCATGGGAGGCTGGATGATCGGGCCAGTCACGGTCACCGGCGCCATTGTCTCCTGGAAGCCGCGGTTCTGCATCTCGAGGTCGTCATTGTTAGCTGCTTCGATGTCGAGTGTGTGGCAGTTTTGTTGGTCTTTGACTGGCTCAGGGATTTCCTCTGCCTCCTTCTCCTGGAACTCCTTGTACTTGCCCCACAACACCGAGTAGAGCCCGGCCACGATCAGAACAGAACCAAGACCCCTGTACCACATATCGAATAAATACTATATATTAACATACATAATATATAGTACAGTGATCCTATTGATAGATGGCGTGATCACAAGTTATGTGGGAGAAACAGAAACCAAGAGAAGGCAGTCTTCAATCACGGTGCCACAGTTTCTGCATCTTTATTGATGGGGACAATATTGAAAGGAAAACATTTGCGAGGGCGACGAGAGGAATTTACCCTCCGAGGTAGATTTTTTCGGCGAGGATGAAGGAGCCCATGATGGCCACGATGATCATCATCAGGGGGCTGAAGGCTGTGACGAAGACCGGGCCTCTTTTCTTCATGACCAACCCTTGAACGTAGTATGCGATGCTCGATGACACTATCCCCTGTTTGACGTGCAACCATGTTGGTCATGATGTAGACTTAAGTTGTGCTGTTGATTTTTCTTTTAAAGTAAATTTTCCTTACAGCATAGGCGGCGGCGAGAAGGTTCATGTCAAAGCCAATGGACCAAACGGAAGCCTTGTGCTCCATCACAAACGTCACAGCAATGGACTGAAGAGTGCCCATGAACACCACCAAGGTCGTCAGTGAAAGATGTGCTGTGTATCTCTTCAAGGTCACTGCCTGTAATTTCAATGTTTGAATAAATGAGCGTCTCACGTAGTGCTAATAAGTGAATATACGAGTGTTTAGCTACACATATGAACTTGTGTGTTTAAGTTACCTGGAGGATGAAGAAAGCGGCCCAAGCGAGGGTGGCGATGATGAGGAAGATGGAGCCCTTGGCCCAGTCCTTGTCGGCGGATTGTGGCGCCTC
This sequence comes from Syzygium aqueum, assembly GCA_031216185.1. Lineage (NCBI taxonomy): Eukaryota > Viridiplantae > Streptophyta > Magnoliopsida > Myrtales > Myrtaceae > Syzygium > Syzygium aqueum. Next base: position 22,177,980 of record CM062231.1, read on the forward strand.
AGAGCTGTTCGAAGCATGGCCGTGGATGTGCTCTGACCACGGGAAGTTGAGGACATTTCCCTTGTACAGAGTCATCAGCATGGCGCCGCCCACCGTCACAACTGTCCCCGCCACCTTCGCCACGCACCTCACTTTCTTCATATCCACCTTTTCCATCCTGTTACACAGTTTGAGTGTAAGCATGTCATCGAATGCTCAAGAAGGATAAAGTCTATGACACGATGCCAGATATACTAAGAGCAGTCCATCACTTCAAAAAAATGCGGTACCTGCAGATAACCGCCATGACAAAAGTCATTGCGGGGAGCATGTTGCTCATGGCGCATGAGAAGGTTGGGGACGTGAATTTCAGACCCGCGTAGTACAGGTTCTGATCTATCACAGGCCTGAGTACCGCGGAACAAGAATCGAAAATACAGCATAAGAATTCATATAAACAATATATTTTTTCGAAGCCGGTCGAGAAATAAAAGCTGCAGTGTCCTTCATTATTACATACCCAAGCAGTCCCAGCACAAAGATTTGCAGGAACACGGCGAATGTCATCTTCGGCCTCACCTTCCTGCAAATTATACCAAATCAATTAATCCCGCATGTTCTTCGTCCCTCTTGTTCTCTCTCATATGCAGCTAACAGAAGTTGGGGTGGATTGCTCTGTCGCTCAATATATATATAAGTACCTCTCGAGGATGAGGGCGAACGGGGCGATGACGACGGTGGCAAAGGCATGGCGGTAGACGACAAGGACGTAGTGACTCATGCCGCGGTTGAGGGAGACCTTGGTGATGATGTTCATGCCTGCGTACCCGAACTGCAGCGACACCATCGCAATATACGGCCTCGCCCTCTGCATGAAGTCGCTCAACCGCCCTCCTTTTCCCTCCATTTCTCGGGTCGTTCTAAGGGAACTGAAATGGAAGAGAAGGTGAGAGGGAAAGAAGGGGTTGATGAAGATGCAGAGGAAGAAAACACTTCAAAGAGGACACCGTGCTTGTCTCCTAAGTACAGATCGCTGAAGCGAGGTCGGTATTTATAGGCCATGGGGGTGTTTCTTTATCCACTACGGTACAGTTCCTGGGGTGGTACGTGCGAGAGAATCTTGGCCTCGCTCGTGTGAGTGTTCGTTCCTTCTGCATCTCTTGTTTGAATATTCTTTTGAGAGAGAGAGAGAGAGAGAGAGTTTGAAAGGGAGAGGGAGAAATAATTATTCAGTGACTATGTTATATGTACTAAATTGAATTTGATGGGATTCACGAGAAACCTGTTAGAATAATTAAATATTAAACCACATGTTCATTTAATAGTTTAAGTTTTTAGAATAGTTAGCGGTAGTCCCATAAAATCTCACATAATATCAGAGAGAATGTCTTGAGTTCAAATCTTTCCAAATCCTCATTTGCCTCTCCAATTAAATATTTTCACGCATCGAATTTAATGGTCTATGTTCAATTTAGAATTACGTTCAATAATATTTACTCGAGAGAGAGGGAGAAGAGAGAGTGACGTGGGATCCACTAGTTATGGTTTAACCTAGTGGATTTTTGCTGATATGAGGTGGTGACGAAAAAAAAAAGAAGCAAATGAAAGAGAGAGGGCATGGTGGTGCTTGCTGATGCAAGAAGAAGAGAGTAGTATTATAATTCGGTGGCGGTGGCCCAATCACATCGTCTACGCGGCGGTATGATGCATCACATATTTTTGAAAAGAGTCATTTAGCCCCACTTATGTACCAAGGGAATAAGAAAGGACGAATAATGCACTCATAGTATTAATGCGGTTGATTGAGGATGTGGATAGAATTTCAGTTCACGATCCGAAGGTTATTCGTTCAAATCCCACAAACGATTTCGGGTTCGAGCCACCTCCACAGGCCAAAAGCATGAACTTAACTGAATCATGGTGCTGACAGGCTGTTTCAAGGGCTCCAAGTAGCTGGTCCTTTTTTCTTGTCCCCTTGGGTTATAAAAGAAAAGGAAGAGCGATGCTAGTCTCCTAGTGAGTAATTAAAAAAGACTAACTATTATTTGCATAAAAATAGTTGAAAAACCAGTTCACAGAGGAGAAATGAAAAATGATTTGTCATCTCTCATTTTGAAGTATTACGCAAGAACTTTCAAGCTAATACATCTCAAGTAGCTATAGTTGATAGCTACCACAATGAATGAGAGACTTCATTCTTTTGAAGCCAAGATCAAGTTCTTGCACTGGTTCCAATCAGCAAACGTCTTCATTAACTGAGTAAGAACCTAGCAAACCCAAGAACAGTGTCACTTGAACTTGAAGATATCTTAACTAGCATGCGAAGAATATCAGACTTGTCAATTAGCAGCATCTGAACTCCGGTAGTATCCGTAGTTATTATAAGTTAATCGTGCACTTTATACGCATCTCTTCTGTTATTCCTCTTGCCGTGGCAAGAGCACTATGCACAGTCACGGAGGCAGGTTGACATGCTTCGATGACGATAGAACATGTTCTCGATGAGCCCCTGGAATTGTTAATTATATTTTCTGTAAAATAAAATGGAGATTGGATGCTTAATCAATCAAGAATCCTGTAGTAAGAAGAGCTTTTCATTTTTTGCACTTACCTTGAATTATTCGCATGTTTTTTGAGTGGAAAAATGGAAAGGGAATCAAAGATGTTGCTGTACTTGTAGACATCATTTTGGGCAAGATTAGAACTAGAGTTTTAAGGTGTGTGATCCTCTCTGCGAATTGATTCTCTTTGTAACTTAAATCCCCATTATTTTCAAGTGACAAAATTGGAGAAAAGTGCCAAGCTGTGCATAATGCTATCAGGAACTTATTTGCCTTTTTGGTTTCAGATAATTATGTTGGTAATATTAAAATCTTAACCCAAAACTTAAACTCATAAGAGGAGGAAGACCACATGTATAAAAAAAACATATAAACCTCATGGACAAGTAATGCGACAGACTTTGGCACATATGCTTAAACTGTTAAAAACCCAAAAACATGATTGTTTAATGCCTATTGGGTATTCTTATTGTTTAATGAATTAGAAGTGAGACATCTAAGTTTCATAAGTGATACTTGAATTAGCAGTCAAATTTTCTTGATATTCACATTTACCTCAAACGTTGTCACAATTAGTTCCTAAAATAACCATTATGATCGGCACGAGTATGAGTAAAGTAATATTGCTTGTCCACAATAAATAAACAAAACAAAGTATGAGTACAATATTATTGTGTGTTAGCTGTTTGTGTCAGCGTCCCTTTTCTTTTTTCGTGATTTTGAATTGATCTCTCTTCAATGCAAGCACTTTAGAGATGTGAAAGAATTTAAAAAGATATACATTTTTAGAAGCAAATCAATTTGCTTACTTTATAAGCCACTGTGAATAGCTAGGCCATATTCTGCACAATGTGATGAGACGAAACAGATCAAGTATCTTATGTCATAGCAAGGAGTGCTGGAGGAATATTCAGGCCAAATTTTGCGACGAGACGAAACCGCTTTTAGCCTTCTCGAACTAAGTGCGACCCTACTGGCAAAATTCTCAATTTATATTCGCTCTTATATATTTACATTTTCATTTGTTTCTCACCATATTTGCAAATACATTTTGGTTGGAAAATGTAAATCGAAGCATCAACACCAACTGGAAAGAAGACGGCTCGCCCTTGTCGACGTAAAGCCTATTTATTCCTCAGACTATAGGAATAGTTGAGCTGTAACAAACAAAGGACTCCCTTAATAGTTATTTACCCTAATTCAGATCTTAATATTATATTTGAATCACATGGCTATATTTTTGGGCTCTTTTTTGGTAGTATTCGAGCACATCTAGGCAGGCATTATGAATTATTCGATACCATTTGCCGACTTATATTCTTTATCCACTTCATTTGTCATAGGCTCTTTATGTAAATGTACTATTGCTATAAAGATGGAGAATATATGGTGCGCTTCTAAGATCCGATATCCGACTAATGGGAATGGCCCACTATCACGTAACCAAAGAACAGAAGGCAATCATCACGTCCCAACCCAGTTTTATTATCCTCCCAAATGCGACGATGCGTTTCAGTAGGAAATCGAATCATTATCTGCACAAACTCTTCTAAACTATTCTGGGTGTTAAGAATCTGGCAATGCAGCATCTAGCAATATGCCTAGATAAGGATGACATCAACCCGTGCTTCTAGATTCACCATGTTCATGTCGCTTCCTTTCTTGTTTCATGCCGTGCATAAGCTTGCTTCGAGCCCCTTTTTTTTTGCCTTGTTTATCCGGGTGGAATATGGAAAACCACATCTTGAATAGACCCTAGATATATAGAAAACGAGCTTACAAAACATGAAGATAGTGAATCGATCTATCGAGTTATTATATGTCCAATACATACGAATTAGATTGAACGTGAAATCACCTACTAATATTTGAAGAAGGTTATAATATCCAGATGTTCACAGAAAAGGACAGGAATCTCTCAACAATCTGAGAACGTGTTGGGTGAACATGTTAAGTTACTTCGATGAACAGCTTCGCAAGTTTTGATGCAAACTATGTCTAATCGGCAGCTCAAAGCGTACAATTCAATCTGGATGAAGAGCCCTTCTCGTTTTCGCATTGTGTTTTTGTTCTCTCTTCTTACTTTTCTTTTTCGATAAAGGAAACGAGAAACTAGAGAACCCTTACCAAAAAAAAAAAAAACTAGAGAACCTCTGCTTTTAGTTCGTGCCAATTATGGGAATCGCATGCTTTCGCTAGTTGCTTTGCTGATGTCAATTTCCGTTTGCTTTTTAAGAGGGTCATTTGTCGCATTATCCAAGAGCCAAGCTGAGAAGCATTATTCGACCAAAAAAAAAAAACTGAGAAGCATTCTCGTACGTATACTCCACGAGAGAATGCGATGGCTCTACAACAAAAGTATAACAAAAACAATCTAGCATATATGATTTCCAAAAATTATTAATTTGAGGCAATATAGGTACATGAACAATCTAACATGACATAAACTCGACAAACCGCTCCACTTTGATGTCGTTCCATTAAAAATCTGTACTTTCTTTCTATTTAAGGAGTATGATCAATATGCGAAATGCTTTTATGATGAATTGTGCTCATGGCGTTTTTGCAAGTTTGAATACGTGTATCATTTAAAACCCTAATTTGTTGAACTTGCCAGTTGAGCCAAACACATCAGCGATGAAAGCCAATCGTACAGCCAGATTAACATTCCTCAAGATAAGCTAGATCTAAGTGGCCATCAATTCAAATAAAAAGAATTGGCGAAAACACCAAGTGAGATTGCATATATCTTTATGACCGAGAAGCCCTTTCTTTTCTGCCTCACGTCACAAAAGGCAAGCAACAGTAACCCTAGAACAGTTCGACCCATTCGAGCCAAATGGAGCACCCGAGTCTAGCCAATGGGCTCCTAATCATCATACCAACATTGTTGGGTCACACGACGTCGGATCAGCCCTCGTTCGCGACAGTTGCCTCGCTCGGTCACGAATGCAAAGTTTTCTTCGACCCTCATCATTGTTGTTCTTCATGTCCAAACAATCCATGATAGGGGCCTCCTTTCATGTCCGGGTCAAAATGCCGCCGGACACAAGGTGGATATTGGGGGGACATTGGAAAGTTGGGGCATTACCGTTCTGTTGAACAGCGTTTGTACAGTGTCCTACAAACGAACGTGAATTGCAATGGGAGAGAAAAATAAGAAAAAGGGGTCATGAGATCATGGTTGGAAGAGTGCCTTGAGCAATAAGGGCATGGGTCCCCTTGCATGTGTCTTGTGTTGGAAATTTCCTAGGCAATTCCTGGAGATACATTGGTGATGCGAATCATTGATCCCGTATTCTTGTAGGAGCCCAAATATCAGAAAAATGTGCATGAGATAACGCGATTATCTCGGTCATAAGACGAACTGAGGCAACGTTAACAAAGCCCATAATATATTTATTTGATTTTTTAGAGCTGTGCGACTTTGATTCATACCCATATAAAATTTTGTGAGGATGCTTAAAAATTTCTCAATGATGTTGTGTTATCGCTTCGCATGATGGAAAGGGTCATCACGGATTAATTTAACATGTTGCATGAGTGTCGCGACCTAAAATTTTTTTTTTCTCATGCTAATGGATTATTAAGACTAAGCTTAACTCGAGCCCTCCCAAGCCCTACCAATTCGCAACTTAGGGGTTTAAGTCTTTAACATGCAAATGTTTTCATGCTTGGAGTCGCCACTAATCAATTTATGGTATGTTGATTAGAAACCTAAATAAAACATAGGGAGATATGTTTTATTTTTACGAATCAGAGATTCTAAGTCCGGGGACTTGATTACGCTAGATCTAATCTAACGCCCTTTCGGTACCTTTTCTTTTCAAAAATATTTTGGCATGCAGTCTGGATTCATTTCAACTTAGTCACTAACATGTGAGGTGTTAATGCGGGTGTGCAAACCACCAATGTAAAATTCAATAATCAAAGCATTAAATAAATTACAAGATTGGAAGAATTACTTACCTCGAAGCAACGTAAGCATCTGCATTATTAGCTAGAAATCACATCAACATCCTAATATAATTTCTAATTAACAAGCAATTCACTCAATTCTTTATTTTTGGATTTTCACTTATTTAAATGAAAACTATCCTATATGCAATGACGTGCAAAAATTGACATGCGAATTAATGCAACCTAACATACAAACTATATGTCATGCGACGACGTGACATATTTCTAATGACGGGCAAATAATTTATTTTTGGTATTTTTCAAATAAAATTGGGAATTAAAAATGCCTAAATTAACATGCAATCTATGATAATTAAACCTATCCTAAGATGACTCTTTTTGGGATTTTTTTGGCAAAATTCGAAATAATTAAATATCCTAAATAATCCACTAAGATCAAAACAATTTCTAATTTAAACTAGAAATATGCTACTCTAAATCCCAATTTAAATCGAACACTTATTTCACTCTTTAGGATATATTCAAGATTCCTAAACACGCAAAAATTCTAATTTAAATCCTAACTGATAGATTTTTTTTTTTGGTTTTCTTTATTTAAAAGGAAGGCAATTAAACAAACAGATAAATACCACGATAAAAAACAATCCACGCGATCCGCAAGATTTGTTTCAAACTCAAATTAGGTAAAGAAATCAAACTAACGGTCATATCTATAGGGTTATAGATATCGACGGAAAATTGATTATTCGAATTTTGAAAGCAGATAAAATCTATTATCGTATCCAAGTGATTATGGATATGATAATGATTTTCCGTATCGTCGCGTATCGTACCTTAGGGATAAGGTTGGATAGTCGTCCAGATACGTTGCTAAATTAGGGATAATTCCTAATTTCGGGTATTTAAAAATATTGCGGATATCACTAACATTATCCTAAGATATCTAGCAATTTACTAAAGAATATCCACGAAATATTCCAATACCGAAAAGTTACGAAACTAAATATTTCGAAAAATATTCGGATAATGATCTTACCTAATTTGAAATATTCCAAATTTGAATCGCAGATCGGGATTGCAATGACGGGACAGTGGGCGTCTCCAGGTACTGTTTCGGCGGCGACGACGTCGGTGCGGCGGGTGCAGCGGGCAGCGACGGTGCAGCAGCCTTCGGGCGGCGACGGCGTGGCGTCAGCAGAAGCGTCGACACGCTGTGGGGCGACGGTACGGCGGTGTCGGACAGAAAGCAACAACGATTGTGGATGCCGGCGGAGGGGCGGCATGACGGTTGGTGATCGACGCGGCAGGGACGGCGGCTGCAGGGCCTCCGGCAGGGGCGTCCGGCAAAGGGGGAGCAACGTCAAGCAGCGGCGCATGGCGACGGGGGCAGGTGCTGGGCGTCTCCGGGGCGGCAGCTTGCGGCGGTGCAGCGGCTGTGGACGTCGGCGGGAGAGGCAGGCGCGGCAGCAGGCAGGAACAGCGGAGTAGGGGCGGTGGGCAGCTCCGGCGAACGGCGGGGACAGCGTCAGCTTGCGGCTCCGGTGCGGTAGTGAGGTCAGGACAGCGAGCGGGAGCGGCGGTGGGGAGCGCAGCGAGCAGCGAGGCACGATGCGACGAGCAGCGGCGTGCGAAGCGGCGGAGTGCGGCGCGAGGCAGGCGGCGGCGTGCAGCACGCAGCGGGGACCTTCGCCTGCCTCTCTCTCCCTTTCTCACTCTCACTTTCACCCTCACTCTCTCTAATTTTCTGATATGCTCAATTGTGTGTCTCCCCCAAAAAATCTGACCTAATGACATACTTATAATGCTAATCTAGGTCAATTAGATGGGATTGCTAGTCCTAATGGGCTTAGGTTTGGGCTTAGGCTTGGGCTTAGGCTTTAATTATCATTTAATTTCATTTAATTCTAAGTGGGCTGAATTAACTTGGGCTTTTATTTAATTAAGCTTAATGGATTAAATTAAGCTCAAATTAAAACAACCGAGCCCGTTTAACTTGTGATTTTCGGCCCTTGCCTTCCGAGTGAACCGAATCTTGTTCAATGAATTTTGAGCTCGTTTGCCAATGCCGGTCCGATGCGGAATACAATTATCCGAAATGGACCTAAACTATATGTTATGCAATTTTAAATATTTTTGTTTAGGGATTAAAAATTTAATTCCTAATTTTCTATGTAAATTACGACTAAATGGTCGGCAAAATTTAGGTGTCAACAATGAGGGTTTTGAAAAAGTAACTAGTGGAAGATTCCAATGAGGTGGCCTTGTGTGGAAATGGGGCACAGTGTCTCTAAGGTCACAAATTTTTCCAAACGCTTGTAATGGGTGCGCATTTTTAATTCAATTCTTGCTTTGCCTTTTCTTAGGTGAAGTTGGGGTTTGGTAAAGATTGACCAACAGATAGCCAAAGTAAAAGGTATTCCCTTTATGTCATAATTTAAATAGGAAAATTATCAAAAAAAATCCTAAATTTATTATACAGATGCCAATTTAATCTTAAACCTTTTAATTTAACTAATTTAGTATTAAACCTTTTGATAATTTGCCAATGTAATCATTTCAACTAATTTTGACAGGAAATCGATGACATGAACGTCGGCTGTCCTATGTGACATGATCATGTCCTACATTTATTAGATTGTTCTTTGCCAAATTTATTGAATTTTTTCTATTGAATTGCCAACTTTTTCTTTTATCTTGCTTACTAGCACATTAAATTTATCAATTCCTTCTAGAAGTTCCCAACCTTAATTAGAGTGATTACAAATTTCAATCTGATTAAATTACCAACTAATTTTGCATAACCAACTCTTATCATTTACAAAAATTTTCTTTAACTTTGTTATTCACACTTAAATTTGCCAACTATTACATAAAATTACCAACTTTTATTTAGTGACTTACCAACTTTATTCCCGATTAAGTAACCCAATAGAAAAGTTGGCAAATTGATAAAAAAAATTGGTAAGTAACTCAAATAAAGATTGATAACTCATAATAAGTCAAAAACTTAATTGGAAAAAATTTGATAAATAACTTAAATTAAAGCTGGTAATTTCATATCAGAATTGGTAAATGATGAGCTGTTTTTTTTTTAACCAAAAATGATGAGCTGTTAATTAAAGAAGAAATAGACCAGAAAAGTAACTTAGAGGCTAGTTGGCAGTCGAATTTTTTTGTCCACTCCAATAAGAGTAGATTAGCTGCGTAACCTCTTAAAAGAATGACACGTCAAACCTACTTGATTAACACACGATTTCGAATGCACTCACTTGCTCAAGCACCAAAGAGAAAAAGAAGAAGATATTTCATCAACATTGAAAAGTAGAAAGCTTTTTTTAATTTCATTATGAGAAACTAACAAAGTTCTTTCTCCTGAAGGACCACTGTTGCAAAGCTCTCGTGCATTTGGAGCCGATGCTTGTCCTTTTCAGACGTTTTAGAGGGAACGTTCACGCATGCATTTGGCAAATTCCTCGTCGTTCATTGCCTGAGAATGGATTAGCAAGAATATGCACCGTTCTTTTCCCACGTCTTCTTTTCTTTTTACCCTTTGGGTTGGCAATTTTCCCTGGAAAAAACCGTTATCGAAAGACACATGTCCACATTTTCCACAAAATTTGATCTGTCACTGGAAATAATGCAGTTCTGGCTCGTCTTCCGAAGAAACCTAATCACAAAGGTGTCGCCATCTTCAGAAGGAAAGAAACTGTAGCTTTCAAATACTCTATGAATGATGATCATCCGGCTTTGTGAAAACTCCCATTTCTGGATATAAAGATGGCGTCTATGATTGAACCATTAAACAGCATCTTTCGCCTTTCATGTCTGGTCCAGAAAGCTGTTTCTAGTCAAAAGGATTCATTCTTTTCGAAACTGTGTAAGTCTTCGCAGCGTGGTGATCGACGGATCGATCGAGATGGTGTTGCTCTTGGCCCTTTATATGTGAAACTAAAGATGTGGCCAATCATGCAGCACAAGACTAGAACAACCTAAGCTTATCTTGTTAAATATGTCTTGAATTTTATGTACTTGGTCCGGTTTATAACCCGACTCGACATATTTTTTGTGCGACCTGAAGGTAGAGAGAAAATTGAGATTTGGTTCGCGATGCGGAGGGTTAGGCCGATAGGGCCAACCTGTAGCAAACGAACAAATCTTCATAGCGGACCGTCCAAGCTGGAGCAAATGAACTAATGTCTCGGGGGGTTCAGGAGCTATGCCCCCGAGGAAAATTTTTGGGAGCCCTATTTATACTGCGGCTAAGTTTTCTCATTGATGTACAAAGAGAATTGTATTTCCAGAGAGTTTTGTGAGCCGTGAGCTTTTGTCGTTGTTTCGACTTCTGAAAATTGTACTCTCTTTTGATTATAGTGGAATCTTGTCTTGCCTCGCCGTAGACGTAGATCACATTGTGATCGAACCACGTAAATCTCTGTGTTCCGTGTTTTGCTCTTCCGCATATGTTCGCAACATATCTTGTTCGTAATGCTTTTGCCTTTTGATTGAAAGTCGAGCTTTATATTGGCGTGGAGAAAAGAAGAAAGGATCATCGTTCGGGGATGCAGCGGTGTTGACACCTAAATTTTACCGACCATTTAGTGTAATTTGCATAGAAAATTAGGGATTAAATTTTTAACCCCTAAACAAAAATATTTAAATTGCATAACATATAGTTTAGTTCATTTTAGTTCAATTGCATTTTTACATTAAATTGGTATTGGCAAATGAGCTTAAATTTCATCGAACGGGACTCGGCTCGCTCGGGAATGCAAGGGCCGAGAATTTCAAGTCAAACGGGCTCGGTCATTTTAAGTTGAACTTAATTCAGCCAATTATGTTTTGAGCTTAATTCAGCCCATTTAGATGTTAATTAGAACCTAAGCCCATTAGGACTCTAGAGCCTATCTAATTGACCTAGGTTAATACTATATAAACATGTTATTAGGTCAGAATTAGGAGGAGGACATAATTTTTCAAATCTGAAATTAGAGTGAGAAAGAGAGAGAGAGATCCTCGCCGCCGCCGTGCCCCTTGCACGCTGGCGTCCGTGCCTCATGCCGCGCCACCGCCCACCGGCGAGCCCGTTGTCCGCGGCGAAGCCACAGCCACGCCTGTGCTGTAGCTCGCTGTTTCCCTTCGTCCGTGCTGCCTCGCCAACTTGCTGACCTTCACAAGACATCAAAAGAAAGGATATGCCCCCCACTGATCCAGAACAAGCCCGACGAAGACCCGCTGCGTTGAGCCCCACCTGGCATCAACGAGGACTGCTGCTGCTTCTCTGATCCATCGCTGTTGCTGCTGATCCCTCTGCCCATGCTGCATTCTCTTCATCGACGCCCCCCACAGTCTGATGCAGAGTACGTATAACACGAAGAAGGATTGTGAGAAGAGAAAAGGGGGGGAGAAGTCTCGGTCAACTCTTGCTGTGATCGAGACCACGACAGTTTCTGCCCCCAGTTTCGGCTGCTTCCTTCACGGCGCTCGAGGATCCCGCTGCTGCTGTTGCCGCTGCATCACTACGCTTCCAGAGGAGTCCACGTTCTTCTCCAGTTTGCAGCTCCAACCGACCACATCTTCCTCCATTGACCGGGCGATTCCTCTCTGTCCAGCGACCAACCAACAGCAACGGCAAGCAGCGGAGGTCCAGCGAGGTCTTGAATAGTCTCGATTCTTCTGTGATTAAGGTGTCATAACCAGTCACTATAGTCGGTCAAGCATCCAAGCCCACCGAGAAGTCCACCGAGAGCACCCTCAGCTGAGAATTAATCCAAGCCATGGAGGTCCCAAGCTAAACACCGTTATCGCTATCGGAACAGCATCGCCGCTGTTCGTGCATCGCTGTGAGTCCCCATCAAGTTGCTGTTCAGCCGGTCATCGCCCCGCTGTCTTCGACGCCCACACTGCCGGAATAGCTCCCTCTCCTCGCCGGTTCGTCGCTGCTTTGCACCTTGCCGTGCGCTGCCCCTTGCCGGAGCTCGCCAACCCCACCGGAATAGCCGCCAAGTTGCTGTCCCACGGCACCGTCGCCCCGCCGCACCGGACCGTTCCCGACGTTGCCGTTGCTCGTGATCCACCGTCCCTTTGCTGCCGTGCCAGAATAGTACTCGCCGAGCACGCTGTCCCCGCCGGCGGTGTTGTCTCGACGTCGTGAGCCCCACCGGTGTTGCCGCCTCACCGTCGTGGTCCCGGTTGCCGATTGTCTCGTCCCGATCCGCAAGCCCAAGCTCGATCCCGATCGGTTCAAATTCGGAAGTTATCTGTAAATTAGGTAATGATCATTATCCGATATATTTTCAGAATATTAAGTTTCCTAATTTACATGTTTTAAATATTTCGTGAATATCACGTGGATATTTAGATATTTCAGGATAATGTTTGATATATCGGCGATATTTTCAAATATTCAAAATTAGGAATCGTTCCTAATTTAGCAACGTATCTGGACGATTATCTGACCTTATCCCTAAGGTACGATACGCGGCGATACGGAATTTCATTATCTTATCCATAACTATTTGGATAAGATGATGGAATTTATCTGCTTTCCAAATTTAAACGATCGACTTTCCGTCAATATCTATAACCCTATAGATATGACCGATAGTTTAATTTTTGTGCCTAATCCGAGTTTGAAACGAATTTGGCGGATCGCGTGGTTGATTTGAATGTGGTTTTTATCCTTAGTTGTTTAAATCGCTTTCCTTTTCAAATAAAAAAAAATTCAAAAAAATCTGTTTTGTTATTTAAATTAGAATTTTGCATGTCTAGGAATTTTAAATATATCTAGAGGATAGAGTAATTATTTAATTTAAATTAGGATGTGAGACGATCTAGTTCCTAGTTTGAATTAGGTAATATTCTAATCTTAATAGATTATTTAGGTTATTTTTTTATTCCGAATTTTCATGAAAAATCCCAAAAATAAGTCATGTTAGGTTAGATTAAGTCATCATAAGTTGCATGTTAACTTAGGAATTTTTGAATTTCGAATTTTAATAGAAAATATCAAAAAAGGGAAGTCATTAGGTTGCATGTTAATTTAGGCATATTTTTAATTCCGAATTTCATCAGAAAATACCAAAAATAATCATTTGCCCGTCATTAGAATTAGGTCACGTCGTCGCACGACATATAGTTTGCATGCTAGGTTGCATTGTTCGCATGTCATTTTTGCACGTCATTGCATATAAGTTAGATTTCATTTAAATAAGTGAAAATCTAAAAAATATTGAGTGAATTACTTGTTAACTAGAAATCATATTAGGATTGTTGATGTGATTTTCTAGCTAACAATGCAGATGCTTGCGTTGGTTCGAGGTAAGTAATTCTTCCAATCCGCAATTTATTTAGCGCTTTCTTGGGTGTTAAATTGGTGGTTTGCGCTCCCGCATGAACACCTCACATGTTAGTAATTAAGCTGAAATGGATCCAAACTGCCTACCAAAACATTTTTTGAAAAGAAAAGGTACCGAAAGGGCGTTAGACTAGATCTAGCGTAATCAAGTCCCCGGGCTTAGAATCTTTGGTTTGTAGAAATAAAACATATCTCCCTATGTTTTATTTAGGTTTCTAATCGACCTACCGTAAATTGATTAGTGGTGACTCCAAGCATGAAAACATTTGCATGTTAAAGACTTAAACCTTAAGTTGCGAATTGGTAGGGCTTGGGAGGGCCCGAGTTAAGTTTAGTCTTAATAATCCATTAGCCCGAAAAATTGATAATAATTTTTTAGGTTGCGACAAGCGGGAATGCGACAGAAAGACTTTGATTGCATCCCCCAATGAGGTGGGAAGTGTTAAAATATTTAAATAATAAATCACGCTTTGAGCTAACAAGTTTAAACTTTTAGAATAATTAGTAGTGGTCCCACCAAATCTCACATGGTATCATAGCTGAAGGTTCTGAGTTCGAATCTTTCTAAGCCTCATTTGTCTTCCAAATTAAATATTTTTATGCTTAGTACTAGGCAAAAAGACCAGATTAAGTATGAAGAGAAGTGTTAGAATATTTAAATAATAAATCACGCCTTGATCTAACAAGTATAAACTTTTAGAACAATTGACAGTGGTCCTATAAATCTCACAGGAAGTACATAATGCTTGAAATTGGAAAACTTTTCTCTTTATATTGATGATGATCGGGGTCACGCCAATAGGACAGGGAGATACACTACCAAAAGCAAGTGATTTGCCGTCAATGCAGCCACGAAAAGAGACGTGGGACGTGAAAAGCTTATAGTAGTAAAGTTGATGATGAATTGCTTGTTTTATCCTCTTTGTGTTGTGCTTGCTCACCATGAATGGAGCTATGAAACCAAGCAAGATACAGAAAGAAAAGGCAAAGAGTGGTTTCGTTTGACCAAAAATAGTGGCATGGTTTCTCATTTTCCATATATGTCTCGCTGCGACTCAAGATGGTAGTCGTAACATTTATCTTTGCTAGAAGAGTTGATTAAACATTTGATTTGCATGGGGTAGATTCTGTGTTGCCGCATCTTCCAGTTAGGCACCCAGAATAACCTTAGGGGTTTGCCTCCATCGCTCCGTGGGTGAAGCCTTATCCGATACACTCGAACAGGATAGTTTGAATGTATTTATGAGGATCCGTTAAACCAAAAAAATTGGGTGTATCGTATTTCTTTTCTCATTGTCCATGGACATATTATAAATCTACAACATCGACTCGATTTCCTCATCGTCACAATCTAGCTAGCTACTTTTAGGGTAAATAATGTTCGTGATGATATATTGTTTGCATCTTTATATTGCCTTTCTACTTTTCGAGCACAACTCTATCGTGTAAAACATTGGTGAATATAAGAGAATCAGTTTAAAATTCAAATTGTCCTCCATAATTTCAGCCTTCTCATTGTTGTAAATAACTATCAATTAGTTAAGATTTTCTCTATATTTTTAGTTATTGCCATCTTTGTACATGTACTATAAATATCATTGAAATACAACAATGAAAATCATCTTGGAAAACATTCTCTAAATCTCCCTTTTATGATATCGGAGCATGTCTACTCCTAAGAGCCTCTCTCATCCCGATTTTTAACTTGTTTTTTGGCCTCATCTTCCAAAAAAAAACCTAGCCATGGCTGCCACAAACTCTACTTCTGAAACAGTGGTTGCCACAAACTTTGCTTTTGAAATAATCCTCCCCGAAATTCCTGTAACCACTTCAACCGGACTTATAGCAATCTCTGCTGGTGTGCAGCTTCCCATAAAGCTGACTTCCACCAACTATGCTTCTTGGCGGGCTCAATTCATGTCCTTGCTACTTGGATATGACCTTATAGGATTCATCGATAGAACGCGTCCTTGCCAATCGGAAGAGATCACCCGCGGCAATCAAACAGTCCCGAATGCTGCCCACTTTCATTAAATTAAACAAGACCAACTCTTGCTCAATGGGATTTTTGCTTCCACTTCCGAAGCCGTCATTCCCCTTATTGCCTCTTGTGCAACATCTCAAAGTGCATGGAACAAACTTGCAACACTTTATGCAAGCAAATCCCAATCCCGTGTCATGCATCTCAAGGACCAATTATCAACGGTTAAACACAATTCTCGTTCTATTTTTGATTTTTTTACAGCAACTAAAATCTATTGCAGATAATGATTGATTCACCTCTCCATGATGATGACCTTGTCATCCATGCTCTTCGGGGATTAGGATCGGAATACCGTGAAATTGCAGCGGCGATTCGTGCTCATGAACACACAATCACTTTCGAGGAACTTTACGACAAGTTAGTCACCCATAAAATGTTCCTTCAACATGAAGAAATGGCAGCTCAAGTCCTGCCGGTAACAGCCAATTTTAGCACTCGAAACACTCGAGGCCAGAGAGCCCCATCCTGATGGAACAATTCTGGCTATTCTGGACAGCCTTCTGGAGACTCTAAAAATTCCCTTAGAACCCCCAATTCAGACCGCTAGAGAGATCATAGAAGTAGTGACTCACAGTCTCCACTGCACAACTACTCCTGGCCTGTTTGTCAATACTGTGATCGCATGGGACACTCCGCCACAAATTGTTTCCGTATTAGAGACACAATCCATGCTCTAGTTGCAAATGTTGCAACTGGCCCAAATTCAACTCGAGAAGCGGGTTGGTTGATTGATTTGGGAGCTTCACATAATGTTACAAGTGATATCGCTAATTTATCTCTGCATAGCGATTATGAAAGCCCGGATGAAATAGTCATTGGCGATGGCTCAGGTTTGAGTATCACTCACATTGGTTCTACTGCATTAAATTACCCACATCCTTCCTTTCAATTGTCTAATTTTTTACGCACTCCTCATATAACCAAAAATTTAATTTCGGTTTCATAATTTTGTTGTACTAACCGAGCCTCGATTGAATTCTTTACCTCTCATTTTTGGTGAAGGTACTTTGCACGGGGGCGACGCTACTTCGAGGAGAAATTAGAGACGGCGTTTATCGATGGCTGCCATCCTCTTGGCAGCCACATGTCTCACACACGGCCTTGGTTGGTGAGCGGATGCGATCAACTACGTGGCACGATTGGTTAGGTCATCCATCCATTGATATTTTACGTCATACCATTAAGCATTTTTCACTTTCTAGTCTAGGAAATAAGTTACCACGTGCCTCTTGTCATTGCAATAAAAGTCATAGACTACCATTTCATTCTTCAACTTTAGAAGGTAGACATTCACTTGACTTATTGTACACAGACGTTTGGGGTCCGGTGTCTACTTTATCTATTGATGGTTTTTGTTATTATATTATTTTTGTTGACCATTTTACTCGTTATATTTGGTTTTATCCCATCCACGACAAATCCGATGTTGCACCTATTTTTGAACAGTTCAAAACACTTGTCGAAAAAAAATTTCAACAAAAAATACGAACTCTTTATTCCGATGGGGGTGGGGAATTCATTAACCTCAAACAATTTTTAACAAAACACAGAATTTCACACCTAACCACACTTCCATACACCCCACAACATAAAAACACCGCTGAAAGGCGTCACCAGCATATCGTCGAAACCGGATTAACCCTACTACACAAAGCTGGCCTACCTCCCACTTTTTGGACCTACGCCTTCCAAACCGCCCCACAAATATCCTTAATCTTAAGTCTCCATATCACCGCTTCCTCGACAAACCCCTGAACTACCTAAAACTACGAATTTTCGAATGCCTCTGCTACTCGTGGCTTCGGCCATACACAAAAAACAAGCCTTTACCATGCTTTCGCCCATGTATTTCAAATTGTGGGGGCTTATAAGAGAATCAATTTAAAATTCAAATTGTTCTCCGTAATTTCAACATTCTCATTATTGTAAATAGCTATCAATTAGTTGAGATTTTCTCCATATTTTTAGTTATTACCATCCTTGTATATGTACTATAAATATCATTCAAACACAGTAATGAAAATCATCCTGGAAAATATCCTCTCAATCTCCCTTTTAGTGAAGACAAATGGCATGCATAGATTAACAAAAAGTTAATTAAATGAGTGCTAATTGTTATGAAGTCAAACTTGCATTTAGAGATAAACATCGTAAAATTAGGGCTTATAGATGGTTTGTGTTCGACCATGGCATGAGAATCACGAAGATGGTAGCAAAGGTCAGAAGGTGAACTAATCAAAATGGATTAAGTAAAGATTACACCGACACCCGTTTACTTCAACGTGGCAGACTAAACTACGTAACAAATATTCTAAACTTCGAATTCGACATCCTAAAGTAAGAAGCGCCTCATTAATATAATTGAGGGAATTACTTTGGTTTCTTCATTACGTAAAGTAAGGTATAATGTAATATCGAGAAATCAAATAGATGACGCGGTTTAGATTTACTTTTCGTTTCGGAATCAACTGAAGAGCCTTCTTCACTAATCAACCCTCGTCATTGGGTGAAATCGAATTTCCAATGCATTCACCCCCGCCAAAGTGCCTTTTTTTGATTTTTGGGGCAGATTACCAATATTTAATGACGCGGACGCCTCCTTAAACCTGTTTCATGGGATATTACGTATGTGGTCGAGAAAATTTGCCATGATATGGAATGTCCTCTCTCTAGGACAACCATGCAATAACCTCAAATGTGCACACATCTGATAATTTTTTTTAATCATTGTCCAATGAAACACGAGCGATTAGTATGTGTGAAGTGTTGGATGGAAATCGATTCAGGCAGATCTGATAGATAAGTGATTGAGAAAGCAAACCAAAAATTTTGTATTCTGGTTCGAGCTCGATCGCAAAGTGATCAAACTTACACAAAAACAAGTTTTTCATATGAAATGGACATGGATTTGAGTAATGAAAGAAATCAAAGGATGAGTACGCCAGAAATAAAAGAAATTGAAATTCAAACACAAAAAATAAACTTCACCGGAATTGAAATAACTTAACCCTAAAACCAAAGTTGAAATTGAAAGACATGGCTTCGAAAGCCGAATTTGATAGACCTTTTGGCATAGCTCGAGCGTGTCTTCTTCCTCTCTGCTCAAGTAGATCTTGTTTTGCAATAACTTTCCTCTCACACAAGCTAATTAAATTTGTAACCGTCCCCGCTCTTAGCTCAAGTAGATCGAGGTGCTCTTACTCTTATTTCAATTGAAGCAACCCCAACTAAATTTCGGATGGAGATCAACTGTTACACATATCAAGTCAAAGTTAGGCCGGAAGAGCTCCAGATCGAGGTTGAACTTAGTGTAATTCGACTCTTGCCTTCTATGTCTTCTTCTTGATCTATGCCTTCACTTAAATTTAACCCTAATACATTTGGGCTGCAAATTTACATCACAAAAGCCCAGTAAAGCTAGATTCACATTCCCTAAACCTCTGAAAGAATACCATCATATCCATGACATCTGCATCTATCTTTCTTCTTTTTTTTTTTTTAAAGAAGGGAGATAAAATAAAATATTGAGCTACAAAACTTTAACATTGTTAGCGTCAGATTGCACTGACCAAAACACTGCTTGAAGAAAAACGACTCCGTCTCCCTTTTGTCCAAGAAAAAGAGAACAGAACAAAGCTAACATAGTGGAATCCACTCGACTGCACTACAGAAACTCACCGCATCACCTTCATATGATTTATTAATTAAATCAACGTGGAGTTAATGTTGTCTTAGTGCTGTTATGGTCATAAGCACGAACCGGGCTTCGCTAAAGAATGAGCCCCCCGACCCTTATAATTAAAAAAAAAGTATAAAGAAGTCGTCGAAATTCAACGAATTGATGCTTAGGAAGATGGCTTTTGGGACTACAACATCTCTTCTTCTATACGAAAAGGTTAGTTTGTCGTCAATTAGGAGTTGCGAGTGTGTTTCGTGCAATGTAATCTCAATTTTGATAAAAGAGATCAAAGACAGCTACGAGTGCCTACCACTTTCGTGGACATTAATAATTAAGGAACCATTTGGTCTTAATTAAAGTTAATCCCCCACGCCTGAATTTTTTTCGGTTAGAATGCTACGCAGATGATGACACCCTTTCGCATTTCGCAATACGATCCACCACGGCCAAGACGGCTACGGTTCTCCACATATTGCTCTTGGTTGACTTACGTTGCAATAGGAAAAGAAGAAAAAAGGAAATAAACATGCCAAAAACATGCTTAGTCTCTCTCTCTCTAATGGTGTTCTGTTCTTCCCGACTTTATTTTGATTTCCGCAAGAGGCTCATGATTAGGCCCGACAATGCTTTGGTATGGTGTGCTGCCTCAAACTTTCCCACTATGGACTAGATGATATGTTGGGGGTTGAGCGTGGAAAGAAAGTCGAGAAATCGAATAGACATTCAAGCAAAGAACCGGGACACATACGAGATTTATGTGATTCGGTAATTGATGTCGCCGGAAGATGAGAATCTGTATACCAGAAAGGAAGATTGGCATCGCATTCAAAAGGGGGGAAAGAGGGAGCGATTAAAAATCAATCGTCAATTAAGCTTTTGGCCTGGTTAAAGTTACTTTAAAAATATTTCATTTTGGCTTAACTACTACTGCCTTGTTATTTGTTCCCGTGGTAATGTTGACGGTGAAGGGCAACATCCTTACAGTTCCTTCTGTTAATTCTCAAGGATCAGTGCAATTTGTTCCAAGCATGGTCGAAATCAAGGGATCTGCAACTTTTAGTTTTTGCCGAACGAATTGCACGTGAAATCGGTTTGTTCGAGCTGTCTGAAAATCGCTTTCCATCTCCAGATAGCTGTCGAGACTAAGGCCACCAGACGAATATTTTTCTTTTCGTGGGTCAGAATAGCACAGCATGATTGAATTGAAGAGACCCTAATGGGGCAAATTGCAATCCAAGGAAACTGACGCCCGGGCTCGGCCTCCTACGGTAGGAGTCCAATCCCAATAGGCCGACAAGAGCTGTTCTTCTTGGTCGGCCCGATTATGGCCATGAGCTGTTGTTATTAGGCTTTAATCTCTGGCGTTAAGTTAAGCATTGCGAAGTTTCGTGCTCTTCAATCCGACTCTTAAGGCCCCCAAAACAACGTTAAAACTCATTTTCTCTCTCTCTCTCTCTGACCCGTACATTCGCTTGAAATGTTGTAACTTGTATGTAGGTCTGGGAATTCGTGTTCTGAAGTTGCAGTACCTTACGGCCGCTGCAGCTTTAGATGTGGTAAAACTACGAGGCATTCGCCAAACGCCCCATAAAAAATTTCATGGCGACACTCCTGTTCACAATTAAAGCTGCCGCGAGAGAATCCGCCTGAGCTGCCCTTCTTAAGCGCTCTTGTTCATTCTAACTACTCGCCTCAGTGTGTGCAGTGATAGAGTCTTGGAGGATGCTCAGGTATGAAAGAATAATAAACCTAGTTAACCTTGGAATCTATAAAGAAAGGGTCCCTGACCAAATGAAAATTGCAGAAGGTAATTTCGCCATGTCTTCAGGCTTTAGTGATCATGAGGAGGGACGGCTTCAGTTGCTTCCAAACTCGAGTTTTGAGGAAGACTTGGCATTATTCCTGAGAAGAATTAGGTATGATCGGTTTCATGGTGGGTCGGTTCTAGACTTGAAACCTGACACCAACCATATTATAACCGGTTCCTAATTTTTGGAATCTCAAACCTGCTCCGTTTGTCCTGGACTCTATTTTGTAACCTATCTTGTTTTTTCGACCCAGTTCTAGGGTCTACCCGAGAACTTGTTTTTTTTTGTTTCTTTTTTGGGTTTCATTTTTTCGAGGTAGCAAATAGGAAAATTTATAACTCAAATCAAAGGTTATAAATTTGATTGTGCAAACAATTTTAAGTATTCATACAAAAGCAGATTATCTTAGTCCTAATAATTTAATGGACGCGATAAAACAACATATGTTCTGATTGGATATGTAGTTTTTTTCGTTACAGAACAAACATTTTAAGAAAAAGGAAATTGCTCTCTATAATGCTTATAAGCTCTTGAGTAAGACTATCTGCAAATAATGATCATCTCCCTCATTTTTTTTGATATAATACTTTGAATTCTGGCCATATAAAATTGAAAATGGACATCCATATAAAACCGGTTCTAAAATTGGTCCGGGTGGATTTTCACTTGAAACCGGAAACCTGACCAGTTCTCAAAAAATGAAACTGGTTCTCGAACCAGTTCAAATGGGAACAGGTTCTTGGACCTGTTTTTCGGGTGGGCCGGTCTGGTTTCCGTGTAAACCCTTAGGAAGAATACTCACGGCAAGATCGTTGAGGCATTCTCTCTTTTTACATACTTTGTGTTTATTCTTTTTTTCCTTTTTAAATAATCCTATTTAGATCGACAAAAGGGGCTATATTCATCAAATTTTAATGGATGTTTTCTTTTTTTTAGAGATTATTATTTGAATTTTTTCTAATATTAGTATTATAATTGACTTACTATTCTCTCATTTGCTATGTCCTTTTTCATTTTTTTACAGCAATATCAACAGTCAAAAAGAGATTTCCCTAAAAACAGATAGGAAAATACACTTTTAGCATTACACATTCTAAAAATAACAGATGGTTAGTTACTCTAACATGATAATTCAATGGATATTATGTAACAGCCATGTTCAGGAGCAAACAGATATTACCTTGAAAGTTCATGGAGGTTTCACGTAATCTTTCAATTTTTTTTCCTTTTACCCACCCGTGGGTGGCGCAGTTGGTTTGAGCCCTCCCACCATCGCAGGAGGTGAGCGGTTCGAAACTCTGTATCGTCAGCGATTTAAGTGAAGGGTCCTGGCGGTGGGTTACTGGGCTAGCCTTCCCCCGGATTTAGTACCGAATAGCCTGTCGGGCGAAAGGGAGGTTCCCGGGTCATCAAAAAAAAAAAAAGATTACGAATGCCCGATAAGAAAACGAAAAGGACATCAAGGTTTGTGTCGTTCTATTTGGCCACACGTCCAATGTTCACAAGTAGTCTCGTCACATCACCGACCGAGCCCATGAACGTACAATTGACGAAATTGAGAACGGTTACAAAGATTGGTGTTTACATTCATGCCTGCCTTTATTTGATAGAAATACTTTGGCCTGTCGTTAATGGTTTGTCGAACCAAACGAAATTGCTTTAATAATGTTATCCGTGTAGGACCAACATACTAGAATTTGAGTCGGATCCTCTCGAGCCAAAGAATATGCTCACTTGTGAGGTTCATCAGGATTTCAGATAGTTAAAATTGTTTATAGAGATTTAAGTCTAAACATCCAGTTTAATTCATTGACGGTGTGTCGTAATCCCGTATAAGTTTCAAAACTATATGGTGCTCAAACTTTACTGCCTAGAGTTAATGATGCAAGATTTTGTGGGGCTGCAATCAATTGTTCTACAAGTAGCTCTAAATGAGGTTTTACTGCGATCGGCGGTCGGAGATATGGGAGTGTGAGAAGAGTGTGATCGTGTGGAGAGTTGCGATTTCGACGAGGGATTTGAGGATTCTCGGTCTTGTCTTCTCCAACTCTTCCGACATTATTGCTTGAGAAAGAGAGAGAGAGCCATGGTTGTGAACATGGAGTTTAATAAGGCTATTAGTTAACATTGAAGAGGTGCTGATACTTGATCCAGTCCGAGAGAGATGCCTACCCAATCATAGTGTTACGGAAACAAATGATCAAATAATAAAATAAACAGATAAAGAAAATAAATTAGACACTAAGGGCGCAAATGATAAAATTTTTCTTCTCCAACCTTATTTCTATTCCTTCAATAAGTTTTTGAGCAAAATGTAGAGTTTGATAATGACATAAAATTTATATTCCCGAAATAGAAATTCATTTGATAGATTATTATTATTTGTGTTCCTGGTGGCAAGTCGACAGGCGGATGTGGATGGCTGTCAGGTGGACAGCAGCAGGCAATGATGGACGGACGGCCGGCAGTGGACAGGTGGTAGAATGCCGAAGGTGGCAGGTGGCGAGCGCACGGCAGTAGACGAAGATGGCAAGTAATAAAAGAGAGTTATTATTTCTGTTTCTATTCTGGAAACAGAAATATAGAAAATTTTAACTTCTCATTTATGTTCCAAACTTATTTTTGGGCTAAAAATTTATCTCGGAAATAGAAAAATGAAATTATTTTACTAAACGAATTTCTGTTCTAAAGCTATTTTCGAAAATAAAAAAATAGAAAAACATGGAAATAGAATGGTTATAATTATTGCCCTAAATTTACATGATTTGGTCAATGTGACATATGGTCACAGGAATAATAACACAAGATTACACTATAATCAAGCGAGAGAATGGAAAATATAATCACACTCGAGTTAGAAAAGCAATAGAGGTTGTTTGGTCAAGTCACAACACCGAATTGTATACATTCGGTTCCTCCACCACATAACCACACAACATATTCATTTCACTTAGAACGTTCAAGCTTCTCTCACAATGTGCTTTTGTTGATACCTATTTTTAATTGCTCAAAATTAATTATACAAAAATTTAGGGAATATGTCCTTAATTTCTAAAACCAAAAAAAATTTCAATTTCAATTCCATTGCATGTAGACATTAGACACATTTGCATTATTAGAATATATTTTTCTTTTCCTCTGTAAAAATTTATTTATAAAAAAAATCGGGTTGGGTCGATCGGACTAGGTCGACCCGACCCTTTCTTTCTCCCTCATGCAGGACCAGCCCGTTTTCTTTTTTTCTTTTTCCCCATGCACGATTTGGGCCTCCCCCAGCCCGCACCTCCTTTTCTCCTTCCTCAGCTTGGTTGTCCCCCCTTTCTCCTCTGTTCTCCCCTGCCCCGATTGTGCCTGGGATGATGCGGAATACCCGCTCCACCATGCAAAGCTGGCCACGAAAGTTTTGGTAGGAGCAGTAGGCTGGTGCAGGGTATTCAATGGAGTAGAGTAGCGGCCAGCGACCGCTATATAAACGGCGAAGAAGAGAGAGAGAATGGTCGGTCCCCTTTCGTAAAAAAACATAGCACCGAGAGAGAGAGAGAGAGAGAGAGAGAGAGAGAGAGAGAGAGAGAGAGAGAGAGAGAGAGATAGAGAGAGAGATTTATAGAGAGTTTGAGCGAGACCGAGAACAAAGGTGAGACTGAACGTTTGCAGGAATTGAAGAGGAAGCCAACTGGCCTTACTGTTGCCCGGAGATTGACTGGCAACCCCCAGAATCAACCCCGACCGACAAGTCCTCCCAACTCCCCTGTTATCCCCTGTTTTCTTATGCAAGTGGGTCGGGACTCGCATTGGTCGTTGCACATGAATCTTGACCCATACCGTCCTTGATCCCAGTCTATACTCGTCGTCAGAGGCGAGCCATAGCCACTGGAGTAGACCTTCGCCCCGAAGTAGGTCGAAAATGCCCTGTTTTATCTATGCATGCCAAGTGTTTGAGGAAATACCTCAGAGAGGCCAGTTTGGTTTTGGTTGTCGCTAGCGAGCAGGTAGGCGTCCAATGAGTTGGGGTCCTCGTGAATAGCCTTACGGTGGTCATGGGAGATCGATAGTGACCAAAATTTGGTCTGGGTCCGTTGGCCTAGCTTCGACCAACGTTTGGGCTTGAAAGGTTCTGGTCGGAGCTCGGCCAGCGGTCGCTGAGGCCGGTCACCTTGGTTGGTCAGAAGGGGGCTGCCCTGGCCCTAGGTGCTAAGCTAGCTGAGGCTAACAGACGAGAGAAATGGCTGGTTAACCATCGAATCTCGTCTGCTTCTGCACGCGGGAGCCAGTGCCTATGTAATTTAACGAAAATATTTTTATTTAGGGGTTAAAATTAATCCCTAATTTTATATGCAATTAAACCCTAAATGGATAGTCAAAATTTATGTGTCAATAGCTGCATCTTTTTGAAGGGAATTTCGAAGAAATTCCATTCAAAGACAAAAGGTACCTAAATTTTGTTGGTAGAGAGCATGGGATGGCGCAATGCCTGAGGCAAGAGGAGTGATTGGATTGTTTTTTTAGGGAAAAAAAATAAGGACGCCTAGGGTCTACAACCCTATGAATGTTAAAGATTTCGCATCGAGACTAGAACAATATGAACAGGAAAGGGGATAAAACCTTGAAAGTACATTTAAGGGCTAAAACCCTTTAAACGTCGAAAATTCTGTATCGGGACTAAAACCCTATTAATAGCAATAGGAATAAAACGTTGAAGGAATGCCTAAGGTTTTTTGCACAGGGCTTGATGGGCCTAAAGTTTTTCACTTGGGACTTGATGTTGTAAAAAGCACGGTTTAAGGATAGACTCATGAACCTTTTGAAATCGAGGCTTCACGTGAGGGGACCTATCATGCAAGAATAGTTTCAGGCTGCTAATGCTCACTATATCAGCCAAATATTAGGAAAATTCCGAGGAGGTACCTGTACATCTAACGGAACGTGTTATAACAGGTGCTTTGGTAGCAAAGGCGTACTAGACAGAATCATAGAGAATATCATCACTGAGAAAGTGTTGATTTGGTTTCATTGAACATCACACAATTGCTATCGAATATGGAAAATACCATCAATTCTCAAATTCCTTTGGGAGATAAATCTTTGTCAAAATGATCTTGGCCCAAGAAAATGGCTCTTTAAATATGCCAAACAAGAGCTCTTTAGTCCGAAAGGGCTTCTCACAAGCTCTCAAGAAGGCAGTTTGATTCCCCCCATTAATGTGGGAAGTATACATGATCTCTTTATATACCTCACACTACCAGTGTTGAAAGCTTCGTGAATACTTCGCAATAAGTACGCATTGACCAATTCAAGAGGTCTTTTAAAGACAGCAATGTGGGTTTGGTCATGGTTTCAACAGTGGATAAGCATTATCGGCCAAGAAATGAAATAATTGTTGATCAACATCTCCGCCAGGTTTATAAGTCAAGAAACCTTAAGATAAGATAAGATAACCTTGCTTTCACTTCTTCAAGCGATAGCTTCTTTGGAAGTCTAAATTTCTGAACTATCCCAATCAGAATAGACTTTGGAACGGGTTGTAACATTGATTTAATGAAAGGCTCAAAAGGCTTAAAAGGCTTCAAGTTTCTTAAAAGAAATTTAAAAGTTGGTGATTATCATGGCATCATTATCATATCATTCGACCTTTTTCAAAGGCAATTGATTTTTGAAATCTAACTTGTCTTGAAAGTCTATCGGCTAATCATTTCAACATAAGAGTTTTGCTCTTTTTCTAATGGCTTTTGCATTTGCAATGATTTTCTAAACCAGCATTTTTCCTTTGACATCTTTTTTCATATGAGAACTTTTCTCTTAATGCAACCTTCCTCTTTTTTTTTTTTTATGGGTAATGACCTTACTTTTACCAGATACACTGCTTTTTCATGCTCCTTAGTTTTCATTTGACTTTTGCTCTTTCGACATTTTTTTTAGCTCTTTGGACTTTCAATACATTATATACATTATCACATAAGCACTATTTTCTTGGGTAAATCATGTGCCTTAACCCAGTATGGGGAGATAATTGTCACTTGGGCGTTTGAAATAAATGTTTAGGCTCAACTTGGCTAACCAAAGGGTATCAGTGTTTGGGTAGAGAAAGAAACGTACTTCTTCATTTCGAGATGCTTCAAGCTTCTATAAGGAGTCACCTGAAGTTACCATAAAAAGATTAATGTAAGTAAGAGCACAGAAGTCTTTCCCATCTTCTTCACCAAATAGTCTTAATCGAAACCTCCAAATTTGCCCCATTTTGGGGTGGTTCTTGACAGGAGTATTTTGTAAATCCTTCATATTTAAAGGCCCAAATGGGCTTAACTATAATCACATATAATGGATAGGATATATGAAAGAAATACTTCTTTTCACTTTGATCCATATACTACTCACAAATGAAACCCTAGTCCTCAAATAACATGAGTTTTCTTTTCTGCTAAACTCTCAAAGTGTTTACGGGACGTGTTGGGAATATCTTGCCTTTTCTCATCCTAAGAATTTCTCGCTTGGCATGATTGACATCTCCTTTTCATTTCGTTGAGACCATTTGAGTAAATTAATTTCCATAGGAAATTTTGATTTAAAATGAATGATCCACCAAGCATCAAGACAATATTTTGAATAAAGACAATATTCAAAATTTTTGTGAAAAGTTTACTCTTTCTATTTCCACTTTTGTGCTTATTTTTCTCAAATACATTAGAAACTTCCCCAAAATTTTCATTTGATCCTATTAGGAAAAAGGGGTACTTACCTGCAGCCCAATGACTTGGTAATCCTACGAAGGGCAAAGGAGTAAAGATTAGAAATCATTTCAGATGTGTGAGATCAAAACGATACATTACTACCCCTCTTTCGCATTGGATTTGCTGAATGCTTGCCAAGACTGTTTAGGCTGCGTTTGGGAAGACTTTTGGGGAAAGCCTTTGGAGAAAAGCAAAGGCCTTTAGTTTAAAGGGTTTTGGTGAAATGCAAAAACTGTTTGGTAAATTGTAATTGAAAAGTGCCTTTGGAAGCAACTTTGGGGAAATGCTGTTTGGTAAATATATATTTGGAGAAAGTCCTTGATTTGATCAATTTAAGTTTTTTAATTTTAATTTGTTTAAAATTGGAAAAAAATAATGACCTTAATTTGTATATTTTCGCGTTTAGAGTAATGTAAAAGAGATATATTAACAAATTAATGAATAAGTAAACCACATCTTTGCAAATAGAGAGTACTTTAATTATAATAAACATTGTCACATATGCATCGAGGAAAAACATAAATTATCATTGAAATTTACAAGCATCTTAAGTATTTACTAAACTCATGGCTATTTGATCACGTAAACTTGCCATGTCAGAAAATAAATTATCATTTGAAGCACTGGCCTCGTCATTCACATCATGAAGATCAACTGAACATCCATAATTGGGATCCAAATCTGCTCTTGTAAAATGTTTATCACTGACGGCGTTTCTTCGTATATAATTGTGCAAGGTCATTGTTGCTATAACAATTTTCACTTGCTTCTCAAATGAATAACTTGGCATATGCTTTAGAATCTTCCACTTCTTCTTCAATACACCAAAGGCTCGCTCAATTTCTGATCTTAGCGATGAATGATGACGGTTGAATACCTCCCGATAACCTGAAGGTGCAGGACCTTGTCGAAATTCTGGCAAATGATATCTAACTTCTTTGTATGGCCCCAAATAACCTGTTTGATTTGGATATCCGGCATCTACTAAATAATATTTACCTACACAAATATTATGTAAATTTAATCAAAATATACCATATTCATACATACTAATACTCTAATGCACAAAAACCATTAATAACGAACCTGGAGGAGGATGAGGAAATTGTACATCAAATCTTCTAAGGGCTTCATAGAAAATACGAGTATGATGAGCTTGTCCCTCCCAACCCGCGTAAACATAAGTAAATTCCATATTAAAATTACACACTGCTAATACATTTTGAGTCGGTGTTCCTTTGCGACCAATAAAACGAATCTGATCGTGCAAAGGTACCACCGCTGGGATATGTGTGCCATCAATAGCTCCAATGCAATCCTGAAACGAAAACCCAATCATTATTGTATAATTGAAATTCATATTTAATTATTCATTTATAATGTATAATCTAAACGTACCTTAAAATATGGATAAAATCTTCGATTATTTCTGATCTTCTCTGGAACTTCCCTAAATTGCCGATCAATTGGTTGGATCAAATCTTTTCCCATTTCACATACTTTATTTAATACTAAGCTAAAGTACCTACTTACGGTTTCCCCGGAACGTTGAAAACGCTCCTGTGTTAACCTGTTACCTACACCGTGTCCTAAAATGTGAAGAAACATTCCAAGCGTTTCTGTAACATCAATATTCCTAGTTCCTTGAAGACCATAGTGTGTCACTAAGTCATGCATTAAACTATTAAATACAATTTTATCCATTCTAAACATTTGATAGCACCTTATCGGATTAGCATCTTCGCTCATCAACTCTTCTAACCATGCATTTCCTGTATGTGAAGATGTCATGCAAGGTACTTTGTAACTGTATATTGCCTGATAAGCAACTGCACATTGACCAGCTCCCACAAGTTGCCAATATTCCTCTTCTCCATTGTCATGGTTTTCCCATTCAGGAGAATCATCCATAACTGTTGAAGTAACAAAATATAGAGTTACAATAAGAAAAATGATGAATAATATAGATCATCCATCGATGGAACAATTATATCATCCATCATATATATGCAAACTTTACCGAATCAAAAAAACACCAACTGAAAACATGTCTCACATTAGAACATAAATAGAAATAGAGTTCACAAGTAGTGCAAACACAGTAGAAAACACCAATTGAAAATATGTGTCACGTTACAATAATGTAGAAAGAGTTCAAACAAGTAGCTACATTCTAGCGATGACTATTGTACTCTTCCAACTTAAACTTGAGCCACTCGACCTTTTCTTCATCTCCATCCAAGTTCATGAAAATTTGCCTATTGTCTTTCTTTTCAGCAAAATGTGAGAGAGCAAAAAAGTATAACTTTCGGTCTTGCTTAATCTCAGGGATGGCTCTCAATGTTTGCATAATTTCTTTGTAAGGATCAAACTCCCTTGCAATAGATGTCGCATTACTCCTACTTTCAACAGCTGAACAAAGTCTGTCAATTTGCAATGCTAACTTGGCCGGTCCAGTCACTTTTTTTTCTTTCTTCCCTCGAGCTTGCCTGATTGAACTATCCGCCGCTCTTTTATGGCTATTACTTTGACTTGGTTCAACTACCTTTTCACCTACATTGCACTCTAAAGTATCATCAGTAGATCCTGCACAATCACCAATATCAGCTTGTGTGGCCCCAATATCCTCATCATTGCATAAACCTTGGGCAGGATTCCATGTGATACTTCCGGTAGCAACTGTACCCTCGAACATTCTATCCAACAAAGCTTTAAGCTCCGGATGTATTCCTTTCGTTCGAAAAACTTTAAGTTTAGGATTGGCCTGTTATAATAAAAAATTTTCATGAGTTGTATCATAAAATATGAACTTACCAAAAAGTAACAAAAGAAGAGACAAACACCTTAATTTTCCTCTCCCACCATTCATCACTCGCATCAATGGTTTTCTTCCTTGGATCCCATCCTAGTCCCGTTTCCTTTTGAATCAATTGCTTCCATTTTTTCCATTTTTCCTTCAGATTATCCCACTTACTCTTCATTTGATTTTTATCAAACTTTTTGCCCCTTAGCTCCTCAAACTTGTTAATTATGGCCGTCCATCCATCCCTTTTATTGCTTGCCGGGCGATTGCCTTTTTCAATTTGTTCAATGCACAATTGACAAAAAGTTTCTACATCTTCCGGGCTCCAATATGCCTTTTCCTTTGATGAACTTGCCATCTTTCAATAAAATAACCACAAACAGATTTGAAAAATGCAAACAAACAAGATTAAAGTATGACCCAATTCCATAAACATGAATGAACACATGCGTATGCAAATTTTGATAGAACATTAAAAATAGAACATAAAGCTACGGCACAATCCGATATCCAACATAAGTATAACAATTCTTTTTTCTTGTTGAACCCCCTTTTACCAAAAACTTAAGCTATCGCAAACAAGCCCACAAGTATATCAAGCCTAAATCTCAACAGCCTCTTGCACGTGTAAGTTCAACATCCTGAAGATTATCCAAATTATGAGTGTGGACAAATAAGTGGAAACTGCGGTCGCAGATGTAATTTTCTTCAAGGACAACTTACACAGTAAGATAGAGAAAGTACATGCGGATAATCCAAAATACAATTAAGTGCATCAACGCAAATTCAGTGATTTCCTCATAACTAGGCGTATACTTGTGGATAATCCCCTCGATTTGCTAAGACTATCAATCAAGGAACTAAGCTAATGAATCAATTTGTTGGGAAAAATACATGATACATACATCGACAAAAAACCGCTAGATGAACTATCTGATTGGAAAAAGGAACTGTCAGGAGACAAAAAGCAATGAACTCACGTCTTCAGTACCCACGAAAAGCGAGACTCAAGAAGTTCTCGAGTCCTCCTACCCACAATACACTCCTTTACATGCACGTTTTCGGAAATAGCAGCACTCGAAGAGAATGAATAAAGTTTCATAGACGCGACCAAACTCAAGACTTCAAAAAAGAAGAAGATGAAGAAGAAGAAACACTCACCCCCAAGCTCTAATCAGCAATCTTTGTCGAAACAGAGCAGACGAAGAACGCAAAGGTTGGCTCTGCTTTCACTGCAGAAAACAAAGAGTAACTTTGACTTGTGAAAATCAAAAGCCACTGGGCTCCGCGAGTCATGCATGCAGAGAGAGAGAGACAGAAGCCCACCTGGCTTTATTTCTGTGCTATAGCTTTTAATATCATGTACCCCAGTATATAGAACTGGCATGCAAAAATGTGGCAAAGCCATGTGGGTGCTTAGAGAAATGAGGCCCTATTCAACCCTTCAAAAAGGATCTGTCACTCAATTTTTATGGCATTTTTGTACACCAATCTGTGTATCTATAGAATCTTTCTGCAATAATTATTATTCTTCTCAGAACACAAATACTCTGAGCAATTGTAAACTTGTTGTTACCTTCTTTCTATTGTGCATCGAATTTTCCTTGCGATCAAAAACCTTCTATCCTTTTTCTTGGCATTAACGTACCTTCATATTCTGACAACAATATTGTCTGTCTAAATGCAGGTATTTATGTTGGGGATGATAAAGTGATCCATTTTACTCGAAGGGGAAGAGAAGTAGGAACAGGGACAGTCCTGGATATCCTATTGGTGAGCTCTGGGCCATCTCGAACCTTAGTACCTTGCGAAACATGTACTCCTCAACTCCAAAAACCAAGACTACAAGCAGAAGCAGAGGAGCAACGCAACAAATCCGAAAACCACAAGCACCAAATCAAAAGCTACTGAGGCACACCGAACATTAATCGAGTGAGATGGAGTGCGTGCGTGCGAGTGAGAGAGATTACCGTCACGAAACATGTACCTTGCGAAAACATGTACTCCTCGACTCCAAAAACCTCGACTCCAAAAACCAAGACTACAAGCAGAAGTAGAGGAGCAATGCAACAAATCCGAAAACCACAAGCACCAAATCAAAAGCTACTGAGGCACACCGAACATAATCGAGTGAGATGGAGTGCGTGCGTGCGAGTGAGAGAGATTACCGTCACGGAGCAGCGTGCAAATGCCCAAAGAGGGCCGGTCGGTGGGTGCAGGCGCGAGAGCCGATGCGACGGAGAGAGGGACGGAGCAACGCAGGAGAACAAGAAACGAAGACCACAAGGGAGGGAGCGCAGAGAGGGGATTTGAGGATTAGGGTTTGCTGTTCTGCTTCTTTTTTTCCTTGGTTTTGGGAGAAGTTCTACGCCGTTTCTCTGGAAGGAGGTGTAGGGCGTGGCTTGCAGCTGCAGCGTAAGGGATGGTTTTGGGGTTAGAAGCAAAGAAGGGTTAAAGTGGAAATTAGGTAAATTTATGAGGGCAATTTCGACAATAAAAAAAATTCTTTATTCCCTCCTTCAGCTTGCCGAGAATGCTGAAATGCCAATGCTCCTCTCCTTCTGCCTTGGGCTTTTGCCCTTTGGAAGGCCAACTTTCCTTCAATGGGGTTTCTAAAAAATTTTCCCAAACACCAATTTTTAGCCCAAAGGCCTTTAGATGCCTAAAGTCACTTGCCAAAGCTACTCCCAAACGCACCCTTAGTCGATTGCGGGTTAATTCGTGAACCATCTGGAACCTGCAAAACAAATATGTGTGCATGGATTTATGATATGCATGATATGCGCAATGTGAATAACCTATAATGACTCGGATTAGAAGTGGCTCTCAGGCCTTAGATTTCATTCAAGGAAAACACTTTTTCACCGAATCGACATTTACAGGCTTTGGCAACTCTTGACCATCCATTTCTACAAGAACTAAGGCGCCTCTAGATAACGCTTTTTTAACTACATATAGACCCTCATAGTTCGGGCCGAACTTCCCACCCGTTATTGGCATGGCGGGTAACACCTTCCTTAGCAAGAGATCTCCAGCTTCAAAATGTCGAGGTCAAACTTTGCGATTGAAGGATTTTTCAACTCACTTTTGGTAGCATTGACTATGGCACAAAGCCTTAAGTCTTTTCTCATCAATCTTGTTCAACTGATTACATCTTTGTTGAGTCCACTCTTCTTCAGAGAGGTCAGCTTGTGAGAAAATCCTTAATGAAGGAATTTCGACTTCTATAAGCAAAACTACCTCCATGTCATAGACAAGCGAGAAAGGAGTTACCCTTTCGAGTGCGAATCGAGATTCGGTATGCCATTAATGCATAAAGCAACCATTCATGCCAGTTACGATAATTGTAGGCTGTTTTAGACAGAATCTTCTTAATGTTCTTGTTAGCCGCCTCTACGACTCCATTCATTTGTGGGCGGTAAGGTGAAAAATTCATATGACGAATATGAAACTCATCGAGTAAACCATCAACAACCTTGTTGTTTAAATTTGAGTCATTATCAGTAACAGTCACCTATGGGATTCCATAGAGAGCGACAATGTCGCGACAAATGAACTTGATCGCACTTTTGGCAGTGACATTGGCATATGTGCTCGCTTTGATCCCTTTGGTGAAATAATCAATGGCCACCAAGATAAAACGGTGTCCATTGAAAGCTTTGGGATTAATTGGCCGAATCATGTCGATCCCTCATATTGAAAAAGGGCCATGGCTCAGACCTTTGACGCAATTTGTTCGGTGGTACATTGATTTTATCTGCATAAATCTGGCACCGATGACAATAACGAACATGCCGGATACAGTCGACCTCCATGGCCATCCAGAAATAACCCAATCTCATGATTTTTCTGGCCAAAAGATGACCATTCATGTGAGGGCCGCATTCCCCTTCATGTATTTCTCTCATCAACTGATAAGCTTCTTTGGCGTCAACGCATTTTAATAAAATTGAGTTGAAAGACCTCTTATAAAGAGCATTGTCGCTTAAGAAGAATTTTGTAGCTAGCTTCCTAATGTATTTTTGATCGGCCAGTTCACTTCCTTGAGGGAATTCACCCTTTTGTAGATAATTCATAATGTCATAATACCAAGGCTTCCCATCAGGTTCATCTGCGATCGCTAGACGGTAAGTTAGACGTCTTAGAATTTCAATTTTTAGAGGCTCGATGTCTAACTCTTCCATAACTTGCAGCATCGATGACAATGTGGCCAGGGCATCATCAAATTGATTCTGCAATCAGAGAAAATATTCAAAGAAGACCTCCTCAAATTCCTTTATCAACTCCTCTAGGAATTCATAGTAAGAAATTAATTTAGGGTCATGAGTCCACCATTGACCCTCGGTCTGAAGAATGATGATGGCCGAATCGCCATAGACTTGTAGCTTTCTAACCTTCATGTCGACAGCCAATTGTAACCTAAGTAGGTAAGCTTTGTACTCTGAAATGTTGTTGGTACAAGGGAACATCAATTTGATGGCTATAGAATAGTGTTGACCAGTCAGGGAAATGAGAACTGCCCCGGTCCCATAACTAGTTAAATTGACAACACCATCGAGTACATGGTCCACTTATAACTCACTACCTCTGAAATGCGCTCCTCTATGGAATTCGATTGATCATGGTCTCTAAAGCTTTCGTTGTTTTCTACCAACATGTCAGCTATGGCTCTTTTTTTGACGGATTTCTGTGCCATGCTGTGGACATCAAATTCGAACACTAGAACCTACCACTTAGCTAGCTTTCTGACCAATGCAGGTTTTTCCAGCAAGTACTTGATGGGATTGTTCTTAGTCCCAAGTAAAATCTGATGATGGAGTGTGTACTGGCGCAAGTGATATAATACCCACACCAAAGCCATGCACGTCTTCTCCACTCCAGGGTAATTCATTTCGGAGGAAGTAAACTTTTTACTAAGATAGTATATAGCACATTTTTTACCATCACTCGGCCTTTTCTGAGCTAACAAAGCTCCCAATGATTTGTCATGAATAGTCAGATAAAGTATCAATGGCACCTTAGAAATAGGTGGGACCAGAATCAGTGGATGAGAAAGATACTACTTTATCTCTTCAAAAGCCTTTTGACAGTTGGTATCCCAGTCGATCTTGGCGTTCTTCTTCAAGAGCTTGAAGAAAGGTTTAGCAGTCTCGGACAATTGAGAAATGAATCTAGCCATATAATTCAATCTTCCCAACAAGCTCCAAACTTCTTTAACAGTCGAGAGAGGTTTCAAATTACAAATGGCTTTAACCTTTGATGGGTCAATTTCAATTCCTTGACTACTAACCATACACTCCAATAACTTCCTAGACTTTGCCCCAAACACACATTTGTTGGAGTTAAGCTTAAGCTTGAATTTTCGGAATCTGTTAAATAATTTCTGCAACACCTCAATGTGATCTTCTCCATGTTTGGACTTGGCAATCATATCGTCTACGTAGACCTCCATTTCCTTGTGCATTATGTCATGGAACAAGGCGATCATTGCTCTTTGGTATGTTACCCCGGCATTCTTTAAGCCAAAAGATATTACCTTATAACAAAAGGTTTCCCACAGGGTAATGAAGGAGGTTTACTTTTATCTTCTTCTTTCATTAGGATTTGATTATAACCGGAAAATCCATCCATAAAGGAAAATAACTCAAACTCCGCAGTGCTGTCAACCAATACATCAATGTGAGGTAGCGGGAAGTCATCTTTTGGACTCGCTCGATTCAAATCACGATTGTCAACACAAACCCGGACTTATCCATCCTTCTTCATGATCGGGACAACATTGGCGCTCCAATCAGAGTAGTGTGATACTTTGATGAAGCCCACTTTTAGCAACTTCATGACTTCTTCCTCAATTTTCTTCGACAATTCAGGCTTCGTTCTTCTAAGCCTTTGCTTCTTATGCAGTATACCTGGATCAGTGGGCAGAACATGTTATACGATTTCATGATCTAATCCTAGCAAATCCACATAAGAACATGCGAACACGTCTTGGTATTCCTTCAAAAGCGCGACCATCCTTTCGCTTCAACTTCGGAGAGACCTGCTCCGATCTTAATTTCCTTGACATTCTCCCTATCACCCAAGTTTATTGTGACCATCTGTTCTGCTGTCAGCGGTTTAGACTCTTCATGATGAATCCAATCCCGTTTAATGTTTTTCTGATCATCGTCATTATCGCCGTCTTCGGACTCAAAAGAATTTTCGTCAAGCAAGTCCGAACCACATATGTGCCTATCATGATTATGCGGAATGCTATGCCTGAGATGCTATGCAAGAGATTAGTATCCAACGGTAAACGTTATTGCAACTAATGACATGTTTTATTTTGAAATAATTTCGAAAGAGTTTTCAAAACGACAACGAGGGACTCATCTTCATATCCTCCGACATCCATGTCCCTAAAAATCTTTGAAAATTAGGAAGCGTGTGGAAGTCCAGACCTCAAAGTGTCATCATAGGAATGGTTTAGGGAACTTACACACATCCTTAATAAAACATGCTCATGCTTCTATTAACAGGATAAGGCCGTTTACACGATTAGAGATCTCAGACCAACGGCTCACAGTCCGAGACATTGATTACAAACAAAAGTAGTGGCTAAATCTAACGAAGACTTTCCATGCAAGGGAGACACATAGACTAAACAAAACGAAACTAGGAAAAGTAGCATCCCTACTCAAAAGGATTGCGACTCAGGCTTCTCGCTATCCATGACAGTGCATGCGAACTCTCCCTTGAACAAATTGGCTATGCCCATAACATATCTCTCCTCCTGCATCAGCTTTGGCGGCCCCGGAAAAATTTCCTTCAGTTTGGGCAGCAATAAACCATGACAACCTTCATCTAACCAAACAGACTTCCACGATCTCCACGGCCCCCAAGATTAATATCCTCGCTACTACCTTATGGTGACATTTTACAAAAATGATCGACGGAGCGTGGCTAGAGGGAAAATATTTAGGGCTGACCCATTATCGATTAATACCCTCGCTACTATCTTATGGCGACATTTTATAGAAATGAGCAAAGCTTTGGTGTGGTTGCGACCCTCAACAGGGAAATCCTCATCAGCAAATGAGATTTGATCCTTCAGTAAAATGGGTTCAACAAACTCTTCTAATTAACCCTTGTCGATGCTTTCCGGCACATGCACTTCATTAAGGACTTTGAGCAGTGCATTCTTATGCTTCTCAGATGATTTGAAGAGATCCAAGAGTAAGATTTGGGCAAGCATCTTCCTCAACTGGTTCACTATATTAAATTCACTCATTTTAACAATCGCCAAGAATTGCTTTGCTTCTTCGTCCGAGACTACTTTCTTCTCGACTGCTTCAAGGGGCGCATAGCAACGGCCTGAACGCATGACAACATCAACCTCATTTGTCTTATAACTCCAAGGGACCGCCTTGGCGTCGTAACTCGGGGCTTTCTATTATTAAGTCTTCTTCGTCCTCAGGTGGAAGTTCAATCACTACTGACTTTATAATGCGATCATCGATTTCTAGGGCACTGCACTCTTCAGACGTAAGGTCAATGACTACATGTTCAATACCTCCCCTTCATGTGTCTACTGATCCTCCTTGATGGATAGGTCAATCACTACAGGGGTAATGATGCCAACCATCTCTTCCTCCGGCCTATGCAAGTCATCCATACCCCCTCGTGGGTTCAGAATAACTTCTTTCAGATTAACAAGGAAGCTCAAGGGAGGTGAGTATTTTACCCTATAGTCAAACTTCCCACTAGGTTGACCCAGTATGCTCGTCACTTCCCTGTCTGCGCGAACTGACCTTGCGAGTTCACTATCCCAGCGGACTTTCATGGTTTTAGGCTCGGAATCAACGTTTAAACGGCTTCCTTCATTGTCATTTATGGTCCGAAGCACCACTTCACTCTTGTTGGCTTCTTCTATAACTTTTAAAAGCTTGGCGGACATTTTTTCAACTTCCTCCTTCTCAAATTCGCAAATAAAGTTCTCAGAGGATAGGTTAAACACGGTCGCCAGCATCATCATGTTGTCTGACTCCTCATCTTTAACACCCCAAATTACACCCATATCCACCATTCTAGAGATGCAATCCAACTTTTCTTCCATCGAGATCTTATCCCCTCCCTCGAAGTACCCAACCAGTACGAGTAACTTGTATAACTTAGGGACGTCTACCTTGAAGGTTTGCTTGATCATGCTCCTCTCTTCCCTAACCATATTGACACCATCAACATGGTTCGGCAACAGATTCTATTGGACATTAGGTGGCGGTTCCTAAACGACAAAATACCCTTATCTATCAAGTTTTGAACTTTGTGCTTAAGCGTTGTGCAATTGTCTATATCGTGGCCCTTCTTGCCTATATGAAACTCGCAGTACTTTGACAAGTCGAATCTAGGGAACCTAGGAGGGTTATCTCGAGGAGTCTCTTTAGCTATCATTCCTCTCCCAAACAGCATGGGAAAAAGCTTTGACAAGGGCCTAAGCAGAGGAGTGAATTGCCTCGGTGTCTTTTTCCTAAACTCATAATTCTGGTACGCCCCTCCTTAGAACATGGACAGACACTAGGAAGATGTAGCCGGGGGCCTCGGCCCAGCTAGAGCTTACACATATGCCAGTTCTACCTCCTTTTCTTTTCAACTTGGGAATTTTCGACTTGCTCCTTCATTGAACCTGTCATCACGCATCTCTCCTTTCACTCTTTCTCCAACCTCCACTAACCGAGGGAAAATCAGGCATTCAGAACCAACCATCTTCAATAAAAGTCATAGGGTAAGACTTTGAGGAAGATGTCCACCAGCTTCTTTTCATCAAGAGGGGGACGGATTTAAGCAGCTAAGGTGCGCCACCTTTAGGTGAACGCTCTGATTGATTCGCCCCTTTTCTTCTCAGTTCGAGGTAGCACTTCACGGGTCGGAGCTATTTCAGTGTTATATTTATATTGGAGGATAAATGCCTCAGTCAATTGCTCCCATTTTTCCATCTTTTCCATTTCCAGTAATACATACCACTGCAATGCTTGGCCGGCTAGACTCTCTTGAAAAGTTTGAATTATTAGGGGAACATTCTGGGTGTATCTTCCCATTCAGTTAAGATAATATTTCAAGTGAATTCTTAGGTCTCCCGTCCCATCATATTTGCTAAAATTAGGGATTTTGAATTTCTTAGGGAAGTTCATTTGAGTGCATCGAGACAGATCCCCAATCGCATGTTCTTTATACCCTTACAATGCTCGAAGCTTTTCCTCTATCTTCGCGAGCCTCTTGTTATTCTCTTCCTCCATACGGGCCATGATGAACTTCGAAATGGGATCGAGTTCAACCACTACGGGTGCAATATTCAATGCCTTATCAACAACATTCCTCCTTACAAACCCCTCTACGAGCTCGAGGGTAGCTTACAGACCCTTCCAAGTCTGTGGCCCTCTCCACATCCTTCGATTGGCAGTGGTCCATGAAAGAACATCATGCATCGAAGGAGTATATTGCATGATGCATCGAGCCCGAGCTCACCGTCACCATCCCAAGATTCCCTGTGATTCCAACCCCCAAGGAGACCCAAATGGGGCGGATCATAAGAGAAAGAGAAGAAGCCCTAGCCAAGGTGGAGCATTGGCATGAAGCCTGCAAGCACGTCCCCAACATGCTTTGAAGAGGCCTTATATCCAAGATTAGTCATGTTCCATTAGTTTTTTTTTATGATTTTCTTTTAATTATCTTAGAATTGATGTATATGACACTTTCCTTACATGGACTTTTAGAGCAAATGTTTAGGTGTGCTTTTTTATTATTTAGCGGATGTATAGGGATTTTCTTTCACAAATTTTGATGTAATTAGTGAAGTTCCCTCTTTTGTGTGTTAAATGGAACATGGCGTGGGCATTTTAATCAATCACTATCCGTTACTCTCTTTTAATTGTATAATTTCTTACAATGAAATTTTTATAAAAAACTGTTTACATGAAGTGCGGCTTGTGCAAAAGGTTTCTTATCTCAGTTTCATCATAAGAAATTATAAAATTAAAAGGTGTACAACTCTCGTTTTGTAACTTTACCACGTACTAATTCCGGACTTTTTGTTTTATTTTGTGAAAACAAAATAGGTCCCGAAACTACAGCTTCTTGGCGGTTGCCTATTCACACACGCTTGAGAGTAGTGAGGATGAACATCAAAGAGCAAAATGCCCGCTTCACCGCACTTGACTACCATATCAATGAGCTAGCTGCTCAACTCACTCAGTTCACCAATAAGGTGAGGGCCGCACTAGTGGCACCAAATGCTAATCAAGCCGCACCACAAGCTGCCTCCGAGCCCGTAGAGGGGTCTGTAAAGAGGAATGTTGTTGAGGAGACATCGAATACTGCACCCGTAGTGGTTGAACTCGATCCCATTCGGAGGTCATCACGGCTCATATGGAGGAAGAGCATAACAAGAGGCTCGCGAAGATAGAGTAATAGCTTCGAGCGTTGCAAGGGTATAAAGAACATGCGATTGAGGATTTGTCTCGATACACTCAAATGAACTTCCCTAAGAATTTAAAATCCCTGATTTTAGCAAGTATGTTGAGACAGGAGACCCAATAATTCTCTTGAAATATCATCTTAACCGAATACGAAGATATGCCCAGAATGTTCCCCTAATGATTCAAACTTTCCAAGAGAGTCTGGCTGACCCAGCATTGCAACAATATGTTTTACTGGAAATGGAGAAGATGAAAAAATGGGAAGAGTTGACTGAGGTATTTATCCTCCAATACAAATATAACACTAAAACAACTCCAACCTGCGAAGTGCTAACTTGGACTGAGAAGAAAAGG
This sequence comes from Syzygium aqueum, assembly GCA_031216185.1. Classification (NCBI taxonomy): domain Eukaryota; kingdom Viridiplantae; phylum Streptophyta; class Magnoliopsida; order Myrtales; family Myrtaceae; genus Syzygium; species Syzygium aqueum. The sequence goes on from CM062231.1 coordinate 22,219,659, forward strand.
GGCGAATTGGTCAAAGTGTTCGCCCAAAGGTGATGCACCTTAACTACTCAAGTCCATTCCCCTCTCGATGAAAGGAGCTGGTGGACATCTTCCTCAAAGCCTTACTCAATAACTTTTATTTGAAGATGGTTGGTTTTGGATGCCTGACTTTCCCTCAGTTAGTGGAGGTTGGAGAAAGAGTGGAAGGAGCGATGCGTGATGGCAGGTTAAACGAAGGAGTAAGTAAAAAATTCTCAAGTCGGAAAGAAAGGGAGGTAGAAGTGGCATATGTGCAAGCTCCAGCTGGGCCGATGCCCTCTGCTACATCTTCCTAGAGTCTGTCCGTGTTTCAGGAGGGGCGCACCGGAATTATAAGTTTAGGAAAAAGACATTGATGCAATTCACTCCTCTGCCTAGACCCTTGTCAAAGTTTTTCACATGCTGTTGGAGAGAGGGATGATAGTTTAAAAGACTCCTCGAGATAATCCTCCCAAGTTCCCTGAATTCGACTTGTCAAAGTACTGCAAGTTTCACATGGGCGAGAAGGGTCACGATATAGACAATTGCACGACGCTTAAGCACAAAGTTTAAAACTTAATAGACAAGCGTATTTTGTTGTTTAGGGAACCACCACCTAATGTCCAACATAATCCGTTGCCGAACCATGCTAATGGTGTCAATATGTTTAGGGAAGAGAGGAGTATGATCAAACAAACTTTCAAGGTAGACGTCCTTAAGCTATACGAGTTACTCGTACTGGTTGGGCACTTCGAGGGAGGGGATAAGATCTCGATGGAAAAAAAGTTGGATTGCATCTCTAGAATGGTAGATATGGGTGTAATTCGAGGTGTTAAAGAGGAGGAGTCAGACAACACGATGATGCTAGCGGCCGTGTTTGACCTATCTTCTGAGAACTTTGTTTGCGAATTTGAGAATGAGGAAGTTGAAGAAATGTCCGCCAAGCTTTTAAAAGTTATAGAAGCAGCCAACAAGGGCGAAGTGGTGCTTCAGACCATAAATGACAATGAAGGAAGCTGTCTAAACGTTGATTTTGAGCATCGAACCATGAAAGTTTGCTGGGATAGCGACCTCGCGAGATCAGTTCACGTAGACAGGGAAGTGATAAGCATACTGGGTCAGCCTAGTGAGAAGTTTGACTATAGGGTGAAATACTCGCCTCCCCTGAGCTTCTTTACCATGCTAACAATGGAAAATAACAACCAATGTATTAAAGGTACACAACCAAATAATCATAAAGAAAATAAACAACTAGCAACCTAACATTGTCTCTAAAAGAAAAAACAATCAAAAACCCTAAAGTAAAGCCCTAATAGCTTGTTCAAATTTTTGGAAATTTTTTTAAGGGGTTTTCTCAATTTTTACGAGTTTTCAAACTAAATCTAGAATGAAATTAACACTAAATCTGGTGAAATTAAACCAAAAACTGATTTATGAACAATTCCTAATTTTCTGGATTGTTTTTGAAATTTTTCCAAATTTTTAATTTTTAAAATTTTTAAAATTTAATTTAATTTAATTTTTTGAATTTTTAAATTTTTTCAGAATTTTTATTTTTTTGGATTTTTAAATTTTTTTGAAATTTTTTTGAAATTTTAATATATATATTTTTTATTAACAAAATTAAAATTCCGGCCGAATCCCCTTACCCGATCCGCTCGACTACTTGAGCCGGTTCTTTGACTCGCCTGGGACCCCCTTTAAATATTTCTTTTTTGATTTTTTTTCTTTTTTTGATTTTCCCTCTATTCTTTTTCTTTGTTTATTTTTCTTTTCTCTTTATTTTTTTATTTTTTTCTTCCCCCTTTGCTTGCCCTTCTGGACCTATCTCCCCAGAACGCTTTCTTCTTCGCTTCTTCATCGAGAACGTCTTCATGCCGTCACTGGGATTACGATGGGAACGGCCACCGCCGGCCGTCGGCTCGAGCCGCCAGCGTCGACGACTGACGCTGGCCTTACGCCATCACCGCCGGCCAAATTTCCGGCGACCACACTAGCCCCTTAGAGAAACAGTCACAACTCCCCACCAGCAACAAACGCACTTTCCGACAATCCAACATTCGGCCCCAACAATAGATGCTAAGCCTGAACACACAAGCATACATACACAAAATAAGGCATCGAACACTGTCATGGTGGGACTTCGACCCAAGGCATCACCGGAAAACGAATGTTGACTCCGACTCGTATGTGCGTCCATGGCCGACACTGGGGAACAACGGAATACGCCGTACAAACACATAAAAAAACAGGGAAAGCTTGGGGTCAATAACTACACTAGAACCATTCAAGCATATAACAAAACTTTAGGGTGTTGGTTTTGCAAAAAGGGACTCGGAGTTTCACTTGGACATTTTGTCGAACAGGTGGTTGGCGAGTTCGAGCAGGGGCTTAAGATTGGCACTTGGTGCGACTTTTGGCTTGAACATGGAATGTGAGGATCTAAGGAATCGCATCTCGTCAAAAAGTCATCTCGGCTTGCGATAGAACTCTAAAAAAACCCACACGACTAGATCCAAAGTTTAAAACTTAAATAGCTTCATTGAGACATTTCGTCGAACGGGTGGTAGGCGGCAAAAAAAAATGGATCCACACGTCCGATTTTGATAAGGCTCACGGCTTGTTTTCAACATACAACGACTTAGAAAAGGTTCATGGAGTATCGAACGAATGTTAGCCTCTATTGACAGGGCCGGGCGATCACCGAACGGACTCGGTGTGCCCGGCACCCGAGAGGCAGGGGAGAGGAGCGGCCAAAACAAGGGACAACTATGGAGACTAGGGCTATAAACGGTTCGGTTCGGTTCTGTTTTCTTGAAAAATCGAGCCGAACCGAACCGTTAAGGAAGCACCCCTGATCCGAACCGAAATTTGCTTGAACCGAACCGAAAAACTGATTTGGTTCGGATCAGTTTTCAGTTCGAAAAACTGATTTGAACCGAAAAACTCATTATTTAAAATTGAAAAATGAAAAAACTAAATCACATATTTAATAACTAGACGGTAAACAAGATTGGGGTCATCTTATTATGTTAGAACCAAATAGTTCTTGTAAATGCAGCTCCTCTAAACAAAAAGAAGTCTACCCTGGAAATTATTAAACACACCTTCTCCATTAAAGAGACAAATATCTTGGCAAAACAAGGAAAGGTTGGAACTAGAGGCTTCAGAGTGATGCGCGGAGAAGCGAACACTTGCAAATCAGCCCTCCTAAAATGCACCGAAATTGAGAGAGAAGAGAGAGAGAGAGAGAGAGAGGGAGAGAGAGAGGGAGAGAGAGAGAGAGAGAATAAGGGTGAGTGATAGGGACAGAATAAACTAGCTATTCATCGTTACCTGAACAGTAGCCCTCAACCCGAATGCCTTAGCACTGCTAAGTTAGCAGCAACAGTGATGTTAGGATTCCCTGGCCACTTCATCGACAGCTCCATTATTAACTCCTTCTCATCAGTAAGATAGACTTTCATTCCTGGTGAACAGAATAAGATAGCATTAAAGATATGCCATTTGAGAAGATGAATGACAACTAAACAGGAAAATGTTATCATTCAGCCCATAGTTCACCATGTAGTGTTAGGTAAATAAAGAAGCTGTCAACAAGAAACTGGACTGAGTGAAGCAGCTTCTCCCAAACATTCTGGCTGGTTCTTAAGATCCACATTAATGTGCCAATTATGACCCTAATTCCTACCCATTGGAAGCCATCCAGTTTTTGTGCCTTTAATTTTTATTGCAGCTATATCTCCAGCACCAGCCACATTGTTGATCAAGACTGAGATGAAGATACCCGAGCCATCAATTGTAAAACGAATCCCTCCTTCCTTTCTACATTTGATCCTACATAGTGACAAAGAGCTACAAAATCATATAATGGACTAGCTACAAAGAAGAAAATAGAATCTCCAGTACTCACTTGCTTTCTTTACACATCAAGGAGATGACTACTTATCTTTTGTTCGTCAATTATCAAGGGAAACCAATATCGAGTTCAGCTCCGCGGTCACAGTTGACAACTTTACATTAAATTCACAATAAAAATGAAAATTGAAGTATCTATTGCAATAGTAAATGATATAAAATATTTCACGATAATTTTTTCTCACCTAACTCAAAATTTTCAAGTTCTTCTAAGTCCTCCTCAATCGAAAGTGAAAGTGGTGCGTATTGTAGCCAATCTTGAGCACATATAAGAGCCTCCACCATGCTTGGGGTCAAGGAGCTACGAAACACGTCAAGTACATGACCTCCTGTGCTGAATGCAGCCTTTGATGCTACAGTTGAGACGGGCACAACCAAAATATCTCGAGCAATGAAAGAGAGGATAGGATATCTCGAAGAATTGACTTTCCACCAATTTAAGATATCAAAGTCAACACTGTAGCGTTCACATCTTTCTTCCAAATACTTATCTGATTCGAATTTTTCTTCCAAATATTCTTGTCCTGTTTGGCTAAAATACATTGCAGTCATAATGTCCGCACCAACAACAAGAGACATTGACGTGTTCATTGTCCTTGTACCCTTCGACCTCAAATTGCTTTGGGGGCATATACCGGTTCGGTATTACTCGAACAATGACGTTAGAGATGATGTTACTTTATCTCGTAAAATTTCTGCCCGCTTGCTTTCATAAACTTGATTAATCATCCATTCCACATACTCCCACTTATGTCGAGGGTCAAGTATGCATGCAATGAACTATGTTAGATTGATGTTGTTCACATTGCCAAAATACTTAGTGAAATTGGTCTTCATTCTCTTGGCCATTTCCTGCAAACTCCTATCCTCATTCACATAGTATCTATCAATCATCATAAAAATTCCATAGACATCTTTCGCCATGTCATTACTAGTGACATAAGAACAACCCGATACTTTTAGAGTTGTATCGTAGAACAACTTCAAAAAAGGAAGAAATTGACGGGCATATTCCCAATCATCACTAGTAGGCAACCCCCTCATCTTAGAAAGTTCTTCAACAAATTTGTTATCCCGAATATCTAGTAAGATAAATGAAACTTCAAAGCCGCTTCCAATATCAAGTATGTTGAGTTCCAACAAGTCTCCACATCCAAACATACAAGACTTTTGGACTCGATATTTTCTAGCTCAATGCACTCCTTAAACCGTTGCAACCTCGCAGGAAAAGACCTCACATAACGTAGAGCTGAGCATATTCTAACAATGAAATCATCTATACCTTTCAAACCTTCTCTCACAATCAAACTCAATATGTGAGCACAACATCTCGCATGGAGTAACTCACCCGACAAAATTAAAGTGTTCCAAGAGTGGAGTCTTTTTTTTAAGTATTGAACTCCCAAGTCATTTGAGCTCGCATTATCCACGGTGATAGAAAAAACTCTTTTAATCCCCCAACCAGTCAAGCATTTTTCCACCGCTTTTCCTATAATCTCAGCAAAATGTCCCAGAATTTGACAAAAATTCAAGATTTTCTTTTGCAACTTCCAATCACCATCTACAAAATGAGCAGTGAGACACATGTAACTCATATTTTGATGAGAAGTCCACGTGTCCGTTATGAGACAAACCCTTGGAGATGTATCAAAAAAATATTTTTTCAATTTGCATCTTTCCTCCAAGTATAACTTATAACAATCCTCCCTCAATGTGTTTCTTGAGGGGATTGAAAACTTCGGCCGGATCCTACTCACGAATTGCCGAAACGCCTCATTTTCCACAAACTTAAAGGGTAATTCACCAATGATAAACATCATTGTTAGGTCTTTTCGACTAGTTTCTTGATCAAATTTCCATGGACCAAATGACCTAGAACTACCAACCCCAACAAATTGACCCGAGACACTTTTTTTCCTTTTCTCAACGTTCGCATATGGAAATTCCTTTTATCTACCTAAATGATTACGCATTGCACTAGTCCCATGAGAGGTAGAACAACCAATAATAGCCCCGCAATATAAATATTCAGTTTTGTCTGAATTTTCTGTCCTTTTATAGTGTTTCCAAGCAGTAGATCTCGTCCTCCTTTTATTTGTGCCACTAGATTCACTTATTGAAATAGACATCTACCAATCTATGACAATTAAAACCTGAAATTATTATAATTCAAGTGGCTGTGTCAAGTTAACAAACTTTGTATCACAAGCAAATACTTAATCCAAATAAAAGCATAATAGAAGGGGTAGCCATTAAAGCACCAGGACAGAAGTTACTAAATAGTTATGATAAATGAACGTGAAGCAAACTAGTTCAACAGAACAAACAAACACAAGGATAGAGTCACGATGAGAAAAGAGAAATACCAAACGAACATGATGAATTATGAAAGTGACGGAATTACGTGCAAAAACACAAGTTTGATATGCTTCTTAATTTACAATTAGCTGAGATCACTTCACATATTAAGGTTTATATCATCCATCATCAAGAGGCATCATCACCAGACCTTATTATCATTAACAAGCCAATCATATTCCTTGCCACCATCCTCTTAATATGGAATCTGTTAACTGTAGCACGTGTGAATTGAAAAATGTATGTTCTCCCTACAAAAGAAGAATCTTGTCACCCATATGATACTAATTCCATCCTACATAAAGAGCATGTGGATAAACCAAAAATGACGATTGACCAGCTGTTCAACTAGTCAGACACGCTATCACCAAAAGGGAGAGAGGAAAACTGTCAACAAAGCCAGATATAAGGACTTGAAAAGAGAATAAAAGAGAACTCCATATTCAAATATACGAAAAATTCTGACCAAAAAATAATTCATGTAAACCTCCTCGAGGAAGGACTTGAAATTCATAGGATCTTACTTGAGTCGATGTCAATTCCCAAAATGCTCCGGTAGCAAAACTTTTTTGCTGAAGACAGAAAAAGATTATGTTATAACAAGTGCAAAAATTAGATCCATAACTCAGAGATCATACAATGTAGACAAATATGACCACTTGTAAACAGCATCAAGCAAAAAACCACGAGTGGTGGCAACAAGTGCACGCAAAATACTGAATTCAGCTTAGCCTATAGAATCCACCATTCACTAGAACACTTGGAAACGCCTCTCGGTTGTACTCCGCTCTCTCGACGACAAGTACAACGCATATCCCAAAAACCCACGAACAAAGCAAGAAAACCCAAAAAAAAAAAAAACAAAGCCGACCCGCGAGAGGTTTCGGGAGTTTTCGAACAAAAACCCACGAACAAACTAGCAATGTCGACTCCGAAATAGCAAAAGCGACATCCTCACCCCATTGCTGCTACTTGCGAGGAAACAAGATTATAAAAAACAAAGCATACCGCTCAAACCCAGGGCACAGACTATCGAAGCATACCGATTGCGAAGATTGGCGAGAAGACGATCGGCGAATGGACTCCTTGGTCTCTTGGTTTGAGCCTATTCCTATCGCCCTTTTTCCAGCGAACGGACTCCTCCTCCACCTCCCTTTTTCCGGCGAGAAGACGATTGGCGAGAAGATGATCAGCTCAAACCTAGGGCTCGGTTGCGTGGACCGGCGGAGGAAAACGCCCGGCTTGGGCCCATGGTCCCGGTGGGAGTTGGGGCTTGCAGAGGCTGTGGTGGCGATGGCGGCGAAGCCGGAGGGGGAAGTCGTGAATTTCGGAGGCGGAGCGGCGAGGAGGAGAGGGAGAGAGGGAGATGCGAGCGCGAGAGAGGCAGCTAGGGCTTTTTAGTTTTTAGGGCTAAAACCGAAGTTTATTTCAGTTCGGTTCAATCCAAACTGATCCGAACCGAATTGAAATAAACCAAATTGAAAAAAAATGGTTAATTTTGATTATCCGAACCGAAATCTAAACTAAAACCGAACCGAAATGCATGAAATTTTCGGTTCGGTTCGGTTCATATTTCAGTTCGATTCTGACACCCCTAATGGAGACCCACCTGGTTCGTGACCGACCGGGACGAAACGCTGTGACTGGAAGCTCGGTGGGACCGACAGCGACTCGGGCGGCCCTCCGGCGAGCGAGTGAGGCCCTCTCTTCCTTTCTCACCCTCAAGATCTCTCTTTTTCACCTCAATCTCCTCTCAAACTCTCTCTGTTCTTCTCCTTTTCAGCCCCCATGAAACAAACCCCCCCCTCCCAAGAAAAGAAAGAAAGAAAGGGCCAGGCCTAGAAGAGAAAAAAAACGAAACATAAGCTAACTAGGCGAGGCCCAAATGTGAAGAAAGGAAGAAAGGGGGGCTGGGCCGTCCCGGCCCTGATTCACCCTCCTTTTCTTTCTTTTTGTTTTTTTAAATGCAATTTTTTAGAAAAATAAATATAATAATAAAATAAAATAAAATATGTTCTAATAAATTCTACTTATGCAAATGCATCCGGAATGAAAATACATTTGTTTAGGGGTTAAAATTAACTTCTAATTTTATATGCAATTAAATCCTAAATGGGTAGTCAAAATTTACATGTCAACAGTGCCGGCTGGATTTCCAGGCCAAATAGGACTAATTCGACATGGTTGAATTGGCCATATTTTGTCCTTTTCCATCGGACTGAGCCCAATCCGGGTCACGACCTAGGTTGACCCCCACCCGATTCGGATCCGGAGATCCGAATCGGTTGAATATTATATTAATGTTATTATTTTTTAATTAAAAATATTTTATTTTTGGAAATAGTTTAGAAATTAGTATTTTTTTATATTATGAGAATTATTTGATTAATGATCATGTTTAAATCGGATAATCTTATAGGGTTATGCAGTAGTATTTTGCATGTTATTTTTCCTACTGTTGTATTACTATTATGCATGTTGTTTCTTAATTAGAATATAATTGCACAAATTGTTGTGTTTTGAATGTTGTCTCCTCAGTTAAAATTAGAACCTTAAGCTGCATATCTAGTTTGATCGTTAATCATTAATGATTGTGCACTTACTTGATCACCTCATTTGTTCGGAGATAGGTCCTAAAGTCAATCCAAATTACCTGACAAATATTTTCTAAAATAAACAGGGTAAAATGATACCGAAAGGACACTAGTCACTCAACTAGTGTAATCAAGTTTTCGAACTTATTTAATATCTGGTTTGAAGGAGTAAGGTGATTCTCCCGTCACCTTACTTGGATTTCTAATCGACCCAGCCCAAATCGATTAGTAAGAACTCCTAGATAAAAATCACTTGCAGGTTAAAAACCTAAATCATAAGTCGAGATATGGTATGGGCTTGAAAGAGCCGGAGCTAAGTTCCAAACCTAGACTTAGCGCGTACTAGGCTACGCCGCATCTTCCCCCTTCCGAGGAAAAATTCGGTGGGACGCGACAGCCCTGAATGCATATGTTACAATTTAGACTTTTGAACATATGCATCTGACGTCTCCGTGGAAAAATCCATCACTATCTCACCTTAAAGCCCATACAAGTCATCGTGCTTAATTACTCTCATTATTACCAATGCACCTCGAATGACCTTCATTACTGCACATTATAAAGAATATTGACACCCAACTAAATCAAGGGTCCTCAAGGAAATTAGAATCTTCTTTAATTTTAAAACGCCTCACTTCAGTCAATGTCCTTATAGTATTGCCATGTATTTTAATTCTAACATAGCCAACACCTATAGCAACACGCTTAGTATTGCTTCCAAATTGTACTTTACTACCATCCATGCATTGATAATTACTAAATCAGTTTGTGTTTGGTTTAGTGTGAAAGAAATAATTTGAATCCATAATCCATCCGTCAAATAACAAATCATCAGTGACAAACAAGACATAATCATCATCGTACGAGACACCATCGACAATTATAACAATATCATCGTAAGACTCAACTTTAATTCTCGTACCTTTCTTATTCTTTAGCTATAGGCAATCTCTTTTAAAATGGCTCATCTTGCTACAACTCTAACAAACAACACTACTAGTTCTACACTGATTACATTTGTTCAGTTTTACATTACTTCTATTAAAACTAGTACTAGTTTTTTCTCTATCTTCACCTACTAGAATAGCATACACATGTTCATCAAATTCTCTTAAATGGATGTGCTAACTCAGAATCAAATTTCAAACTTCATCAATAATTAAACTTCTTGACCTAGAGGAATTACTAATAGCGGTTATGGTAGTATTCCAACTACTAGATAACGAGGACAATGCATTAAATATACGTACCTCATCATTAGAGTTAATCTCAACTCAATTCAATTGAGTAATGACCACATAGAATTCATTGAAATGATCAACAGCCGACACATTTTTGTACATCTTTAACTAATACAAATGTCACATTAAGTTGATCTTGTTCATCGTAAATGGCTTCTCATTTATTTTTGACAAGGCACTAATCATTCATACAATGGTCTTCTCTTTCTTGATGTTAACGCAACCTCACAAGCCAACGTTAACTGAATAACACCCAATACCTATCTAGCCAGCAAATTCCAATTAGCTTGCTTCACCAACTCTAGTTTCTTCCTAGAGAAACCAACGTTAACTGAATCTACATCTCTAAAAAGTGAAATTATTCCCATCAGATCTATTTATTCTCATTTTTCCTTCTTCTATCTCCATCTATTCGATTCACCTTAGCTAAGCCTAACTTTGATACCAATTATTGTGGAAATAAGAGAGTGAACAGTCAAATAACAAACTAAGAAAATAAATCGAATACTAGATTTATACCGTTTGGTCAGTGTGACTTACGTTCACGGGGAAAGCATCACATAATTTCATTATAGATCAAGTAAAATAACGGAGATTACAAATACACTCGAGTCACGCAAATGCTATCAATGTTTCCCAGCCCCCAATCACACCTAAAAATTCACACAGTTAGCCTCCCAACACAAAATACTCTCTCAATCTCACAAAGAAATTATACAAAATCTTACAGAATTTAATTGGCTTCAACACTCTCAAAATTCTTCCGAGTGTGATTCACGAAGAACCAGCCTCTTAAATTCTCTTCACAGGCAAGACTCGCTTCTTATTTACAGAAGAAAATTGGATACAAAATAGGAAACTCCTTTCAGAAAATCCAATCAAACTAGGAAACCACTTAAATAGGATAGTTATCTTTTCGAGTTCAAACTTAAGACATATTTTAAGCAAGATGAGTTGGTCAGGAACATTACCGCTAAGACCAAAAATCTCACAAGCAAACTGTTAAAAAGCAGTCTGCCTCACCTTCTTGCAGGAGTTCAAAAGGTCAGGGATGATGTTGAGTATCCAGTGGATGACAATGAGGACATGGCACAATTGCAACTAACAAGGAAGTGGATGCAGAACCCTAACTGTTCTAAAATCTCATATATGCGAGTGACATGATTTAGACTTTAAGAGTGGCAAATTAGCTGACTCAAGAATTTGACTCTTCTCTAGGAGATTTGATTTTGGGCCCCACTCTAAACTCTAATATACTGAATGATAGCCATGATCTATGGTAGGTACATGTTAACAAGATTAAATTACCGCAAGCAGAAAGTTCAAGTATCGTACAACAATAATAACAACGATGTCAAGTGTTGTCTCACCAAGTGAGATCGGATGTATCAATCTTTTCATGTCATCATGAACTACCAAATAGCTTTAGACAAAATATGCACTAACCTCGCGAAAAGAAGAAGAAGCTCAACCCATCCTACTCATTTGATAGGAACGTCTTAGCTAATGGGCAATCGCTTGGTCACTTTGCTGAGAAATCTTCCAATATAAGGAAGTGATAATCATAGTAGTTAGCACACAAAACTTTACCCGCACGCCCATGCCAAAGGTTGTAAGAGGTGGTTATTATAATAGTCTGTTAACAAACCCAAATCCCCTACTTTCATTTTTGTTTATCATTCAAAAAAATTACAAATGCCAACTTCAGGTTTACTCTTCATATCAAATACTCTACTTTGAAGTTCAGCTGATTGGACTTTTGGATCTAGGGCCAACGACGATTGCCGCACCAGCTCAAGGCCAAATCAACCGGCCATGACAAAGCTTTGCCATAGAGCTTGTGCGGCTCGCGAGTTTGTCATAGAGGCTTGTAGGTGGCCACGTCGCACGGCCTTCGTGACCACGAGCCACGGGCTTAGGCCAAGCTCGCATGGCCTCACCATCAAGAGTTGTGAACAATCTCGCCACGGATAGAGACGGATACAGGGAGAGGGGCTTTGGGCGAGGGTTTCATTGTCAGCGTCAGGGCACGGCTGGGGCGCGGAGCAGCGGCTCGATGCTATGGGGGTGGCTCTCGATCGTTGCTGTGTCATGCTGTTGTGTGTGACGCCAGAGAAAGGGTAGGGGATGAAAGAGGGAGAGTGGGTTCGGGTGTAGATTGTGGGTATGTATGAGGAGAAATGAGCCTTTCTAAGTTGGAGTAGGCTTTGAAATGCGATGATGATATTTGATACGGTACAGAGTTGGTGATGTTTTTCTATAATTATCTCTCTTACCATTTAATTATCCTCCTTTCTTGCTAATCACGAGAGGATGTATTTAGCAAACATACATCTAACTTTGTAAACTAGTCTCTATACATATGATAGGACCCGAGAAAGTCCTTAAAAAGCTCTATCTCGGTTATTGTCCGTATCTCGGAATCACCGGGATGTAAAACTTTTAGAGGGCTTTTTTTCTTCTTGGAAAAGACAAAGATACATGAGGAATTTGGAGTACGAGACGTGCAACTACCGACACGCTAAAAAAAACGCATTCATGGAATCCGCTCCATGGAATGGGTACAAGCCATGAAGGCCCTAATAAGAGCAAAAGCTCCATTCTTTCAATGTAATTTCCTCTTAACCGAACACCGAGAATTCAAAGGAAGCCGACATTATTCCTTTTTTCTGTTTGACTTCACTTCTTTAGTACATCTGTTCCACCCATTTCTTGTTGGTCAAAATAAGTTCGCTTTCCATTCTCTCCAAGGGCTCGATATAGAAATTCTTTTCGTATCGCATCATTTGCAGTGATCGAGAATGTTTGATTTAGTTAACGTAAAGGCGTATAATTTGGGCTTGGCAACGTTAAACGGCAAGTCCAGCATACTACTACTGTCTTAGGTCAAAGGTCCATGTCCGGCTGAAGCAAGTGGACATTTTTCGTTTTCTTGACTACAATTAAATAGGGGTGAGATAAGCACATCACCCCTCGTCATGGCTTCCTCTTATGGATAATCTCTCTTAACCGACTGCCTTCCCAGACTCTTCTCCTACAAAATCGAAGAATTGATACAGCTTTATGTGCTTTCTGTGGATCGGTCCCGGACTCAATCAACCATCTTTTCTTTGATTGCCCGTCCACGAGCAGACTGGCCTCCTGCTGGGCTACGAAATGCAACCTCCCGTGGCGCAATAGACCCTGGCACAACCATATCGCCTGGACAATGAAAACCTACGGTGGTACTTCCTTTGCTCATCGCCTATCCAGATTTGCCTTCGGTGCTTTATGTCATATCATTTGGACCGAAAGGAATAACTCCATCTTCAGGAACAAGAATGTCTACATTCCGGGTATGCGCAAACACCTCATCAAGGTGGTGAAGGACAAAGCGTCATCTATGGAAATAATTGCTGACACTCCCTTAAACCGGAAGATACAAAGGAAGTGGGGACTCTCTCCTTCGATATTTGAAGCCAGTCCAGCCCTCCCTTAGTTGTTGTTCTTCTTGATTTTGGTTGGCCTCTTTTGGCTTGTTGTATAGGTCTTGTTCAGCCACCCTTGACTCCATTTGGACTTTTCATGTCCTTGTTGGTTCGTCGGGTGTCTTTGGCTTTTGTTTGTACATGGTATCTTGAAAAGTAATACATACTCTTATCCTTACAAAAAAAAAAATTAAATAGGGGTGAGCGTGGTCCGGACGGACCATTCCCGACATGGAATCGAAAACCGCCCACTAAAGACCGATTCCGAGAAATTGGAACAAAAAATCGCCCATTAATTCCATGGACGCACTGGATACTTACTTTCAATTCAGGGTTCGATCGTGCTCTGGAACACCACCGACTACCCCACCACCAAATCACCATCTCAGTAAAAAAAAAAAAAAATTGAGAGAGAGCCCACTTTGTCTCCTCAAGAACGTCGCCATCACCCATCAAAACCTCCTTAGCCATAGCGCAAACGCAATCACCGTCACCCCCACCAGCCACACAAAGGGAGGCGCTTTCTCTCCACAATGGACCCCGACCGGCTCCGCGCCGAGGGCAATTCCGCCAATTCGGCAGGCGCCAATGAGGGAGGGAATGGTCAAACTGTTCCCATTCCTTTGCGTTAAGCAATCAATCAAAGGGGCCACAACGAGGGAGATAACATGTGTCTATATATATATATATATATCCGGTCCGGTTTGAGTGGGCGATTTCATATCTAGAATCAGGAATCGAACCGGTACTCACCGATTCTAATAAATTATAATTGGGAACCAAACCAGTCCTCACAGAAACTGTCGATTCTGGATGATTCCCGATTCTTTTACACACCCCTATAATTAAACTAGGTGCGCACTTAGAGATCGCCCCTTTCACAGCTTTTCAATTGCATTTCGTTTGAACTCCCGTGTCGTTTTGCTCATTCCTTTTTTGACTTAATTATTTTGGAATTTACCACTCCAATGACCTTCTCTGTCTAATTCGTAAAGAAATCCTTGCAATTGAATAGAACGAGTCGTGTAATCCTCGAATTTCCATCGTTAGGAAAGCCCAACTCCCAACTTTGCATGAAATTAACCGGGAATGAAGTGACTTGCTTTGAAAATTCACCTACCGGTGATCTTTCTTATCGTCTAGTTTTGAATTTACTATAAAGAAAAGCTTCTACAGGACGAAAATATGAAAAGAGAAATTCTAACCTTGAAAGAGTAATATGATAAATTTTCTGCAATGGCCCGTGCCACTGATCTATTTAAAAATATCGAAATCAACCGAACGGATAATGGAAATCTCACGCATGTGTCGCGATAGGAGAAAAATAAGGAAATTGGCGATCTTCACCCATTGTACCTTATCCCTTCCACTGTGTAAATATATACCTACGTCTCATAACTAACTTAAAAAAGAAGCAAAGCAACCCGGATAAGTAAACGCACTTTTCCTTTCCAGAAGAAGAAATCATTTTTCACGCGTTTTTTTTAAAATTAATTATTCATATCGTTTAAAATAATTAATCGGTGAAAAATATTCCATCATCAATAATAATTTATATTTAAATATTTTCGTGAACAATAAATCTTTCTCTCATCTGTATATTTTCGTAAGTAATGCAAACGATTAATTTTTTTATCAAATTTTCTATTTTTTTTAAAATAAACGAAGTATTACGTAGATAGAAGTATGACTTGATAAGAATTATCTCGAAGAAGAAGAAAAAGAAAAACCTGATAAAGCCACAATAAGATCAGTGCTTAACCGTCCATTAAACCCCAAATCTTATCCCTCTCTTTCACTCTCGCTGACCTTCTTCCTTCATCCATGGAGCTCTTCTCTCTGCAATCCGTCCTCCTCTTCCTCTGCATCTCCCTCTACCTCTACTTCTCCTTCTTCCGCCCTCCTCCCCACATCAAGCCCACCAGGACCCCCGGCTTCCGCCTCTACCCCGTCGTCGGGGCCCTCCCGGACTTCCTCAGGAACCGCCACCGCTTCCTCGACTGGATGTCCGTCGTCCTCCGCTCCGCCCCCACCAACAGCGTCGGCTTCTGGCGCCCCGGCGGCGTCCGCGGCGTCATCACCGCGAACCCCGCCGTCGTGGAGCACATGCTCAGGTCCCGCTTCGAGAACTACCCGAAGGGCGACAAATTCATCGCCCTCCTCGGCGACTTCCTCGGCAAGGGGATCTTCAACTCCGACGGCGAGCTCTGGCGGGTCCAGCGCAAGACGGCGAGCTACGAGTTCAACACCCGGTCGCTGCGGCAGTTCGTCATGCGCAGCGTGACCGTGGAGATCGAGACCCGGCTGGTCCCGATCCTGTCCCGGGCGACCGAGGAGGCGGGTCGCGCCCTGGACCTGCAGGACGTGCTCGAGCGCTTCGCGTTCGACAACATATGCAAGCTCGCCTTCAACGTCGACCCCGGGTGCCTCGCCGGCGACGGCACCGGCGAGGGGGAGTTCATGCGGGCATTTGAGGACGCCGCGAGGGTCAGCTCCGAGCGGTTCATGTACGCCTTCCCGTTGCTGTACAGGGTCAAGAGGTGGCTCAACGTGGGGTCGGAGCGGCGGCTGAGGGAGTCGATCGCGACGGTGCACGAGTTCGCAGAGGAAATCATACGGTCGCGGGTGGAAGAGAACAGGGAGGCTCGCGACGAGGATTTGCTCTCTCGATTCATCGGCCACGAAAGCGTGAGCCTACTGCATTTTGACAAAATGCGTTATTTTAGCAAAATTGAATATTTTTTATAGTTCATTGGTTCACAAAAAATGAACTAATTGATGAATAGAGGCTAAAGTTATTCTAGTAGACAGAACTGGCTCCATTTTGTCAAGCACCAACGTAAACAGTCGTTCTTGAATTCGAAATTCAAGCCACGATCTAGCTTGCTTAGTCGATGAAAAGAGCACCCCAGTTGATGATATTGGCACGAATTTGTAACTGGAATTCAGAACTGACTGTGTGCCGATCGCCAGGTCCATGAGAATGGCTCCGCCTCGACCGAGTTCCTCCGAGACATCGTGATCAGCTTCATCCTCGCGGGGCGCGACACCACTTCATCGGCTCTGACCTGGTTCTTCTGGTTGCTCTCGCTCAACCCGGAAGTGGAGCGGAAGATCTTGAGCGAACTCAAGAAGCTCCGGAAACAGAACGGGAGAAGTTTCGGGGACCCATACAGTATCGAGGAACTGCGGGACATGCACTATCTGCACGCGGCAATCTCGGAGGCGATGCGGTTATACCCGCCTGTGCCGGTGGACACGAAGGCCTGCCTAGACGACGACATCCTGCCGGACGGAACCTTCATAGGGAAGGACTGGTTCATCACGTACGACACGCACGCGATGGGAAGGATGGAGAGCATATGGGGCGAGGACTGCCACGAGTTCGTGCCCGAGAGGTGGATCGACGAGAGCGGGTTCTGCCGGACAGAGAGCCCGTTCAAGTATCCGGTTTTCCACGCAGGGCCGAGGATGTGCCTCGGGAAGGACATGGCGTACATCCAGATGAAGTCCATTGCGGCCTCGGTGTTGGAGAGGTTCGAGATCGACGTGCCGGGCCGGGATACGTGCCCCGAGCACGTGCTGTCATTGACGCTGAGGATGAAGGGTGGACTTCCGGTGAGGGTGAGGAAGAGATGCGTGGACTGACTCCTCCATTTAGCTGCTGATTAGCAAAGAACATAATGGATTCGCATGTAGGTAAATGAATGACTAATCTGTGTTTGTTTTCCTTATTGCGTATTTAACTTGTCTCAAAGGTTCTCACGGTGGTAGCAAAGCTAATGCATTCCTCAATTTCGACAGCACGCCTCCTCTGCTGCAGATAGCCAGCAGATGCGTGGATCCATGGATAGATCGATCAAGCATTTTGGATCTCCGGATACAGCAGAGTAGCGCTTAGAGAAATCTCAAATTGGAAAATTCGGTATGATCGTAAAATTCAAAGCATATGCTCCTTTCTTCGACCCTCTTCATATGGATTAGGTCCGCAGTATTTATACATTTAAGGTTTCATTGAGATGATTGAGCTTAAGATGTGCTGGTGTAAATGTTTAGTGAGACGATAGATTGTACCAATGAGCTTATACCGATAAGTGGGTGAAATTATTTGAGGCGGCAAAATTAGGTCGATTGTGAAATCCATGTGGAGAGTTATCATAGATCGAGTTCATTCATCAATACCATGGTTTTAATTTCTCAGTAGAAAGAATCATTATTCGGTGTGATTGGGGAGCTGAGTGCTGCTAGATTGTCATGCCTCAATTCCTACATATATAGGGTAATGACACTGCGTCCTTCAACCTTGAGGACACAACTTCAAACACAAACCTCATATCAAATATATATATATATATATATATATATATATATATATATCTGATAAAATAGGGAGGAGTTAGTTAGAGAATCATAGTTCTCGAATCCTCTGAGGACAATATATATTTCCAATTTCAACTTATATCCAAAAGGCAACTACCAAAAGCTCATCGCCGATATTGCTCTCTTGCTCGTTGCTAGCAAAAGAACCTAAAAAGATTTGGAAAGAATGGCATGAGCAACCACGACACGATAAGTGGTACATCTCTTCTGAGCATATTGAACATTCACTATTCATCTTTATAAAACATTCACTATTCATCAATCCCAAATCAAGTATAATATATACGTAAATATCGAAAATGGGTTTTATCTTTTCAACAAAACTTTCCATATTAGATCAATAAACAATAACAAGTCAACCATCAATGCTCCATTCCATTAATTATTGATTAATATCTATCGAATTAAATGTCAATTATCCATTCTATCGACACCAATTTAATGCTCAGTATCTATCTATGATCATGATTAACGTGCGAGACAAAGGCGACTAAGTTTCTCCCTTGAATAGGTTTTCACCTATATCAGCTGGCGATTCAGGTCAGAAGGATGTTTTGATAATAGTATGCATACTTATCCTCTCGATGGATTCCAATCAAAGCAACATAAGCTTAATCCACTAACAACATTCTCCAATAACCCATACTCAAATCCAAAATCTATTTCAAAACTTGGCTTCATTGACCAAATCATATTTCTTTTCACGATTCAATTCATCAAACATAAAACCTTTCATAAACCATATTCAAAGTCGAGAACTTTCATAATTCTTTCATAACGAAGTTTCACAAATCATTTGCTAGTAATCAGTTTAAACTATAATCAACAGATATTTTTCCATTTCAAATAGGCAAAATGGTAGTAAATACTGATCCGGATTTTATGCAATAAAAATGCTATTTATAACTTATAGTATATTTAATTCATATCGTTTTCAAAATATAGGTTTACAAACTCGAAGAAGAAATAGCACTACTCATCTAGGAAAGCTGAAAACCAATCTACAAAAGTTACTCAGAGCCGACGCACTTGTATTTCTATCAATTAATCGAAAAACGATATCAAAATCCAAGTAATAACACTACTTTAACGAACAAGTCGGCTAAACTACGCTCATTCGTTTACTAATTGACTTCTACACGCTGACAAAGAAACTCCTTTATTGCCAACATTCATCTTTGTCTGTTACGCATAACTTCAAAGATCCGTCTCCATCAAACCATAAGCTAGAATCGATTGTTGTTAAACCTTTCAGCTCCACAGTACCCTAAATTATCATTTCCACAAAACTCCGTAGGTTTACAACTCTGAAATTGGACCCGCATTTCAAACATCACATTACTTCGAATATGCCTCGACGTCGAAAATTACTCCAATTCGGTGAACAAAGGGTTCGAATCCTTATTGGGCATTGCATAACGGAATTAATCTGACCCGTCGAGACTTTTAGGGCGCACATGCAGCGAAACCTTCTCTCCCTTTCTCGGTTCCATCGTGCCCGTCTCACCTCTTCTTTCTTTTTCCTTCACTGAACGTGAACTGCAATAAGTAGGGGAAGATGAGCTTTTGTAACTTGTTTAGGCCGAAGACTAAACTTAGAAGAATCTGGGCGTGGGCTTTGGGCCCTTTTTCTTCTCTTTAATTTTAAGCTCAAATATCACATGGATTGCAGGAATAATACCAAAAAAATTGTAAATCTATTGCATTAATCCCAATTCAATCATAAATCTTTCAATTGAACCAATTCAGTTCTAAACATTTTCACAATGGCACCAATTCAGTTCATCTGTTCAATTTAGATTGAAAATCGCTGACATATACGCCAGTAATCTTACATGGCACGGCCAGTGCTGACATGAATATTTTTAATAACTTTTTGAATTTTTTAAATTTTCTCCTTTTTTTCTTTTTTATCTTTTTTTTTTGCTTCTTTTCCCTTTGTATGTGCCCAGTACTCAGCCATGGCCGGCGACCAGCCACAAGTGAGTACCATCGAGGACTCGACCCTCGCCGACTTTGGCGAGGGCTGGACCCTCACCCAGGCTGTGAGGGTCCAATCCTCGCTTGTGGTCAGTCGCCAGCTATGGCTGAGTACCAGCTAAAGGGAAGACAAGAGAAAAAAAAAAGAGAGGAAAAATGGAAAAAAAGAAGAAGAAAAAAGCGAAAATTTATTTTAAATGATTACTGTGCCCAATATCAAGGGACCAAATGCTAGGTTACAAGGTGCTTAAGTCATCCTTCTTGCATCTAGCACCATGTTTTCCTCAGCATCAATAGCAAGAGTTTGTTCTACATGCTCATATGTCACCTTTGCTTGGCATTCGAATTTGTAATGTCTAAATTTGTTACACTTAAAATACTTAATTTTTGAATTGCCACATGTTTTATATTTTCCGGCGGAATTCGAATTTCCACCTCTACCTCAGCCACCTCCTCGACCTTGGCCACCTTGATAGCCTACTCTACTTGATTGAGCAACCCAACTCTATTATGCTTGCTCAGGATTTGGACCGACGGACTTTTGATTCATTCTTTTCTCATGCGAGCACAATGAACCCATTAACCACTCCAACGTAATGGTTGACACATCTTGCCCCTCTTCGATCGCTGCAACAACGTAATCGAATCTTTTGGTCATAGACCTCGAGATTGATTTTGAGTCATTCATACGTAAAGACTAGAAATCTCCTTTAAGTGTTTGAAGACGAACCCGTCTAACACAATCATCACATTTGTAAGATTGTTACAAAATATTCCATCCTGCTTTTGCGGTTTCTGTGCTCGATATTTTTTCAAACATCATTTTCTCTACGGCTTGAAAGATCGCAATCAATGCTTTGCAATCTTTCTTTCAAGACTCAGCTAACAAATCATCCTCCACCTTTCTTAAAACATCATATGTTTTTGCATCGGCCATTTCAGTGTAGCTGTTCTCCACCAAATTCCCCAAATCTTGTGATTCAAAAAGAACCTTCATTCAGACGAACCAATTATTGAAATTCCTCATGTTCAACTTTGAAAGTTGTAATTAAACGAAAATAGTGTTGCAAAATTCAAATTGGCAATAGTATAAATATTACAAACAATACAGAATTGTAAAGAAATGAAATTACAATAACAGAATTGGATTCAATACAAATGGATACCGAGGCCTGTGTTTGATACAGTTTCCTTAAAACATATTCGTTTCCTCCAGCACACGAATGAAGGTTTCGCGAATGTCTGTCTCTCAGGATACAATAGTTGACAGCTAAAAAGAAATCGACACTTCAAAGCTTTCAACAAACTTGAACAAACCGGAACCGAACACTATCAAAAAACAGCGCAAAATGCAGAGAATTGAAAGAGAGGAATAATTCAATGATTTTTAAAACAGAATGGGAAGGCATCTATTTACAAGGTCAAGGGAGAGCGTTTGCCGTTATAAAATTAATACGCATCGGGAATAACGGCTGATTAAATATGCCGTTATAAAATTAATTCCGTAACAACACAATTTAACGCCATTAACTTGCTATTAATCATATGTTACAAATTAAAATTTGTAACAACTTGAGTTGAAAATAAATCAGAAGGCAAAATTGGGCTCGTCGCGAGGCCCACTTTTTGGCCCTGCAATCCTGTATACAAGACGTGCGCTCGCGCCCAAGTTTCAGCTTGTTGGACGTCGGATTTGCACCCTCTGCACCTATGCGCAAGGCATAGTGTTTGTACTATGATAGTTACCACTTCAAATGAATATAACTGTATATAAAGTACTCCATAGACCACTTTCTTTTTCAATTTGGGACTGGCGTTTTTTCACTTCCCACTTCCAACTCAAGGGTGTTCTTTGAGCATCAATTTCTCATTCATTTACCCATCAATTTATCCCATATTTTCAACAATCCCCCACATGAATGAAAATTGTTTTAGTTTTGACTTTGTGATAGTATTCAACAATTGAAATCTACATAGGATAGGTAAGTGTTACCCTTTGAACCTTCCCTTGTGAAAGTATATTTACTTTACTAGTTGTCCAGTAGACATGATGTCCTTGAACTGCCCAGCTTTCTTATGTAAATGAACCATATACTTCACACAGGAATCATCTAAACGTTTGTTCAGTTCTCATAGTTATGTTCGTTTTTGGCATGAACACCAACCTAGTTCTGCAAGAGTTTTTAAAGAATTTAGTCCTTAAATAATTCTCTTTTGAAGCGGCCCCACTTCTCTCTCACATAGGTGATTACTTAATTTTTGAGTAATTTGTTTACTCCACTTAAGAATCATTAAAGCAAAATTGCTATCCTTTTCTTTACAATATCACCGATATTTTAAATATAAATGGTTTTAGGAATAACCTCCACAATGACATCACTAAGTTTATATAATTAGATTGTCCCTTTGAATCTAGATCTTGGGATCTCCAGTCAACTAGGTTGGGTTTTCTTTATACCAACTTATTTTTTCATGGGCTTCAGTCCCATTCCTCTTGTCGATTTCTCAACTAACTCTCTGTTTAACCCTTCGGTTAGCGGATCCGCAATATTATCCCTTGACTTTACGTAGTTAATAGAGATAATTCCTGTTGAGAGTAGTTGTCTAATGGTATTATGTCTTCGACGTATATGTCTAGACTTACCATTATACATATTACTCCGTGCTCTTCCAATCGCAGATTGACTATCACAATGTATACTTATTGGTGGCACAGGTTTTTGCCATTTTGGAATATCCTCTAAGAAATGGCGTAGCCATTCAACCTCTTCACCACATTTATCGAAAGCTATAAATTCATATTACATTGTGGATCTGGCTATAACAGTTTGTTTACAGGATTTTCAAGATATGACGGCTCCTACTAGTGTGAATACATATCCACTAATAGATTTTGAGTCTTTTATATCAGATATCCAGTTCGCATCACTATATCCTTCTAGAATAGTTGGGTATATGGTATAATGCAAGCTATAATTCCGAGTATATCATAAGTACCTAAATACTCTCACTATTGCTTTCCAATGGTCAGCACTCGGATTGCTCGTATATTTACTCAATTTACTAACCGTATAGGTAATGTCTGGTCTAGTACAACTCATTAAGTACATTAGACTTCCAACAACTTTAGAGTACTCTACTTGAGAAATACCCTCTCCTCTATTCTTGGACAGATGAAGACTATTGTCTAATGGTGTTCTAGCAATACCAGAATCATTCATGTTGAATTTTTCAAGAATCTTGTCCACATAGTGTGACTGGTTTAAAATAAGACCTTTTAACGTTCTTGTGATTTTAATTCCTAAAATCATATCAGTAGGTCCTGTATCTTTCATGTCAAATCTTGAATCCAACATATATTTGGTAGATTTGATCATTTTATCATCACTACCAACAATTAGTATGACATTTATGTAAAGACATAAAATGACATAGCCATTTATTGTCTCTTTAATGTAGACACATTTATCACATTCATTGATCTTAAATCCATTGGTAATCATTGCATTATCAAACTTTTCATGCCACTGCTTTGGTGCTTGTTTTAGGCCATACAATGATTTCACCAATTTACAGACTTTCCTTTCTTGTCCTGGAACTATAAAACCCTCAGGTTGTTCCATGTAGATTTCTTCATCCAAATCACCATTTAGGAAAGCTGTTTTTACATCCATTTGATGTACTTCTAGATTTCGCAATGCTGCAATTGCAATTATCATCCTAATGGAGGTTATTCTCATCACTAGAGAATAAGTATCAAAGTAATCTAAGCCTTCTCGTTGTTTGTATCCTTTGATCACAAGTCTGGCTTTATACTTATCAATGGAGCCATTTGCTTTCATTTTCTTTTTAAAAATCCATTTGGACTTTCAAGGCTTACAACCAGGAGGAAGATTCACTAGCTCCCAAGTATGATTCTGCAAAATAGAATCAACTTCACTTTTTATTGCTTCTTTCCATAGAGGTCCCTTGGAAGAATTCACAGCTTCTGCATAATTTAATGGTTCCTTTTCTAACAAATAAGTTAGAAAATCATTTCCAAAAGATTTTTCCACTCTTGCTCTTTTGCTACGTCTCGGTTCTAGTTCATGATCTGAGTCATGAATTTCATGAGCCGAATCATGACTTTCTTCATTCATAGTTTCATTCTTTCGTTTAGATGAACTTGATCCATCATTGGATTTACAAGGAAATACATTTTCAAAGAATGATGCATTTCTAGATTCCATGATCGTATTCTTGTGTATATCTGGAATTTTAGATTCATATACAAGAAATCGATATGTATTATTGTTATGTGCATAACCTATAAAGATACAGTCCACCGTTTTAGGACCTATCTTTGTCTTCTTTGGTGTTGGAACCGCCACTTTTGCAAGACACCCCCACACTCGTAAGTGTTTGTAGGATGGTCTCCTACCTTTCCATAACTCATATGGGTTTTATCCTCTTTCTTTCGAGGTACCTTATTTAAAAAGTAATTGCTTGACAATATAGCTTCTCCCTACATATTTTGAGGCAAACCTGAATTTAGTAATATCGCGTTCATCATTTCTTTCAATGTGCGATTTTTACGTTCAGCAACACCATTTGATTGAGGAGAGTAAGGCACAGTTATTTCATATATAATTCCGTGTTGTGCACAAAATTCACCAATTGGTACTTCATACTCGCCACCTCTATCACTTCTCAATCTTTTAATTTTCTTATTAAGTTGATTTTCAACTTCATTCTTATAGAGAATAAATTTCTCTAAGGCTTCATATTTGCTTTTAAGCAAATACACATAGCAGTATTTAGTGTTATCATCGATAAAGGTAATAAAATATTTATTACCACCTCTCGTTTGTATGAATTTCAAGTCACAAACATCACTATGAATTAATTCAAGGGGTTTGGTGTTTCTTTCAATTGTTTGAAATGATGATCTCGTTAATTTTGCCTCAACACAAATTTCACATTTATGTTTTGAATCAATTTGGAATGAAGGTATATGTTCCAAGTTAATTAATCTACGCAGTGTATCATAATTAACATGTCCTAGTCTACCATGCCATAAATTGGAAGACTCAAGCAAATAAATGGAAGACTTATTATCTTTATTGATAATTGTCATTACATTGAGCTTAAAAAGCCCATCAGATACATATCCCTTCCCCACATACATTCCAGATTTAGACAAAATAACTTTGTTTGACTCGAACACCATACGAAATCCATACTTATTCAACAGAGACCTAGAGACCAGGTTCTTTCGAATTTCTGGCACATATAGGACATTGTTCAGAGTCAACTCTTTTCCAGATGTCATTTTCAGTAGTATCTTCCCTTGGCCTTCGACAGCAGAAGAGGCAGAGTTTCCTATAAAAACCTTTTCCCCATTAATTGGTTCAAGATTTGTGAATAGGTCTTTATTAGAGCATATGTGCCTAGTGGCACCAGTGTCAATCCACCATTCCTTCGGATTGGACCCAACTAAGTTTACTTCAGAAATCATTGCAGAAAGGTTTATTTTTGACACGTCTTGAGTGATGCCGCTCACCATATTTGTCTCATAATTCTTCTTCTTCGGAAGTCTGCAATCCACAGATCTATGCCCCATTTTGCCACAGTTGAAGCATTTTCCTTGAAACTTGTTCTTGGAAACTCCTCCTTTTGGTCCCAACTTTGGCTTGGCAATCTTCTTGTTCTTGTGGCTATGCCTAAGCTCCACAACATTTGCCTTAGCTGTAGTAGGATTGAACCCTTTGCGTTCAGATCCTCTATTGTCTTCTTCGATTCAAAGTCTAACAATCAGCTCTTCCAGGTTCATTTCCTTCCGCTTGTGCTTGAGATAGTTCTTGAAATCGTTCCACTCAGGAGGTAGCTTTTCAATAATAGCAGCCACTTGGAAGGTTTCACTCAAGTTCATTCCTTCAACCTGAATTTCATGCAAGATCACTTGAATTTCTTGCACTTGACTTATCACAGTCTTAAAATCCACCATTTTATAATCAAGGAATCGACCGACAACAAATTTCTTTGCTTCGGCATCCTCTGTTTTATATTTTCGGTCCAGGGCTTCCCATAACTCCTTTGCCGTCTTTATTGCACAATAGACATTGTACAATGAGTCATGTAAACCATTCATAACATAGTTCCTACACAGGAAGTCAGAGTGCTTCCAGGCTTCAACAACGTTGAAGGCTTGCTTATCCGTCTCTCCATCGAATAACTTAGGAGCTTCCTCAGTCAAGAATCTCGCAATATTCAAAGTTGTTAAATAAAACATCTTTTGCTGCCACCTTTTAAAGTTCGATCCGTTGAACTTTTCGGGTTTCTCACCATGGTGGACAGAAACCGCAGAAGGAACAAAGGATGAGCCAGGCAGTTGGACAGCTGAGGCATAGGCAGAGTCTTTGGCGATGTCGTCAGCAGCCATGTCCACAACTTCGTTTCCAGTAGCCATTTGATTAAAAGCACAAATTTGTTTTAAGATTGTAGCAAAATTCAAATTGGCATTTGCATAAATATTACGAACAATACAGAATTGTAAAGAAATGAAATTACAATAACAGAATTGGAATCGATACAAATGGATACCGAGGCCTGTGTTCGATATAGTTTCCTTAAAATAGATTTGTTCCCTCCAGCACGCATATGAGATTTCAGGAACGTCTGTCTCCTAGGATACAACGGTTGACAGCTAAGAAGAAATTAGCACTTCAAAGCTTTCGACGAACTTGAACAAACCGGAACCGAACACTATCGAAAAACAGCACAAAATGCAGAGAATTGAAAGAGAGGAATAATTCGATGATTTTTAAAATAGAATGGGAAGGCATCTATTTACAAGGTCAGAGGGGAGCGTTTCGGGAATAATAACGGCTGATTGAATCTGCCGTTATAAAATTAATACGCATCGGGAATAACGGCTAATTAAATATGTCGTTATAGTAACAGCTTTGCCGTTATAAAATTAATTCCTTAACAACACAATTTAACACCATTAACCTGCTATTAATCATACGTTACAAATTAAAATTTGTAACAGCTTGAGTTGAAAATAAATCAGAAGGCAAAATTGGGCTCGTCGCGAGGCCCACTTTTCAGCTCTGCAATCGTGCACCCAAGTTTCAACTTGTCGAGCGTCGGATTTGCACCCCCCCTGCGCCTGCACGCGAGGCATAGTGTTTGTGCTATGATAATTACCACTTCAAATGAATATAACTGTATATAAAGCACTCCATAGTCTTTTTTCTTTTTCAATGTGGGACTAGTGTTTTTCCACTTCCCACTTCCAACTCAAGGGTATTCTTTGAGTATCAATTTCTCATTCATTCACCCATCAATTTATTCCATATTTCCAACAAATAGTAGATGCCATTTATAGCTCTGATATCAAATGTTGAAAAAAAAACAATAATTAACTTTGGAAACTTCGAATAAGAGCAAAAATAGAAATTCTGAGGGAGAATTTCGAAAGCTTTCTCTTTGTCACTTCAAACTTACAACTCTCAAGCTCATACCTTTATATAGAAGCCGAACCCTCACAAATGTCAATGATGGTATTTAATATACACAGTTATCATAAACACAAATTACACACACAATAAATACGGTGACAAAAGTCTTCATCAACTTTTAGTCTTGAATTCCATAGAGAACATGCAGCCCGCGGTAAATCATGGCTTTCTTGATCTCCTGTTACGTCTATCATTTTTTGATCTGAGGTGTTGTTACCAAAAATCAATTTTACTGTCATTTCAACTCGCTTTGCCAAAACGTTACGCCCATAATTTGCTCTCTTCTGTTCATCCTATGATTATTAAGTTAAAAAGATAGGTAGAAAACTATGATTCTGGAGCACTAACCCACACTTTAGCACCAGGCTCAGCAGAAAACACTTCAGGGATTGGGGAAGCGGGGGCACGTTACACGGCAACGGTCGCCCCTCGGTCCAGTACTCCCGTTCCCTTCAGCAAAAGTAAGTGGTGAAAACTGCCAGAAAACGGTGCAAAATTGGATAATAATGATTTAATGAGGTGCTTGACTCTCTAGCATGAAAGAGGATTTTGACACTCAAGACATGGGAACTCAGATATTAATTTACAATGTTTAACACAGTTGAATAAATTATAGATTAAGCTATGTTTAAAAGAAAATTACATACAGTTATTGGCCAGTTTCCTCTGGGCAAACCCTCCTACGGTCCTACCCATTCCAATTCTATCAGAGTTGTTCTAACAAATGGAGTCGACCATGTTGCGATGGTACAACTGCTTCAAACAAACTATCAGAAAGTACAGCTTGTGGAACCTCCATATCCATGAGCTTATTAGATACATGGCAATTGAGAACCGACCCTGTCAGCGTTGGACACTATTCTCCTCAAATCGATCACCCCGAACATACAAATACGCACGGGCTATTTGAACTAAGCCAAAGCTTCATCTGAGGGGATTTTTGGAAGGAACTGACATGACATAAACTGACACTATTCAATGTCCACAAGAGGAAGAAAAAGTTCGGCTGTTTAAAGGCATCGAGTCTCAATAACCCATAGACCAATTGCATTTCGTCACTGGATTTCCTGCGTCGACTGTCGACTGCTTTACGGATAAGGAATTACCGGTCTTGTGGAATAACAGCTTCTCATGGAATTTCATAAGCCCACTATGCAAGAATGCAATAGGGACAAAAAGCATGCATAATCTACATACAGTTCTTGGTCACAGAAGTACAAAGACAACAAACTAAGAATTTAGGAGGCGAATCATCATTTTTATCCTAACTCTTCTTTCTTGAATTACATGGTGTGGCCCTACAAAAGCCATGCTCTCCCGCTTAGGTGTGTATTGAGAAGGTATTATCCTGACGAAAAATAATTTATACAAAGGAGAATATTCTAAGCCTGTTAAATTAACAAGTGTCTCATCAATGACTATCATCCAAAAATCCCTCGCTTACTAGATTGATCCCCCTGAATAAGCCCTAGGCCTGGCCAATAAATGGCGAGAGCAATAGCATACAACTGACTGCAGATCTTAAACGAATAAATTATCCTTGAATCCACACTCGAGATCAAGGTACATTATAGTTGGCACCAGATCTTGTCCCATTACTAACCGAGGAATCCCTAATTTTGACTCTCCGATAAAAGAGAACGTATGCTGCAGCTGACTTAACATCATCTTCATTAATGGGAGATATATGGCTGTCATCGAAATTGTACCACCTATTTTCATCTAGAAGCTGCACATCATCAATGAGATGTGAGAGAGTCAAGCCATTGGTAACTCATAGAAGGATCTGGAAGACGGATATAATAAACCACAAGAAGATACTAAGTTGTATTATACAACTGCTTACCTTGATATATGCAGTGTAATGTCCACTTCCCATGCCTCCGTAATGGTTGGTCAAAGCATAAAGTTCATAGAGCTGGCGTCTGGAGTTATTTTTGTTGGCAACGTAGTTTGTGAGATCGAAGTCATGGATGGGAAAGTTGACGAAGGTTTCTAGCTTGTGCTTCATTGACCGACTATATGAGAATCTCTTTAAATGGATAACTAACACTTCTGGAAGCCTCCATAAATCAAGCTTTTTACTGGCCTGTCGCCGTTCTTTGCACTGGGGACAGTACCTAACAGATTGAGAAGGATGTAACCGTTAACTTCAATAATGGACCTCAATTGCACCTAAAGCCAGTTACAGGCATTGAAGAACTTCTAGCTTAAGGAGGCCACCCTGGCTAAAGCAACAAGCTTGGATTCAAGTCTCACTATCAACAAATACTTTGGACCAGCACCTTCCGATTACAACCCTCCCCAATAATCTAATCGGCCACTCCTTAGTTGGATACAAATGTTCATCCATGAGCACCTAAAAATAATATAAAGTTTCGCGCCAACTAATTTCTGCAGAGCAACTAATAGACCAACATCTTTACTTAAAACACTACTTTCCTTTTTCATCAAGACCTAAATAAAAGCATTTTCAGCATAATACTTATAGCATGTGCACAAGCGCGCGTGGGGGAGGGAGGGGAGGAGAGAGAGAATACCACATATCTTCAGGCACCAGCGGTTCTTCTCGCAAGAACGCCTCCAGGCAAGTATACAAGGAAAGAGGTTCGCTCCTGGCCTTTTTGGTCACAGGGCCATTAAACACCTCTGGCAAGTTCTCAAGGCAATGAGTGTTGTACTTCTTCAAGAGTTCATCTGACCAGTTAATGGCAACTAACATACTAGATGATGAGGGAAGTCTAATAACTTTTTCATCTCTGGCAGACAGATCAGTGCATTTATTGTTATCATCAACCCATTGAAGAGGTAATGATGATGACATATCGGGTTTTGGGCTACTACAGTCCTTGCTCATTACAGAGGAGTCTGTCTGTGCATTGCCAGCAATAGTCTCGGAGCATCGATCTGATGCTGTACCACCTTTTCCAGCCTTATTTTTAATCATAGGGGATAGCATTCTTTGAACAGTTGCTTGAATGTCTGCTCTTTTAATCCCATCATTGGAAGAGATGACTGAAAGAAGAGGGGTTCCACATGGTTTCCATTCCGATGCATTATGGACATCACCAGCACCCCTGAGTGAGGAGCAAATAAAACAAGTAATCAGGAACTACCTGGATATATTAACAACATAGTATTTATCTTTCTACTCTGTCATTGATAGATAAAGAAAGACAATAGAGGAAAGGTTCCACTCTCAATGTGTTCTGCATAATGATAAGAGGAAATGAAGAATATGAGAGAGAACTCCAAACTGAAGCAACCATCAAACAAACACATTGTAACTGATACCAATGTAGAACTAAAAGTATATTGATCATATTTCCCATAAAGCATTAACAATGAGCATTCACAAGTTGATCACAGGATAGATATAGTACATACTGTCCTCGACAATGGTGAACCAACTGAAGATAAATCACATTCTTCTCAAACTTTGAGACCTTGTAGGCAGCAAGGTGATCATCGTCCTTAATGGTGGACAACAATATTAATGTGTCATCCATCATTCGTTGAATCCGATGGTTCCTTACCTGTGAAAGCCACATATTAGTAAATTCATCAAGTTGAGTTTACAGACATCAATAACTTGGCAAGTCGTTGAATATTAACGTACAAACCTCAGCAAGCAAAAGCTTCTCAGTATGTTGCAAGGAACAAGCTACGCTAAGTGCTTGGATTAAGTCCCTACAACGCCCTTGCTTTGGCACTGTCACGGTATATGCAGATGGCAATGCAGTTCCACCACAGGAAAAAACTGTCACAGTCATAGTCCTAGTGGTCGTGGATTGGAGAGGCAAAGATAGATACATGAATGGATCAAAAGTGACAGAGATCTTATTGCATACCGGGCAAACCAAAGTCGACTTGTACTGTCCCTGTTTATTTGTAAACAATCCAAATATTGGTTCAGGATCAATTAAATCTCTTCAACAAAAGGCTGTTAAATTTTGAAGGGATACCCCCAAAAGTTAACTACATGTGCCAAAGTTAATACTTTTTGCAGGTGAGTGAGTGATATACAAAAAAACAACACATTCGATCTCTTCCCAGTCTTTTAATTCTGAAAGATAGAGCAAACAAGGTAATATATTGAACTCTTCATGATCTCAGAATTTCAACCCACTAAAGATAATCGCAACTTCCTTTAATCTCTCTCTCTCTCTCTCTCTCTCTCTCTCTCTCTCTCTCTCTCTCTCTCTCTCTCTGTGTGGGTCCAGTTTGTCGTTTTTCATCTGATCCTTGTAAAGTTAATTAAGCTTTCGCTGAATGAGACCAGAGAACAAATGAAATAAAATAACAAACTTTCAAATGAATGACTTTTTGTCTAATGGATTAACATAAAATAAAGGATGGCATAAAGGAGAAACAACACCCCCACCCCCCCCCCCAACAACCCCCCATCCCATGGGTTGAATCTCCCCCACTGAAGTTGAGCTACTTAAAACTCTTTTGGTAGGTCAGGGGCTAAGGTCTACAGAATTACTTACTTGACAAACATCAACTATTATTGAATCATTGCGGGCAATGTGATTTGCCCAGTATTCATCAGCAACTTCTTCATCAGGTCGACCATCTGCATCGTTGGATTTGATGTACGGCTTATGCTTGACACGATTTAGATCTTCATGAAGACCATCAAGCAGAAAAGCCAATAGCTCCTAAAAGTGAATTAACACTGTCAACCAAACAAGTCTCAAAAACATCAAATAGGGATCAACGTGATTCTCATTACTAACCTGAGAATCATGCTGATTGTATCCACTGAATTGGGGAGCAAAGCGAGCAAGCTTTGCTTTAAACGGACGCGGTGCAACCGGCGTCCGTCCAGGTGCCCAAAGCTTCCGCAGCAACTCACCAAATGCCAGAGCTAATTCACCCTGCCCAGAGATCAGTATCAGTTAGATCTGAGATGATAAAAATATAAGGCTCAGCACTCAACTTTAGCAATTTTATTAGAGCCCATCCACCACAAACCATGATAATCTTACATCACATATTTCACGAGACCACAGTGCAAAATGAGTTCACATGTTTCAATGACCAAGGACTTACAACCATGCCAAGAGGATTCTGCCAGTTAATTTCTTGATGATAATCTTCCCGAAAGTATTTGGCAAACTCAGGTGTGTGAACAAGGCATTGTATTGCACTATTCATGAAGCAAGTGTTCCCAAGATTCAGCAATCCGGTCAGACCTCCAGATGAACCCCTTGTGCTCACCCCACTGACGCTAGACGTGCTTTCCAACTCCCTCACTCCAGGAGTCAGGCTCTGACTTTGTGCCAGGTCTGTACCAAAGCTTCTAGGTGATACTCTGCTGGCAGAGAGATTTCCTACAATTGATGGGTTCAACTTCGACGGCTCAGCAACAACAGAAGCATTTTCCTTCCCTAGAAATCCATTTCCCTGAATCATGCTCCCACCTAAAACAGAACCATTTGTAGTGTTGATGATCTCCACCAGAATCTGTTTAATGCAATAAAAAGAAATTGTTACCCATAAAAAAAATTAAAGGAAAATGTTAGAAGCACAAGAAAAGTTTGAGCTAATAAATTAAGAGAGCTCCTGCATGGTAAGAGTCATTGCAAGTCGTTTTTTGC
This sequence comes from Syzygium aqueum, assembly GCA_031216185.1. Lineage (NCBI taxonomy): Eukaryota > Viridiplantae > Streptophyta > Magnoliopsida > Myrtales > Myrtaceae > Syzygium > Syzygium aqueum. The sequence goes on from CM062231.1 coordinate 22,252,705, forward strand.
TCCTTGTTTTTAAAATGGACAGAAGTAGTGACTAATTGACAACTAGTGTCAAGCAACAAGCACGCATAGATAAAGAGGCTCACCCTTAAGAATCCTGAAACTAAAATTGCTTCAAGTATAATGCATTCACAAACGAACACTTTTTTTTGACCTAGCTATAACTTAATAAATCTTTCTCCACTCTACAGATATTCTTCGACAGAAAGAGCAAGGATATATAAGCTGCACAAAGTGCCAAGCGACAAACATGCACAGATGAAGAGGGTCATTCCTTATCAGTCCAGACAGCAGTAGCAGTATCTTGTCCAACTGATCAGTGATCAATCCACCAATGGGTGAAGCAACAGATTTATTTAAACCTCAACCTCCCTCTCCAATATCCGTAATGTTAAGCATCAATCAGAATCTTTATCCACTCTACAGCGATACTTCTACTTCTTCAACAGTAACAGCCCAAGGAAAGAGCAGCTTGATTTATCATAAGTGCACTGCATCCTCGATATCCCCACTATCCTTGGATCTAACTTCCTCCAGCATTACATGACTGACAGGGCATTATCATGAGAACTTGAGTCTACAACTTAAACTCAACAAAGATCTCTGCTTCTTTACATTACAAGAGCTACTGCTCTAGTTTTTCACTGTCAATGTTGTCCTTCCACATCGCAGCGATTATGCTTGATGGTGTACATCCCAGTTTCCTTTATAGCCTACAGCCTTCCTCTTGTTTTCCTTATGGATTTGATGATGATAAGCCATTCCCGTTATCCACAACAAGTCAAAGCACTAGAAGAAATACAAATCTCCCCCAGGCTTGTTATGGTGGCAATCATTAATATTTGAAGCTAATCTTTTTAATGAGAACATAACTGGTCCTGTGTGAGTGATTAATGTAGCATAATGATATTAATCTTCTCAAAAAACCGTTTCTGCAGTCACAGGTTTGCAGTACGTTCACATATATGAACAATGAATGCAGTAGAGGTAGAAATCATTAAGTTAAGCATTCTAATTCCCATCAAACCATAAAGACTCAAGAATGAACAGAATAAGTACAGGATAAATCCAACTTCTGAAAACTTACATACAGGCTATCCTTTTCAAAGATAATTCAATCGGATTCAGTTGCCTTCATATTTTTTTCACAGCAACAGAAGAAGACACCCAAAAATACCCATCTACCGCAATGTTACCAGCAAATTATATTGCAAGAATATCAAACCAACTTACAGAATAGAAAACTAAGTATCTGCAAGGTGGACATGCTAAATCAACATCCTAGGTAACAGTGGATGCCATTCTTATTTACCAGACTTAGCCCAAGAATTTAGTGTGCCATTAATAATACCAATAAGCATATAATTTGATAAAAGTTTCTGTTTATCCTCAATCTATCAGAAGAGCACCAGATTGGGACACCTAAATATAGCACATACCTCATGATCTTGCGATACATTCACTTTCCACAACTCGAAAGTTTCATATGTCTCAGAGACTCGTGGAGCATTCGTAAGCATTGAAAACCACAGTAATACAGGCGATCCTTTACCCGAACCCATACATGTCCATCCCAGACTACAGCACAGCAGAAAATAAGGGGAAGAAAAACCAACTGATTGCATGCAATACATGCCAAAACAATCCCACACACTCTCAAAAGTTCCTCCCTGGACGTTTATATTCTCTCGCAACTTACTAAAAAGGATAATCCGTTCTAAGAGCAACCAGATTGTAAAAAAAGGAATAGCATGCCAGAATATTGGAACCCACATCTTGATCCATCTGAATGTTCGCATCATCAAGAGTTCTATTCATGTCATTCATCAATGCATGCTTCCGATGACCATAATAGTCCCAAATGCAAACCTGGAACATAAAAAAAAATTCCAAACATGATCAACTTAATGAAGAACTGAACCAGAAATTGATTTGGCCAATTAGATGGAAATGAAAGAAGTAGCACAGATACATGAAGTCTTTACTTGTTCCGAGTTAAGATCAAAAATCTCACAGGCTCTTCTGTGAAGATCTCCAACAGTTTCCTGTGTCATATATTCAGGTTTCAGATTAACAAGAGGGAGAAATCTCAAATGCAAACATGCAAAAAGACATTAACGCTTCCTTTCCATTAGACGTGCAAAGGACACTAGAGCAAGAAGTTCATATGATACCTTCTTACTTATTCTTATGGTAGTTCGGTCTCCCTTCGACATCACAAGAAGGTGCAGCCGTAAAGGATACACCTCTACAGCCAACTCAGTCTGAGAGAGACCAGAGCTAATAACCTTCCGAGGCAGGGTGGGACCACCACCATACCTGATACCAGCAGAAATTGTCATCAAGTTTTCAGTCTGATCCTCGCAAATCAGACTACAGTATACAAAACAAGTTTATGACTTCCTCCAAATAGGAGAGAAAAATACTTGATACACATTACAGAGATGTTTTCAAGAGATATCTATAGCATAATGTTTAAAGATGATTGCACATATGACTTTTAATATGCGAAAATTCACTAAGCAGCCACATAATAAAAGCAGAAATTATCAGCGAACTTAAACAACAAATTCCTTTCCACAATACTGTATCATTATCAAAGCCTATGCACCTTATTCCCACCCCCCACAGAAGCCAAATAAGCCACACACTTTAACAAACATATGACAAATTTCTACATTTGCTGTTCTCCTCTTTATCTATATTCCTTTCCCACTGGGTCAGGAGGAAGCATACAATAATCATCATATATGCTACACCCAAATAAATCTATCAAAAGGAGTTTCCATACAAAACCTTGAGCAGAAACACCTTTGCGGTTAACAGGAAAGCACATCCAAATAATATTACAAAGCGCAAAAAGGAAATAACTCACCAAACATACAGCTGATTCCAAACTTCATATGGCAGTAGAACATAATCACGACCTTCTAAGAGAGTATCATGAATCTCAAATCCTGCACTTGATTCTTCTGAAGCAGAATCATTTATCAAATCTGAATTATCAATGACACTGGGCTTTCTAAGGGTAATTGAGCCAGCTGAATCACAATTTTCTGTCAAGGACGGTCCATCATTCATGTTATTTGACTGGTCTTGGTTGACATACTCGATCCAATGCTGCCACCATCTATTACAAGTATTAAATCATGTTTCAGAGATGCCCAATGTACCAATATTTAATACAAAAAAAAAAACACGAACTTTCCTAATCAGATGCTCATCAGCTGTGAGGTACAATAAAGAGTGCCTAAATCAACATGCGATTACATATTCAGAGAGAGAAAAAGCCATGAATAAATTGCAGGCCCCAGTCAACTTCCAATTTAGCGAATCAACTTCGGCAATTAAACACTATTCGCAGTTGAATTGTCTAAATCGCAAAGCTCAGAAACTTGTGCTCTAAAGATGGTGGGGTAATAACATTTTTCAGGAGTCAGGTCACTGAATTCAACTATCTCATCTTTCCTTCGCCAGAAGCGCCCGCCACTTGCAAAAAGAAAAACCAACATCCAGCCACCAATGCTACTCACCTGCTTTCTAATGGCCCCAGTTGCAGAACCTACAGCCCCAATCCAAACCCTCAAACAGGTCGATATAACAACGGCACATGCTAATTCAGGCGCGTATCGGAATCGACTCCCCGCGAAGACGGGGCAGAGACGCGTCGGAATGTCGCAACCATCCCAAGCCTAATCTAGCAAAACTACTGAAGCCCTCTATTTCCCCCCCAAAAATCCAGAAAAAACGCAAGCAAAACACACCGCACGGGAAAACCAAAGCGATCGCCGGCCGTACCTCTGAGTGAGCAGATAGAAAGTATCGCCCTCCTTGGTGCCGGATTCGGACGCTAACGCGATGTCCCTGATCAGAACCCTCTCTTCCTCGGGCGTCAACTCCCCGCCCCCGCCCCCGCCTCCACCCCCGCCCACGCCCACGCCCACGCACATCAGCACATCGGCCGCCATCGGCCCCCCGAACACCGCCGCCGCCGCCGGATCTGACGCGAAATGCCCGGGCTTTCTCGCCCCCCCCCGGCCGCCGGTCCCGGGAATTTTCCGGGAAAACCAGACCAGACCCAAGAAAGAGGAGGGAAAATGGAGGGAGGGAGAGAGAAAATCAGGGAGGCTTGTGGGTCGGTCGCTCCACCACCACCACCACCACCACCGTCCCCCTTAAACCCTCGCTTGCGGACACCTCTTGACAACGGCCATTGGCTTTTGGATTTTCTCTCTCTCTCTCTCTCTCTCTCTCTCTTCTTTTCCCTACGGAAAAGAAAATTTGTGATTAATTAGGGTTAAGTGAGATTAATTAGGGACAGCAAGAAAGAGTGAAAACTAAATTTCAATATTTGGGAAGGAATGAAAATCAATAAAGACTATACCCCCATCAAGAAAAATTAAGATTATCACACCAACCATGGGAGTAGAACGAGCTGCTTCACTTCTTGAATAGTGATGGGTTGTTTTGGGTTTTGAGTTCAAATTACCGTGTTCACTTGAAATTTTCGTATTCGATCCGTGTTGTTTCCACGATGTTTCGTGATAATAGAAATGGAAAATAATGTGTTTCTCAACTTTTAAAATGCATACAAAAAAGGGTTCACGTAGAAATAAAATTTGGAGTAACTAACCACCATGACAGAGCTCGAAGAAGCTCCATCTGTCATGGTTCTGCCATATTTTTCGTTTTTGTCGAAAGAAAATTATATATATTGTTCAAAATGATATATGAAAAGTATATAAACTTCCATGGCAAAACAAATCAAAGTGGAGCAAAACTCATGATATAACAAAACAAAGCCAAAACCATATAACAAGGATAATCAACAAAGCACCGACAGAATTAAGCACACGCTCATTCCATATTGGCAAGCTCCAAATCTCCCTTGCTCTACAAGATCCGTGAGACTCGAGCGGTCATGATCACAAGCTCGATAACCCAGTTGCTTCAGGATTAGCTGCAACTTTGTTTTTCTTATTTCGGTCTGGCCAAGAAGTCCTTCCTCATTCGATGATGCATTTGAATTGGTCGATGCATGAGCAACATTTTAGTGTGCTCTAAATTCCTAAATCTTCTTGTCATGAAATTGCCACTGAGCAGACTCGATATATAGTAATTAAATAACTATGTATATATCCTTAAACTCTATTCACATATCAAATTGTAACGTGCTTAAAAATCATGATCTGATTTAAGCCGTCGAACCATGATCAGTACATAGTATACATTTCTGGTGCAGCACTAAAGCCCTCCAAAAAAGCCTGCAGATTTCTAAGCTTTCTCAGCGTTGGCAATCAGCTCCATCTCCCCTGCATTCCCATTAGTCCCGTTAGCCCTATTCTTAGCCAGGACGTCGTCTTTCGCCGGCTCCGCCTCCTCTTCTTCCTTGCAGATCGACTCTTCGACAGGCTTGTATGTGTAGAGCGAAGCGCAGACCAGGTAATACACGAGATTGACGACTTGAATCCCGCTGACGAGCCAGTAGTAGCGCTCCAATCTCCCCCGGTTGAGGTTCCGGTCCGGGAGCCAGTTCCTCTCCTTGCCCGTGTAGCCGTGGACGAGGGTCACCAGCAGCGTGCCGAGGTAGTGCCCCACCGACATGGCGACCCAGTACAGCGCGGCAGCGGTGCTCCTCATGCTCTCGGGCGACTGGTCGTAGAGGAACTCCAGGTGGCCCACGGACATAAAGACCTCAGCTATTCCATGGATGACGTACTGAGGGACCAGCCAGAAGACACTGATGGGTATGATGGCTTTCGGGTCGTCCAGTAGGTGGTGAGCAGCGGCGACCTTCTTCCTCTTGATCTCGACGAACGACGCGACCATTGCGCCTAGGATGTTTATCGTGAATCCTATCCCCATTCTCTGGAGGCACGTGATCCCAACCGGGTTTCCCGTGAATCGGCGGATGAAGGGAACGAATACACGCTCGTACAAAACTAGACCTAAAGGGATTGCAACTTCACATCAGCATTGTGCTTCCAATTGTATCAATAGAAACTCAAATGAATATGATTGATTGAGATTTACAGGTCCCATGAGATTGTACCTGAGAGCATGGTTAGGATGCTGAAGATGGAGAGCGAAGCAGGCGGGATTTGGAAGGAGTGGGACAAGTGACGGTCCATGCTTCGAGCTTGGACGATGGTGAAGCTGCCAAGGTGCGACGAACACGTGACCAGCAAAATCCCGGCAGCCCAGATCGGAAGCATCCTGACGATGCATTTCAGCTCCTCCACGCGGTGCACCGTGACCAACCGCCATAGATTCGGTGGACCTGAACTCCTAGCTTCTTCTTCAGTCATTGTCGCTGCTTTGTCAAGCCACCTGATAGTTAATTGATATGCAGACAGGTGTGATTCAACGGCGAATCAATTAGGCCGAATTACGCGACACAATATTCCAGATTGATGGCGAAAACAATCTAAATGAGAGTTTATGGTTTAGCAGTCCATCACTATGTCAGACCGCATGCGTCGTACTATGTCGTCATTCGTCCACAAAAATGAAATGGAAGCTTTACTTGAATTGCTCCGAGTGCAATAGCCTCCCATGCACGGATATGACCGCGTCGAGCTCCTTGTTCTCGTACAACAACCCCGGATCCTCCGGCACCGGCACATTCCTCTTCTTTACGGCCGCCACTATCACCTGAGCTAGTCGCGTGAGTGGGCTCCCTCCGGGCTTCAATTTAATGTACAGCCTCGACCCGAGAACGAAGGCCACCACCGAAATTGCCATGGCCACAGCTGGGATCCCAAGCCCCCAGCCCCATCCCACGTTGTCCTGGATGTAGACAACGACAGTGATCGCCGTGAGCGTGGCCATGCCCATGCTGAAGTAGTACCAGTTGAAGAAGTTCCACTTGCGGGAGGCAACCTTGGACTTGGACATGTCGAACTGATCGGCAGCGAAGGTGACGACGCAGGGGCGGATACCGCCGGAACCGAGGGAGGTGAGAAGAAGGGAGATGTAGAAGACCCACAGCTGGGTGGTGGAGGCTTCCTGACAGTTCACCTGGGTCGGACAGGCCGGCGGCCGGAGGGAAGGGAGGACCGCCGATAAGACTATGCTAACCAGACCCTGTAATCAGCTGTGTGAATGTTAGTTTAAATTCAAGTTCTTGATATTTTCCTCCTTGGAATTTCCAAGATCATGTGGAAGCCAGCTAAATCACATCAATGATCGTAGAACTTTCTTCTTGTTTACAGACAAACCGATCTGATCCTGATTTTTTTCCATTAACTCCACTCATCAATTTTGTTTTCACATTCTCTCAATAACTGGTTGTGTTGGTCACTTCTACCGATTGTCTCTATCTATAACCTCTTTTTTTGCAATTTCTCTTGCGAAAGTTAAAAGAACGAAAAGCTTTAATTGGATTTAGGACACCGTGTTAAAGACTCCTGTGCTCAGTTGACCTGTTGACCACTGTTTCCCTCACCATTCTCACCTTTTCTTGACTTTCGTTTGACTCTCATACATCAACTTAAAGGGCCTGTACAAGCTTGAATTCAATCCCTTGGTTTCACCAAAATACTTACGTCTGTCGCTCATTTTGTTATATGAACTTAATCCGGCTTGAAAAGTGCTACGGAACTACCGTAATCGTGATTAATCCATATATTACTGGAGTCGTAATGAAAAGAGAATTTTACAGAAAGCACATATGTGTTCACCAAAATAAGTAGGCGCGGGAGATTCTAACATGAACGATCAATACCGTGTCATGCAGATGGGATGCCATCTTTGTGTAAAAAAATGTGTTGTTCGGATTGGCGACATCGCATCACATGGTATCTACAGTACATGAAAACTTACTCCAGGGAACAGGACGAGTCATAGATTTGAAACTCTTGAGAAGCCAGAATAGGAGGAAAAAAATGTACACCATTTACGGAGAGAGAGAGGGAGGGAGAGCGAACCGACCAGTTCATAGAAAATGGAGCCGATGATGATCGTCCAGTACCTGCCGGCCACGGCATCGGCAAGCAAAGCGCCGAGCAAAGGCGTGAAGCTGGCGGTCCCGCCAAAGTTGCTGAGGGTGTTGGAAGCCTGGACCAGCGGCAAGTTCAGCACTTGGGTCAGGTACGTTATCATGTTCGCGTGGAACCCGGACGTCGCGAACCTATCGCATACCTCGTTCGCTGCAGTACAACTTTTAAATAATCATCACCAACATCATTGGTAATCGAGAAATATGTGAAGTAAAACATCACACAAGACTCAGCTCCCCCTGTCTTCCATGTTCATTCCGATAAAGATTGAAGATTCCTGGGGGTGATTTTGAGGTCATGGTCTTGGAACAGAGTTATTGTCATGTACTTTCCATTGAAAGAGATGAGAAGAAAAGAGCAAGAACGTGATATAAGATGAGGATGAACTGAGCTATATTGTTTTCCTTTTTTGTGCCACCGAATCGAGGTGATCTATTACCGAGGATGAACGGCATGGTTCTGATGCCGCCGAGCTTCCTCTTCTTCGCAGCGCCATTGCTCTGTTCGTCCAAGGCTCTCTCGTGCTTGTCATTCTCATCGGCAGCCACCATGCTCTTCACGTCCACCTTCATCTCTCCGCCCTCCCTTCACTTCCAGTGCCTGTGAACCCCCTCACGTGTATATATAAAAACTTCTCTGGGACTGAGAGAGCTTGATGAAGAGAGGGACCGAAGGTGAATCCGGGAAGGAGCAATGGTCCCCGCCAATAGACTTATATTGGCATGATGCGATGTGGGTGTCTCCATGTCATGTGTGCAATGTATGTAGTTCTGTCATCTTCTGTTCTCTTGCTATTCAAACCCAAAGATTCCTTTTTGAGTGATCGACATCATTATCAGAGCGACATTGTAGTAAAACAAATGACCACCGATCTTCTCACGAATTCAATGTGAAATCAAAGAAGCCTTGCGAAAGTTTGACGGCTTTTGTCAAGCCCTGCAGACAAGACTATTAAGGAAACTTCCCAATAGATTTTGAAGTTGACAAAACTGTCCATGAGTGTTTTGTAAGTCTGATAAATGTATTTTGATTCAGGAAGTTATTTTTGGAAGAAAAGCATATGTCAATCTTGATCTAGTTCATGTTCAAATTGTGAAAGAACTTCAAGCAAAAGAGATTCAGACTCAGAACGAGAAGTTTAGACTCAGAACTAAAAGTTCAGACTCAGAACTAAAATTTCAGACTCAGAACCAAAAGCTCAGACTCAGACATAAGATCTTCAAGCTTTACCATGAAAGTCATTCAGACTCTAATATTCAAATTTTACTGAAGACCTATGCTGACTCAAATTCTGAATTAGAAATTTTTCAGATACAGAAGTTATGCAGACATAGACGCTGAAGTTTTTCAGACGCAAAAGTTATGCAGACGCAGACGCTAAAAGTTTTTCAAACGCAAAAGCAAAACTCATTCAGAACGAAATATAATAGCTAGTGATCTGGTATGGATTTCACAGAAGGAAAGTTTTGATTGTTTCAATCTAAGGCTATAATTGATTGACAATCAAATACTATGACAAGTATGCATTACAACGGATAAAGCTCTACTTATGGAAACCAAGATTCTGATTGTATGGGCGATCAGAATCAGTGGGATTCAGATTTTATCATCCAATGGCTACTCAATCCATTTTATACAAATCTGTCCAAAGGTGAATATTGGAAGATGATCCTCTGAAAACTGTCCAACGGCTAGTTTGAAAGTGGAGGAGTATAAAAGGAGATCAACAAGGAGCAGAAGGTAGAGAACAAAATCAAGAATCAACAAGTCCAAAGTCTGAGCATACTCCGATTCAATCTCTTGTCTTTCGTGAGCTTAAACATGTAATCATTTGAGAGGTGTAGACAGTGTTATAAGTGTGTGCTTAGGTGTGAGATAATGTGATCTATCGACTTGGTCTAAGCAGCACCACCTTCGGGGAGAAGTGCTTGGGTTTAAACGGCACAACTTGATGTAACTTCTCATTGATTTGATTAGTGGAATCTAGCCAGTAAGCTATCAGCATGAGAGAGTGAACGTAGGCTTACTATAAGCCAAATCACTATAAACTTGTGTGTAGTTTTTCTAACTTTTATCTCTTACTTTACATGCTGCACATCAAGAGCACAGTCTATATATACTGTTTTGAATCTGAATTTTATTCAAACTCAACTGCGATCATTCATTTCCACTTAAATTGATAAAAATTTATTTAAATTACCTATTCACCCCCCTCTAGATGATTCTTGCTAGCCACATCAATTGGTATCAGAGCAGGTTGCTCGTGTATTGAAGTGTTTTACTTCTGAGCTAACAATCTATATGGCTAGCTTAAGTGCTCCAAGTCTCATTGAAGGACAAAGCAACAACAGACCACCATAATTCGATGACAAGGAATATAGTATCTAGAAGAATAAGATGAAAGCATTCATAAAGTCAATTGATCACATGCAATGGGATGTCATCATCAAAGGAGTTAGACCAAGACCTTCTTACTCAAAAGAAAAGATGAATAGAAATATGCCAGCAGATCCTCTATTATCTCAAACTGAGATATCAAAATGAGAAACCTTAGATTCCAAAGTAATTTATTCTTTTTATTGTGTTTTAGCACCTGTTGAATATAAAAAAAATTGCTTCTTGTGAATCAGCTAAGGCTATCTGGGATACTCTCTGCACTACTTATGAAGGAACGGATCAAGCCAATGAAACTCAAATCAATCTACTACTTGGTCAATATGAATCCTTCAGAATGAAGCTTGAAGAATTAGTTGCTGATATGTATGACAGATTTACTGACATAGTAAATGGTTTTGCATATCAAGGACAACATGTCTCAGATGCGATGAAAGTCAACAAACTTTTGAGAGAACTGACAAAATAGTGAGATAATATCAAAACATCTCTTCGAGAGACTCAAAGGATCATACATCTATCAGTGAATGAGCTAATCAAAACTCTTTAATCATATGAGACTGAAAAACTGAATGAGGAAAATGAATCCAAAAGTAAAAAGTTAATTGTATTAAAATCTAATATTGATTATGATGATGCAGATTCTGAAGATGAAGATGTTGACGATGAAGAACTGGCTCTCTTCATAAAGAAGTATAAGAAAATGAAAATCAAAGGAAGAAATCTCAAAGGGAAGAAGCCTTTAGAGAAGAAGAAGCCTCTTGATGAAACAGAAAAGTCAAAGGAAGTAATCTGCTTTCACTGTAGGAAACGTGGACACATCAAGCCAAATTGTCCACTTATGAAAAAGAAGACCAAATTTGAGAAAGCAAAGAAAGCCTTAAAGGCCGAAACGTGGAGTAACACAGAGTCTGAATCCAACGATGATGAAATCCTTGAGCGGGGAAATCTATGCTTAATGGCGGACATTCAATCCGAAGAAGATGAGGTGATTTGTTCATATCCTATTCTCGATGATGATGATCTTTTTGAAGAGTTATGCACGAAACATGAGAATACATTGAGGAAGATCTCCGAGTTGAAAAAGGAAGTCTCTAAATTGAAGAAACAAAATATTACAAATGATAAAAGGATCATTGAGCTTGAAAAGGAGAATTCCTCTGTCAAGGAAGAGAAGGATATTTTGCAAAAAGAAGTTGATTCCTATAAGGAAGAAATTCCGAAGATTTGCAAAAAATTTGCTCTTGGCTCAAAGATATTAGAGCATGTTCTATCCATTCAAGTCCCTCATTACAACAAATCTGGCCTCGGTTTCGAAAATAAAAGTAAGATCAAGAATGATTTTCCGAAGGTCAATGAGAGATTAAAGCGTAGGCCTTCAATCCAGTATTATAGAAATCATTTTGGTAAGCAATTTGTCAAGTCTATTGGATTTCAATATTACAATTGCCCGAACTCGAGTGATCACTATAAGCAACAATGTCTAACTGATTGGAAGAAATCCAAGACAATCAATTGGAGATTTGATGCTTCTTCTAATCAAAAAAGACCCAAGCAGATTTGGGTACCAAAGAAAAAATGAGATTATCTTTCTTGCATGGAATAAGGAAAGAGAATTTGGTAAGTAAAGGTATATTTTTCAAATTCTAAATTTGCTTTGGATACGTACTTTAAATATCTATGAATTCTCTTTGGACTTAACATTTTATCTCCATGTTGTGCTTTATTTTGACTTGAAATGGCATGTTTTACATCGTTGGTTGTGTTAGAAATGTCGTAATAAAAGTCAAGTTTATTTTGATGGATTTTTAAGATGAAATTTTATAAAAGAGATTGTTTGATATCTTATTGGAAATGAAATTTTTTTTATGGACTCATTATGTGTTCCCCAATATTGTCATGCCTTACAAAGAAAGAATTTTTTTTTTTTGCAAGATATTGTTTTATTATGCATATTTCCCTTAAATACTCTACTGAGATGAGTTGGAAAAGTATCCTTGGGCTTCTATGAAAGTTTCCTATTTTGCGTCTAACAAAAAGAAAGGATCCAAATACAAGGATACTAGAAAGGAAATGAGTTTATTGCAGACAATTATACAAAGGAAGCATGAATGCAAACCTACGCAAGTCATGATGCAATCAACGAAGGATCTCAAGTGATGAATTCTTTCTAAAGAGGAAAGGTATATTCTGAACATGCATGTTGAGATACAAATTGGTAATATTTGTTGCCATGTGTGTAAGATATTGCATATATTTAATGCTTGAAATAGCTACATTTCTTTTGTGAAATTCGTTGATGTCATATAATCTTTATGCTTATGAGATTCACGCTTAAGGAAAATTCCTACAATCTTGAATCACTTGGTATATTCTTAGAAGATTTTTTAATTAGCAAGTTTGATCCGCAAATTAGAGCAAGGTATGTACGTGACATTCTCTATATTTTGCAAAGATTATTATCTCTCTTACAAGTATTTGCAGGATGTAAAAGAATCTTTCCTTGTGAAGTTTGGAAAGCTTGATCCCACAATCGGGGAGATTTTGCAACATTTCCGAAGGATCAAAATTTTCTCCTTTATGCAATATTCTGACAAATTATTGGAGGCATGTCAAAACACGATGAGCAAACGCTTAATGCGTCGTACGAAAGGATAAGTTGCTTCAGGTTTAAATATTTGATATTATTTTAATTGCTAAAGAAAAGGCATTACATATTATGTGAGATATTATATCTTTATTTGCAAATTTGTGCAAAAGGTTTGTTGAGTTTATGCAATTTGAATCCGAGATGAGCTTGATGGAAGAAAACAAATTTCTTTCTCGAATTTCAAAATGCAAACAAATGTGGCGGATGTTGCTGCTATAAAGAAAATAGAGGAACAACAATTTGTTCAAAGTGCACAAGCTGCAATGAAAGTTATTTGCAAAAGCTGTCTTGATGAAATGGGGAGAATCATCTCAAAATGGTATCAAATTGAGAGGGAGTGTAAATCAAGTATGAAAGTCAACTTAATTTCTACCCACTCTTGATTACTATGAAAGAAAAGGTAATGTATGTTAGAACTTGCTAAGTTCTACACAATCCAGCTTAGTATTTCTTACTTTTTGTCATTAACGAATCTCTTATTTATATTATCGTTTTTTCATGACAAAAAGATTGTGAAATTTATTATGTGCATACGTGTTCGTTGATATATATGATATTTGATTCTTCAAAACATGAGCTATATTGAATTTATGTTATGTTCACGAAAGATGATATTTTTGAAGGTTGTGTTTCATGCCAAATATATTTTGAAGATAGTATGTGAAGATAAGTTAAATTTATATTCTCTACGTGATACCCTTTCCATTACTATCACTTTTTGGGAGAGAATGTAAATATGCATATGTGATTAGTGGTTAATTCTACTTAATTGATGCATAATATTGAGTTGTGATTATACTTCCATATATTGTCATAATCATTAAGGAATTTTATGCATATATCTTTTTGTGATGCTGACAAAAAGGGGGAGAAATATGTAGATATGATTTGGTTTGATATGCAGATTATTGGATTCAATGAAAAGGAGACAGACTGTGATTTAGATTTTTTTTACGGTTCAGATTTTGTCATACTCCTTGTCTTATTCAAAAACTGAGTACAAAAAAATCTCATATCAAATTACTCTAATCATATATGATATCTTGAATATCTGCTACATTATATGCTTGATCATATTTTTCAAAATTATCTCAAAATCTATATATCTGCATGGAAGTTTTGTCACTAACAAAAAGGGGGAGATTGTTAAGGAAAATTCCCAATAGATTTTGAAGTTGACAAAACTGTCCATGAGTGTTTTGTAAGTCTGATAAATGCTTTGAAATATTTTGATTTAGGAAGTTATTTTTGGAAGAAAAACATATGTCAATCTTGATCTAGTTCGTGTTCAAATTGTGAAAGAACTTCAAGCAAAAGATGTTCAGACTCGGAGCGAGAAGTTCATACTCAAAATGAGAAGTTCAGACTCAGAACTAAAATTTCAGACTCAGAACCAAAAGTTCAGACTCAAACATAAGATCTTTAGACTTTACCATGAAAGTCATAATATTCAAATTTTACTGAAGACCTACGCTAACTCAAGTTCTGAATTAGAAATTCCTCAGACGCAGAAGTTATGTAGATACAGATACTGAAGTTTTTCAGACGCAAAAGTTATGCAGACGCAGACGCTGAAGTTTTTCAAACGCAAAAGCAAAACTCATTCAGAACGAAATATAATAGCTAGTAATCTAGTATGGATTTCACAGAAGGAAAGTTTTGATTGTTTCAATCTAAGGCTATAATTGATTGACCATCAAATACTATGACAAGTATGCATTACAACGGATAAAGCTCTACTTATGGAAACCAAGATTCTGATTGCATGGGCGACCAGAATTAGCGGGATTCAGATTTTATCAACCAACAGCTACTCAATTCATTTTATACAAATCTGTTCAAAAGTGAATATTGGAAGATGATCCTCTGAAGACTGTCCAATGGCTAGTTTGGAAGTGGAAGAGTATAAAAGGAGATCAACGAGGAGCAGAAGGTAGAGAACAAAATCAAGAATCAACAAGTCCAAAGTCTGAGCATACTCCGATTCATTCTCTTGTCTTTCGTGAGCTTAAACATGTAATCATTTGAGAGGTGTAGACAGTGTTATAAGTGTGTGCTTAGGTGTGAGATAGTGTGATCTATCGACTTGGTATAAGCAGCACCAGCTTCGGGGAGAAGTGCTTGGGTTTAAGCGGCACAACTTGCTGTAACTTCTCATTGATTTAATTAGTGGAATCTAGTCAGTAGGCTGTTGGCATGGGAGAGTGGACGTAGACTTGCTATAAGCCGAACCACTATAAACTTGTGTGTAGTTTTTGTAACCATTATCTGTTACTTTACATACTACACATCAAGAGCACAGTCTATATAAACTGTTTTGAATGTGAATTTTATTCAGACTCAACTGTGATCATTCATTTCCGCTTAAATTGATAAAAATTTATTTAAATCACCTATTCACCCCCCTTCTAGATGATCCTTGCTAGCCACATCAAATACACTAAAGTTTACCGAGACACACGTTACACACATGACATGGAGACACCCACATCGCATCATGCCAATATAAGTCAATTGGTGGGGACCATTGCTCCTTCCCGGATTCACCTTCGATCACTCTGTTCACCAAGCTCTCTCAGTCAATTGGTGGGGACCATTGCGAGGGAGTTCACAGGCACTGGAAGTGAAGGGAGGGCGGAGAGATGGGGGTGGACGTGAAGAGCATGGCTCAGATGGGGACACTCAGAAGGGGACACCCAATGCTCACATGTCTCTTCCCTTAACCATCGCGTTCGTTCCCCCGAGCACACATGCGGACGCATCGAAAGGACCAACCCGTAACGTTAAACTAGAACATGATTAACATTAGCTTCAACGTGAATATGCAATGCAAAACAAGATTGCAATCTATCTAAGGGAATCCACGGGTTAACGGGATTCGCCTGGCGGTTTCTCCTCGTTCGTGATATGTAGGAAATCCATTTTAAGGGAAAGAGACGGAGAGAAAGGTAAAGAACATATGGGACTATTAACGCCAATCAGACACTTCACTTTTGGAGTCTTTCTTTTCACTGTCTTTCCGCTCCGTTAAAAACACCAAAATAAGACTAAGAAAATCAGGCGACAGCGTTTCCCACGGGGGGTAAGCTATAGTGAGATGATTAATGGAACACCGGGACAAAAACGTCCGTACGGTATGTTCAAGTTTTTAGGTCTTTGGATGTGAAAGTTACTTTGTCACGGGCCAGGTGAAATCTTCTATTTTTGAATATCCAAAAGAAAAAGAGAGGGGAGGCTTTGCTGCCTTTTGACAGTATTTTAATGGCGGAGAAGACGAGATTAACCCACTTTCTATATGATTGATTCGAGACTTCAGACCTGTATAACTAGGAACGGTTGGCTCTGGAATGAAAACGATTGATGAGGGTAGGAACCACTGGCACTGACCGGTCCATCTGAACTGCTAGGATTTATACGGTATCGGTCCAATTCTATGCTCCTAACTTGATACAATCAACATGCACCGAACATTTTATAATGAGAAAAGAATATTAGAAGTGTCACAATTTTCGTACGGTGCTCACTTTAGTACCAAAATTTTCTAATCTTTGATAAAAGAAATATTAGAAAAAACAATCAAAGATGCCGAAAATCCAACGTGGCAAAATTTTCACATTTTTCCAACCAACGTGACTTGTCGAAAATCCGACATGGCAAAGTCCAATGAAAAGTGATCGGTTGAGTATCAATTTTCATCAAAAGTGATCGCTTATGATGTTTAGCTTTTTAAGAAGTGATTTGTTCATTGCACTTTCTTAAACATGATTGGATCACTTGGTTTGCAATACACATTGCGTACAAAACTTGAAAACGCATACAAAAAAAATTAC
Organism: Syzygium aqueum; assembly: GCA_031216185.1. NCBI lineage: Eukaryota > Viridiplantae > Streptophyta > Magnoliopsida > Myrtales > Myrtaceae > Syzygium > Syzygium aqueum. Next base: position 22,269,576 of record CM062231.1, read on the forward strand.
CCCATCAACACTGGCTCAGATTCAAATCAAACATGCTTATACGTTAACATAAAGTCCCCAACAAGTCAAAAACGTCCCAAACATAAACCTCCCCTACTTAATGCAGCAACACCAGCGAAAAACAAGTCAAAAACCCACCCATCAATAATTTTCCCAACATCCGACCAAAATAATAATAATAATAATAATAATTTTCCCAACTATTTGCGACAAGACACCAGCAAAAAGCAAAGTCAAACCTACCCATCAACAATTTTCCCAACTATATGCAACAACGCCAGCAAAAAAACAAGTCAAAAACCTCCCCAGAAACAACCTCCCTCCCTATATGCGGCAGCAGTGAAAAACAAATCAAAAATCGAGCCCTAATTGATTCCCATGAAGTTCCGAGCCCTAATTTTTTCCCATGAAGTTCCGAGCCCTAATTTTTTTCCTGTGCCGATCGAGTGAGTAAGTGAGAAAGGATAACGGTGATTAAGTGATTGAGTGAGAGAGACAACAAGCAAGCGATGCAAAGAGAGAGAGAGTCCAACTCAACACAAACAACGACAAGTAAGAGATTCGTCTATTTTGAGAGAGATTAAATGTGAAGGAAACGGCATTGTTTTGTCACGAACGGCCACTTCATAGTCCATGTTGGACTTGTTTTTTTACATAAAAAAGCCACATATGAATAAAACTCTATTAAAAATGCCACATAGGACTTTTTGCCGCAAATTGTAATCGAATGCACTCAAGTGATTGTTTTTTCTCCGATATAGCACTTAAAGTAATATGACGAAAAGTATTGACAATAAAATGAGGGCGGTACAAAAATTATGACACTTGTAGTGTCATTTTCTCATCTTGCAAAGATAACAATAGCATTAATATGCAACCTTGCTGAGAAAACAATCAGAACAGATGCAACAACCTCTTACTGGTGCTCCAGAAGAATACTGTTTCGATTCTATAAACGTCGGAATTGTTTGGGATTTTCCTTCCTATAGTAAAACGTGACATGAGGCCGACAATTGTGTTTTAGAAACAGCAACTTGCAGGGAGTAATCTAATCTCGCATGTGAAATGGTACCTGCAAGAACAGTGGTTCCCAGTGAAATGTCATTGGCCACGTTGTCTGTCTTCACCATTCCACATATAGGTTTTTAAAATGTTTCTTTGTGACCATATAAAAGAGTTAACTTCGAATAAATAGTGTGGAGGGGAAAAAAAGAAGATGAAAAATCAAAGGATTGTGCTAAAAAACATCCGATAATTCAAGGCTCATTCGCTATCAGAGCGAGCAAGACCATTCATTAAATTACTCTATCGAAAGACAAAACGTTATCAGCAGCCCAATGTGAAGGCATCCATTCTGGAAGAAAACTAAAGAGTTTGTGGAGGCACAAGTTGAGATCCGACAAGAGATTTAGACGATCAAAGAAAGCCCCATCAAGCAAAAAAGAGGACAAATTTGACAAAAATTGCTGAAATCAGTTGGACTCTTCTCCGAGGACATGTATCGGAAACATGTAGTGGGTGGACACATGGGCACACTCGACACGTTCGTGCGATTCCAGACACGAAAAGAGACACAAAGGGTGACGTCACCTCTTACGCAAGTTTCAACAGGGAATCCGAAACGATGTTGACCGAATTCAAGCAAAATGTAACGAAAAAGGTGAAAGGGGCCAGTTGTGCTAGTGAAGTCCCGTGATGGGCGATGGCATTGGCAGAAGACCAGACCCCACATGCGCTCGATTGTTTGTCAATCATAATCATGAAGAGAAAGACGAAGATGTGCATGCGCGTGATGGGGTTTGGCATTTGTCCACATTCAGGAATTCTTTCGTGTACCATAGCTTCTTATCACCATTACCGTTTGATTTGTTCATTATAATACCATTGAAATCACATTAGGATGATGTGGATGATATTTCTGATCCTACATAGGTGAACCAGTAAGATGTGTTAATCAAGATGGCCTTCCATCTCTTGTCAAAGTTTACACTTAAAAGATGAACATAATAGCAAGCTACAGCTTATAATAATCTTGGTTTACTGACCATGTGTATTCCTCTTTTTGCTTTTCCATCCGATGGAGTCCTTCACTTAAAAGGAAATTTTTACTAGAAGGCTCTGTACAAAAGATACTTCTGTCTAACTCTAGATCACAAGAAAATCTATGGGTAGTTTGGCTTATTTTGGATTTTCTACCTCTTTAAGGAATCTCTGATTCAAAAGATATAAAACCGTGACAGAACCAAAGGTATATAAACATAGAGATTGGCAACAGAACCAAAGCGTCAACATTTTAGGAACTTGGGATAATTACTATGGTGATCATTTGTTGTATGTGGGTAGCCCTTTAATATGTTTTGCTAGCTGGTTTTTTGTCTTGTGAGGCTGTCTACTATAGATGTCATTATCAATTAGACTGTTATCTCTCAGTGAGCTACGGCACTTCCACATGATCAGATGAATTATCAGGCCAAAAATAAGCGAAGTTCCAGAACCCCACAAATTTCTTGCAACATTAATTTACCAACAAACGATGCAATTATGCCCCTCGTTCCCCAATATATCCGGTGACCAAGCAGGAGCATACCTGTTCTTTCGTCTGCCTCTTTGGTTTAATCAACAATGGCCATTGTGCTCCTGTCAGTGTTTAAGCATTCTGTTCCTGTGGTCAGCTTACTTGGTCAGAGGTGCATTTCCGCTTGAGAGAGAAAGAGAGAGAGCTCAAATCAAAATAAAATACTGGGTAAGAGGGTTAGAGAAGTTGGTGCCCATCGTCCCGCCCAACCAGAATTACATGTATCATTAACGTCTGGGCCATACTTATGAATGGAATGCACTCACTCAGAATTTGGATTCCAAGGTTCAAATTTCCTTCAAGAAATGAGAAAAGGGAAGCAGAACCTGATGGTCTCCATGGCTAGCAGCGAACTGCTATATCTTTAGACTGTTTCCTGAAAAAAGTAGCCTTGATACACAGAAAATGTCAACTATTAGAGAATCACACTAACAACATTGATAGATGCACTGCATCATAACACTCTTTATCTTCTCTCAGTTAAATTGAATGGTCACAATAGATATTGGTTGACAAACCCTTTTCATGACTCACTGCGGTTCGGAACAAATCTAATGCACATGTAAGATGCAAGATAAGCATGCTGATCGCTGAGGAATCAATACTCCAATTAACACCACTTTGAAGCAAATTTAAGCCCCAGTCGATTGTTTTTGCTTCTGACCAAGCAAAAAAATATTATCACCACTCAGATAGAATTGTAATATACTATATAAAGAGTTGAACCACAAAGAAACATGCAAAATAGAAGAAAATGCCATTGCTTACCCTGTGGCAGGTGATCGCCTTCACCTTTTTGTCCAAAAGTCGACGCATGCACACTCGCATTATTACTCTGATCTCATCACCCTCGTTAAGTTTGCTGACATGAAACTCATAGCTGCTGCATCTATCAAATCCCAATTCAGAGAACTTGTAACCGTAAGCATAGAGATGCTAATTTCTTTTTCCCAAAAAGCAGTGGGATAATTGATCTTGCTGAGTAAAAGCCAACTTATTACAGTTAAGCAAGGGCTCCTATCATCATTTGACGAAGAATTAGCGGTGATCAGCTCTGCTGCCAATTTGCTGTCTAGCATTTCCAGATATCAGAGAAAGGACTGGCTCTGGAGGCACAAGTAAGAGTGGTGATTTTTATGTTGTGGATGCCGCTGCAGCTCCCCTGATCCTAAACCCTAACCACCGGAGGAGGAATCCCCCAGTTATCATGCTTCTGCATGTCAGTGACACTCACTCAGAAGATAAATTATCATTAAATCGCACTGTTTTCTGCCAGGTGAAGCTCCTCCCTTTAAGATAAAGTGCAGCTTTCAACTACCCATTTCATCGAATGTTCTGTTAAGCATAACACAATGATGTGAAAAAGGGCCACATTCAGCTAACCCTAAAGCACAGAAATTCATTTTGAGTGGGAGGCCAGTCAGATTTTTGGAGATTCAAAAAGCAAGTATACCTTTCAAGCTAATTTACTGTAACAAACTCTTCACCTGATAAGGCTACTTAGCTATCTGCAGAAAAAAGAAACTTCAGTCCAGTCATCAAAAGACTTAAAATTCTGCTAAATTACTACCTGGAGATATCTCACTAAACCCTCAACAGTCACAATACTTATTTAAGCAAGTGAATGGGACATGAAAAGGAAACAATTTCCACAAGCCCTCCCATAACACATTATTTCTCCGTCTTCCCTATAGTGCTCTCAATTAGCAACTCCATGCTGCTTGGCTAGGTCAAAGAGCTCCCCAAATTGTTGAAATCATACAATCTAAATTTCATAGAACCCTAAAATAGATAGTCCCGGATGCTGAAATATAACATTAACATTGGATAATGAACTTGCCCATCTATTTCGTGGGTCACAAAGTCAAGAAGCAATAGGACAGAGTACTTCCTCGAAGTTCAATGTCATGTATAAAGAAATATAATTTTTGCAATAAAATATGATGACTGCAGCCATAATACCTCAATACGCCGTATGTTGGTCAAGATCAGAAAAAAAAAATATGGAGAAAGCCACATAGTACATGAAAATGCAAGATTAGAGATTATCATAATAAATCGTCATGGAAATTAAAAGAATCCATACCACCCTAAACATTTTTAGAGGGAGAAATTTAGAAGAACTTAAAAAGCTTCAGAATTTCTAAATCTAACGAAGAAAGCTTCAGGCAGTCTCAGTTGAAGTCCTTCAGTCTCTTCTTCAGCACATCCATGGATTTTTTTCGAGCATTTTGTTTTGTAGTTCTGTTTGAGAGGCTCCCGAAGATGCTATCTGGGGAATCCTTGAATTTCTCACAGATAGAAGCGACCTTTTTATAATCCAGTGCACCGTAATTCTTTTCTCGGATCACTGGATTCATGAAATTCTCTGGTTGACTGCTCAGTAGAAGATTTATCAATTGCCTCGCTTCCAACAAGCACGCTCTAAAGCTACCATCCTTGTATATTTCACTCAAGCCTGTGCTGTGAAATCTCTCATCTGCAAATGACTCCAACATCTTCAAGTCATTGTTGATCCCCATGACAGCATTTACATTAAATCTCTTCACACTATCACTGAGAAACGCTGACACTATAGAGTTGGAGATGTGCTGAAGAGCCCCGTTTCCCACTTTGCACAAAGCATCCAAGGGCAAAATTTGCTGTGCTGTGGACAAAAGAGTCTCAAGGTAAATAAGCACCTCATTTATGTATTCATTGCCATTTTCGGCTATGTCCTCCGTTGTCCAATTAATATGTTCTGTAAGTGCCATAAACTCATCCAACTTGGAGTTAACCAAATCCAGCAAAGCAATAAAAGCTGCATCTCTTGAGGTTTTCAGAACCACCTTAGCTGTCAAACTAGCTTGAGGCCTTTCAACCAATCGGATTGGGATCCCACAAAGTTGGGCAGAATGTCGAACGAAAAAATCAGAGGCTCTCTCAAGAAAAGCAATGTTTGCAGCAATTTGCATGGCTTGAGGTACACCTATATTGCTGCTCTGAATTGTATGGAGTAAAGCTTCATTCAACACATCAATCAAGAATTTGTCCAAGTACTTCTTCACGAGGTCATAAGAATTTACATGCACTCCATAAGACAAATAATCAACTGAACCCTTGATGAATGATCTGACAACGCGGCAAGCATCAGGTACCATTGCCGAAAATGGTGCAATATATGGAAACGCTGGCATGACATCAGACGTTTGAAGATGAAAAGAGAGGACATTATTTTCATAATCAGCATCTTTTTTTATCACCATCTGCTCATAAGTGTGATTGCCAAGAACACCTATAATCTGTTGTCTGCACTCTTCCAAAAGAAGCTCATGGTACTTGTCTCGGCTATTGTCCAAAGCCTCAAAAAGAGACCCGACTTCATTACCGTACTGTCTAAGAGTTGCCCCAAACAGAGTAACATAATCCTTCACGAGGAGGAGATGGGTGGCAGAATCCATATGTGAGAATTGATCATCCAGTACTGAGGTCATTTTGGCAACAGCAGTCTCCCACATTGTCTCGATCTGATCAGCAATTAAGAGCCCACCACTAGTTCTCAGGACACGGTCCTCTACAATAAAATGACCCGCAATTTGAGCAAAAAATGATTGATAAGATTCGACGAATGGCTGTGCAGACGATACCTGCAAGTCTGAATTAAGCTGCAATAGTCGATTCTTATAGTAGTATTCACAAAACTGCTCCAGGGTTCCCAGACAAGTATGGATGTGATATGCCCGATAAAGAGGGGTAAGATCAAACTTTAACACAAATTCCTCGTCTAGTTCTTCAACATCAAGAGAATAAGGAAAATCTCCTATCCCAGAAAAGCTCTGTTCTTCAGCCTTTCTTTGACGTTCCAGCATTTCCTCATCCCGTTGGCGGGCTGATGCAGCATGTCCTATGGCCGTTTGCCCAATATTTTTGGCGGAGCTTCTTATCTGTACGAGCCATTCGTTGAACTGGCTGCTTAGTCTCTTCTCGATATGCAATTTGATAAGCGGTATTCTCTTCTCGACAACCATTTTAAGAGCTTTGACAGGGATATTTTGCAAGTAATTCCTCTCAATAATATCGACAGTTTTTAATGCAGGATAAAACTGCCCCTTGGAAAAGTGACCATTGAACTTTGCACAAAGATCCAAGACCTGCACACAGTTCTTGCACATCTTTATAGCTTCTGCAACATTCTTTTTTATTGAATAAGACTCAAGAAGTTCTTCGACTTTGATCAAAAGAGCACTCCCAACCTCCTGCAGCTTAAAATTGTCACTGGAGAGCTCGCTTTTGAGTTCTTCAGCATCAACAAGCACACCGCGGAGCTCATCAACAGCTTGAATAAATTCCTCATAATGCGTCTTACAAAGCTCCTCAATCTCCACTTCTTTCTTCTTCATAACATGCTTGAGCTGCTGCAGGAGCGATTCGGGGCGTCCCATTTCAAAGGCATGCCGCACGAGGGGACCCAAATCCTCACCATTACTAATCAAAGTCGCGAGGACCAGGTCCTCCCCGGCATCTCCATTCTCTGTAGCGGTCCTCCTCTTAGGTTTTGCATTCATTTTTCAAATCCAATCATAAAGCGACGCTGCAAAAACTCAATAACTACCAAGTGTCAGACCAATAAATCCAATCATGCAACAGCACCACACTTCCAAATATAGAAACGAAAGAGAAAGATCATTTCCGACTTAAATACCTCGATAAATGGTTAGAACCGCCCTATTTGCAGGTCGCAATCATTCCCTCATGCCCGGCGATTCCTGTTTAATATGGCAGACCACTCCAGCTGATTAGCACGCAGAACTTATAGCCCAAACATACAGAAAACTCGATATAATACTCGATATAACACTGGATAAGTCCAGCTGATTAGCACGCAGAACTTCTAGCCCAAACATACAGAAAACTCGATATAAACCTACCAGAACTTCATAGGTGTACCATTCATATGTCCAAGCGCAACGAAAGAACTCGATAGCCACGAGACGTATGGGAGAGAGACCTCTCCACCAAGACGCAGTTCCAAAAATCGAAAAACAGCACAACGAACTGAAACGAAATCGCCAATGCACCTACGAAAGCCCACCGGTCCTCACGGTATCCGGCGCGGTCAACACGTGAAATGACGCAATCGGCCGTGTCTCGGCCTCCCAAGGCAGAGACACCGGCAAATGGCGGCGGACGTTCGACGTCGAGCCAACGGCCACAGCACCGGAAGCGGCGCCGAGAAGCGCGGACGCGAGTTTCTCACCAGCTCTTTCGCACGCGAAAACCTATCCCTCGAAAAGAAAACTCGTTCATACCTCCACGGCCGAGGATACGAGCTCGCGAGCCGATCCGAAGAGGACCTGGAGCTTCGGGATGGCGCCGCGACTTTCGCTTCCCTTTCGCTCCTCCTTCGTCCGTCCGTCTTCCTCGAAATTGTCAGCTTCGAATCGCCGGGGGGAAGGAAGACGCAGGTGACGCGAATTGATCTGGGAGAATTTTCCGCCGAGGAATAGAGGAAGTTACTTTCTTTCGTTTTCTCGGGAAAAACTCAAAGAGAAGGGAGAGATTCTTCCTCTTTTCTCTTTTCCTTCAAATTGAATTTGTTTAATGAAGGACGACAAATATTCGGTAAAATTGCCCGCGGTGTCCACGTGGAGCAGATGGAGGGCTGAGATCGAATTTGGGGAGCCTTTCCCAACGCTCCCGAACGAAGCGAATAGAGAGATTTGGTGCCATCGATATTCCTTAAGCAAAGCGAGCTCCCGCGTTGTAAAGCGACAAAAGGCATCCTTGTATTAGCCACGCGACTAGGACAATGTAATCGACCAATCTTATTACTCGCATGACATAACGTTCCAAATAATTTTTACATTTCTATTTCAAAAAACTTCTCGCTTATTATTAAATTATTTCATTGTAATATCTCGTTACTTCTCGAGTCGGGTTTCGAACACGGGATTGTTAAGACCGGCACCGAATGTGTCGTGGATGGTTCAACCATAGCACACGGATTTCGAATTAAACGAATGAAACGTCTTGTTTAAGGATCTCGTCTCTTCCGTTCTTCGCTTCTCAGCCTACTCACGTTGAAATGAGCTCGAGATCAATTCGAATTGTAGGACCCCAATGGAAAGCAAAGGCCTCAAGGTATGATGATGATCATTGGCATTCTAAGCAATACCAAACTACTTTCAGCCATCCACTTGCTGATGAAAGATACAAGAGTATGTCTAACTGTATTTGCCTTATTTCTATGATTAGAAAAAACACCCCACCACACCATCCGAAGAACTCAAAAGTTCCCATCACCCTTAAGAAACAGGACTCGAGATCGGAGAAGCGATAAGATAAGCAAAAGTTAAATAGTTCGATTGCTTCCAGGAAAGCCCTTACAAGGTAATGGTACCGGTCATATTAGCTCGTCTCTCTGACATATATACAAAACTGTGAGTTGGAGCAGAATGCCGTTGCCGCACCGCTCTCAAACTTCTCTCCACCTCAAGTGGCCACCAGATGAGGAGCGGCACGCGGAATCATGCAGGAATACGTCACGTACTTGATACTATCCATTAGCACCACCACGAAGATGCGGGACATGGACTTCGGTGGGATCATGCCATCAACGTCACCGTCTCCAGCTTCTCTGGGATCCACAAGCACGGACACCACCATCGAGGAAAGAGACTTGTTAGTTGGAAGGTCCCGAGTCTTCGAGTTTCTCCTCCCTTGCTCCTCGGACACATTTAAATTGGACCCAGCAAGGCGATTGGGTAAATTGTGAAGGAATCTTCTGTTTCTCCCCTTGCCCGCTTGAGTGGCGTTCCGATGATTTTCAGTAGTCACATTACCAACTGGAGAAGCAGGTACTATGGCTCCTTTAGCCAAGGAGACATCAAACTGAAATACTTCAGTGCACAGGCCAGAACTCAGCATAGGCCCTGCAATAAGAAAAAATAGCCGCACTCATTCACAGGAATACGTGACGTGCATCTTCATAATAACACTGCAGGCAAAATGACAGTGTAAAACAAAGTAATATACAACCTGATTTCAAACCACCCACACAAAAGACAATGAAGGCAAAAATTGCTTGAAGCAGCAGATTGACTGACGATGAAACAACATAAACATTAGCCATGATGCAAAATAAGTACAGCAGTGTGATCTATGACCTAAGTAGAACATAGACCCTGAGCTCGAAAGAGATCACCCTTTATAGAAGAATGATGACTTGGGAAAAATCGAAGAACATGAAAAGAATGAAGATAGTAAGGATCAGATCTCGCCAATTATTAACATGAAGTGGTGTGAACAAAAAGAGTAAAACTTCAGCCAAAATAACATAGCTGCATAAACAGCTATCTACAGATAAATCTTTATCTATATCTAGGAGATTGAGTATGAGCTTGGCAACCCATAGTTACAAAGGAGAGAACACGGGGAATAAAAAGATTAAGGATCAAACACCCACCTATTAATAATAGATAAAGCAATGTGAAAAGGAAATAAAAGTGGTACCGAACGAAACATAATAGCTTCATAGACGGCAATCTACGGATCAGCCTAAATAAGATCTAGGAAACATCAGCAAGACAACCCGTATATGAAGAAGACCATACAGGTGATGCAGCTGATAACAGCTGAATTCAATAAAACAACACATCGGTGCATAAATCCTCACTAGAAGCAATAAATAATCAATTTCAATAAATAAAAACAAAGATAGCTTAGCAATTTCAAGCTGCCAAAACCTCAGCAATTTAACATTTCACACTAGCGAAGAATAGATCCAGCTTACTCCATTGAAGTGAATCTATTCACTGCTGCGTTAAGCACCAAAATAAACTGATCATTTGAACTCAGATAATAACAAGGTTTTGGGTAAAGAAGGTAACTAGGTGAAAACAATATCGGTTTGTAGATTTACATCAAACCCAAAAGACTCCAACATGGGTACAATGTACACAGGTACTGAAAGCAAAGTACCATCATTACCTGCAAGGCCTTCGCGGAACCACTGTTGCAGCTTACCATCTGCTGGTGTTGACTTCATGTGCTCCTTCAATGGATCGCCATTCCCAGAAGCAAGGGCCCTCTGCCTTTCAGTTGGTTTTCCATACACACGGGAGTTCGCCCTTGCAACTTCAGGAAGAGCCAATGCTGAGGCCAGATTTTGCCTTGTTGTCGGATCAGTAATCCCATGATTCTTTGTTTCACCAGATGCATGGGATGCCATAGCCTTCTCACTCGCCATAATAGAATGAATTATCAAGTTGCCATCAATTTTCACAAGCTTATCATTCCTAGGAACATACAAAGAGGCAACAAGAGGCTCGCTCATGTTGGGCATAGATTCTCTATCTTTTCTCGTGATCTTATAGTCCGACCCACCGCCACAGCCTCTACTAGCACCAGTACTGTATGTTGCACCGAAAGACGCTCTTCCAGCGGCATAATAAGTACCATTTATATGTCCATTAACAGCCAGAACCCTACCTTTGTGATAATCATAATGCCTATCATTCAAGTAGCTAAACCTGCCAGCACCTGCATCCCCGCTTCCGCCGAACCTGACATTGACCATTGGAACCAAACCTCCGAAAAGCAAAACAAAAAACAGCAGACCAAGAAAACTAACACTGGCAACCTTCTTCGTTTTGCCCTCAGTCTTCTTAGTCTCAACTTTCTTTGCTTTGGAAGCCGACACTGGCTGTTGAGGTTTCAATCTAGGAATTGGGACCAAGGGCACCTGCGATCCTTGCGGTTTCATGACATACGGCGCACAAGGAACCCATGGATAAGCCATATGCGCCATCGGAGGCGGAGGGTACATACCCGGTGGCGGAGGCGGGCACATTCCGCCACCACCCAATTGCTGTCTCAAGCTGACATTTTCAGCCATAACGAACGATATTTTGCCATTCAATTCCGCAATAGTCGAATGCATGGACCTCACCTTCTCCTCAAGCTCTTCCACGTAATGCTTCTTCCTCTGTCTCGAGAGCTGCGCACTCTCACGGTTCCTCATCAACCTTGCTTTCCTTTTCTCATCGTCCTCGTCATTGCATTGCGAATTATCCACATCGACCACGGCAACTGATGATCGCCTGTGCTTAATACTTCGAGTTTCAGAGACTGTATCATCCTGCCCCTTCTTCCGCTTCGCCACAAAAGCATTACACATCTCCTCCTCAGCTTTCACCCTCTGATCGCCAGCCAATTTGGAAGAAACATCCCGCTCGAAGCTTCCGGAACACGGCGAAGGAGGATTGGTATCTTCTGACAGGCCAGAGCCTCCGCCATTCCCCGACCCCTGCGACGAGACTGGACCGCCCGAAAGCTCCCGATCGCCGCAAACATCGCAGTCCGGCGACGGGACGTCCGACAAATTCTCAGCGCCCGCCCTCCGATCGCCCGATCGGTAGCTACCAGACTCCGACGGCGGGCAATTCAGGTACCCGGCGACATCGGACGCCCCGTCGCCGGAGATTCCGGAAGAACCGGACTCGCAATTGATCTGCTCGGGGTCCCCGGCGGGGGAGGGGATGAGGAAGGACTCGTTCTCGTCGGGGAGGTAAAGATCGCCGAGGCCGTCGAAGGTGAACTCGAAGTCCCCGTTCTCCTCGAACCCAAAGTCGAAGGCGAGATCGGGATCGAAAGGCTGAGGCGCGCCGATCGAGCCGCCGGCGTCGTCCGCGGAGAAGAACAGCGGGTCGAGAGGCGGAATCGGGAGGCCATCGAAGTCGGCCGCCGCTGCCGCCGCCGCCGGCGGATCGGCCATCGCTAGGGTTTGTGGGATCGCGAAGGGGGTGGAGGGGCGAGAGCGAGGGAGGAAAGATGGGTGGAGGAAGGAAAGAGCCAGAAGTCTTTCGGGGGTTTTGTGGGACTTCGTATTGAAGACGAGGAAGACCGGCTCGGCTCGCCGGAAAAAAACCCACCATTTTTGGGTCCCGGATGCGTCACGCCTCTTCGCCCACGTTCGCTCTCGGCGCGTGCGCGTCCGTTCCCACTCTCCGACGCAATGGGGGAAAATGTACTCGTTTTTGGGTAATTGTTTACGCCGAAAAAATAAAAAGTTTTGGTTGTTATCGACAAGTCTAGAGAGACGAATCGGTCAAGAAAGACAGTTTGATCAAAACGGTCCATAACTTGAGGAATCGACGGCTGATGGAATTGATATAAAATGTAGTTGGAGGGAAAAGGGTAAAAAAAAATCCTAAATTTTTTATATAAGTATCTATTTAGTCAAAAAAAAATTTGTGTCAATTCAGTTCTAAACCTTTTAAAGAGTGTCTATTTAATCTTTTCTAGCTAATTTTGATCAAATATTTCTGACGTAGACGCCAACCAAATTATGTGGCATCGATGACGCTGACATGAATAATTTTTAATAATATATTTTTTATTTTTTATTTCTTTATTTCTTTTGTTTTTTTTCTTTCTTCTTCTTCTTCTTCTTCTTCTTCCGGTGATCGGCCACTGACTGTGCTCGGGTGGGCTAGCCTCGCTTGAGCGAGGTTCGACGTCACCCGGCTAGGCAAGGGCAAGGCTTGGCTTGGCAAGGGCTAGCCCCGACGAGGGCTTCACTCGCCGGGCGTCGTCCAGGCGAAGGAGACGCCTGGTAAGGCCACCCTGGCCTAGGCAAGGGCCGGCCTCACGCAGATCTAGCTTGGGCAACGTGCAACGGCAAAGGCAACTAGGCTAGCCGTGCAATGGCGTCGGGCTAGAGGGACGATAGCACAACAAGCAGTGAATAGGAGCCTAGACTAGCTATGTAAGGTCGAGACCAGCAAACATAGACTGGATGAAGGTGGCGCGATGAGCAGCGTGGTTGAACAAGCCCGGCGAGGGTCAACCTCGCCCAAGTTAGATCTGGCGAGATGGACCCTCACCCAAGCCAAGGTATCGCTTGGGCGAAGGCAAGGCCGACCTTGCCAAATCTGGCGAGGGGAGCCCTAGCCAGGCTAAGTGATGACGACCCTCGCTCAGGCAAGGCCAGCCAGCATGGCCATGGCCAATGGCCGGCCATCGTCAGTAGGTCACCGAAAAAGGAAAAAGAAGAAAAGGAAAGGAAAAAATCCGAAAAAAAAAAATTCGAAAAAAATATTAAAATATTATTAAAAATTGTCCACCTTAACGCCAACTATGCCACGTAAGCCAGTCGACGTCCACATCATCAATATCGGACCAAAATTAGCCGGAAGGACTAAATTGGTGCTATATTAAAAGGTTTATGATTGAATTGGCACAAAAAAAAGTTTAGGATAAATTGGCATCAATATAAAAGGTTTATGACTTTTTTGACACTTTTCTCCATAGTTGGACAATATCGAATGTTACCTTCAACATAATAACTATCAACGTAGTGGAATAAAATAACCGATAAACTAATGGAGTTAACATAGCTGCCAAGGTAACCATCAATGTAATTGCTTGATAATAAAGTCAATGTAACCATTAGATGGTTGATGTAATCATCTAGTAATGGAGTCGATGTAACTATGGAATAATAGGGGTAAGGATAATTCCAGGTTTTAGGTTTCAAAAGTATGCAGAGTAATTTTAGATTGGAACCGGTTCCGGATAAGTTTCAAATGAAACCTAGATATTGAAACATTCTATTCTATGGCATGAGTACGTAATCTGAAATCACTAATCTAAGCTTCTATTTTTAGTAATGTATCCGACGGATACTTTTATTTTGTTAATACTTTCACGTGTCCAAGGACATCCTTTTTCCGGATGCTCCTCGGTTTCTTTTCCACATGACTTTTTCGACAGGAATCTCTCGACAAACACGAAATCGCTGGGATCACAGGAGGAGGAATCAAAGCTATCGGGAGCGCGATCCTGGCCGCTGTCTTGGCGCGGAAGGGAAAGAGCGCGTGGGGTGAAAGCGGGAGTGGGTAAGGGTAGCACGCGGAGGCGGACCGTAGACCTCGACAGATCCGAGGGACACGTCGCCGTGCTGTGGGGGTCTAAATGGACGGACGGATGGATGATGATCCGATGATGTGGCCGCGGGTGTGTCCCTGGAAACTTCGGACCGGGTCGTTGCTCCCACGCGTAAAGATTCGTCCCCGTTACGCCACCTCCCACGTCGTTTCCTACCGGTGCGCTCTTCATTATTTTAAATCAAATTATCCACTCAATCCTCAATATGAACTTTAGATTTGGTGCCACTACGGCCCCCCCAAAAAAAAGGAAGAAAAAGAAAAATGATTATATTTTAAGCAGCTGTAGAGAATCGGTTAAACAAAAAAAGTTGGTCATTTTCGATTACATTATCTTTCCTGTGTCGCGTGTAATCAATGCGTTGAAAATATTCAACAACTCGATAGCAAGACAACCACAAGTAGTCGATTTTGCTCAATTTCTCTTGCAACTCGAGTTTCATCAAACGTTGCTAAGAATGTATGTTGAATTTAAATCCGACGCTGGTCTTGAATTGTTTGGGAAATTGAGCGTGAAGCCTGCACATTGAACAGCTTACCCGAGTTATCTAATTACGATCATCCAAACTTTTTCAATCAAGCTTAACGATCTATGAAAAGATCGCAAACTTCAATCTTGCTTTGTTATGTGTTTTGGCTGGCTTCAGATTGGAGTTGAACTAAAATCAAGTCAAATATACATTATAAATCAATAAAAATTTTGTATTGATTTTTAAAACAAGCTTCAAAAAAGAAACAAGAAAAAACCCGCAAGGGAAAGGAGATACACCGGTTTTGGACCAATTATTTAAGTCTAAGGAAAATTGTGGTCACGTGGCTCAATTGAGAGTTTCTTAGGAGTTAAGCCACGAGTCCTTAGAAAAGAACTTTTGGCCGGGTTTCAAATTCTAAATACAATAAAATATACGATTTCCGTGGAAATTTCATCATTACTCGAGAGCATCGTAAGAATGAAAGGATTACGTTGAACATCTTCGTATAATTCGGGGATTAAATTGAACATGTATCCAAAATTTAGCGATGATTTTTAACAAATTAAAAGTTGAGAGGCTACATTAAATAAATTTAAAATTTAAGGATCACATTATACATTAAGCCAAAGTTTAGAAACTATTTGTATTGTTTTTCCCTAATAAAAAGCACCCACAAGCAGATACTACTACTAATTATGGATATAGTTACACGTAGTCCAAGGTCAAATGCATGTTTTCGTTACGCTGATAATCATTATCCACAAAAGGTTAGTACTTTCGAAGTCATTGGAATAATCAATCGCCACGTGATAAAGAAATAGTCTTTTGATTTCAGGAATCGACAAATCTTTTTTCGTTTTTTTGGTCGGTAGGAATCGACGCATCTTATTTGTCCTCCAATTCCAGCATTTAGCAAAGTTTGCAATCGACGAATCTTCAACAATTGACATCGAGTGGCAATGTTACCTGTCGATGCTTTACCATCGACAACTTTACTCATGAATTATTGATTAAAAATGAGGGAAACTTTGAGGAGAAGGAATTTGAACCTAAGACGAAGAGTGGTGCATATATGGATAAAAAGTATGGGAGAAGACACTCTGCTTGAATCTCATATTACTACTTATACATCATTGTTGAACGGTCACAAGTTGTATTGGACAAGTGGCAGACTATGGATGACAAGTGATGAAAGGACATGATAAATGACAATCGTAGAAGTTTAGAAATCAATGCATGCTCAACATTTTAGATAGCGGTAACATCATTACGTGTCTAATGAGATAACAAGAAAGCGATATTTTGTCAAAATTAGCTTATATCTAATAGTCAATTCTTTTGTTTACGTTATGTACCCATAAGCATACTAATAACATGTATTGATGGAAGATAAGTTTGTCAAAATCACCCTTATTGGTTTTCATGTAGAGAATCTATTTAGATAAAAAAAAATCACACAACCAATTAAGTGAAGAACGAGTAAGATGCCCTTTGGGTATGTTTATTTTTTTATTCTGTTTATAAATAATAAATTATTCAGCTTGTATTTAATTTATTTTATTGTTTCTTAACTCATGACAATGTTTACTTATGCCAAAAAATTAACGTTTATTTTAATATCATATTCATTGAACAATTTTTGTCGTGTCTAATTACTAGCCGTACTCTTTAAATTGCTTTGTTACTCCACAATACTGTTCACTCATAAACTATATATTTAAAGTAACGACATAAGCACGCATTAAAAAATAATTAAATACCGACAACGAACACAAAAATAATCAAATAAAAAAGAAATGCAACGGATATTTAATTCATTATCCATTTACATATTTAAAGGACAAGACAAGAGGAGAAAATTAAAAGAAGTACTACCACTGCCGAGAATTTTTGGTATGGATAAATTATTTTTTTCTTTCTATTTTCAAGGGTCCATATTGTCAATTTCAATTCTTATTTTTTAATTTTATCGTATGAAACCTAAACCATAGGGGTGAGTATGGTATGGGTGGTGGGCGACTCTTATCCTGGAATCTGAAACCGGAAACCGCTCACTAATGACCGATTTTGAAAAATTGAAACCAAGAACTGGACTTATCTAGGTGATTTTATTCGATTCTCGGGTGAATCCATGAAACTTATCTCCAATTTCTTTAAAATTGCATTCATCAATTAATATTTTCTTGGTATCGGGGATGTTTTTGAGAAGAAGATGAGAAGGAGGAGGTCCCTGAGCCTTCTCGGTCCCAATATGAGATCTCCACACGCACGTATCAGGACGAGCCTCAGCAAGCCCATAACCAATGTCGAAGCCATCTTCACACCATCACCATGGAAGCAGACAACTGCCATCATTCCTTTTCTTTTCTTGTTTCCATTTGGCGATTTTTCTTCCTCTCAGTCGCTTCACAAAGGAAAATGAAAGGAAAGAATCGCCCTCACTCACCTTCTCCATTATGTTATGTTACTAGTTCTCGTAAATTAAAATCAAGAATCGGACCGGCTCCCATTAGAACCACCGGTTCCGGATTGGTTCAGTCTGGTTCCAGCCGATTCCTCGATTGTGTTCACTTTAATTTTCGAAATTCTCTCCCTCATTCATTGCTCTCCTTAACGCGGAAATATCCGGATCCGATCCGGCCGACCCGGCCTACCGACCCGTCAAGGGTCAGCCCCTAGACAAGGGAGAAAAAAAATATATCCGACCCGATCCAGGCGCCGCCCCGCGTGGCCGACGCCCCCCTCCCCGAATCGTCCCACGTGGCGACACCCCATAGGTGACGATCGAAATCGGGCCCCAACTCTCACACCGAAGACCGAAGCACACCCCGAAGATTTTTCCAGCCAAAGGTCTGACCATCTTCTCTTTTTCCCGATATAAAAACCTGCAAATATTTCCTTTGCTCGAGCTGACCCTTTTCTGCTTCCTCCTCTGCGAGATAAGGGACCGCCCCCCCCTGCCCCTCCCTCGTCGCGAGCGAGGTTTCTCTCTCTATCCCCGGCCCCTTCTCTATCTCTCTCTCTCTACAATGCTCGGAGAATTCAACGCCTCCTCTTCTTCCTCCTGACGCTCGCCCTCCCCCCTTTCTCTCCAGGGCGAGAGGAGAGAGAGAGATAGAGAGGGAGAGAGAGAGAGAAGAGGGAGAGCTGAGGAGCCATGGACCCGGCGGCGGCGGCGGCGGCGGCGGCTCCGAGCGGGAAGGAGTCGATGGTGGATCCTTTCCTGGTCGAGGCTCTCCAGAACCCTCGCCATCGCCTCACCAGTAAGCCTCCTTCGCTCTGCCCAGCTCCCGATTTTTTTCCTTCGCGCGGTTCCGTGTCGATTGCCGATTCCGTTGTCTTGGGCGTTTGCCCTTTAGAGGTCTGGGTCGTGGGTCGTGGGTTTTTGTCGCTTTTGACATTGAAGGTTTGGTTTTTTTTGTCTGTCTTTCGGGTGGGTGGAGAGTTGCGTGTGGGTTTAGGTTTTCGCGGGAGGCTCGATCGGGCGTAGGGTTTGTGCGGATGTTCAGATCTGAGGCTGCTCTGAGCAATTGTCTCTGTCGGAGCCGGGAGAGATGAGGAAATCGAGCGAAACAGCTTTTGTCTGGTCATGCTGGTTCTTGTTGGGAGTGGACCTTAATCTCGAAAGGGCGAAACGGCTGGTTATTAGCTTAGTTCTGGAGATTTTAGCATTGGGGGTCTGTCTTATCAGGAGCGTATGGTTAGATACATCCTCTCAAAAGGGCAATTCTTTCGGGGACTTTTCTTGTGTGTGTTGCGTCACTTAGCGCTGGCTTTTTTCCATGGGTGATGCATTGCTATTGATCGCTTGAGGCCCTGGTGGACAAAAGGTCTCATGGAAACTGTTGGGAGCATCCGAATAAGTTTAACTCTAGGATATTAATTATCCCCTGAATGTGGAAACCCGTTACGCATCTCCGCTTCCGCGTCTATTTCCATTAGTATGTTGTTCTTAATTAGCCATAATGGAAATTCAATTTAATCCTGTAGGTGCGCGCCAAACACAGATAAGGTAGGATTGTCGGTATTGAGTGTCTTATACATGTGTTACATTGTATCGTCTTATCCTATCGGACCAAAAATCCTAGTAATTAATGTAGCCCAATGTCCATCCCGGCAATTTGTATAAGTCGCAGTGAGTATCTACACCTCTCTAGTGACGGAATTCACTCATATCATGGGTGGATGAAGAGTTACAATGTAGAAAGCAAGATAAGTGGACCTTAACGTAATGGATCGACTCACACTAGTTGTCAAGTTAAGTGAACTAGCATGCTGCTATATTCAGCACCCTTGAAGCCGTAAGAGAAAAGACAATCTATGTTGGGCAGTCCTCTTTACTTCTCTCTACTTGACCGTATTTATTCATTGCTTTATAAACAACGCACTCCAACTCAGTAATTTCTTTCATATAGATCTCTGATTGAACTTTGAAAGGCTGAATTCTCAGCTCATGAAAGAGGTTCAGGTAGCGCGGGTTTTATCCAGCACATTGGTTCAGTTGACTGATCACTTATTGTTTTCTTTGGTTGCTATCCCGTAACTTAAGGCTACTGTCAGACACCTTTATATGATTCTCCTATCTGCTCAGCTCATAGCAACTTTTAAGTGACGATGCTCAAGTTATAGCTATACTGCTTAGTTGTAACCTTGACTTTATCTGTACATTGATTGAAAGTGAAACTATTTTGGTCGAATGCCACGGTTTGAATACCTAAAGCAGCAAGCAGAATATTCACAATTGGCAGGAATAGACGGTTTGTTTTCATCTCCTAGGATTTTATGTCAAAATTGTGCCTTTTACAGCATCAGTTAATGGAGCTTAAATCTTTTCCAGGTCTCTGAGAGTTCAGTAGTGGGGAATGTAAACCAAATGGCTATTGCATGTTTTAATATGGATGTATGATTTCACTGCTTGATGGTGTTTTGGTTTTTACTGGACTAAATATTGTTGCCTTCATCTTCTAGCCGTCCTCTTGTTTTTCTCAATCTTTTTTATTTTACCACTTAATGCGCATAGAGATCTAATTCTATTACACCATTTCTGCTGTATCATGGGTCAGTTTTGAGGATGGAACTTGATCTTCGGAAATTCTTGCAAAACTCTGGTCAGCAACACTTTGAATTTCAGCACTTCCCAACCTCTTACCTACGGCTAGCCGCACACCGTGTTGCTCAACACTATGGTTTGCAAACTGTGGTTCAGGACGGTGGTTTAGATGGCAGTGGAAACAGGATATTGGTGATCAAAACAGCAGGAAGCAGACTCCCTGCTGTCCGCTTATCGGATATTCCTGCCAAGCAGTTGGAAGATGATAAGTCTGAACAGATTAAGATTGTTATCAGGCCTCGACCTAGTAGAGCATCTGCTGGAGCCAATGACGCAGGGATGAAAAGAAGCCAAGTGCGAAGCGTGGAAGAGAGGAAGGAGGAGTATGACAGAGCACGTGCTCGTATCTTCAGTAGCCCAAGCGGTTCTGATTCAGATGATACATTTTCTCAGACCTTAACTGACCGGAGGAATATATCTTTGAACAGAGATGATAATGAAGCATGCAGGATTCCCGTGGTGGATCTTGACAAGAATACAGGCATTAGAGATGGCAGCACACAATCTAGGGTTGCCATTCTTAAAGACAGAGAAAAAGATCGTTCTGACCCAGATTATGATCGGAGTTACGAAAGGTAAGGTCTTTTCTGTTCCATCAGTATTCTTCATTTTGAGCGTGAGATTAATGTGACTGAAGTTGATCTTTTTATCAGCCTCGATTTAATCCTTTGATCAGGTATTTTGTTTCTCATTCAAAACAATGTATCTTAAGAAGCACAGAAATGACGTATTTACAAAATTCATCACTTTGTTGCAAAAAGCTGTTGATAAAGTTATTTACAAGCATATGTTGTCGGTTTGCTGTGTAACTGTTACCATACACTTATTTTGCTTAGCCTTCTCCAATGTCCCAAAAACGTGTTTTTCGTGTAGCTGCAACATGGCATGATGCTATGGCATTCCAATATTGGTGTTTTGTTTGATGAACTATCTTCTGTACTGAAATAGGTATGTTAGGAATATCCCTGCTGGTCAAAGTTTTGGTATGGTGCCCTTCAACGTGCCAAAGATTCAACATCCTTTTGGGCATTTTGATCCTGGATATACTCCACTTGGTCAGATGCCGAGGTCCCAAGCTTCACTTAACTATATGCCTCCTTCTGGTGCTGTTATGAACTCTTTTGGAGGGACGGGATTGAATCAAAGTACAAGTGATACTGGGTACATGCAGTGGCCTACTGCTGCAATGATGTATGCACACTCATATGAGCAACTCCGGCATGGTGTTTTCCAGGTGAAAATATCCTTTTAATCTATCTATTTTAGTAGCCATGTGAAGGGAAGCTTAGACTGCTGTGACTTTACTGTTTCTTAGTCATATAATCGGATTGAGTCTGTTTTTCAGAGCTTCATATTTATTTTGTGGGTTCTCTTGGCGACTCTTTCATTTCCTGCATTGATGCTGTTCAATGGCATATTTGTCACTCTGTTGAGTTAGAGAATTTTATGTTGCTGTTGGGGTCTTAGCCTTTGGTTTATAAAATTTCCGTCTGTGACAATCTTCAAGATGAGTCTTTTGCTGCATTGGCCTGAAGCTAGTTGATTTCCTCATGTGGCCAACCATTCATTTTTTACCAAGGTGTGTTTTCCCCCCCATTGTGGATGACTTATTTCCCCTTATTTTGCAGGCCCCTGTCTGTCAGCAGCCACTGAGCTTTGATTACTCGCAAAACCATTAAGTAGTGGTAGGTTATGGTGTTGTATGACTGATTCACATGCAAATACTTTTGTTCTGTTAGGCGTTTTCTTATGTTAGACTTCATATATTCAGATCCACTGTTTGGCTAGAACCTTTGTTCTATTTCAAGCTTCCGTGACTGTTTTTTTTACATCTTTTCGACACTGATTATAGTATGGGATTTATCTGGTGTTGCTTGTTATTCTAGTACTATCTCTTTTCTTTGACGGTAACTTTCAGTACTATATCTTGCACTGCCATCTAATAAAATGATCTGTTCTGTCGGTCCAAGTTCCCATGTCTCACTTTGCAGTTCTGGGGTTACAAGCCTGCTTTGCTCTGTCGTAGTTCATAAGATTCTTGACATGCACAAATCCTAACACGAATAACACTAGGGATGGCAAACACAAGGTCCTGTTGGCATATCTGGACTATTAACATTTGGTGATTGTCATTCCACCATCTCAATATGATCCTGTCGGCATTTCCGACTCTGGACACTTGAAAGCTAAATGGAAGCCCCTAAAGTTGAATCGGCATGCATACGTATTCCACATTTCACAGTAGTTATACAATCGCTCCTGCTATCTAAATGCGATAAATAGCTGAGATCAGGGAAAGTTCCCTCCACATGGTTCGGTAACTGGGTTTTGAAGCTTCCAGAGTGCTAAGAAGTGCAGTGAAGATTGACAGAACATTGGAGCTCTAACCTAACGGCTTTGGGAAAATGAAGTTTCCCATCGGATCTGATAACTAATCTTTCCTGTGTATTCTAGTGCATTAGGATAAGGCTGGTTGACAAGGGCAAGTAACCACACGTCGCAAACTTTTCAGATATGGTCGACAAGATTGATCTTCTCTTCTAATACTTAATCAAACCTAAGAAGCTCAACTAATTAGCCAATTTCAGTAGTTAATTGAGCTGGCTTCAACAAAAAAGGGGGCGTGCTAAACTAATTGTCCAGCGAAGGAAAACCCTAAAAGAGAGAACAAACGAAAAAAGAAGAGCATGCCAAGCTAACCTATGTGACAGTATGCAATGTGAAGCAAAGTTGTTTTAGCTGTATGTTTTGAGTAAGGATGGCATGAATTTATCGAATAATCAGCCTAATGACACCTGTAGCAAAATATCTTTTGTCCTTTAGACATAACGTCGAGTACGTTTATGACCATTCCTCAAAGGGTTCGGAGTCATGGTCATCGACAAAAAGACAATACTGACGGTCAATTTGCAAGTGTTACGCCAAAATCATGATCATGATTGATGGACTGGGTGAGCCACAAAAAATATCGATAAGATGCCTGAAAACCAACTTGATATGGATAAGAAAACTACAGATTCACATTATGGTAGTGAATTTTATCCCTTGGTAATGATAAATCAATAAAAAAACATCTCTCAGTAAAATATGTTCAAAGTGAAGTAAGATACATAACATCAGATGCTCTTACCCTGAATTTCAAAGTCATGAGATCTAGTATACATTCATCTTAGGAAGGTTTAGATTGAATTTTGACTGCTGATGACACCTCTAAATATCATTGATTCAGATACTTTAATTGCAAGAGAGTAGAAATGCCTGCTGAACATCAAATAGGAGAGCCTCGCATAATACTTTACCCGTCAAAGACAATGGCGATTCTAAACATTCAACAGATAGAGGCCAAATGATGAATCCTTGTTTTGACGGAAAAGCGGAAGAAACAGCATTGACTTCTTCGACAAATGTTTACGAAATTCTCTTATCATCAGAACCAGAAAGCAAACAGAATCAAACCCATGATCAGAAAAGAGGTACAAGGTTCATACATGAGGAACTTGTTGGATCGGCAATAAGAGAGAATGTCATAAACCTGCAGAACTGAAAACGAGGAGAAAATACAAGAACAAATAGAGAGTTTTCTTGAACTTGATCTACATGAAATGGTAAGGATCTTGATCATCCATAACGCCAAACTAGGTTTACAGGAAAACAACCCTTAATACCCAACAATTACTAAAAGAGTCGTAGCTGATATAAGATTTAATCAATGGAAGAGAATGGAAAAGCCGACCAGCAGCATGATGCTCCTCAGAGGGAGTAAATCAACAAACTAAGTATCGTCTAGTGGGAAATCAAGAAAAGCTAACTACATCACACGGCACATTACAGTGACATAAATACTCTAATGAAATGAGAATTTCTGTTAAATCACGGAATTTACAACAAACACAAGTAATCTACATTAACAGTTGAACCCAGAACAATTGATCAGAAGCAGGAGCGAAATATTATCGTGTTGAAAGCCAACGATCTACCAATCACCAAACAGCGCACAGCGATCCTATCCTGAAGTAGGACAAATCCCAGCCAACAATTGCTTGCAATGCTCTGTGCCCACCTGCCCCAGCCAGACTCAACATTTAGATGGCCTTACCGTTCTGATCCACCAGCATCAAAAGCCCAGCTCCAGCCAAATCCTGTACATTCAGTGACAGGAACCTTTCAATACAAGATTGTTTCCCTGGAAGCACATCAAAAGCAGGAAACAGAAAAAACCCCAACAAAAAGCTAAATGCGCAATAGTTATAAATGAACCAAAACTAATGCTTTGAAAGCACAAACATAAATGATCATTCTCACCACAAAAACAAAACTTTGAGGAGATGACAGAAAGGTCTTGGAGGAAGAAAATTAGTGATTACCCCAAAACTCAATCTTCTCCAGTGGGAAACAAAGTCAGGACCTTTCTCCCTCCACTCCCCTTGACCGACTCCAACCCTTCAACAGAGGACTGAGTTGGATTGTGCATTGACATTGTTGCCCCCATGCTATGCGGCGTATGCGCCATCTGCCCATGCCTGCTTTGCAACAGAGGATGCTCAAATTGCCCATTTGGCGGTAACCCGAAATGGCCCACTTGCCTATGGTATGGTGGATGGGCCGCTGCTGCGGTGGCCTCTGCCGCCAGATGCTGGTGGTGCTGCAGCGCCAAGAAATGGTCAGAACTCGCCCTGCCCGGATGCAAAAAATGGGGCGGCACCGGCCCGCTTGCGAATAACCGCTCAGTGGCGGCATCTGCGCTGCTGCCACCACCTCCGCCGCCGGATAATCCCTGCATCCGCCTGAGATAGAGGCGGTACTTCTGCAGGTGACTGGCCACATTCTCCCGGGTCAACCCGTCAACGCTCATCAGCTGCATTATGGTCTTTGGCACAGCGTTCTTGATCCCCAGGTGGGCCACCGCGTCCACGAACCGCTTGTGCAGCTGGGGCGTCCACACCAGCCGCGGCCGCTTGAGGGTCCGGGCCGGCTCGTCCCCGCCGCCTCCGCCCCCCGCACCCCTGGACCCCAGATCGCTCGAATCGGCGAAATCGACAGGCCCAGGCTGGTGCGCTGCCGCGCCGGCCCCGGCCTTCAAATCGTGATTGGAGGAACTCAGGTGCTGCGGCGGCGGCGGCGGCGGCGGGTGGCGTTGCTTGCCGTTGACGACGGAGACCGAGTTATTGCTCGTGGAGGGGCCTCTCCCGATGTCGAAAGCGAGAGCGAGATCAGGGGTGATGAGGGACTGAGTCAAGGGGGTGAGCTCCTCGGGCGGCGGGAGCTGGAATTCCCACTTCGAGAACCAATCACCATCGTCTTCCCTCATTGTCAGGCCGATTCGGCACAAACCCACTTCGCTATTTGCCCGGACAGCGAGCTAAATCCTCGCAAAGTCCTAGATATCTCACCGAGGAAGGGAAGATCAGAGTGCCCAAAGGTTGGATTTTTAAGCAGAATTTCCCTTCTTCCTCTCCTCGTTTTCCTAGGATTCAGGGTGTCAGAGAGATCGGAAAAGTGGGTACGGCAATGGGAGACACGTTCGAGGTGGATCTTGGTTTCTTCTTTCCAAAGGCTCGCAGCTGTAGTGAGTGGGGGCAATGGTGGCTTATCTGATCTCCGAGCCTGATGCTGCTCCCCTTTTGTCATGAATGTACTCGGGGCCCCCCCTCGTGTACATTTGTCTCTCTTTTCCCGGGATTCGAGGGTTCCTTATTCTCCGAGAGCCAGTGTCGTGTGTAGATTCCGCGACCGTGGGGGCGGGGGTCCGATGATGAGATGCCACCACGGTCTTGTCAGGCGCGTAGCCATCAGACTCTTCCCCCCGTCCAAGGAAATATCAATGTCACGGTCCGAATTTCCCCCACTCCCCCCCATCTTGGAAAAAAATCTGCCCCCGTGGTGGCCTACCCGACCCACGTGGACCTTACCCCGATCTAAAGGGGACTACGTTGTTATTACGGGATTTCGAATGTTCCGTAAGTATGGAAGACATGGAATGAATGATACGAAGGGATCAAGGGAACGACAAGGATCCCGTGTTTGGAGCTGGGACATGCGGCGACATTGAAAACCTTCGAAGGCGGGATTGACTGCTCGTGTACGGATTAGCTCGAGGCGATATTTGCTCTAATGAGGAGGGTTGGAGCATATCAAATCCAATGGTTTTTTTTTTCAAGTGATTTAACATCTCGCTCGAGATATTAGATGCTGAAGCTAACTAATGCGCAATACGATTGGATTCAGTCAAGCTATTCGCTTTATTGCCCTTGAAGAAGGACGGTTAGCTAGTTCAACGTGGAAGTGATCTTGGGCGCGCACATGCTATTCTTGGTCAGGAAAATTTAGGCTCGTTATAGCTTATTGCTAAAAGATTTAGGGAGAGGCGAGGGAAATGCTCATAAGCTACCAAATAAGTCGACGCTTCCCCCTTTAGTGACCACTCTTCCTACTTGAGAAAGGGAGACAGAGAGTTTGATTTTCCATCTTCTTAAGGGGCTAGGGGTGGGAGTGTTTAGTTTTACATATGGATTTCGACTTCCATGCTTTGCAAAGAGGTAGGGCAAGAAATTTGAGAGTGGGTTTAGAGTTAGAATAGGACAGATCAAAAGAAGAAAAAATTGACGCTCAATTTCTTGCCAAAATGCATAAAAATTTCTATGTTATCTTTTAGAAGTGAGTTGCTGTTGAGTAAAGAAGAAAATTGCTTAGAACCCCATGTTTCTGGAAGACCATAAGTTTGCTTAGGATTACAAAAGCCACCATCCCTTGAACTTGTGATCTATAGACAATGTTTTCAAGAGATGGGGTTTTCGCTTATTCATTGGGGGTGAATATGATTTCAGATTAGAACCTGAAATCAAAGAACTGAATCAGTGGAAAATCTGTCTAGTTCTAGGTTTCAAGGTATACAAGATAAGTTTCAGATTCCAAAAATTTGGAAACCTGTTTCGATACTAAGTAGATAGAACCTATAACTCGAAACAAGTTTTTTGTGCTTTTCTTGGTTTATATTTTTGCTTGATTCTACAGTATTCCATGGCGTTCGATGATGAATGTATAATTTGAAACCACTAATCTGAGCTTCCATTTTATGACTAAAATTTTTATTTTGTTAGTGTTTCATATTCTTTGTGTATCTAAATTGTCGCGACCTAAATTTTCTCTGGTTAATGGATTATTAATACTAAGCTTAACTCGGACCCTCCCAAACCCTACCAATTCGCAACTTAAGATTTAAGTTCTTAACATGTAAATGTTTTCATGCTTGGAGTCGCCACTAATCTATTTGTGGTATGTCCATTAGAAACCTAAATAAAATATAGGGAGATATGTTTTATTCCTACGAACCAGAGATTCTAAGTTTGGGAACTTGATTACGCTATATCTAGTCTAACGCCCTTTCGATATCTTTTCTTTTTAAAAAAATGTTTTGGTAGACAGTTTGGATTTATTTTAACTTAGTCATTATCATGTGAGGTGATCATACGGGTGCGCAAATCACCAAAGTAACACCGAATAATCAAAACATTATATAAATTGCAAGATTGAAAGAATTACTTACCTCGAAGCAACGTAAGCATCTGCGTTGTTAGCTACAAAATCACATCAATAATCCTAATATGATTTCTAATTAACAAGCAGTTCGTTCAATATTTTTTTATTTTCACTTATTTAAATGAAAGCTAATTTATATGTAATGACGTGCAAAAATTAACATGCGATTAATGCAGCCTAACATGCAAATTATATGTCATGCGACGACGTGACATAATTCTAATGACGGACAAATGATTTATTTTTGGTGATTTCAAATGAAATTCGGAATTAAAAATTACTCAAATTAACATGCAATCTATCCTAGAGAAAATGATTTGATCTATCCTAAAGTGATTCTTTTTTTGGGATTTTTATTAAAATTTGAAATTATTAAATATCCTAAATAATCCACTAAGATTAAAACAATCTTTAATTTAAACTAGGAAATATGCTACCCTAAATCCCAATTTAAATCAAATAATTATCTTATTCTTTAGGATATATTTAAGATTCTCTAAGCATGCAAAATTTCTAATTTAAATACTAACTAACATATTTTTTTATTTAAAAGGAAAACAATTAAACAAAGATAACAATCACATTCAAACAATCTGCACAATTCGTAAGATTCTTCTTATCAAATTCAAATTAAGTAAAGAAATCAAACTAACGGTCATATCTATAGGGTTATAAATATCGATAGAAAGCCAATTGTTCAAATTTGGAAAGCAAATAAAATCTATTATCGTATATAAGTGATTATGGATAAAATAACGATTTTCCGTATCACCGCGTATCGTACCTTAGGGATAAGGTCGGATAGTCGTCCAGATACGTTGCCAAATTAGGAATGATTCCTAATTTCGGGCATTTTTAAATATTGCGGATATCACAAAATTACCCTAAGATATCTAGCTATCCACCAAAATATTCATGAAATATTCAAACACTCGAAAACTAGGAAATTAAATATTTAAAAGAAATATTCGGATAATCTTACCTAATTGGCGGATAATTCCAAATTTGAACTCGGATCGAACTCGGGCTTGTGAATCGGGACGGTGGCGAGTGACAGGTGGGCGACGGGGGGATCAAGGGTCGTGATGAGCAAGCACCGTTGCTGATGCTCAGTGATAGCCACTTAGTCACGGAAGGACCAGCCGGTGTTGCTCTCGGTGGCGATTCTGCTTGTGGTGTGGGGCCGGCTTCTCGGCAAGGAAGCGTTGGCTATTTTCTTTTCTTTTTTGAAATATGCACTTCGCTACGGACCCAAACTCTTCGCGTTCTCCTTGCCATGAAGCTTGCATGAAATAAGCTCACAAAAGGCCACACGTTATCATCACTTATGGACAACACCCAAAAGAAGATAAATCCACCACTTAGAATTATTTCACTGAAATCCTGGTAACTCTTTCTAAGTGTGGACTTCGGGGCGACGAGAGACGCAGCTTGGACTTTAGGCTTGCAAGCGGTAGCCGCAAAAGCTGACGTGATATTCACGATGGTAAAGAGATTTTGGTCGTACTAGATGTCGACAAATCCGTCGGGCTAGATGGAACTTCGTAAGAGTCTCGCTATCTCTGAAATATGATGACAGTGATTCAAGTGATGGCGGCGGCGGCGATGGCTCGAGGCAGCAATGTGGGGTGCCAAGCCGGCGCAACGGGGGCAGCTCACGGGGCACATCTATTGGCGGTGGCAACGATCGGCCCTCTCTCTCTCTCACTCCTTGCTTTCGCTCCCGTGTGTCTCTTATGCTCTCAAGAATTTTTTGATTTCTGGAAATTATCCGAGCCCCCTGATTATGACGCATAACGATATATTTATATCGCAATCCTAAGTTAATTAACCGGGCTTCCTAGTCCTAATGAGTTTAGACTTAGGCTTTATTAATTTTATTTTAATTCCAAATGGGCTAAATTAATTCGGTCTGATTTAAGCTCAAATTAAAATAACCAAAGCCTTTTAGACTTGTGAATTTTGGCCCCCAATCCCTCGAGTGAGCCGAGTGCTCGAGCTCGGTTTACGCGATGAATTTTCAATTTTCTCGCCACCGCCGGTCCGATGCGGAATGCAACTAACCTACATGAACTTAAACTATATGCTATGCAATTTTAATATTTTTGTTTAGAAGTTAAAATTTAATTCTTAATTTTCCATGCAAATTATTATTAAATGGTCGGTCGAAATTTAGGTGTTGACAAAAATATAAGTTGTGATAAGTGGATTGTAACAGCAAATGGTGATCATTAAAGTTGATTCACTGCAATCGTTCAATTAGTAACACATGTAGAACCTGGGAAGCGCTAGAATCGGTGATAGGGTAGGTTCCAGGGTATACATGGTAGATTTAGATTTCAAAAAATGAGGAACCTATTCTAATGGATAGGTTGCAGGTGAAACCTAAAACCACCCAACCCTATTATTCATGTCCTAAAATGAAAAATGACGAGGGATCTTTCTGCGAAGAGTCTTTCACATGGAAAGTGGAGAACTAATTGCTTGTTTGATTATTGCACCAACAACATCGAATTAAAGTCAATTTTCGTGACCGGCTTAGGAGCTTTCTTTATGCCCGAAATCTTATAGATACTGGAATTGTGAGTCTGACAAACTATCCAGCATGAAAGCTTAGCCGGCAAGATCATGGAATTACCCCCCATCAATGAAATATCTCATGCAAAGATTTCACCTAACATCGAGACCGTTTCTTGAGCACGGATCGTAGAACTTTAACACGATCCAAAGTCTGGCTTCTTACAGCCACGGATCCGTCTGTAGACTTCCAATCGAAGAAATTATTCAGAACTTTCAGGACAGTTGAATTCCAATGTTCACACCAGCAGCATCGACGTGCTATGCACGGGAGAGAAACAAGATTTTCGATCACAGTACATGATATGTTTAATATCATAGCGAAAACAAATAAGATCATACAACGTAAAAGAAAGTGAATGGAAATAATTTCAAAGTTCGACAAGTTAAGAGAGTTTTGCGCGAGGATTGTTCAGTCTATGCTTCATGAGATTATGAAGATGCAACTAATGTACAAAATCGTTCCTTTTGTCATTGGATAATTGGATCGAATGTTATGATTCTATTAAAATATGTCTCGAGTTTGAGCCCGATCGACGAAATCCGATCCGAGATTAAATATTATCTGTGGAAGTTTGAATATTCCGAGTTGGACGTCCGAAATTGAACAATACATAAACTCTTCTTTGGGGCACACAAATTAGTCTTCAGGACGTTAGAATGTTGAAGCTGAAGCCACGGTCAAGCAAGAGAAATAAAAAGGACGGTCCAATGGTTTAACCGAATTTGGACTCTGCATTGGATAA
This sequence comes from Syzygium aqueum, assembly GCA_031216185.1. NCBI lineage: Eukaryota > Viridiplantae > Streptophyta > Magnoliopsida > Myrtales > Myrtaceae > Syzygium > Syzygium aqueum. The sequence goes on from CM062231.1 coordinate 22,300,520, forward strand.
GGTTTGAATCGCACGGACATATTTCCTTGGGGAAATTAGTGTGATGTTTCCTATTTGAGTCCAATTTGAAAACGTAAATTGCTTAATTGACCAAGAACTTCAGTCCACGGGTGTCAGGATATATATTGCTCATGGGTCAGGGTCGTTGACGCAAGTCCTCTTGAAGCGCCGTTACCTCTAGGAGTGCCATGGATCATCTATAGGTGGTGGGTGCTCGGCATTGGATTTGTGGTTTTGTTCGTTGAATTACATCAAGAATTTAAGTGTTTTTAGTATATTAAATTTTGTGTAAGATTTGTCAATTATTTCGTGAGATTGAGATATTATTTCGCGAGAAATTACGGAGCTAAACATTGTATGAGTTACTGAGTATAATTAGGGGTTGGGAAACACTTAAAGTATTTGAGTGATTTGAATGTGGTTATAATCTCCGTTATATCGCTTGATCTATAGTGGAATTTCGTGCTATTGTCCTTGTGGACGTAAGTCACTATGACCGAACTACGTAAATCTGGTGTTCGATTTATTTTTTTTATTCTGTCTATTTTATTGTTCAATCACTTGGCTTCCGCAACAGATTCATTGTATTAACATTAACACGATATATTATTAGGGTATTTGATTAATTGTTTTTGTTTCTAGTTTTAATGTCATATCTCGTTAAGAAACGACAAGGCCGAACAGATAATGTATTTCAATGTTTCAAAATTTTCATGCGTGGGGATTCATTTGAATAGGCTAATTAAGCATTTATGTGCACATCGCCTCCCTCGAGCTTGTGGGCTTAGTCTTAGTGAAGTTTATCGCTAATGAAAGTAGAATACTGCCAACTAATTTTTATGCCTTTTTTATTTTAATTAAAATACTCTTCATTGGGAATGACTATTTTTTAGAAATTTTAGAAAAAGTAAAAATAAATGCAAAGGCTAAAGTAATGTGAGGTGGAGTGGCATCCATATAATGCACAAATTATTATTCACTTGGGTGAATAGGTCATGGTTTAGAATTGAAAAGGAAAAAGGGTATAAAAGTGTTATAGCATAAGGTGCCAACTTAGATATTAGGTTAGATTAAATTAGATTAGATATATTTTTTGAGAAAAAAGCTACATAAAACCTTAAACTATACCCACCGTGACACATTTACCATAAATTATTTTTTGCAATATAAAAATCTCAAATTATGCTCTCTGTGACATATTTACCCTCCATCAAGGTTTCGTTAGATGATTTTTCAACTAAAATAATGTCGTTTTATTTTACTTAAGTCACGTCTGGCGTCTATATGAGCAGATTTTTAATATTTTTATTGACGGAACTTTGATGGAAGGTAAATGTGCTACACAGGTACATATTTTTTGGTGTCACAAAAAAAATTAGGGTAAATATGTCGCAATGGGCATAATTTTGAGTTTTTGGTGCCCCATAATTTTTTTGTCTCGATTTCCTGAATTTGAATAGGTAACAAATACATCGATCACTTTCCCCATTGACGAGATTGCATGGACTTTCGACTTTGCTTGTCGCTGTGATCCGTACTAAACAACTTAGAACGAGAAGGTTGACTGCGTTGATCCATGTGAATGAATTTTCTGTTGTTCTTGGACCATGGTGGTCAGTCGGATGCGTGTTTTACCAGGGAAGTTCATGGTCATGTGAACTGAAACTCTGGTTTTCTGGCATTCTGGCATCCGAAGCATAAGAAGAGGCACCATGTCCCTCTGTTTCTGTGCATCGTTTCTTCCTCTCAGCCCAGAAAGCTTTGTCTCTCCATATTGCCAGCACTTTTTCCATACTTGTCTCTGCAAACACACGCTTTTGCCAATGCAAGTATAGGTGATTAGACTGGTAGGGACTTTCGCACTTCGTTCATGATCTTTCCTTCTCTTTCCCCCCGCATCCTCTCAGCCCAGAAAGTTTTGTCTCTCCATATTGCCAGCACTTTTTCCATACTTGTCTCTGCAAACACACGCTTTTGCCAATACAAGTATAAGTGATTAGACTGGTAGTGACTTTCGCACTTCGTTCATGATCTTTCCTTCTGTTTCCCCCCGCATCCTCTCAGCCCAGAAAGCTTTGTCTCTCCATATTGCCAGCACTTTTTCCATACTTGTCCCTGCAAACACACGCTTTTGCCAATGCAAGTATAGGTGATTAGACTGGTAGTGACTTTCGCACTTTGTTCATGATCTTTCCTTCTCTTTCCCCCCGCATCCTCTCAGCCCAGAAAGCTTTGTCTCTCCATATTGCCAGCACTTTTTCCCTACTTGTCTCTGCAAACACACTTTTTTGCCAATACAAGTATAGGTGATTAGACTGGTAGCGACTTTCGCACTTCGTTCGTGATCTTTCCTTCGTTTTCCCCCCCTCATCCTGTTACCTTGCCGAAGTTATTAACCGCCACCTGAGGCCTGTCGTTGTGCTAACTCAAACACCGGGTCATCCTGAATGGACAGCTGATCGGCATCTGTGGTAGCAAGAGGAAGAGTCGGCTCCCTCTTGTTCAATAAATGCAGGATGAACGTTTCAACTTTCACGTGGAATGTCACTTCGTGCGCCTACTATGCAGATAGAGAGTGACAAACAAAGCGATTTTCAATAAAGTTCGGTCTGGAATCCGGACTTTTCTTAAGTTCAAGGACTCATGGCTGATGGAGTGGTCACATTCCTGCTCAACAAGCTCTCAATGGCGATAGAAGAAGAAGAGTATTTGCTGAGAGGGTTCCGAGAAGAGCTCAAGCACATAAGAGATGAATTGGAGAGCATCAGGGCCTTCTTGAGGGTTGCTGATGGGATGGAAGAAAGAGATCCAGAACTCAAGGTATGGGTGAAGCAAGTCAGAGACGTCGCTTTTGACATCGAGGATGCTCTTGATGAATATGCGATTAGTCTCGCTCGCCCCCCTGAGCGTGGAGTTCGATCCTATCTCCAAAAAATCACCTTCCCCTTAAAGACATTGAGAGCGCAGCGTCAAATTGCCTTTCGAATATTGACTATCAAAGCCAGGGTATTAAGTATATCGGAGAGGCACCAGAGGTACCGCTACAAGTTCAGTGTAATTGAGCAACATGGGTCAAGCTCGGTATCCAGAGATGACACATGGATTGATCCCAGAGGAAATGCGCTATTACTCAAGGAATCAGAGCTGATAGGAATTGAAAAGCCAAGAAACCAGCTCGTGGAGTGGCTCGTCGGTGGAGACTCAAAGCTGGAAGTCACTTCTATTGTGGGAATGGGTGGATTAGGCAAGACCACCCTCACGAAGAAAGTTTTTGATAGTGCAGCAGTACAGAATCATTTTGCTAGTCATGCTTGGATCACCATTTCAAGATCATTTGATGTTGAAGATCTTCTGAGGGATATGATAGAGCAGCTGTTTGAAGAGATTAAGCTGCCGGTTCCCCCTGGAGTAAGCACCATGAATGTGGATAGGTTGAAGGCATTTACCAATGCATTCCTTCAGCAAAGACATTACTTGATCGTTCTTGACGATTTGTGGAGCTCTCATGCGTGGGAATTAATACAATTTGCATTGCCTAGGAACTTCTGTGGAAGCCGAATTATGATCACAACCCGTGTTGCTGATGTAGCCTCAGGTTGTTGCATTGAGTCACCAGACCGAGTCTACCACTTGCAGCCTCTGCCTCTCGAAGAGTCTTGGGTTCTGTTCAGCAAGAAAGCATTCCTAGGAAATTTATGTCCTCCTCACTTGGAAGACATCTCGCGGTGGATTTTAGCTAAGTGCGGAGGATTACCCCTTGCCATTGTTGCCATTAGCGGTGTCCTAGCTACGAGGGGCACGGATAGAGTGGACAAATGGGAAATGATTTGGCACAATCTCGGCGATGAATTAGAAGGTAATGACAAACTTTTCAATCTGCAAAAAATATTGTCACTCGGCTACTCCGATTTGCCTTACTACTTGAAATCTTGTCTCTTGTACCTGAGCGTTTTCCCCGAGGACCATATAATCGGGCATAATAGGCTCATCCATCTGTGGATCACCGAAGGATTCGTGGAGGAGAAAGAAGGCAAAACATTGGAAGAAGTCGCAGAGAGGTACCTCCAAGAGCTTCGTAACAGAAGCTTGATCCAGGTTGCTAGGATAACGACTGACGGACGGATCAATGCTTATTGGGTGCACGACATCTTAAGAGAGATCCTGCTAACAAAGTCAAAGGATCAAAACTTTGCCAGGATTACCAATCCAATGACTGCAAAGTGTTCTGGTGATGCTCGACGTGTTGCCATCCATTGTAGCTTCGCCAATCCACAATTGAGCAAGATCAATGCCGTCCGACTCCGCTCTCTACTTGTGTTTGGAGTGCCCGATTTGCCATCCAACTCATCATTATTGTCGTCGCTTAGAAACGAGTTTAAGCTGCTCAAGGTGTTAGACCTGACGGACGCCCCCCTTGAAGTGTTCCCGAATGAGATCGTCAGATTATATCATTTGAAGCATTTAAGCTTGAGAGGGAAGAAGATAAACAGGATTCCAAGCACAATTGGGAACCTACAAAAGCTTGAGATTCTGAACCTGAAGAATACCTTTGTGTCGGAGTTGCCTTCTTCTATCCGAAGGCTACAGTGCCTGAGACATCTCTTGCTCTACCGGTATGAAACGGGCTGGGAACTGTACTATCGCAAGTACGGTTTCAAAGCACGTGCAGGAATCGGTGGCCTGGTTTCGCTGCAAAAGTTGTGCTGCATCGAGGCAGACAGAGAAAATAGAGTGATCACGGACATTGGGTCCATGAGGCAGCTCACAAAATTGAACGTGAGAAACTTGAGGAGGGAAGATGGGAAGGCCTTGTGCTCCTCAATCCAGAACTTGAGCAGACTCCAAGTGCTATGGTTATGCTCAGTCGATCCGGCTGAGGTCATCGATATCGAGCAATTGACTCCGCCGCGTTTCTTGCAACGGCTATACTTGGAAGGGCGTCTAGAGAGAATACCATCCTGGACTTCTTCCCTCTATAGCGTGGCGCGATTGTTTTTACGCCATAGCAGGCTACAACACGACCCGCTCAAGTCCCTAGAGGCTCTGCCTAACCTCGTGGAGCTTCAGCTTGGTGATGCTTACGAAGGCGAGTCCTTGTGTTTCAGAACAGGCGGATTTCTGAGGCTGAAGCTGATGTGGCTGATCAAGTTGAAGAATCTAAAGTGGGTGACAATGGAGGAGGACACGATGCCGAGCCTGGAGAAGCTGACTCTACGCCGATGCGAGTCGTTGAAGGAGATGCCGCCCGACGTCGAAAGGCTTTCTAGCCTGAAAGTGATTGTGTTCGACGGCATGCCCCGGGAAATCTTCACGAGGCTGAACGCGGTCAAAGATGCGGAGGCCTCGCATTTGTCGAAAGTTTTTGTCGACGATGGGCATTGGACGAGGTATGTCTAGAGGACAGAACAACTTCGGAACAAAAGGATCTGCGATTAGGCATGTAATAGCAACTTAGGACATAGCTCCTGTATTTCTTCCCAAAGAAATTCGAGGTCAGGCAAGTAATAAAAAGGCACAGGAATAGTTCTGGACATTACTTTGCAATACTATGACCTCTTCTGGAGATTCTCCGTACAATGTTTCTCTCCTGATTTGGAGGATCTTGTGCCCCATGGATCTTTGTTGTTTCTTTCGGGGTCGGACACGGATCAAGAAGACCAGTACGTATACTAAACTAAATCTGGACCGCTAAACGACGAGTCTTGCAATAGTCCCACATGAATCCCACAGCATGCAACGATCAATCTAGCTCCATGATATTCAATTTCATCGTGCTGTGTTCTCCAAAGAATTCCGAAATAATCATTTATCAAGGATTCCTGTGATCCCGAAGGATCTAGCCATAGAAGAATCAGGGAGGGAGAGCTTTACTGCCGACTTGTCGATTCTTTTCTTACCAATTAGCCGAATCATTGGCGGTCTGCCGTTATTTTAACTATCAAAACCTTTCTATTTTTGGAAATTTAGAGGATGTTGCCATCCTTTTTCTTCGGAGAAAATTACCCAGAAAGTTCTAAATCTGTTGCACCTGTATCAATTTAGTCATGAACCTTTTAATTCACCAATTTAATTATAAACCTTTTTTACTATATCCCAATTTAGTCCTAAACCCTTCAATTGTGTTAATTGAGTCCTAAATATTTTGACGATTTACCAATTTGGTATTAATTTTTTTGACGATTTGTCAATTTAGTTTTTCCTGTTAAGTTTGATCGGAAATCACTAACGTGGTGGTTCAATTAGTGCCGGTCGTCCTACGAAACACGACCAACATTGACTTGGACAATTTTTGTAACTCCTAATAAAATTTTCTGAACTTCCTTCCTTCATTTCTTTCTCTTTTTTTTCCTTATTTCCCTCTGCCGATCTCCAGCCTCGGCAATGGCCGGTGGAGGTCGTCGGAGAGGGTCGGCATGCCCTCGCCCAGCCCTCGCCAAAATGCTAATAAAAGGACAATATGAACAAATAAAGATTATTTTTGTAGTCGAAACAAGTACACAAATGGGGTATAGAAGCCAAAAAGGCTCACAAACATAGAGCCATAGAAGTCCTTGAACAAGACAGAGACAGAATAAAGGCCATATGCCCAAACACAGAGAGTGGAAAACAAAGAACAACCCTATCATTCCGAAAGAAAGTGGAGAGAACTTGTCATATGGATTCCATGAAATATTATGCAAGAATGCGATAGTATTTTCGTTTTGGTTAAGTGCAAAAACATGGCTTACAGATATTGGCTGTTAGGCCATTGGGAACTCAAAATTTCGTTTTGGTCAATTAAGGACATGAAATTTTAAAAACCAGAATCAGATCTTGAGCTTGCCATCGAACGAATTCGGACGTAAGAAAGGACAATGCCCAAGTAATCCCACGTCGAATTTTCAACGACGCGAATTCCACCAACAGCGAGGTGAGACTTGTTCTTTGTACATGTTGCCATGGACCAACAATCAAAATGCGAAGTCCCGCTTTTGCACTTGTTGCCCTTTTTTTCTTTCTCGATTTGAATAGTACTGTAGGAGGTGGCGAAAGTGTTGGCTTCCCAATTTGGCACAGCACGTGGCTTTGCTCATCCCAAACGGTCTGTGAATCGTCTGTCCGACATGTTAGGCAGAATCTAGTCTATTGTTTTTTGGTCGAAAAATCTAGTTTAAACTGATCTCCTCATCTTCATTGTCGCAATTTGGTGTGCCCACTTTGACTCTCCCGGGATCTTTAATCGAGCTATCCTATTATGCACTCTGCTAACCATTTGACCATCTGGATCTGCGACTTACTGATCACATGCAATTTGCTTCTCTCGAACTCTATCAATCAAAAGTTCATGACCGATAAGCTCACCACACATTTTATCGATGGATTTTGTGCGTCAACAATATTATCATGGCCCATATGATCAACGATTCTATCCGACAGTTCATTGATCGGGTTTTTCTCGTGATCTTATTTGGGCTATCATCTTTCTCACCTTCGGCCCAAATTTCGGGCCAAGTGTCAGCATCTACCCCAAATTTTATGGTTAACAAGAGGGCAAGCATTTTAAAACCAAAATGACCTGGGTGAAGGTTTCATTACAACAAAGGTTGCTGTCTAATTTTCCGCAAAATTTGTCCTTATTTTCTTTTGATTGCTTTTAATCATCTAGATCGCACCACCAAATGAAGGGGGACCCACACCTAGCCGAAAGCCCAGATATTAATATATTCGGAGCATCATCATTATCATCATCACAAACAGCCTCTCTCGTTACAGAATTCACAATTCAAGATCCAACTGAGTGTCCGAGTTCAAGATGAACACCTTCCCCGACCAGAAAGTCCACATCATCTCCGCCACCACCGTCAAACCATCTTCCCCCACCCCTCACCACCTCCGAACCCTCGACCTCTCCCTCCTCGACCAGCTCTTCCCCACACCTTTAGCCCATACCCTCCTCTTCTATGCCGGCGGCGGCAAGCCGCTCACCGGCCGCATGCGAGCCTCTCTCTCCGAAACCCTCGTTGACTTCTACCCCTTAGCCGGCCGGCTCAGGGGCAGCGCGCGCATCGACTGCAACGACGAGGGCGCGTACTGGGTCGAGGCCCGAACCGATATCCGGCTCGCCGACGTCCTCGCCCGACCTGATGAAACGTTGCTCAGCCAGTTGCTCCCTTCCGCTCACCCTGAAACGTCGGTTTTGGCCGCCGCGGGGTGCCTCCTGATTATCCAGATCACCACCTTCTGCTGCGGTGGCATCGCTGTCGCTACCTGCGGTTCGCACAAGCTCATGGACGCGTCCTCGATGGCGTTCTTCCTCCGAAGCTGGTCGGCGAGATCCGCCGGGAGGCTCGGGGGCGGCTGGGCACCTCCTCCGAGGTTCCTCGGAGATTCCCTCGTGCGGGCCAAGGAGCTGCCCTTCATGCTGTCGGACTACGCTGGCATGGAGAGCTGCGCGACGAGGAGGTTCGTGTTCCATGGGTCCAAGATATCCGCCCTGAAGGCCGAAGCGGTTCGATCTGCTCGGTCCGGCGAGTCCACTCGGTTCACGAGGGTCGAGCTAGTGCTCGCGCTCATCGTCAGATGCGCCCTGGCCGCTTCGCGGTCCGTGACCAGGTCTTCGCATCACCCGACCCTGCTGCGCCAAATGGTGAACCTCCGGAACCGGATGTCGCCGGCCTTGCGAGAGAACGACTTCGGCAATCTCGCTTTCGGCATCAACATCTCATATGAGAATGGCGAGTCGACATTTCACGAGCTAGTCTCGGGCATCAGGAAGGAGATGATCGGTTTCACCAAAGGAGCTGAAGCGAGCGGGTCCGATAGCGGCGAGCTCTTTTCCATAGCGTGCGGGTCCGATAGCGGCGAGCTCTTTTCCATAGCGTGCGGGTCAATCGGGAGTAAGTAAAATCACATGAACTAGATACATCGAATCAAGCCCATCACCTTTTAAGAATCTGCTCCGACCGACGATGTAATTGCTATTTGCAGAGGCAGGGGACTTCTTTAGTAAATGGAAGGAGGAGTCGAGGTTCTACAGGTGCTCGAGCCTGTGCGGGTTTCGGTTCTACGACGTCGACTTCGGCTCGGGGAAGCCGGCGTGGGTGACGTGCCTGAGCCTCGCGAAGAACTTCGTGTACATGGTGGATGCAAAGAACGGGGGCGGGATCGAGGCGTGGGTGACGCTGGACCGGCGAGACATGGCCGCCTTCGAGCGCGACGAGGAGCTCCTTGCCTACGCCGCCCCGAACCCAAGCGCCGCTCACCAGGTGACGCATCCTTCCCGGTTCTGATTTGCCCTAATGAACGGGACTGTAATTGCTCTGTTTTGAGTTGCTTGGATCATACAAATTTGTGTACCCGGAATCAAATGTTAAAACAGACAATGCCAAGTGCAACACGATAGAGATTACGATGCAAATGTATATATGGACAGTTCCATCGGGGAACCACAGAGTCACAGACCACTTGGAGCTCCTACGAAAAATCTCTTGGCGCATTTAAGGTTGTCTTGAAGTGGGGCTACTTCAAGAAATCTCCTCCAAAAAGAACATTTCTGAATTTTCGAAAGATTTAAAGGGAGAAATTAATACAAATAGTCCCTAAATTTTGATTCAATATTTAATCTCGTCCCTGAACTTTCAATTTGTCCAAAATGGTTCCTGAATTATGGGTAAATGTTCAATCTAGTCCTTCCGTTTGTTCAAACCGTTAACTGATGACGTGTGCCGTTAACTAATGATATGGAGCTGAGTTGGACTTTCTAATACTAAATAATGATCCGGCAAGAATTTTACAAAAGAAAAACAAATTAGGGCTTCAAATAACGCTCTTCTTCCTCCTCCACGATTTTTCAACGATTCTTCTGCCTCTCAACATCAGACTTCTCAAAATGCTTGGGGATTGATATTGAAACGAAGAGGGTTGGGTTGAGGTCGATCTTGGCGACGATTCGAATCTTGGGGTCTTGGAGGACATGCCACTACCTGTGCATGATCCACTCAATCAAAAATCAAAACAAGGGAAGGAAGTGAGAACCGTGTGAGCATCAAGGAATTGAAATCTCGGAAGAGCTCGTGTTCTTTATAGCTTGAACACGAGTTTGTGTTTGGTAGACTTTTTTGGTTTTGGAATTTTGCTTCTTTTTTCTTGGTTTAAGGACTTGCTTCTTTTTTTTTTTGGGTCGATGGACTTGCTTCTTCTTCTTTTTTGTGGGTTGAAGGACTTGCTTCTTAGAAGCAAAAAAATTGACTGACCAAAATTGCAGAAACAAAAATGCAAGAAGGCGTACAATAGTCGAAGAAAGAAAAAGAACAAAAAGTGGAGATGAAGACTCAATTTGACATATGAAGCTGAAACCCTCTGTGGTGATTTGGCACCGAGCAGTAGTATCACTAGAGGAGAAGGAAAGAAAGGGGGCTCTGACCATATCGGCGCAAAGGAGCAAAAGGAGATGATTTCGGAATTCAATTCACAATTCTTTTCTCCATCAACTTCTCCTCTGTGATCTGGTCTATCACAATCTCTTTCCAATCCGACATCAATCAAGCTCACATAGTTAGATATATTAACAACAAACATATAGCGAGGAGGAGACATTAGCATTTGGTGGTCTTGATTTGTTACAATAGGAAATGTTTTTTAGGAATGAAAATATTAAACTCATTCACTGGTCGTGTTTGCAACGAAAATTGGTGTTCTTAAAACGAAAACTTGTCGATGTTGTGAGGAAAGAAAATTCATATCTACCTTTGAACAAGCTTCGCTTGTTATTGTTGACAAAGCTTATCAATATGATCTTACATTTGTAAAAGTTGAAAGACATAATTGCTTATATGCAAATGACATGCATATGGCTATCAAACCATTTGAGAGATAAAGACCGAAATTGCCTTCATTTAGACCTCTTTTTGGTAATTGAGACCCATTTTACTGAAGTGGCAGCGATCAAATGTAACAAAATTTTTACAAATAGATGAGCCCCGTGAGCCAACTGTTCAAGAGTATTGAATGTACTCTTTAACATCAACAAAGTAGATGAAAATAAGGCCAACCGCACTTTTCAAATATTGAATATACTACTTAAAGCAAAAATTTCTTGCCTAGAATGCTTGTGCTCTATATAGCATCATTGCCACATCTTAAACACTTCCAAAACTACAAACAAAAAAAAAAATCTCTATCTCTTGATCTTAAATTCAAGAGTATCATATCAACAAAAAGTACAAGTGCTAATCCTACTTCCAACTCTTCAAACATCTACTTCTGGTAAATTTTCCTCTTTCTTGGGGATATTGTTGATCCAAAACTTCCAATATCGTTCAAATGCTCCACAGCTTGTTTCCGTTCTTCTTGTTTCTTTTTCATAATGTCCGCCTTTTGCTGCTAGACAAAAGAAAAGCATCAATCAATCAAATGTCAAATGAGCATCAGGGCATTCTTGAGAGTTGCAGATGGAATGGAAGACAGAGATCCAGAACTCAATGTTTGGGTGAGGCAAGTCAGAGAAGTTGCTTATGATGTCGAGGATGCGCTTGATGAAAACACAGTGAGCCTTGAGCTCCGCCGCAGCCGTGGACTTCGATCCTACCTCCAAAAACTCGCTTGCCTGTTCAAGAGATTGAAAGTGCGGCGTCAAATTGCTCAACGAATATTCAACATCAAAACCAGGTTGCTAAGTCTATCAGAATGGCACAGGAGGTACGCTACAGGCTCAATGTCATAGACCAACAAGGGTCGAGCTTGGTGTCCAGAGATGAGATATGGATCGATCCTAGAGGAAATGCGCTACTACTTGAGGAATCTGAGCTGATTGTAGTTGAAAATGCCAAGAAATCAGCTTACGGGAGTGGCTCGTTTGAAGCTTGAAGTAACTTCTGTGGTTGGAGTGGGTGGTTTAGGGAGGACCACCCTGGCCAAGAAAGTATATGATTGTGCATTTGTGAAAAGGCATTTCACGAGTCATGCGTGGATCATGCGTGGATCACCATTTCTAGATCATTCAACATCGAATATCTTCTAAGAGACTTGATAGAGCTATTGTTCGAAGAAATTAAGCTACCGGTTCCAAGCAGAGCAAGCAACATGAATGGGAATAAGTCGATGGCACTCACCAAAAAATTCTTTCAGCAAAGGAGGTACTTGATCGTCTTCGACTTGTCTGGAACTCTCATGAGTGGGAGTTGATACGATACGCATTCCCTAGGAGCTTCCACAGTAGTCAGATCATGATCACAATGCGATTTGCCAAAATAGCATCAACTTGTTGAGTCGAGTCACCAGACAAAGTCCATTATCTGCAGCCTTTGCTCCTGAAGAATCCTGGATGTTTTCTTGCAAGAAAGCATTCCAAGTTTATGTCCTCTCTTGGAGGACATCTCATGCTGGATCTTACAGAAGTGTGCAGGATTGCCTCTTGCCATTGTCACTATCAGTGGCGTCCTGGCCATGAAGGACACGAGTAAAGCGAATGACTGGGAGACGATCCAACACAATCTTGGCGATGAATTAGAAGGGAATGGCAAGCTTTTGAATCTAAGAAAGATACCGTCAGTTGGGCACTCTGATTTGCCTTACTATTGGTAATCTTGTCTCTTATACCTAGCATTTTTCCAGAGGACCATATAATCGGGCACATGAGGCTCATCCGTCTGTGGATATCTGAAGGTTCGTGGAAGCAAATGAAGGCAAGACATTGGAAGAATTTGCAGAGAAGAACCTCCAAGAGCTTCATGATAGAAGCTTGATTCAAGTCGCGAGAACAACCACTGATGGGAGAATCCACACTTATCGTGTACTTGACATCTTGAGAGAGATCCAACTGACAAAATCGAAGGAGGAAAATTTCGCGACAATAGCCAATCCAACGATCACAAAGTGTTCCGGAGAGGCCCAGCACATTGCCATCCACAGTAGCTCAGCCAATACACAATGGAGTAAGATCAATACTGTTCGTCTTCGCTCTCTACTCATGCTTGGATTGCCAAATATACCGCCAAACTTCTCAGTATTTGCCCGGTTGGTAAATGGGTTTAAGCTGCTCGAGGTGTTAGACCTGAGGAAAGCTCCTTTAGATTCACTACCTTAGTGGATTATCAAATTAGACCATTTGAAGCATTTACGTTTGAGATTTACACAGATAAGGAAGCTCCCAAGTTCAATAGGAAGCCTACAAAAGCTGGAGACTTTGTACGTGAAGAAAACCTTGGGGTCCGAGTTGTCCACTTCCATCCTAAGGCTATGACGCCTTCGATATCTCTTGCTCTACCAGTGTGAATGGGGGCTGTACTTGTACTACTGCAAGCACAGCTTCAAATCAAGTGCGGGAATTAAAGGTCCTGTGTCGCTGCAAAAGCTGTGCAGCATTGATGCCAACTGAGACAATGGAATGCTCCTGGACATTGGATCGCTGAACCGTCTCACGAAGTTGAAAGCAGGAAACTTGAGGAAGGAAGATGGGAAAGCCTTGTGCTCCTCCATCCAGAGTTGTAGCAAACTCCACGTGTTGTCTCTACGTTCTGTCTGACCGGACGAGGTCATCAGCATTGAACACTCGACTCTGCCGCGTTTCTTGCAACGGGTGTACTTGGAAAGGTACCTGGAGAGAATACCCTCCGGTATTTCTTCCCTCCAAGCATTGTGAGATTGCATTTATGCCATAGCCGGCTACACTGCGACCCACTTGAGTCCCTACAAGCTCTGCCGAATCTTCAACTTGGCGACTGCTTATGAAGGTGAGTCATTGTGTTTCGGAGGAGGTGGATTTCAGAGGCTGAAACTATTGTGGCTGATCAAGTTGGGAATTTGAAATGGCTGGCAATGGAGGAGGGCACGATGCCAAATCTCGAGAAGCTGACTCTGTGCCGCTGCGAATTGCTGAGGAAGATGCCGTCCGGCATCAAAAGGCTTTCTAGCCTGAGAGCGATTGTCCTTGATGACATGCCCCGCGAACTCTCCATGAGGCCAACTCAAGAGATAGATGCAATATGACTTCTCACATCTCGAAAGTTTTCGTCACAAGACTTTCACGAAGAGCTCGAGCGACGAACACCCGTCCCAAAGTCTACAAGAGAAATGCTGCATGGTGCTGATCTTACTGCCTCGACTAGTGCAGAAATAACTAAGCACTTCGGAGTTCTGCGGGTTGGGTTTCAAGCAATGTGAAGTCGGACAATGCATTCTGTCATTTTTTGTTGCTGCTTGAGTGTTGCATTTTTATCTTTTTCTTTCTTTTGGTAGTCTTACGTGATGCACTCATCTTTAGCTAACTTCGAAGGTTCGTGGGCTTAATGGGCCTTTGTTGTTTCGGTGTGGACACAGATCAAGCTGAAGAAAATGGGAGATGGTGAAAAGCTCAGACCCAATTCCAGCTTAAGAAGTGAATATTCAATTTCTTTCTCTGATCACATTAAGCATTCGTCAGTCAGGAGTCCAAGCCCAGCCACTTACTGCTCAAGATTGGTCCAGTGGCCCTTTCACTCTCATTCAAATGTGTGATTGGTTCTTCACAGAGTGAGAACTTCTTTTCAAATTCCCAAGTATAATCGTTCATTCCTATTGTAAATTCTCTTTAAAAAATGACAAACCATCTCAAGCACATATTGATTTTTTTTACTGTTGTATCTAGAAATGAAAGTGCAAGTCAAGTATTTTATGATGAATATAAATCTTCAAGCCAAGTTATTGATCTCGCCTCAACTTCGACGCGAATTCGAAGTTTCTTCTACATTTTAAATTTCGGCTTCGGAGTATGCATTTTATCATATGCTAAGCACCCTCTTTTTTCCGAATACATTAATCATAGTTTAGAAAAGCTTCTCATAATTTTTCCAAAATCAGTTTTTGGACAGGAAAGGCAAGGTTGAAAGTGTTTTGGAGAGGGCTTAGAGTCAACCGACGATAGGCACTCTTTCTAACTCTAGAAAGCTAGCTACTTATATAAAGATGTTGTGACTTGGGTGTGATGTGAATTGACGTTATATTGTCTATTTTTTTTTCTCACTCCTATAAAATTAATATTTTTTTTGGTCGAAAGAAAAAATATTAATTTTTTTAATTGATAATTACCTATCTTGCCATCCAACAAGCGGCTGGTCCTAGAGAGGACAGGCAAGGCCCACTCTTCTTCTTTTTTCAAAAGTCAAACACCCAAATTCCGATTGCCACGTCACATTCGACCTTTTTATCCAAAGCAACCAAATATTAATTAGGTTGTGGCGGCGCTTTAGAACGAAGAATATATATATATATATATATATATATATAGATGATGACACAAATAATTTTTGAATTTTGATCATATATGCAATATGATCCATAAAATTTTAACTTGTTTAATGTAGTCTCTAGACTTTTGATATGTGTTCAATTTAGTCCTTGAATTATATGAAAATGTTCAATGTAGTCCTTCTATTAATTCAATTTCAGGGATTACATTGAACATTTTTATATAATTCAAGGACTAAATTGAACATGCATTAAAAGTTTAAGGATCAAATTGACCAAATTAAAAATTTATGGACTAAATTGCATATTGAGCTAAAGTTCAATTACTATTTATGTCATTTTTCCTTTTTTTTAAGAATTACTCAAAGAATAGACCCTGTTGTTTGAACTAACCATTGCGAAATAAAGTCATGGATAGAAACTTGCAACTTACAACCATATTTATATTCCTTTCCATCATGTTTAATCCCTACTAATTGACCTTGATTAGGCGTGCAACTTCTTATGGTTAATTAGGTAGTTGGCGAAATGATATTGGTGGTTGAGTGTAGGACTGGAGTTTCTTTGAATGATATTCAGATCAAATGAATCTGGCCTACTGATGCGTTATAATAAAATAAATTTCCCTAGTAGGCACGGCAAAGGACACGTTGGTGAAGGGTCGTTAATCAGGAACAAAATCGGTATTTTCCGCTTGCATGGATAATCTCTGAAATTTTGTTCGGTGCTCAATAGTCACCCGAAACTTTTTTTATTCGATATAATCTCTAAATTTTTCGCTCGATATAATTCTTCCGTTAAAACAATTAACAACCTCTATTAATGTGGAGGTTAATGCGATTAATTTGCCATCGAAGGTCCTGAGCAGACCAATCAGCCGGTCTCAAAGAACACCACCACGAAAACTCGGCGGCCACCGCCACCGTCACCGAACTTGACAACCACCAACTCAGCCGCCGCGGCCGCCACCACCACGTTCGTCCTATAATGAACGGATGAAACAAGGCCACGATAAGAAATTGTGCAATTCCATCTTGCAATGCCAAAGAATGTATCAGCACACATGAGGTGTCGGTTGCTTAGTGGGGTACCCAACAAAAACATTTTCCCTCGCCGAAATTCAGCTTCATTGCAACACGCTTTGTATCATAATCTTTTAATGTGACAACGCTTTCACCTCGTTCGCTAGACAAGATTGCTTACATAATTCAAAGTGAGTTCCTCATTTGATTACATCTCCATAAGTGAAGAAGGGAAGGGGGGATATGATTATCGAGGCAAACATGATAACGACTTAGTCGTATTTCATGAAGTGGGGGTCAATGATCATACGAATTCCTGTATGTCGAGCCGTTACTACTATAAATTTAAATTTTTCAATTTGATCAATTTAGCTCCAAATCTTTTAATAATTTGCTAATGCTAATGTAGTCATTTCGGCTAAAATTGGCTGTAAAAAGCTGAAGTGACTGTCAATCGTCCTACGTGTCATAGCTAATGCTAACATAAATTATATCTATTTTATAATTATTTACTTTATTCTTTTTTTCGCTATTAATCTTCCCAAGAGGGCTGGTGACCATCATCAAGGCCTCAACGACCCCCATTGGCCCTTCCAAGAAGATAAACAATGAAAAAAAAAGAATAGAAAAAAGAAAAGAAATAAAATGAATTTAGATTTTTTTAAAAAAAGTTTGCAAAAAATATTGATGTCAGCAATTTCCAATCAATTTTGCCCAGTATGACTATATTGACAAATTATCAAAAGGTTTAGAAATAAACTGACTAGAACGAAAAGTTTAGAATTGAATTGGCTGCTGTATAATATGTTTAAGACTTTTTAAGCAACTATCTCCATGGATACGAAAGGTTAATTGGACGACACGTGGCATGGAAGATCCAATCAATTTTGGATTCGTAGTGAGCATGAGCTGGCGGGAAAAAGACCCTTAGCCTTGGATTGGATCTCCTTTTCGTTCCACTTAGCAATTAGCCAATGCAAGCTAGGATGATGGGGAACACTTTCATGACCCGTGGGATGATCTTTTGCTAGATGGATCGCAAAGTGAGCTCCTTTTCTTCTTTCCCCTTATCTTTTTAGGCGACACGACACCCTAGCTTTGCTCGCATTATGGATAGTGAAAGACCATTATTAGTTCATGCATTCTTATCAATCGAATTGTAATATGTCAACGGCTTTGTCTTTGGCCATTTGTCCACATTGTATTGTGTGGCGTTTGTACATGTGATGTCACACTTTATGTGATTAAAAATCTGTAATACACCGAGCCCAAAACCCGGCAAATGATAATAACAGAAGAAGGGTTAATACCATAAAAAATCTTAAATTATGTTTACTGTGACATAAATACCACAAACTTTCTTTGTGTTACAAAAAATCCTAAACTTGCTAATTATGACAAAAATACCCCAAATTTTTATTGTGTTATAAAAAACCTCCGAACTTACATCAATGTAACAAATATACCCCGAATGAAACTGTAAAAGTCATGCATGTATAAGTTTGGATTTTTTTGTAACACAAAAAAAATGTTGGGGTATTTCTATCACGACAAGAAAGTTTAGAGTTTTTGGTAACACAAAAAAAAATTTAAGGTATTTATGTTACAGCAGACATAATTTGAGATTTTTTTTGTGTTTACCTTAAAAAAATAAACAATGCCCTTTAATTCCTCAAGTTAATATCACGAAAAATCTCAAACTATTACATATGACAAATTTACCTATTCGTTAGTTTCCGTTAAACCTTACCATCAAATTACTGAGTTGGATGACATGTGGTAGTTGATTGGTGTACCAATTTGCGATTTTACCCCTCTGTTTGTCACGGGTTTTTCAATTTGTAATTTTTCGTGATATTGATCCAATTTAACAGAGGATAAATTTGTCATAAGTGCATAAGTTTGGAGTTTTTGGTGGTCCAAAAATTAGTTCGGGGTAAATTTATCATGGATGTACTAGTTTGGGGTTTTTTGTGATATTAACCATAATTCCTCGGATAATATGACAACTCATTGTTGTACTAGAACAATCCCCGAAGCATTAATTCCGCCTCCTAAATAATATGGATCGGCTGACCAAAAATATCATAACATGCATCAGAATTCGCAAAGAAAACACGCTTTCGCTGCCCGTTCTGATAACTTGAACTCCACATTTCCAACGTACTAAAAGATGTGTGAATACTGCAAGTGGGTTAGCCCCCACATTGAATAGGCGGACCACTCACTGAGTAAGAAATTCGACAGTACCTCAACTTGACGAATCCGATACGATAGAAACTACATTATGCAACGAATCTCGGGAAGCGATGGTTCACGTCAAAACACGTATAAGGATTGATGGACTAGGGTCGTAAAATGAACGTACCGTACACATATTCTCGACAAAGCAACCGCTGCCTATCAAAACACTACGTAATTCACATACCCAAACCCACAAGGGCCGAAACTAATCACCGAAGTTAGAGGGCTCGGACAAAGTACGGCTCCCAACAGGTTTAGGACTCTGAAGGGAGCAAGACTTGACAGAGTGTCTGTTTGGTTCAGCTTTTATGCTAGCATTTGGAATGCTGAAAGCCTAAAGCTGGTCCGGACCAGCTTTGGGCTTTCAACATTCCATGAATGCTATTATTCACGTCTCTTTTTTTTTTGTTTGAAGCTGTTCATCTTCTTCACCAGGCATCCGGTGAGGGCGGCTGGTGAGAGAGAAGGGCCGGCGAGGTCGGGCAAAGGTGGGGGTTAGCGAGGTTAACCCCGTCAGCCGTTGGTGAGGCCAACCTCACCAGCAATTGGCGAGGTCAGCCTTGCCCGCCCCTGGCAAGGTCGGCCAAGGCTTAACCTCGCCGCTTCTGGGTGAGGCCGACCTCCTAGTGCTGGCAAGTTCGAGCTCTCGCTAGATCTAGCGAGGGCTCGAACTTGCTAGCACTAGCGAGGTTAGCCTCGCCTAGCAATGGCAAGGTCGAGCCTCATTAGGAGCAGGTGAGGCCGCCCTTGCCAAGGACAGGCGAGGATGCCCTCCCAATTGTCGACGGGGTCGAGCCTCGCCAGATTTGACAAGGCTTGAACTCGCTGGCAACTAGTAAGGTCGAACTTGGCTAAGGGCGGGCAAGGCCAACCTCGCCTAGCAACGATGCGGTCACTGGCGACTGACCAAAGGTTGAAGATAAAGAAGATGAAAGAAAAAATAAATAAAGGAAAGGAAAAAGAAAAATTAAATAAATAAAATTAAAAAATTAGTTCATGGTAAAATTATCACATGTATATCAATTTGGAGTTTTTAATGATCAGAAAAATAATTCAAGATAAAAATATTATAAATATATAAATTTAAGATTTTTCGTGATATTAATTTAAAAAATAAAGCACCGGAGAAAAAGAAGAAAGGAAGGGAGTCAAAAAGTTCTTTTAACGGGGCGGTCATAAAGGGCCGGCAGCAAAAGAGAGACAAAGGAGACAAAAACAAAAAAAGGCAAAGGAAATGAAAAGGGAAGGAAGGAAGGAAGAAGGGAGGGAGGGGAAAGCACCGGAGAAAGATTTAAAAGCCGTTGAAGGAGGTTCTTCTTCTTTGACCCTCTTTTTTGTTTTCTTGACGTGGGGGTGGGGACGAGGACGAGGAGGGGAGGAATCAAAAGGCAGGGGGCACACGTGGACGGAAGTGCATGTGCCTTTGTGGGGATTTACTAGCAGCCCACCTCTTTCACGATGCTGCCCCCTCCCCCGCCCCCACCTCGATCGGTCCAACTGACCCCCATACACGCCATCCCTTACGTCACCTTCAATTTCGCGGCGGTCCATCCAATCGGCTAAGACACTAGAGAGGGACACTTGACTTTCTCGCTTCGCTTTGCTTACTCTCTCTCTCTCTCTTCGGATGGAGGGTTCACGGCTGTGATAGGCCGAGAGGGGGCTAAACTTTCGGGCGCACCACCGATCTCGGGAAGTTTGCAATGCAATGATGCAAACCAATGACATTACTCCGATGCCGTGATATTATCGATCAATAATTATTTTTATTTGAACTTAATGTGTGTGTACTCAAAATTGGTTGTATTGGTTAATCGATGTGGTGATGTCAAATCGTGACCCGTTGCTCTATAAACTTTGCACGGATTTTCCCTTTTTTCAAACTGAGAGGTCCTCTCTGAGGCTCAAGTACCAAATGAGAGACACATGTTGAACCCCATTTCCAATTTCATCTACCAAAAGAAGGGTTTTGGGGTCCCATGCCCAACATCATCTAAATTAAACTCTCTCTCTCTCTCTCTCTCTCTCTCTCTCTCTCTCAACTCAAATAGCGGCCTACCCCTCAAAATTCGACATTTCACACGGCAACATCAACTGCAATAAATGGGTGATTGAACCTACAGCACATCGAAATCTTGGCATGTGTTGTTGGGTGCTGAGGCAACAGATGAGGAGAACGCGTGGCGAAGTCCACATCACTTTGCAAGAGCAGGATTGACAGGAACCGAAAGTAGTTCTCAGTTTCATTTAACTTTCTTCCCTAGTCAAGGGCATGGAGATGGTTTTTCCAATTCTTGAATCATTAGAATGATAATGAAAACGAAGAAGATGGGCCGGACATTCTTTAATCGGGTGATTGAATTCCACAACAAAAATCATTTAGAAAATTAGTAAGATTAGCTCACGAGGTCGATAGATAAGAACGATAAAGCATGTAAAGAATATCGTTTAGTTAATAGGTAAATTCACCAAGCAAAGGGATTCTTGCGACTCCAAGTAGAGGCTTCCGTGGCCTGTCCCCTCCAATTGGGGCTAGTTCTATGGATGCACATCTTATTTTACCGTGATAGAATCTGCACGCTGTGTCTCCCCCCAATTCTCCCACATTTCTATCTTTCCTAAGAAAAAAGAAATACCCTCTTATTGCTTTGGGGATCTCGAGGTTCGGACGAGACCGAGAATGAATCCTTTTAAGGTCTTGCTTGGGACCTAATCCACATACTTTAATTGGATGATTAAATTTCACAACAAAATCATTTCGAAGATTAGTAAGATTAACTCACCGGATCCATGGACAAGAACGGTAAAGCATGCAAAGCGAAAACACGTCAATTTCAAAAGGAGGTGTTGATTTGTAACTGTCCCCAAGATAGGATGCTGATTTGGTGCATATTGTAGTAGTCATTATCATCCATTTGCACAAGCCACCTAGCCAAGCGACGCGTCGTTGGACTTGAGGAAGGCGTCAAAGTGGAGGAATATGAAACGGAGAAAGGGGAAAAGGTCGACACAGCCGGCGAAGATCGCTGCACGTGTTTCAACAATCCAGGGTCTCCCCGACCATCTTCTTTGCGAACGTTTACGTAGGACCTCGAAACTGCATCGGAATCAATCCTTCTCTGGTGTTCTTTTTTTTTGCCTAACAAATTTTCTTGGTTTTCTTTGAAAATAAGCAAACATGCGTCGGTTCCTTCTTTCACAAGAAAACTAAAAGGTCAAGGTCACAAATCATCTTGTTAGCATCAAGAGAAATAAGAGTAGTGCACAGACAGAAAAGAAGAGGTAAAGCGATGTAACTGCATATCAAGAATGTCCAAACTTGTCATGGAACACGGGCAATAAACAGCAGTTCACAACTCATACGTTATCCTCCAATTTGGATTTATTCTATGCAAAGCTCTCTATGCATGCCGGCTCAAAAGGCGCGATCGATGCTCTCCCCATCTTGAGAAGAAAATCGAGAACAAATGTTTGAGACCAGTA
The DNA here is from genome assembly GCA_031216185.1 of Syzygium aqueum. NCBI lineage: Eukaryota > Viridiplantae > Streptophyta > Magnoliopsida > Myrtales > Myrtaceae > Syzygium > Syzygium aqueum. The sequence goes on from CM062231.1 coordinate 22,322,470, forward strand.
GATATACATGTCGACCGGGATGACGTAAATTAGAGTTCTCTACAATCGTCTTTCTGGTCACGATCCAACCAATTACCGGAAAAGTCAGATATACCTCCCAATTCTGATGGAAACCCGTAAAGGTAAAATCCTAATTCTAAGTACCTCAAGGAATGTCATATTGAACCAAGGAATCCCAAAGCTTTCTTGAGACTTGCACTGCGTGAAAGCTCGATCAGCAGCATTCGATGATCAACAACATGATCAATCAGGTGTTGTTAGCGGTCATCTCTCACTAGCTTTCACGACGGAAAGTACTTGCAAAGGCTCTCCAGCACGATGAGCGGAAAAATTTCAAACTAGCGCCATCCATTTGCCCAATGCCTGTTCTGAATCCCAGGTCTCATGTGTAGATTTCTATGGCCAAGTGACTGTTTCGGGAGATCATGCAAATCCATTACCTGTATAGTCCGCTGCTTCTTGGCTGTTCAGGAAAGAAAGTGGCGCAATTAATTCGAGATAAGGCCAAACAAGAGAAAATTTATTTTAAATACTGAGATCAAAATTTAACGACGCGCCTCCAACCGTTGCCGCTCGCACAATTAAAAGTTCCCCCTCTCAAATTCATAAGTTGGATGCAGGATTTAACCAAAAACCACAAAATGAAAACATAAATCAAGGACGCATACCGTTCTCAGCCTGTTGATAACTTTCCTGGAGCTTCCTCTTCGTAGCTTCAAGTTTCATTTGGACTGCATCTTCTTCTGAATACTTGGCGTCCTAAGAGACAAGGAAACAACAATGACATCAGACGATGCTTTTTATAAGCAACAGACTTCAAAACCTTGAGACGCATCCTTACATTTTTCTGATTACCGACCATTCTCCTCTGTGCAGAAGTCTTCTCCAATCTTCTCTGCTGGAGCTTGGACTCTTTGTTGAGCTTTTGCTCTGCATTGAGATTTGTATGTCTAGCCTGCCCAGCATTAGTGTTTAAGGGTCTATTTGGCTTCATAACGTCTTCGCGCTTCTTCAAATGTTGACTCCCATTATCTTTGAGACTGTCTTTCACTCTGTCTGGCTTTCTCTCTCTTCGTTGCTCGCTCACATTTTGCTTCTCTTGGGATGGCTTTCTTCCGTTTTCACGGTTCTTGGCAGATTCTCCGCCAGTACGAGGATCTGGAAAATTAAGCATTTATACAGAAATTAATCTAAGAAAATATCCAACGAAAGAACCAGGTAGCAATAGAGTGAATAAAATTCTACTCACTTCCGTCGTCATCCATGCCATCGAAGAACTGCACAAAAGAACAAGCACCGGGCATGCAAAGAAGCAGAGCTAATAAGTTTAGATGCAATGAACTTCCACAAATAAAAAAGCCTCTAGTATACAGGAAGACATTTTTACCCGAGATAGCTCCATTGTAGAAGTTTGAGGAGTGAAAAATGCTCCCTCATCCAAAGGCGGAGAAGGAAGTCCTTCTTCCTCTCCCTCTTCCTCTTCTTCATCATCGCTTGACGGGTTCACAGAATCAGGGGTACCCCCTGCTCTCACAAAATAAATGAGGACTTAGAATCCGTGCAAGGGACGTGAAAAACTAGCATATCTTTTCTTAGCAATCAGAAAGTAGGAAGCAAAGCCGTACCAGCAGGCGGCACAGCCTGCATCCACTCGTCCACCATAGTCTTCCACTCCCTGCAACAAAAAACAAATAATCGACAAATTGGTCTTGCAAATGAGAATCGATACCGCTTTGATACAATCCAATAGGAATACAGAAAAGGAATGATATCAATGCCAACAAAACTGAAGGCCGTCATTTCGGAAAACTATTGGTAGAGACATTCACCATTTACCAGCCATGAATGCTCGGTTCTTCCATTACTGAGTCACTAGAATTTGGATTACCAGCTATTGTCTTGTGACAACTATTTATCTCCTAACTTCTGTCTCAAAAGGCATGATCAACATAAATAGAACAAAGCTATTGACAAAGCTAGCCAAACTTATCTAAACAGGAGCCACTGATAAGAAGCACTAAAGGATAAAGCAATTATTAGCACAAGTACAAATTCTGAAAACACGAGTCAGTTACCAGACTCGTCAAGAGCTAAATCAAAACATAATGAATGCATCGCCAAGGAAGGGAAAACAAATTTCAATCCTATCAAAAGATTCCAACTCATGTTCTTTTTCAACAAGAATCTTACATAATAAGAGTCTGAGAAAGGCGACCGATCTGCTTTGACCTGTGCTTCCTTAGAGGATTAACAGCTTTCCCAATCCCAGTTGTCTGCATAGAACCAACAATGTTAACACCTCATAAACTTGCCCAGGAGAGCCGGAAAAGGTGTGACTAAGCATAACAAGCCTTTGAACTGCATAGAATTCAGGACAAAAGCCAATGAACCAAACCTTCAATATAGCCACAGTTAGAGCCATCAATTGGAGCTGCCTCAACGATTCGTAAAGCGCTGATTCAGACTGCAATGTCGTCAAAGCAAGTGTGTCAGATTGAGATGACAAAAAGGAATCATGCAATTCCCAGAATGCTAACAATCAGCCCATTGCAAAGATAATCTGGAGAGGTGTTTTACCTCCTCATCACTGTTGAGCAAAATCTCTTTGATTCTCAGGACCTCTGCAAGAATTTGAGACTCCTTTTCCATTTCATCGGTGAGTGCCTCAGCCTCTCCGTAGCTGTAATTGCTCTCTTGGTTCATGAACAGCTCACCGTGATCATCCCTACTGCTATTCACTTTGCTCTCTTTGCTCCCACCAGCCTCAAAGTCACACCCCTCCCCAGCAATCCCACCCTCCAACCCATCATCCTCATCCCCACACGGCACCGCCAACTCGACCCGCTCGCAGCCCGAACACCGGGTCAACCGGCACGTGAACAGCCTCTCCGCGATGCGATCCCTCCTCAATCTGAATTCCTTCGGGCAATCTGAGGCCGCCACCATGATCGCGCGGTCGATGATATCGAATATATCGCAGCTAGCGGTCCTAAAGTAATGCCTCCAAAAATCCAGAGAGTCAGACTTCATGGCCATGGCTCAAAATCAGGCGGCCAAGAATCGAACGTCGCAAGGCCAAGAACCGGAAGAACAGCTTCGGGTCAGTATTCCGGAAGCTCAAACGTCCTCAGGGATTATCAAAATCCGATGTTCATGCGGTTTCGAAACACCCCAGAAGCGACTTCGAGGGGGTAGCTTTAAATTCCTGTCTCCCCAGCTCACCAAACAATCCGGTAAACAGGGACACTAACGTAGTTTAGAAGCAGACGCGGACCCAGGAATCCCAAAAGCCGGTTCCGTCCGATGATTGGACGAATACCCAACAATCCAAATTCAGGCAATCGATCGGGAAAGGCGACCATTAAAAAAAAAAAAGCAAAAAAGAAGAAGAACCAAAACCCAACCCAATAGGCTGCAATTTGACTCTAAATCATTTCACGCCTGGGGGTCCAGAAATTTGACTTTTTTCCCGATGCGCCCAGGCGATCGCCGATGAGCGAGACCGATACGTCGGGCCGAGGGACACAGCGCTCGACGGACGATCAAGAGAGGTCCAGAGGGAATTCCAAGAATCGATATCCGACGAAACCAGGAAAGGCAAAGAAACAGAGGGGGGCAGATGCGAGTTCCTGGATTAAAACCCAGAAGCAATGCAACCTCTCTTCGCCCCCCCACCCCCCACCGGAAAAGTTCACCGGCGGATTTCTGCTCCCCCACCGGACAAGAAGCCGGGCGCCCAAAAAAAAAACACAGACACTGCAAGCGGTGAGCGAGAATGATCGGGAGGCTTGCAGCTCCTCTCTCTCTCTCTCTCTTCCCGTTCGGTCCGACCCACGAAGGGACGAGACAGGAAAGCGAAATGGGGAAAAAAAGTGGGCAGACAAATGGCGAAGGAATGGCACAAAATACCAGGTGATGCTACCTACAGGCCAAGAGGAAAATTCAGTTTTTCTTCTCCCACGCCCCCCTAAAACGAAACCACTGTTGGCTGTGAAAGGAAGGGAGAAGAAATTTCTTCGCTCTCGTGGTGTTTTCCTCTGTGTGGAAATATGAGTTTTTTTCTTTTCCTTTTCCTTCTCCTCCGTCCGTCGATTAATAGCGGGTGGGACTCGGTTTTCAACCTAGGTAACAACAAAAAAAAATTTTAAAAAAAAATTATTCCCGGGAGAAAAAATTATGGGCCCAGGAAAAAACAAGATTGACATAGAACAAGCTTTCTTAATCTTGATATAAATAGCACGATCTTGTCCACGACGACGCACCCGTCGGGCGACGGTTAGGTACGATGACCGCAGTGGCGAGCGCGCTTCTGCTTTTCCGATCATTCTGAAGGGACGCCCTTTCTTTTTTGGGATCCAGAGAAGGGTTCGATGGTACTTAATGTTGAGTCCGAAAAGATGGGCGGGACCAAAAAGAGGAAGTCCCAGTTTGATCGCCCGGACTTGGCTCGCGATGCTCGTCGGCGTGGTCGTGGAAATGTATCGTACCGCGGGATCAGCGCGAGCTATGATTGCCGTTAAATCATCTTTCTAACGGTGTGCGATGAGGGTAAATAGGGAATCCGGGGCAACTAATTAACATGCTTGCTTCGATAGATCTACAGCACGGATTCATTTCCGACATATGGATCGATTTGAAATAAATGATATGCAAAGCTAAAAACATTTCCCTTATTAAGTATAATTACCAGGAGCTCCGGATACGCTAGTTGCCAAAATACCCTTTACAATAATTAAATGTCCTCATTTGAGAAGGGTCACTTTTCATGCCATTTTGGAAATGTAATTAATGATGATCTCGTGGAATTTTGAGAAACTAGTAGTCAAATTGGGGGGGACAGAGTTAAGTGGTGGGTGTTAGGTGCACGCCAAGAGAGATTTTGGTGAAAAGAACTCATATTTTCTCCTCCCCTTCTTCTCTCCTCTACTATTTTATTTATCTTTTCAAAGAAAACGGCGAAAATAATTTCCGAACTTCGATCTGATATACAATGTGATCCCTGAACTTTTAGCCTGATATTTAATGTGATCCTTGAACCTTTAATTCATTCAATGCCATCACATGACTCTTGGTACATGTTCATTGTAATCTTTGAACTATACAAAAATATTCAATATATTCATTTCATTAATTCAAGTTCGGGGATAATATTATATATTCTCATATAGTTCGCGCACTACATCGAACATTTTCATATAATTTAAGGATTACGATGAACATATATCAAGAGTCCGAGGATCATATTGAACATTGAATATTATGCTAAAATTTAGGAGCTAAATTGAATAAATTAGAAGACTATTTGTGTTATTATTTTTTCTTTCTTTTTATTATTGCTGTCGTTGCATTTGGCAGTGGCGATAAACCCAAGAGACGGAAAGAAAAAAAAAAGGAAAAAGAAGAAAAAAAGAATTCGGAGAATTCAAGGAGTGACCAAAGGGGTCCCCCCGCCGTCTGTGACGGACCAGGGACTCCGCGTCTCGGATCGCGACGGGGTAAGGACGATAAGGTGACGGGGCGGTGAGGCAGCGGGGAGGGTGGGGACCCCCCGCGCGCGACACGTGGGGAGTGACGTGCGGCGGGTGAGGCGTCGGATGTGCTCCACATGGTGAGGAGGAGCACATCCCACGCTTATGGAGGTCGGCTGTGTGGGAGCCACACATTCCCATTCCCCTTTCACTTTGGTTGTTTCGGTTCGATTCGGATCGGATTACCGGGTCGGATTTGATTTTTTTTTTTTGGGAGGACACAAATTCGATCCCCCTTTGTGGAGAATAAATAAACGTGGATTTAGCAGGGATTTTTTTTTTCCTTTTTCTCTTTGCCGTGTTTATTTATTTAGCAAGACTTTTTTTTTATTTAGTTCTGCCGACGCGATCCGACTTCATTGTCGAAAAGCTGAAAGTCGATGAGAATTGATGCCATCGGCCTTGCATCGATTATCGATCCCAATTGCGAAAATAACTCGGGGGGTCGAGGTTGATAAGAAAAAAGTCACTAAGGCCATCGAGACAGAGTCGACGGTATGTTGTCCAGCATATGTGATGTGTCGGGGCTTCCATCCATGAAGTTCATGCAAAACACGATAATTTCATTGTCAAGTCGATGATTCGAGCAGCGCAAATTTCATGCGAAAAAAGTTCTCAATATACAAAAAAAAATTTCTTAGCTTCTATATTTTTCACCTGATTGATATCAAAATTACAAGCCATAGGTATAATGTAAAGGTAAAGGGAAATATTCAAGCGGCTGATAGGTCAAGAAACGAACACTTGCCTCTACAGCTTGATTCGATAAAAGCTAAATATTGATTTAAGCCCTATTTGTTTCGTGAAAAGTGAATATTTTGAAAAACATTATCCTAAAATTAATAGTTCATATCGCTTACAAAATGAATGAACCAAAAATACTTTCATCGTGTATGAAAATCTTTACACATAAATTGTAGTCGATAATTAAAGCATTATTCATCGGCTAACTATTTGAAGTGATACAAGCGACCGTTTTTAGGAAAATATTTTCCAAACTGTTCCTTTTTCGCGAAATAAACAGGGCCTTATAGTAGATCTTTGGTTGATACGCAGCTTTGCGAGTGTACGGACACTGGTCGCATAATTAGATTCTGTTCATAGCGCACTCGATCACGAAGCTGATTAATGTATATGATGCTAAGAAGCAGAAGCATCTCTTCCGTATTAAATTGAGATTGCGAAGATATGGCCATCCATCTTTATGATCAAGTAGTAATTATATTCGTATCGAGCATTGATTCGGTCTACGATCATCATGGAGTTAGCGTTGATTTCATGCTTCAAAAGGAAGCACAAGAACGAGAAGAAATGGGGATGAACGAATTTGTCACTTTCCATCTAACAAAAGGAACCTATAACTTACGATGGGGTAAGATTTAAAAGGTCATTAAAAGCATTTTAATATCGAATCACGCTTTCGTTTAATAATTTAAATTTATGGATTAATTGATGGTGCTCCGATAAAAAATTTCATGCGACATCTGAAAAGGAGATTCCGAGTCCAGCTCGCCTCTCTTATTATGTATTTTTACGTTTGGTCGAAGCCTAGGCTAGTAGTTTTGATACTCTCTTTCGGCCGTTGTTTTACATTATTTTATACATTCCCTTTAATCTCACGATCATAGTGAACTATTATGTCTGAAGTGATTGGATGACACCCACTTCATGACTCTTCGGATCCGTTTGTTTCACGAAAAATGGATAATTTGGAATGTTTTGAAATTAATTGTTGTCGATAATGAAAAGAAATTACTAAATGATTTTTTTAAGTTATACATACGATCATTTTTAGGAAAATATTTTCAAAACTATTCATTTCCCACGACACAAACAAAGCCTTCAGTTGGATGAGCTTTGAACTCAAAAGGGCCATGGCTCGAAAATGTCCATATACTACGGCGAAACTATTTGGCATTCACCACTAAAATCTAATTTAATAAGGTTATTGCAGTAATACGCTAACTTGCCGTCTCAATGGCGAAACTATCGTAACGTGCTAATTATCTCAATGGACAATATCGTTCGACATGGACACATGAAAATACCAATTGGCTCGTGCCACTTTAGTAGATTTTGTACGTTCCGACTCCTAAATTACAACTATGTAGCCCTAACCCTAACCCTAGCCCTTTTAGGATGTAAACGAAAAGCATACAAAACCTAATAAAAAAAAACCTTCAAATGCATCGAAATTAAGTGCACATCTATTGCATGAATAAAAGATAAAATATACCCACAGAAAAAGGGCGCAAAATGACCAACCTGGGCAATGTGTTGTTAGGAGAGAATTACTATATACATGTTTTCTGGTCCAAGGCGAGTTGGTGAGACGAGGTTCAACCACCTTGAATTCAATTTAATTTCGGGAGCGTCAGAAGTTCAGAAAGCAAAGTCGAAATTCTCCGACGGCTCCGTTGGTTTGTAAATTGTAATTGAATCGACTTAAAAGGTCGTGAATAACGAACGAGGAGCCACCGACACGGAAGGTGGCGTGTGCAAGTACGTCGTAGACATCCTGGACTATTTTTCGAGCCGTTTATGACGTCCAAAGGACAAAGGGGATCTTATGCACGAGTCAAATACTTTGCTTAAATAATGACTGGTTATGCGTTGCACGAGTTAAGCACCGGAATAGCGAGAAAACGAGTGATTTCGTTTTGCATTGTTTTGGAAATAATTACCAAAAAAAAGTCCTACGTCTATTGCATTTATACTAATTCGGTTTTAAATATTTCAATTTGATCAATTTAGCCATAAACCTTTTAACGATTTGCCAATTTAGCCATTTTGGCCAAATATCTAAATAATAGGTTTATAACCATGTTGGCAAATTTTCAAAAGGTTTAAAACTAAATTGACACAACGAAATGTTTCGGACTAAATCGATGAACTGCAAAAAGGCCTATGACCAAATTGACATAATCGAAAGGTTTAAGGCTGAATTGGTTGATGTGCAATAGATTTAAGGATTTTTGGACAATTTTTCTTGCTCTAGTACGATGCGGGTAAATAAATTCTCCTAAAATTTTAAACCGGTAACCGACGAGTCAAACGATGTATTTGTAGCAGACTGACTACAGAAATCCAATGAAAATGTAAGAGGTCACACGGAGGAGGACAAGCCAAAGGATTTTCCTGTCGTGATGAATTGACCGGAAGAATATGACAACTCGACTGGATTCTCAATTGGATCGTGAGCACCGAAGGTGACAGATAGAAGAATGTTATTCCCCAATTCGGTATTGTACATGTAACACAGCAATCATGGTAATCGAAATAGCGATGTTTGTTCATACACGCATGTCCATGCGTTGCGTGTGCGCTCGTTGACTTTCACCAGGATGATGCATCCTCCCTGTCTCTGTGAAAGTTGTGTGTTTTGGCCCCAATCCTCGTTTACGCGTGTTTTCGTTCCTTCTTTTACCTCCAATTCCATTGTCTAATTCTTGAAAAAAAAAATTGGAATTCTTGCGCTACTTGCTGTGCGGGGACGAAGGAAGATGAACTTTGGAATATGCCGAGAAAAAGGCACCACCCGCCTGCGTGGCGCTGCTGGCGCGAGCACTCTTCCTCTCGCAAAAGGTTGAGTGTTCGAATCCCGGGCGTCGCAGGGTGACTTAACCGGTGGCACGTGTGTGGTGGCTAGCACGTATCGCCTCCAGGGTTTACCTCCCGGCTGTCGGCCGTGCGGGGGTTCCCTGGGTTACCAAAAAAAAAAAAGGCATTTCGATTCATGAAAAAGAAGTGGACAACAAAATCTCAATGGGAACCCATCTTGAGATTGACCCAGCCATTTCGGGAATCGATGGTTGTGGGTTCGATTCCTATCCTAGAAGGGTCGCGATGGTGGGTTTTTTAGTTGTTGTTTCGGTTCTCTTCTCTTCCAAATAATTGGTTAATTACGGTCATACCTCTGACTCATCGAAAAGATAGAATCAAATTGAGAAAATGCTAAATCTACCTTCAGAGTCCGACATTAATTGGGAAAAATTATCCAAAAAGTCTTAAAATAATTTTATAGCAGTTAATTCAATTCTGAATCTTTAAATTGTGTCAATTTAATTATAAACCTTTTGACTCAACTTTTCAATTGTGCCAATTTAGTTCTAAATATTTTGATGATTTGCCAATTTAGTCATAAAATTCTTAATGATTTGTCAATTTAGTCATTCCGGTCAATTTTAATTTGTAATCGTTGACATGATAATCTAGTTAGTGCCAATCATCCTACATGATATGGTTAGTGCCGACGAGGACAATTTTTGCAATTCATGAATTTTTTTCTTTTTTCCTTTCCTTTTCTTTTTTTTTTTCCCTTTTTCCCTCCCACGCCTGGGATGACCAAGCTCGGCGATGGCCAACGGAGGGAAAAAGGGAAAAAGAAAATGAAATGAAATGAAAGGAAAAAAAGAAAAAAAAATTCATAAAATTGTAAAAATTATCCACGACAACGCTGTCCATACCACATAGGACAACCAATGCCGATTAGATTGCCACGTTAGCGATTTTCTTTTACCTCCAATTCCATTGTCTAATTCTTGAAAAAAAAAATTGGAATTCTTGCGCTACTTGCTGTGCGGGAACGAAGGAAGATGAACTTTGGAATATGCCAAGAAAAAGGCATTTCGATTTATGAAAAAGAAGTGGACAACAAAATCTCAATGGGAACCCATCTTGAGATTGACCCAGCCATTTCGGGAATCGATGGTCGTGGGTTCAGTTCCTATCCTAGAAAACTCATGTATAAGAGAAGGGTCGCGATGGTGGGTTTTTTAGTTGTTGTTGTTGTTCTAGTTCTCTTCTCTTCCAAATAATTGGCTAATTACGGTCATGCCTTTGACTCATAGAAAAAGATAGAATCAAATTGAGAAAATGCTAACTCTATCTTCATAATCCAGCATTAATTAGGGAAACTTGTCCAAAAAAGTCGTAAAACTATTTTATGGCGGTTAATTCAGTTCAAAATCTTTCGATTGTATCAATTTTGTCATAAATCTTTTGACTCAACTTTTCAATTGTGCCAATTTAGTTCTAAACATTTTTATGATTTGTCAATTTAGTTATTTCGGTCAATTTTGGCCTGTAATCACTGCCATGATGGTCTGGTCAACGCTAATCATCCTACATTACATTGTTAGTGCTAACGTTGGATAATTTTTGCAATTCACGAATTCTTTTCTTTTTTTTTTCTTTTTTTTCCTCTTTTCCCTCCCACGCCTTGGCTGACAAGGCTCGGCGATGGCTAGCAGAGGGAAAAAGAAAAAAGATATCATAAATTTTCAAAAATTATCCACGCTAACGCGGGCAATACCACATAGGACGACCAATGCCGATTAGATTGTTATGTTAGCGATTTTCGGCTAGAATTGATCAGAAGGACTAAATTGACAAATCATTAAAATGTTTAGGACTAAATTAGCATAAACTGAAAGGTCAATGACTCAATTAACCGTCGTACGATAGATTAGGTATTTTTTTGACGATTTCTCCACATTAACTGTCGGCGTCATTTTATCTTATATGATCAAAAGCCAATCATTTGGGTTACATAATCCACGGCCCATCAATCATCTGATGAGTTCGTTCACTGGCCACGGACGAATCAGCCATCGTGCACGCAATTCCATCCGCATTTTTCACGTTGCTGCTGTTCTGTCATTTGCCCGGGGGAGCAGGCAACACGAAAACGACGTTGTAACTTTCGTTTGTGGCGCCCGGCGTTTTGATCCGACACGTCCGTACTTCATCGGACTCGTGCTTGCGGTTAGAAGAAATCAGCACGAGCTTTTTTACGGGAGAAGTGAAAAAGAACGGTGTTTTGACTTTTCTTTTTTCTTTTTTATTTTATTTTATCATATCTTAACTTTCAACTCACTTTCAAATTTTTATCTTACCTCTCTGCAGAACGTGAGAGTTGAACCTACAATTGAAACTAAATATCCCAACCTCCAACCCCTTTTGAGAAAATGGGGATTCGAACTCCCCATCTTTCCCTTTCCATGTAAGAAGGATGAAAATTAGAACAATCCTTTTTCTTTCTCGAACGGCTTGTTTTCGCGGGGGAGGGGGGGATGGGGGGTCATCGATCTTATCTGTTTTCGGGAACGGGCCAAGTAGATTTGCCCCAACCCGAAGATAGGATGTTGCCAACCCGGAATTTGTCCGAACGTGCATCGCGATATGTTCCTACTTGTGCGGCATGTGAAATGGGTCCGAAATCGCCATCAATCGTATATTGACCTATCATATGCACCCATGCTCCTAGATTGTAAGAACAGAATGCGGCAAAAGACTGTTGAGAAGCACGTGCGAGTCGTATTAAAAAAGTCCCGCGTCGAAAAATTGATGTCATGTGAAGCAGTTAACACGTCATAGTTAGCTCGTAGCTCATTGGTTTAAACTTTTAAGCAAAAGTCGGTCCAATTGGATTTTGGTGACGAGTTCAAACTCGAGCTTTATCAGGTGAAGGTATCGGACTTCAGGGTTAAAAGCTTTATCGATTAATATATTTTCTTCTCCGGTGCACTTTCTTATTGAGGAAAATCTTAACTTTTCTTTTTCCTCGCCGGCGCCGTCTACAATCGTTGCAACTCGGTGGTGTGAAAGGAAGATGCTGTGAAGCGCAAGCAATGACCCAAAATACTTTTGCACACGATGTAAACTGCTAATCGTGGCGGGGTCACAATTAAGCTAGCTAACCCTCCTCCTCCTCCTCCTCCTCCTCCTCCTAAATTTAGCGCCACATAATCCCAATTGGATTGGCTTAATGACAAGCAACACGAGAAATTTCAACACCCTCTTTCGCGTGCAGGGACGGCGATCTCTATCCCGCCATCGCGTTCGTGTCATCGATCCGCGCAATTTCACATCCTTTTTGAGCCCGGGACGATAAGACCTTTTCGTTTTTTCCATGGGCGGAGGAGAGGGCACGTGATCACATCACGTCGATTTCAAAGTGGTCGTGCTCATGTCTCATCATATTTCGGGGTCGACAGTTGAGTGCACGACTGCCATTCTATTTGAAATCTCGGGATTTGATCAAATGACTTTTGTCGTGGTATCCGCACTCGATACACATTTAGCCTATGGCATTATAATTCGTGATTTTTGTACGTAAATAATTATGCCAACATGTATATCTTATGTCGACGGACATGTATTTCCGACAATCATAATAACAATGTCTAAACATGCACATTTAATTACTTATATGGTAAGACTTCGTTGGCTAAACTTTATATTAATTTCGGGGATCTACTTGCTAGAAGGAGTCCCTCCTAATTAAAAACTCACCGTCCATTAGAAAAGGGACAAATTGGGCCGCGGGAGTCATAGACCGCAAAGTCTTCCCAAAGTTCAATCCAAGGGAGTTAAAATTCCCGGTCAAAAAAATCTAACCAAGACTTCTCATTGAAATGTTCAAGACAAATCTGTCTTGTGTTTCCATGTTCATATCGGTAATTAGTGTTGATAAACAACCACGACATATTAGTCGGGATTCATTTACCGGATTCTAAAGATATGTCGATGTAACACGGCGTCACGCATTCATACAACTAGCGGCGTCCATGATATATCGATGGGGCCTGATCGATCGAGAGAGCGAGACATTGACAGGCGCATTTGACATTTTCTCATCCCCAAACCAAATTGTTATCTTTTTTTGCAATTTTTTTTCCGAATTCAATGAATCGAGTTCATTGATCTTCGTCAATTCCGGGTTAAAATATTCCTTAGACATTTATAAATCGGGTCACACTTAATACACCAACAAAGTCAAACTACATCTCTTCAAGGAAAAAAAAAAAAAGGTCAACCACCGCGTTGGCCTTGCTCGGTCAAACATGTGATAGTGCCGGTCAAACCTCGAAGTTCAACCTGTCTCTGTTTCGAGATATAAAACCAGCGGCGGAAATAAAATACGGAAAATGGATAATTAACACGTGCCCAGAACTCCACGCACGCATCTAAAAAAAAGAAGGTAAAATGACAAATTATCTCTTCACTTTGACATATCGTTTAATGCGGTCTATGAACTTTTAATTTATTCAATGTGATATCTGAATATTAACTCAATATGCAATATAGTCTTTGAACTTTTAATTTGTTCAATATAATCCTCAAAATTTTTATAGATGTTCAATTTAGTCCATTAACTACTTGTCCCTGAAATTTTTTTTTTTATAGTTTAGGGACTATATTATTGAGCAAAAATTAAATATTCAGAGATCACTTTGTACATTAAGCTAAAATTCAAGAACTACATTGAACAAATTAAATGTTTGTGGATAATGTTGAATATTGGACTGAAGTTCAAGAATCATTCGTGTTATTATCCTAAAAAAAAACCAAATTCACGAGAAGGGTAATCGAAAAGACGAAAAGAAGACAAAGCGTCTTAAAAAGAGGAGAAAATAAAATGTGGCGGGAGGATAAGGATAGGGACGGGGACCATCGCAAAATATACGCGTCAATACAAATAATAATACAGCCAAAACTTTATAGAATAATAATATAAGATATATTCATAAATGGTTAATTTTATTGGGGGTGGTCGACCATCCCACGCCAGAAAAAAGAAATGGGGGAGATAGTATGGCCAGCCCATACATCAACAATTTGTCAATATAATTTTTGTTTTATCACTAGCAATTTATTCATTATTCGAGTTAGCAAATTTCATATTTAAATCGGAATAAAACTCTACGAGCTTACAAAGATCGACCGCTAATTTATAGATTACAAGATCAACTTTAAAAGTAGTCTGGGTACATTGACTATTCTTTCAGCATTTGGTCAACCGTCACAGCACATCATACTTAAAATTAAAGCTTTCAATACTGATATTTGCAACAATGCACGTTTAATTTACTTTAATATAATTTAATCATGTTGGTTTGGTCATGTCGGTAGCGTGCGGGCCTAGGCAAACTATGCCGACTTGCTAAACTGCTGAGCGAGCGGGCTTCATTTGATGAGATTTAGGACATGGGCCGGGCCTTGCCAGGAATTGTTTACATCAAATCATATTTTCAGTTATAATGGCTAAAAATTCAAGGGATAATAACACGAATAATTCCCAAATTTTAACTCAATGTATAATGTGGTGCATAAATTTTCGATTTTTTCAATATGATCCTTGGAATTTTGGAATAAGTTCAATTTAGTCCTTGAACTATATTAAAATATTTGATATTGTCATTTAATTAATTCAAATTCAGGTACAATATTCAAATTTTCATATAGTTTAAGGACGAAGTTAAATATGTATCAAAAGTTTATGGATCATATTGAACAAATTAAAAATTTAAGAATCATACTGTACATTGTGCCAAAGTTAAAAAACCATACGTATCATTTTCCCAAAGTTTAGTTCTCTTGACATCCCTAAATTTTCCTTCTAAACCAAGTATCTCTTTATCGTCATGAAAATGATGCCATCCAACCCCTCCCGGGTAGACCGAGCTGCCGTGGAGTGCTCGCTTCCATTGGCATCGACGAAGCGATGGGGGGCCAAGGAGAAAATGGTCACGCGGTCGATAGGTCTGGGGCCTCGAAGGAGCTAGTTTATTTAGGGTTGTTGCTTGGACTTGATTAGTACGAGGACAACTATGATACTAGAGTAAGGTTTTCATGTTTTTCTGCTGTCGAAAAATTATATTTAGGGTTTTGACCACGTATGACTCGTGTGGCTCGTTTTTTAGGCCATCCACATGATCCACAAAATGACACGATCCTTCTAAGCCTGTTGGCTAAAATCATGTGGTTGGCTCTTGAGCGTTAGTGGGATCAAACTCATGAATGGATAATGTGCGACCTGTCGCTTTTTGCTTTGGGCGAAATGTCGTATATTATATAGCGATAAATTGGATTGCATGAGATATGGCTAGCTAGATTACAAGTTTTTCAAAGGGTTCACTTTCAAAATTATTGGGGTGACTCTAAATTTTTGTGTTTATAGAACGCACAAGAGTGGAGCTCATTGACTTAACTGCTAGATTACAAATTTTTTGAAGGGTTCACTGTCAACCTTACGAGGAAATTTCAAATAAAGGCCCAAAGTATGAATCGTTTTCTCAAAAGAAGATCCGAAATAGGCATTATCAATTATGGACCCAGAATGACCGAGTTTATTTTAGACGGGAGCCCAAACTTGTCAACATGCTTGTTTGGATAGTTAGAGAAGGGCGATTTTGTTTGGAATCTTCTCAAATTATCCAAATTGAAATCAGGGTTCGTGCTGATCAATTGAAGAATGGCCACAATCCTAAAAACTGAGAAACCCCGAACTGAATTCATTGAAGCTGTGCTGTGTGCATGCTGTGTTGGGGGATATTATCTCGTCGGGTTCCTCATTTTGTGCGAGAAAATTATATATGCATGACAGAAAGAAAGCTGTGTCCCCACTAGCAAGAATACACTTGATTCTTCGATAGCGGCTACACTAGTCAATGGACCTATCATAGTCTCTCCATCCGAGACACGACAGAAGATCAAACGTGCTGGTGGGTTTGAAATTTTTACTTCGCTTTGATTGATGAGGTGGGAAAATTACCCTGACAATGTCTTTTCCCTGTAGAAGAAGATGATGTTTCTGCCTTCATACCATAACTCTACGTCTTTCCTTTTCTCCAAATGTCTCGTCATCTCGCGAGTTCCAACACCCAGCTCAGATCAGCCGGTAGCATCGCCATCCAGCTTTGCAAGTAAAAGACAGAATGCGAGGGTCAAGCTCCATTCCATCTTTTCCGTCTCTTTCACCAATTGAATAGTATAAAAAAAATCCTAAACCAATTATATTTATATTAATATAATCCTAAATCATTTAATTATATCAATTAAATCTAAAATATTTTTTTATAATTTGTCAATGTAGTTCAATTGGCCAATTTTGATAAAAAAACTGCTAATATAGACGTTGACCATCCTACATGATACAATCGACATCGACGCGAACAAATTTTTAATATTTATTATGATATTTTAAATTTTTTATTCTTTTGTTTTCTTTTCTTTCTTTGTTACAATTCTACTCCCCTTGCCAACCATAGGCGAGGGCCTCCGCACCATAGATGAGAAAAAAAGAAAGGAAAGAATAGAAGAAAAAGAAAAAAAAAGTAATAAAAAATTCAGAAAATTTAAAAAATTATCTACGTTGGAGTCGATTATGCCGCATGGTTAGAGATTTGCGGTCAAAATTAGCTGGATGGACTAAGTTAGCAAATCATCTAATGGTTTAGAATTTAATTGGCATAATTGAAAAATTTATAATTAAATATGCACAAATACAATAGGTTTATAACTTTTTTAGTACTTTTCCCATTCACCCAAAAGTACATTTTCATGGAATCCGCAGGCACTGAGGAATGTTTTGTAGATCATTTCATTTTGTTTTAAGGGCATGTTCTCCATGATATCTTCGGCTTCTTCTAGACGTCCTTCTCAGTCGAGAAGATTTAGCAGGCAATTACAGCGATTCAATTCTAGTGTAATTTCATATGCTTCTTTTATAGTGTGATTCGTCGTAGTGCGCCTTCTTTTAGGATTAAGCATGGTCAGGATTGGGTTGGTCATGCACCTCACCCTGGAACGAATCCGCACAATATTGATTCTCAATTTTTGGGACCTGGAATTGACCCTATTGAGCCTGAGACGAAGGACTAGACCGACTCTGTGGGCCTAATCCAGTTCTAGGATCAACACGGACAAACCAATTTTTTATTTGTTTCATTTTTTGTATTTCTTAAAAGGACAAATGTACTCTTTGAACTTACTTGTTGATTGACAATGCGAGATTGAGTAACCAAACTATGAACACCAGTACAAATCAAATAGAAATCTAAGATAAAGCAACCACAGAAATCCCACTTGCCAACGTTGATCAATCTAAATTGCTAAGATCTTGGAGTTTTCATTGCTGATGATCAACACCAACGAAGAATAAATTAACAGGGAGAGAGTCGTTGCTAGAGCAAGAGAGAGAAAAAGAGATTGAGCCGGAGGTTGAGAAGAATCTAAGATTTAGGGAGAGAGTGAGAGTGAGACTTGGAGAGAGGGAGAGGAAAAGGCGAAAGAAGAGGAGGGATTGGGCACTTTAGGTTATATCCCTATGGTTTGGAAATTTTTGTTTACAGGATTGATCCAGGTTGGACAAATCCTAAAACCTCAGGATCAAGGACTAACCCGCACAACATATGTTCTGACGACCCAAGGACTAAAGATCGACCCAGTCCTCTTAGGAACCGGATTATGATCGGCCGGGTTGGGCCGGTCCAAGTTCGGTCTAGGGTCGATCTTGAACCGATGGTCACCCCTTCTTTATAGTGGCATGCGTTTCAATGAATCCAATTCGGGGCTTTTGGGTTTTAGGGTTTCGACCATTCTTCATCGGACAACACGAACCCTAGTTTCAATTTTGGTAAAATGAACAAAGTTGCCCTTGCTCTAGCCGCCGGAAGAACAAGCCGGCTAGTGAAAATTTGGTCAGTTGGCGAGTCCAAATCTTTATTTGAGATTAACTTGATCATTTGAGGCATTTATATGAGACAATGTTTACTCTAAATTATCTTTTGAGAAAATGCCTTTATTTCAATCTCCTATTTGAAAATGTTCACAAAATTATTTCAGTGGAGTGAAATTTTCTATTTGTATACCGCATTAGTGAGGTCATTTGACTTGGCTCTGATGGTATAGAAGAAACAAATAGGGTTTAAACTAATTAAAAAGTATCTTAAATGAGAATGATGAATGTAAGCCTACCATTAGATGAGGTGGACCCAAGTACGATCCACTTAATCAAAGGATGCGGCAAAAACTATCTATGCATGCTAGAAAAATTCGATGTTTTTGGTAACATTTGTGTCCCAGAAACAATTTCTTTTCATAAATATTTTATTCTATTTTTATTTTCTAGATGAGTTTTTTAGCAGAAGAATATAGTTGGTAACCACATAAAATTTTTATTCTCAAAATAGAAAAAGAAAATAAAAAGCTTTTGGTACGACCCTAAAAAATTTTATGGCGTAGATTTTTTTTATTATTTAAATAATTTTTTCAGATTTTTTAAATTTTTTTCCTTTTCTTCCTCCTTTCTTCTTCCTCATCTAGCTAGTTACTAGGCCTCTGCGATGGTCAATCAGCTGGCCAAAGACAAGGGCTGGACCTCATCCCCGAGGAGGCTTGCTTGAGGCTAGCAACCAGCCAAAGACGAAGGTCGAACCTCGCCGGTCTCAGGCAAGCCTCGTCGGGGGTGAGGTCCGGCCCTCATCTCTTGTCGGTCGCCGACCATTGCCAAGGCCTAGTGATCGGCTAGAGTTGGAAAAAGAAGAAATGAAAAAAGTAAATGACATTGTTTCAAGAATTGTTCCCGGGAACAAAGAAGTAGATTTTTTTTACTTCTTGTTTTTGTTGTAAATCTATTTCCTAACCACTTTTCTATTTCGGGGAATACAAAAAATTAACTGACGTACACAAACTGATTTTTTGTCTGTTCCGGGGAAAAAAGAACAAAAAAATAGAAATAGAAACGTTGCAAAACGCGCCCAAAGCCAAACTCATCCAGAAAATGGAACAATTCATGTGAAGCATCAAGAAAAGCTAGACTGATTAAGGTTGATTTATAAAACTGATAGCCCAAGTGGTTAGAAAATTAGTAGGATTTTGTATTGAATGCCTACTTTGTTAGGATTAGGCTCACAAACGCAAGGAAATAAAGAGTAAACGCAAGAAAGAGAAATTGAGACACAATATTTATCATGGTTCACCGTTAACGTAGGGCTACATCCTGAGAGATTCCACTCTAATTAGCACATTTTACCTCTCTGTTACAACTTTCAATTATAAGAGAAAAAGATTATATATAGACGACATAAGAAAGCTCTAGGGGCCAAGAAAAAAAAATGGAGATAGAAGGTTTATCCTAGTTTACTTACGGATGCCTTCCTGTCAATAGAGAATATGAAAATATGAACCGCACTCCAACGCACTTGCAGCAGTCTAGTACACGTAACACCATTTTACGAATCTAGTATTGCAGTTAAGCATCAAATCCGGGAACGATGCGTAACAGGAGCAGCGCTTGGGTTCGGAGCGGCGTCAGCAAGGAGCTCCTCGTCCCGCTCGAAAACGGCCATCTCTCGCTCATCCAACGTGATCCACGCCTCGATCCCGTCCCGTCTTTGTATCCACCAGGCACACCAAGTTCTTGATGTTGCTCGGGCATGTCACCGAGGCCGGCTTCTCCCACCCGTAATCGATGTGGTCGAACGGAAACCTGCAGAGGCTCGTGCACTTTTGTATTTTCGCATCCTTCCATTCCTTCATCATGTTGCCCCACTCTGCAAAGGTCTCGCACACTGTCAAAACCCCGTCTTCGCCTCCAAACCTGCTGGCTTTCCGGTCGCTGAAACTGATCATCTCCTTCCTCATTTGGGAGGCCAGATCATGAACTGTTGTTGTGTCGCTCGCCTTGAAGACGATGGTGAGTAACCAGAGGAGGTTTCCAAAATTGTTTTGTTGAGAAGCCGGTGTCGTCTTCCTGCGCAGGTTCACCAATTGCTGCAGCAGAATCGGTTGAGAGGACCTGTTTACGGATCTCGATGCCGCCATGGCGCATCTCAAGATGAGGGCTAGCACAAGCTCGACTCTTGTGAACCGAGTTGGCTCGGTGGAAGCAGAACGAGCGGTTTTGGCCTTGAGGGAGGCGATCTTGGCATCGCGAAAGACAAACCCCCGGGTTGCGCAGTTGTCGATGGCAATGTAGTCCGACAGCATGAAGGGCAGCTACCTAGCTCGCATGAGAGAATCCCCTATGAACCTCGGAGCAGCTATTCCGTCGAGTCTCCTAGCGGTCCTTGCCGACCAGCTCTGGAGGAAGCATGCCAGCACGACGCGTCAACGAGCTTGTGCGACGAGCATGGAGCAACCGCAAACCCGCCACAGCTGAAGGTGGTGATCTGGACTATCAAGATGCATCCCGACGAGGCCAAGCCGGACGTTTCAGTGTTAAAGTAAGGGAGGAACTGGTTGAGCAGCGATCCCTCGGGCCAAGCGAGGAAGTCCTCTAGTCGGAAGCCAGCTTGTGCCTCAACCCAATACACACCTTTGTCGTTGCAAGCGATGCTCGTGCTGCTCTGGAGCCGACCGGCTAAGGGGTAGAAGTTGACAAGGGTTTCAGAGAGAGAGGCTCACTGCTGCTGGACAGTGACTTGCTGCCGCTGCCACCGCCGCCACCACTGCCCTCGGCGCAGGGGTTGGCGTAGAAGAGGAGGATAGGGGTTAAGAATGGAGGGAAGAGCTGGTCGAGGAGGGAGAGGTTGAGGGTTTGGAGGTGGTGAGGGGTCGGAGAAGACGGTGTGATGGTGGTCGATGAGATGATGTGCACTCTCTGTTCTTGCATGATCTTCTTCTTTGAGTCTTCACTCTCACGCACTCAGCTGTTTTCTTGAGTTGTAATGACGCAGAAGTTGGGCGGGTGATGAAGCTGAAGACACGCGGATACATTTTTTTGTATTCTCATCAAGCTAATAATGGCACGCACTTATCTAAAGAAGAAAATCTTGAACCGAATTTTATAATCATGATTAAGACATGTTCATTGTTTTCTATCTGGATTAATTTTGGTTACCCAATTCTAGAAAATGTTGGATACAAAGGCAGTGCAAGTGCAACTCTTTTCTCTGCATTCTGCAACTCTTGTTATCGTGATTAATAATCAGTTATTTGTTAAAGATAAAACTACATATGTCAAAATGATTGCTCGTATCATTTGAAATAATTAATTAATAAAAAATATCTTTATCATCGATAATAATTTATATTTATATAATTTTACAAGCAATGAACATATTTTTTTATTTATTTTTATAAGTGATAAAAGTAATTATTTTTAAGAGAATATTTTTTAAATAATTCAACTTTCACGAAATAAATGGTGATACAGTCGGTTTGTTTTCTATGATTAGTTAGCCAAGTCAAAGTCGTCGTATTACTTCACTACTATGACTATCTAGATCACATAAAGTAATTTCCTGACCGTCCTCGTCATATTTGAATACTTAAAAGGTGAGGTGCAAATTACGACAGGAGGCAACTCCAGTCATGATCGCAACCAGGTACGATTTTTTCAATTAAGAAAATGAGATAAACAGTTATTAAACTTTGATTAAATATATAATATGATCCATGAATTTTTAATTTATTTAATATAATCCTTAAACTTTAACTCAATGTGCAATGTGGTCTTTAAACTTTTAATTTGTTCAATATCATTCCTGAACTTTTAGTATATATTCAATTTTTTTTTTTTGGTAACCCAGGGAACCCCCGCACGGCCGACAACCGGGAGGTAAACCCTGGGGGCGACACGTGCTAGCCACCACACACGTGCCACCGATTAAGTCACCCTGCGGCGCCCGGGATTCGAACACTCAACCTTTTGCGAGAGGAAGAGTGCCCGCGCCAGCAGCGCCACCCAGGCGGGTGGTTGTATATATTCAATTTAGTCCCTAAATTTTATGAAAATATTCAATGTAGTTATTTTATTAATTCAAGCTCATGGACTATATTGAACACATATGAAAAGTCAACGGATCGCATTGAATAAATTAAAATTTTATGGACCACATTGAATATTAGATTAAAGTTTGGGAACTATATTGAACAACTTAAAAGTTTAGAAACAAATTACATATTATATTAAAATTCAGGGACTGTTTGTGTCATTATTCCCTTTCTATTCTGTCATAGTTTTGCTTGGCACCGAAAGCAGCAGCGACAGTGGCGGAGTGCCGGCGATGGGGGCTTTGAACAAATGGATTCACGAAGAGAAATTATCCGGATATTTTTGGGTTTTGTCTGTCCATAACATTCAAAGTAGTCAAGTTAGAAAATCCTTACGTTGTATCATAGCGTAAGAGTTCTACTCCTGACACTCTTGGTGATCAACTCGCTGTGCCTCTTCATCAGCTCGGTCTCGTCCAGCCTCCTCCCTGAAACAAAGAGGGAGCATTCTTATCAGTAAAAAATGCAACTGGCTCAAGGGTACTGGGAAAATTACCAAAAAAAAAGTCTCAAATCCATTGCAATTATGCCAATTCAATCATAAACCTTTTGTATTTGTACCGATTCAGTCCATGCGGCCAAATTTGGCTAGCATATGTTGATATGACAAAAAAAATTTTGATATATTTTTTGAATTTTTATTACTTTTTTATTTTTCCTTTTCTTTTTTTTTTGCCCACAGTGACCGGCAAGGGCTGCGAAGCCCTCTCCTAGATATGGACGATAATGACATTTTCCGACTTTAAAACAATTTAGAACTACATTTCCAAAATGGAATTAATTTATAAATAGTTTTTATCAGTTTGCAATGTGAATGACCATAGGTTTAAATTTTTTTTAATGGAGATATCTCTAACATTAAATCAATTTTTTGAGGTCAATTATATATGAACCGACTTAAATTACATCACTATTTAGTGATAATGGAGAAAGTGAAAGCGAAAATTGGGAATATCGTTGTTCTGGAATAGACAGATGGAATTCTTGACCAAGCCAAATTAATCATGACTTGTCTACTTTCAGTCACATTCGTGTTGTTTGGACGTGTATGGCGAGGGGAATCACGGATTATCCTCGTTTATCCAAGGACTAGATCTATTATTTAGAGGGAGGTGATATGGACGGATCGCATACGTTGAAACGGGCGACATCCTTTGTATTCTTGTAAGAGTCGGCACCCAGCATCTTCTCATCCATTCAGAGTTCAAACCAGGACAGTCTCTCGTTGAATTTTGCTACAACGCGCGTTTGAACTCCGAAAAAAGAAAAAAAAACGTAAAAAGTCTCGAGCACATAGATCATTTCCTACCTATTTCACCAAAAAAAAAAAAAAACAGTCAAACTGGAGAATTGCGCAAAGTAGCCAGACTTCACGTTTTCCACACAAATATTCTCCACTTCTTTGCTCTGCGGGCGTTTTTCTTTACTCTTTCTCTCTCTCTCTCTCTCCCTCTCGAGCTCACGATGCACCCGCAGCTAGTGCCCTGGCTTGTCGCAGCAACACTCGGTGTAACACTGACCCGATATTGCTCAAGCTCGACACTGAACACCATCTCAGATGCCGACAAAATCGTCAGCTTGCCGGGACAGCCCAGGGTCAGCTTCAGTCAGTATGCAGGGTACATCACCGTGGATGAGAAGCAACAGAGAGCTCTCTTCTATTACTTCGCCGAAGCCGAAGCCGACCCGGCTTCAAAGCCTCTCGTGCTTTGGCTCAATGGAGGTAATACCATCTGGACTGAGTTCGAGTAAATGATGGTGAGAAATGAAACGAGCATGTTGAAAAACACTGGAGTTTGCTTGTGTGTTGGGGTTGCACTCTGCAGGGCCTGGTTGTTCATCCGTCGGAATTGGTGCTTTCTGGGAGCATGGACCATTCAAGCCCAGTGGAGATGTGCTCCTGAAAAATGACTATAGCTGGAACAAAGGTCAGCGTAAACTCCCTCAAAAAGGCGGGGAAAAAATTTAAGCGTATACTTTTAGCAGCTTATACGCATTTGAACATGTTGTCTCTCCTCGTGAAAGCTTAGATCGATAGGAAACTGAACCAGACCTTGTCTCAGATATATTATATTCGAGGGTGAATGTGAGATTGATCGCATTTGCTGTGATGTAGTTCCGACTTTGGAGATTCTGTAATTGGCTAATTCTTGCATTTTTTTCAATTCGTTTACAGAAGCAAACATGTTGTACCTGGAATCTCCTGCAGGAGTCGGTTTCTCCTACTCTGTCAATACTTCCTATTATAACTCCGTCGATGACAAGATGACAGGTTTCTTTCCTTGCAAATTGCAATATATTTTTAACAAATTGAAGTGCAGCCATGATCTACAGATCTAATCTGAAGCTCAAATTAAGTACTAATACCAGCTAAACAATGCTTTAACATTTCAGCAAGAGACAATCTCGCATTCCTCCGCAACTGGTTCGAAAAATTCCCAGAATACAAGGAGAGAGATTTATTCATCACAGGAGAGAGCTATGCAGGTGAACTAGTGATTAAGATTTTGTGAACACCGTTTTGCATGGTTGAATGAATTGGAAGCTCCATGAATGCAGAATTTTAACATCTATCTAATTTCACTCTTACCAGGTCACTATGTTCCACAACTTGCAATGCTCATCGTGCAGTCCAAGTTGTTCAAATTGAAGGGAATTGCTGTGAGTTAGACTGAAAAATCTGCAAACTTGAATTAGCATCTCACATTCATAGATTGATACCTACTGAGATGAACAAATCTCATGCTCACTGTAGATAGGAAATCCGCTTCTTGAGTTCAACACTGATTTCAACTCACGGCCGGAGTTTTTATGGTCTCATGGATTGATATCAGATGCAACCTACGAAAGTTTCAACACAATATGCAATTTCTCCCAAATTCGCAGACAAGCACAGAGCGGCCCCCTCACACCTGTCTGCTCTCATGTGGCCATCGAAGCATCAAGAGAAATAAGCAAATTCATAGACACATACGGTGTCACTCTTGATGTTTGTTTGTCGACAGTTTCTTCACAGTCTGCAGCTTTGAATAAGCTGGTGAGCCTCTTCATCCATTCTGATGAATTTTTTATTTTCCCCCTTCACAACCTTTTGAATTTTTGTGATTATGCTGCTTCCAGCAAGAAACAGAGAAGATAGATGTATGTATAGAAGACGAAACCCTCAAGTACTTGAACAGGAAAGAAGTGCAGGAGGCTCTACATGCTCGGCTGGTTGGAATCTCTACATGGACAGAGTGCAGCGAGTAAGGATGGACTTCACTCCTTGGACCTTCATTTTCTAGAGGCACAAGTTAATGGCTAAATGGCATCGTGACTAATCTTGATGAGTCTTGTCAAAGTATATCCACATTTCCCAATTTCCAGACAAGATTCTCCGTAACTTCGTTACTTTAATAGGACTATATGATTGGTTCTTCCTAACATTAATCCTTCGTTCTTTGACTTGGGTTCTTCACCTTATGACATGCTCCTTGGTCTGAATTCCCTCATAATTCTTGTGTGCTACAGGGTTCTCAGATATGAATATCAAAATCTGGAGATACCCACCATTACGATTTTGGGGGAGCTAGTGAAGTCAGGAATCCACGTTTTAGTTTACAGGTAAACACAAATGACATTCTTCGGAATTGGTATATCACTTCAGGGGCTATTTAAGGAACGGCGATGACGTCTTGATTTTTCATCGAAATATGTCGACAGTGGGGATCAAGATTCTGTTGTTCCATTAATTGGAACAAGGACTCTAGTGAACAAATTAGCAAAGCAACTGGGACTGAGCACAACCGTGCCTTATAGAGTCTGGTTTGAGGAAAGACAGGTCGGCTCAGTAAATAACCTTCATAAACATCAGTCCTCCCATTGATTTTAATAGTTAATTGACGAAACTGAGGCCCTTTCCTTCATTTTTCATAGGTTGCTGGGTGGACACAAGTGTATGGAGGTATATTATCATTTGCGACAATCAGAGGGGCGTCTCATGAAGCGCCATTTTCGCAGCCAGAGAGATCGCTGGTGTTGTTTAGCTCATTTCTGGGAGGGAGGCCATTGCCAGAGGGGCCCTTGTCCTGAGTCTGCTGTGATAAAACGTAATTATTACTAAGTCGTCCTACTAAAATGAACTGCATCAGATTTGATTAGCAGAAAACATCAAACTCATCATGTTTTTGATTCGCTTTTCTTGGCTTCTTCCGGAATCAAATGTTTGCCTCCCTAATGCTGCTTTCTGTAGCATATATATTAGTAACAATGCGTGTATTCCCAGAATATTTTAGTTTCATTCACAATAGAAATCAAGACACAGGGACAACAACCCTTTTTGTAGTTTTTCAGTTTTCAAGAGGCAAAAATGTTTGACTTGTTAATGTTTCCAGGCACCGAACCTTTTAATGAGATCATAGATAGATGGATAGATGTAGGTTATTGGAGTAAGTGGGTATTTTCGACTTGGTTATTGATTTGATGATCATAAATTTTGACCAATTCCAGTTAATGGCAGATAGGAATATCACTATTTTCTTTCGGACTAGTTGCTGCTACCTGCAATCCACTCTGAGATGACTGATGAGAAGGAAAGCTCATAACTAAGCATATATGGCAACTGGAACGAAGGTCAACCGCTTGTTTTTTTTTTTTTTTTTGACCCCGGAGAAACTGTTATGAAACAGGGAGTTTGATGTACATTGGCCAAGAAACGATGGTATGCTATGTCAATGTGTCCTTAAATTTGATGAGAACACCCATAGGCTTTGTGTGGGTTAGGATCACAGTGGACTGTGGTATATGGTAACAGAGCCATGTGAATTCTTTTTGCAAGTGAATTTATTGAGCTTCTTTTTCACCACTCCAATGGCAAGACACATCCGGACAAATCACTCAAGCAAAAGCTCATATGCATAAAAAAAAAATTATATGGGACAGTCCATTAAATAAGCATCAGATCCGAGAAGGAATCGTTGCACGCATTACGTGATGAGCAGCGCTCGGATTCAATGCAGCAGAGGCAAGGAGCTCCTCGTCACGTTCGAAGACCGCCATCTCTCGCTCGCCCAGCGTGACCCATGCTTCAATCCCGTCGCGCATCTTCGTGTTCATCAAATATATGTAGTTCTTCATGCTTCTGTGACACGTCGCCCAGACCGGCTTCCCCGACCCGAAGTCGACCTCGTAGAACGGGAACCCGCACAAGCTAGTGCACCGATACAAGTTCGCCTCCTCCTTCCATTCGCCCATCACGTTCCCTAACTCTGCAATTTCACAGAGAACATGTGAAAACTCATCAATCTATAGATATATGCGCGATACGGGTGGATGGAATCATCACACTATCGGAACTTAATCTGGTTAGAGATTAAGTTGATTAGAGTACTTACTGGCAATTGACTCGCACACCTTTGAAAAGCCCTCGTTTCCTCTGAGACCGCAGGCCTCACGGTCGCGAAAGCTGATCATCTCCTTCCGCATGTTCGAGACCAGCTCTTGCAATTTCGTTTCGCTGCCTTTGAATGAAATGTTGATGATCCAGGCGAGATTCCCGACATCGATTTCCTGCAAGGCTGGCGACATTCTATTGCGAAGGTTCGCCATGTACTGCAACAGAGTCGGACGGGTAGACCCGGTTACGGACCTTGAAGCCTTGAAGGCGCATCTAAGGATGAGAGCCAACACGACCTCGACTCTTGTGAATCGAGTTGGCTCGATGGAACGAGCTGCTTCGGCCTTGAGGCCGGATATCTTGGAATCATGAAACACAAACCTCCTTGTCGCGCAGTGGTCCGTGGGGGCGTAATCCGACAACGTGAGTGGCAACTCCCTGGCCTGCGTGAGAGAATCTCCAATAAATCTCGGAGGGGTTAAGCCCTCAAGCCTCTGAGCTGATCTGGCCGACCAGCTCCGGAGGAAGCACGCTATCGAGGACCCGTCCATGAGCTTGTGCGAAGTGTAGGGAGCGACGGCGATGCCACCGCAGCTGAAGGTCGTGTTCTGGACGATGAGCAAGCACCCTGATGCGACCAGATGCAACGTTTCAGCGTGAAAGCTAGGGAGGAACTGGTTGAGCAAGGCTGCGTCGGTTTGGGCGAGAATGTCATTTAGGCGGACGTCAGCTCGGGCCTCGATCCAGTATGCACCTTCATCGTCGCAGCTGACGCACGCGCTGCTCCTGACCCGACCGGCTAACGGGTAGAAATCGACGAGGGTTTCGGAGAGAGAGGCTTGCATGCGGCGGGAGAGCGGTTCCCCGCTGCCGTTTCCGGGGCCGGGTTTGGCGTAGAAGAGGAGGAGAGGGGCAAAGGACGGAGGGAAGAGCTGGTCGAGGAGGGAGAGGTTAAGGGTCCGGAGGTGGCGAGGGGTTGGGGAAGAAGGTTTGATGGTGGTTGACGAGATGATGTGAACTCTCTGCTCCGGCGTGATGTTCATGTTCATCTGTAACTCTCGCTGCGTGCTCTTTGAATGCTTTTTGTCTGTGCTAAATACTTCTCCCAATTCACTCGGTTTGCATATGCATAAATTTTAAGAGCAATACTCTTATAATATAAGTTAAGAAAGTGGGTATTTTAAATAATGCGTCATATTTTTAAGGGTGGACTTACGGGGTCTTGACACGTGGCGCTACGTCTAAGCGACAATTGGCCCACTTTGCATTGCTTTCCTTGGGCATTCAATAAAAGTCAGGACGTATTCTAAGTACTTATTGCGTCTGGTCGTTTGGATTTCTAAATAGGATAGGACTGGATAGGATAGGATAAGAAATCTTGAGATTTCTTCATATCCTGTCCACTATTTGGTGGACTACGAATTTAAAGTTGTATAGAATAATTTTTATTTTTATTTTTTGCTATTCACAGGTTTGGAGGAGTCGGTGAAGGAAAAAAAGCCGAGAAATTTTTTTGGTGAAAGCGCGCAAGGTGTGGGAATAAAGATGACAGGGAGTGGAGCGTAGGGTTTCTGGAAAAATAGGCATTAGAAATCCTATCCGGATCTATCTCTCTCCCCCTCGGATTTTTTTATCCGGGATATATCCGGTCTGTATCCGACCTTATCCTATTCTGGACCATCACCAAACACAGAATAGGATAAAACATATCCTATCCTAACTTTTATCCGATCGATCAAATGCAGGCTTATATCTTTATTTATTCCCCTCTTTTGTATTGAGCTGTCTCTCGTTGTTCCTCTAATTAATTTTTATTTCTCTATATTTCTTAATGCCATTGGATACACATTCTTATAGATAGATAAAATTCGTTCCTTATAGTATTATCATTTCTTAATTTGAGTTCTAGATAGTTGTTGGATAATTTCATGAAATCTCATCCTTCCGATTTTCTACCAAAACTTATGAAAGTATTTCGCGAAATTTCATCTTTTTTCGACTTTATAACAATTCAGAATTACATTTTCAAAACAGATCCAATCTTTACAAATATTGTTTTTTCATGGATTTCATGATTTTCCAATATTCTTATCCACACGCGATGCGCATGAGCTTAGGTTTGATCCAATATCTTGGTCTCTGCGGAAAAGAAAAAGAATTTCATGTTCTTCCTTCCGGGAATGGAGAATTAGGAAAATCCTATTGATTGCAACTTTCTCCAAACCTTCGAAAAAAGCATGAAAAAAAAGGGCTCGATTAGTACGACCCCTCCGTCATCCCATAATGAAAGGGGCATTCTTGTAGTTCTTGATCTGTGACTTTATTAAGTGCTTCATTTTATTTTTCCATTGAGGCCAAATCTAAACTTGTGATAGCTGTCGGGGATCTATGGATTCTTGAGAAGAGAGAAGACGTATGGTCCCCTTGTAGGTATGTCAACGGTTTGGTTTGATTCGGTTCGGATTTTCATGATAGCCGAACCGTAACCTAAATCATGAATAAACATGGTTCAAGTTTCGGGTTTCCTTTTTATTTGTGGCTTCTTTTTTGTCTTCCC
Source organism: Syzygium aqueum (assembly GCA_031216185.1). Classification (NCBI taxonomy): domain Eukaryota; kingdom Viridiplantae; phylum Streptophyta; class Magnoliopsida; order Myrtales; family Myrtaceae; genus Syzygium; species Syzygium aqueum. Next base: position 22,352,492 of record CM062231.1, read on the forward strand.
TCTGGCATCACCACCACCATCATCATTGCTCTGTTATATCTGTTTAGATTGCTCGCGTATGGGTGATTTCTTCGACCTGTTTGCTAGAGTTTTAAGCTGCACTGCCAATTGGCTCTATGCAGAAAATGCTTGGCTTGTTGGTTCCTTGACTCGGTGTAGTTGATCTCTCTTTCTGGAGCTGTTGTTGCGAAGGAGGAAGAATTAAAAAGAGAATCCAAAACCTAGCCCGAACCAAATCGAACCATCGAACTACCCAACCTCCTTTACTTATTACTCGAACCGAATGAGATCCGAATTAAAAAGACCCCGAAGTTTTTGGTTCGGTTTCAGTTTGGGTATTTTTTACTCCCCTCTCAGGAGTCGCCCGCATCCCACGAGTGAAATGACTTCTGGAATAGCCAATTGAGTTTCTTAACCAAGCCAAATTGATTAGTAACTTGTCTATATCAATTCACGTTGTGTTGTAGGGACATGTTAACTAACTGATTGTGCTTTTTATAGTTTTAATCTAATCTCTTATTTTTATCTTCTATTATTATGAAGTTCCTACATACGTTGGATGTTACGAAAGGAGCTACTTATTTAGTATCTTTGTCGTTATTTCATTGAGAATGCTTATGTGACTGCCACTAGTTTACTGTGAAAATAATAGTCTGTTTTGGATAATAAATAAATAAATAACAAATAATTAAACGAACACCATCAAATTTATGTTTCCGCTGTCGGAGAAACGACGTCGCCCCACTTCCCATGGCAAAAGCATTCCCTTCTTCTTGGCACCGCCGAGTCCGGCTACGAGTACCTCATTATTATCAAGAAACATTACCTATATAGTACTATGTAGCAAAAAATGACCACATGCATCGTGGATTATCATCACTTTTCGAGACAAAGGGGTTGTGGACAAATTGCATGCATAGCATGATTTTTCCAACCTTGAAAAGCGGCGATAATTATCCAAAAAGTTCTAAACCTATTGTACGGCGGTAAATTCAAACTTAAAATTTTTATTTATGTCATTTTAATTCTAAACCTTTTGATAACTTATCAAATTAGTCCTAAACTTTTTAATTGTTACAATTTAGTGCTAAATCTTTTGATGATTTGCTAATTTAGTTCTAAACTTTTTGACAACTTGCCAATTTAGTCCTTATGACCAACTTTGGCCGGAAATCGCTGACGTGGACGTTGACCAACTTACATAGTGTAGCCGGCATTGACGAGGATACTTTTTGCATTTTGTTAAAAAAAATTCCCCCCCTCTCCCCTTTTTTTTTTTTGGTCATTTTTTCCCTTTTCTTTCCCTTTGGCCTTATAGTTGGTACTCTACCATGGCTCGGCGACCAGCCACAGGAGAGGGCTGGCGAGGGCCACCCTTACCCTATGAGGGTTGAGCCCCCACCTATGGCTGGTCGCCAGCCATGGCTGAGTATCGGCCACATGCCAAAGTGAAAGAAAAGGAAAAAAAAATGAAAATTTTGTTCACGTTAGTGCCGATCGCATCATGTAAAATAGTCGGTGTCTACATCAGTGATCAAAAGATTTATGACTAAATTGACAGATCATTAAAATGTTTGGGACTAAATTGACATAATTATAAAGTTTATGATTGAATTGACAGCTGTATAATATATTTAAAACTTTTTGGATAATTTTCTCTTGAAAAGTGCAACATCCTTCGTATCCTTATAACTTCTAAGAAGTTGCCAACCAGCATCTTCTCATCCGTGCGAAGTGCAAACCAAGAAATTTTCTCGTTGAATATCACTACAGCACGCGTCTGAACTCCGGAAAAGGAAAAACATGAAAGGCCTCGAGCACATAAATCATTTCCCATCTATTTCACACAAAAAAAGAGAAAGAAACCATTTCCTATCTAAACACGAGGGAGCTGCCCCTCGTATGAGAGGCTGCGATAATACATCATGTCATGTCGTATGGTTGTTGCATAAAAACTTCGCTCTTCTACACAAAAAACCAAACACTTGTCCTCGTGACTTCGTAAGCACTGACTTGGTTAATAAGGAAACAAAAAAAAAACACAACAAATGTGTCTTCCAGAAAACAAAGATGCAGAACAAAAGCGTAACCAAAAAATAAATGGGAAACTGGAGAATTGCGCAAAGTAGTCAAACTTTACGTTTCCGACCCAAATATTCTCCACTTCTTTGCTCTGCCGGCACTTTCTTTGCTCTCTCTCACCCTCTGTCTCTCTCGCTCGCGATGCATCTGCAACTAGTGCCATGGTGTTGATAGTTTATTTGCTAGGGAAAATTGTCCAAAAAATCCTAAATGTATTGCACTTTTGTCAATTCAATCCTAAACCTTTTAAGTTTGTCAATTCAGTCATAAACATTTTCACTTCTTATCAATTGAGTTCATCCGGCTAATTTTTGCCGGCCGACGCTGATATGGCCGCCGACCATCTGACCAATGCTGAAGTGGCAAATTTTAATATTTTTTTTGAATTTTTTAATATTTTTTTTCTTTTTCTGACTTTTTCCCTCTGGCCGATCACCGACGAAAGAAGGCAAAAAAAAAAAAGAAAAAGAAAAAAGAAAAATATTAAAAATCGAAAAAATATCAGTGTTGGTCGGATGGCCGACATCCACGTCAACTTCGGATAGCCAAAATTAACCGAATGGACTCAATTGGCAAGAAGTAAAAATGTTTAGGATTGAATCGACAAACTTGAAAGGTTTAGGATTGAATTAGCAAAAATGCAATAAATTTGGGGCTTTTTGGATAATTTTCCTTATTTGTTACGAACAAAGCAATCCCTTGTCTCACATCAAAAAGATGTGAGTCTATGGATTGATATATAAGTGGAAGTCTTCTAGCCTTACAATTGTAGACCATGGGGTAAGTAGACAAAACCCTACAAAATCCACATGCGGGTATGCGAATTTGGTGCACTTAGCACTTATATTTAATAGTTATTGAGCGCACTGTACAAACATAATTTTTCTCTATTATAAATTCAACCTTTTATTTCAAAATTTTTCACTTTTCTTTTCTTTCTTAAAATACAACATTTATACTCCAATTGATTCTTTTCTAGAGTTCCTAGAGAATACCAAAATTGCTTTTGGTATCATCATTTTGAAACTTTATTGTATTCGAAATATTTGCTGGTAACAATTAGCAATCTCGTGGAACAAACAATTCTTTAAAGTTAATGTATTCACGCCTCAAAGTCCGATCTTGTTCTTTCCAATTACTTTTTCTAACTCGTGGCTCATTGCAGCAACACTTAGACAAAGGAGGGGGCACTACAAAAAAACAAGGATTTTGCCACCGAATTTAGCGACGGAAAATTTTTCGTTGCTAATTTGAGACGAAAAATAAATCAGTCGCAAATTAGCGACGAAAACTTTTCGTCGCTAATTTGCTACGGAATTTGCCACGAAATAAAAATTCGTCGCAAATTAGCAACGAAAAATAAATCTGTCACAAAAATAGCATTGGAATTTGCGACGGAAAATTAGTCGTCGCAAATTAGCGAAGGAAAATAAATCCGTCGCAAATTAGCAACGGAAAATAAATCCATCGCAAATTTGCGGTGGATTTATTTTCTATCGCAAATTTGCGACGGATTTATTTTCCGTCGCAAATTAGAACGGAAAACAAATCCGTCGCAAATTTGCGACGGAATTTCCGACGGATTTATTTTCCGTCTCTAGTTTGCGACGGAATGTGAGACGGATTTATTTTTCCGTCACTAATTTGTGACGGATTTTTTTCCATCGCTAATTCCGTCGCAAATTTGCGACGGAAAATAAATCCGTCGCACATTAGAGACGGAAAAATAAATCCATCGCAAAATTTGCAATGGAAAATAAATCCATCGCAAATTTGGGATGGATTTTGCGACGGATTCGTCGCAAATTCGTTCAGCGACGAATTTTGCCAAATTTTTTGTCACAAAATTTGTCGCTAAAACCTTGTTTTTTTGTAGTGTTCTAAAACTAAACCTAAGTTCTTCTAAGTCTAATCACAATGATTACCATGTCTCAATCTCTCGTGATAAGGACGAGGACTACATAAGGAAAGGACTACATAAGGAATATACTCCATCACAAGACAAACTAAATATTGCCTAATGAAATCAATCTAATGCAAACTAACAATTATTAATTGAAATTCAAACTAAATTGGATGATTGTCACAAGTTCAAATTCAAAAGAGATTGGACGATTTGCTACACGTCCAATTCTAAGAGATTAGATATTACAAATTCAAATTAGACACGAAGATCTATTATAAACTCAAGATATTAGATAATCTCTTAAAATGTTCTCGTCCCAAATAAGCTTTTTTAGATTCGATAGGTGCAAATCTCATCTTATTTTTTTTCAAGACTTAGATATAGATAACACAGATATCTATTTAGTTGAATATGACGGTTTCCTCCGCATGTAGCTCTTATGTATGCGTAAATATATGGGTAAATAAATTATAGCAATTTTCAAATAGATCGGAATCGGGTGGATGTATGAAATGTAAAGTCAATGTATCTATATGGGGATATCTATAGGAGATCATATAAAAGAGATATTCTTATTTAGACCTAACCAATTTGATCTAACTAATTAGATGAATTACTCCTAAAGGGTTACATTTGAATGATGAGTGAATAGAGAGCATGCATTCTATTAGAGAAATATTTAGAAGATTCCCTATATTTCCTTTAATTGTTTGTAATTTATATTTTCCCTTTTAGATAGTCATCCTATAAAACCGATAAATAGGTTCGTGTACTCTTCATTTGACAATGATATATATATATATATATATATATATATATATATATATTGCTCTTAACTTTTTTTTATCACATTCTTGACTTGGTGTTAGAGCTCTATTGTTATTTGAGAAAGAGTCAATTGAGTCTGTTTGTAACAACGACATCCACATTAGTTATGTTTCTCCACAGTGTTCGTAATGCTAGTCACATCGGCCCATTTCGCAACAACCTTCCGCTGCTCTAATGAAAAAAAAAAACATCACCAGACTTGCCACCCTTAGACGAATTAGATCATGACATTTACTAATTCGTCAAATATGACTAATGTGTCATTGTATGTAAAAGTGTAGAAGCATATCTACTCAAGGTTCCGACGGAATTAGCGACGGATTCGAAAAATTGGTCGGTATAAACATTTCCGTCGTTAATTCCATTGCAAATTAGTGACGGATTTGAAAAAATGGGCGCCATGTGCTGCGAAGATCACTTCCGTCGCAAATTAGTGACAGAAAATAAATCCGTCACATATTGGAAAATGTGCATTATTTTTGTTTGCGACGGATTGGAAAATGCCCTTTATTTTTGAACTCCATATCAAATTTGCAACATAAAATAAATCCGTCACAAATTTGCGACCGAAAATAAATCCGTCGCAAATTTGCGACGGATTGGAAAATGCCATTTATTTTTGGAATCCGTCGCAAATTGGAAAATGCATTTTATTTTTGGAATCCGTCGCAAATTTGCGTTTGATTTTGCGAAGGAAAATAAATCCGTCGTAAATTTGCGACGGATTTTGCGACGGAAAATAAAGCCATCGCAAATTTGTGATGGATTTGACCAAAAAAAGGAAAAATTCCCATTCATTGGACCAAAAAAAAGGAAAAATTCCCGCCTTGTTTCCTCCATTCTCTCTTTTCCTTTTCCTTTTTCTTCTTCTCTTCTTCCTCCTTGCGTGTACGTCCGCTGCTCCGCCTGCAACTCACCGGGACCCCACCGCCGCGCTCTACCGCCGCTCGTCTGGTTGCTGCGTCGCCGCTCGGCCATCAGGCTTCACCCAGCCACCACGCCGATGCCGTCGCCCCTTGACCGCACCTCGCCTCGAGCCAACCGCAAGTGCGACCTTCCGCCCAGACCAGCAACAGCTACTCGTCGCCCCGTGCCATCTGCCACCATGCTTTTCCCTCCTGGCCGGCTGTCTTCCTCTTCCCTTCGCTCGCGTAGCGTCTAGCCGCTTGCCCGGCGATGTCCGGCCCCTTGCAACGCCGCCGTGCCGCCCCCGACCGCCATCCAGTCACCGCATGCCGTTGCCATCAACGCTGACCCTCCCTGTTCTGGTCGTGCCCTCCGTCCTGGCCAGCTCGTTGTTGCCAGACCGCCAACTCATCGTCCCCGTCTTCGCCATCCCGCTAGTTGTCGTTGTTGTCTCTTGCCTTCTCACCGCTTGACGACATTGCCGTCACCGCCTAGCAGCCGCTCGTTGCCGTTGTCGCTGGCCCAACTTGCCGTTGTTGTCGTTGCGCTCGCCCGGCCAGCCCAGTCGCTCGCCCGGCCGAGCCTACCGTTGTCTCTCACCTTCTCACCACCTAACGCCGTTGCCGTCACCGCCCAGCAGCCGCTCCTCGCCATCGTCGCTCACCCAGCTCGCCGTAGCCGTCGCCGTCGTCGCGCTCGCCCGACCAGCCCAGCCGCTCTCCTGGCCAAGCCTACCGCCGTCCTTGCCACTGCCTCGGTCACTCACCGCTCGCCTGGCCGTTTCCCAGTCGTGCCGCTTGCCCGCTCGTCGCCTAGCCGCCCAGGCCGTCGCTCGTCGCCGCGCCCCGCTTGCCTTGCCGTGGCTGAGCACCTAGCCCGTGGCCGAAGGCCATGCCGGCAACCGTGCCAAGGCCTCGCTCATTGGCCGACCATTGTGCCGACCGTGTGCCGAGCCCGTTGAAGCTGTAGTTACTCCATTATTTAATCAATGTTAAATATAAATTCTAGAAATTAATTTTGCTTTTAATTAGATTTAAAATCCAAATCGTCCGTAAACAATATTCATCGCACACTTTGTCGCTAAAGAATTAATAAAAAAATCATCACTAAATCCGTTCCAGACCAACGTATGTGGTAAAAGTCAAAATTTAGAATGGCAAATTAGTGACGAATTTCACCACGGATCAGTTGGTCGTAAATTAATGACAAAAAAAAATCATCAAAAATTAGTGACGAATTTTGCCATGAATACATTTCATTGCAATTTTTAGATAAAAAAAAGCATTTCGTCGCAATTTAGAGACCAAAAAAAAATTTCGTGACACATTAGCAACGAATTTTGCGATGATTACAGTTCGTGGCTAATTTACAATGAATTTTGCCACGAATAATTAGTGATGAATTTTGCCACGAATAATTAGCGATGAATTTTGCGACGAATACAGTTTGTGGCTAATTTGCGATGAATAAAGTTCGTGGCTAATTTGCGACAAAGTTTTTTTTGTCATAAATTAGTGATGAAAATTGATATTTTCCATTGCTAAATTTTGCGATGCTGAATTAGTGACGAATTTTTTTCCGTCGCAAAATTCGTCGCAAATTCGTTTAGCGACGAATTTTGCCAGATTTTTCGTCGCAAAATTTGTCACTAAAACCTTGTTTTTTTGTAGTGGGGAAAGAATTAATCCTATATCTTTAGCAGCTTAAAGAAATGTTCATATGTGGTCTCTCTTCGCTAAAGCTTAAATCGATAGGAAACTGAATCGGACCTTTTATCGGACATATTATTTTCGAGGGTGGATGTGAGATTGATCCCATTCGCTGTGATGCGGTTCCGACTTCGTAGATTCCGTAATTGGCTAATTCTTGCACTTTTCGATTTGTTTGTAGAAGCGAACATGTTGTACCTAGAATCTCCTGAGCTGCACCAAGTCCACATCGCGCGCACACGGTGCACACCGAGTGCAAATTTCGTATTTAGTGTCATCTTCTAACCACTACTATCCTTTTCTCAACGTCAATCCTCAACATTGTTCGTCTCGTCTGATAGCCAATGTCAGCCTTTTTTGTTATTGTGCAGTCTGTAGAGCCTTGTTATTTGAGGAAGCACCCATCTAGTCCATTTACTAACAATGCCGACCATATCAGCCGCGTTTCTCCACTGCGTTCAAAACAATGCTGGCTGCACCGGCCCCATTTCTCCGCCATTTCACAGACGAACACCACCACCAGCCCTTTTGCGACAATAGCCTCCTACGCAACGGCAGCCTCTTGAAGCATAGCCAACACAGCAGCCATGCCAACGTCAATCAGTTATCACACCGCTTCGCCTATATCGACAAGCATCTTTCGTATCTTAATTACCCAAACTCAAGTCGACTATGCACCTTGAGCTTGGGGATATTGGAAATAATTAAGATATTTATATTTTTTCTTCATATTTTTTGACTTCTTTTGATTGTGCATATATTGATTGATAGGTTACCTTGTATTCTTCTTCAAGATATGTCGAAATACTTAGAAATCCCGCATTTCTCCTTTCCGCATTATTTCTTATCTCAAGTTAAAGAACTTGCATTTTTTTTTATCATTCACAAAGTGAGGATACTTTTATCTTGCAGGTACAAGTTCAAGCAAGTCTTTGTTTCGCATTTGGCGTAATCTGTCAAACGGGCCCGACACCTCCGGATCAATCAATAGGAATTGCTGACGTTTTGCTTACATGCAACTGGCGTCTGAAGCCCTCGGAGCATCAAAGCTTAATAAGAATCTTCCTCCTAGTTTCGTGAGAATGATCAGCAGCGAGGACCAAAAGAAATTGCGGCTAAAGGACAGTACACTCGTCCACACGACGATCGCACAGAACGAATATATCGAGTCGACACTGCAACTCATGAAGTGGATATCGTAATCAAGGAGGGGCCTGATCGATCCAAAAGGCTTCATGAATTATATACGGTCGGGGGAGTGGTCCGAAAGGAATTGCTCGAAGCGGTGTATCCATAATGGTTGGCATTGCATGCCTACTTGATCCTAGTGGTCAAAGTGGTCACCATCCTTTTCATCTCAGGCTAGAAGAAGATTTTAGGACGAGTTCCAACCCTAGTCTCCAATGAATGTGGTCTTTTTTGAGTTATGCGACTATGATACTTGTATATAAATGAATCTTGAACTGGTGCAAGGAACGCAAAATGCGACTAGACCAAGTTAATCTAGGGACGCGAGAATTGCTCACAACCAAGATCGAGGCTACGCGTTGTGAGTTGAAGTTTTTAATAGTGCCTCGAAGTCCTAAAACTCATGCAATTAGTGCAAGAATTTCGCCAGTTTTGTCCGATTTGAATTGCGAGAAATGCTGATGTAATGTTTCTTCCGTATTTTATATGATACAAAAAATGCTGACTTAACATATGTTTGAAAATAAATACTGCAAAAAATTATGATGGCGAATCATCATTCATCGAAAGTATCTACACCAAATGCATCCATCCGGTGTTGCATGAAAATTCTTGAGTACAAACGCAGGCGTGCCGTCGCATGAGCTTGTGATTGTGGGGTGTAGGTGAAAGGACTCGCACAAGTACTATTGATGCACTAAGATCCTTTGCACTAATATTTAAGAATCATAGTACCTACGCACTTAATGCTAGAATCCTCTCCTTGGTAAATGGGGCGTCATGACCTTTCATTTGGCCAAATTCTTAATGATTGGATCGCTCCTCTTAGACTTGTTAAATAGGTGAATCGAATCGAATTTAGATTGAATCAAAAATTATCCTATTCGAATTGACCTATTTAACCCATTTTAATCCATTTCCTTGCAATATATACACGACTTAACCCATATCTAATCCATATCAATTCATATTACTAAAACAATTTCATATTTAATCAAATTTGGAAAAATTAGTACTCTGTTGGGTAGTCTTGGACCTCTTTCAACCCCAAAAGTTAGCTAAGGATGGGCATGGCAACCATTCTGTGCCCAGAATCTGATTCTTGGCAAAAATGATTCTTTTTTATTCTGTATCCGGAAATAATTTATAAGCATTTGAAGGCATTTGTTAATTGCCCAAAATTTTTGTTCTTAGAATAGAAAAAGAACAGAAATGCGTTTGATAACTACACAAAATTTCTTTTTATTAATAATATTTTAAATTTTTTAATATTTATTTTTTTCTCTTTTTTTTTCTTTCTTTTTCCTTCCTTTCTTGACCATGGCTAGCCGCTAGCACCAAGGAGCGGCCACAGGCCAGGGCCAACAAGGGCGTCGCGGCCCTCGCCGCCTCCCTCACCTATGGCGACGGCGAGGTCAGCCTCACCAGATTTAGGCGAGGTCCTCGCCTTGGTTGGGCGAGGCCACGACTCGCCCTCACTGACCACCGGCGAGGGCCGAGATGCCCTTGCCGGCCTTGGCCTGTGGCTGGCAGCCGGCAAGTGGCGGGGCCGAAAAACAACAATAACAAAAAAAAAGAAAAAAAAACCAAGAAGAATTAGTTCTGAAAAAATTGTGCCAGAATCAAGAAAGTATTTTTTTTTATTCTTGATTCTGTTTCAAAACTAATTCTAGGCACAAAAATTGTGCCCGAGCATAAAAAATTTAACAAACGGATTTATGTTCTCAAATCGATTCTGAAAACAAAAGAACAGAATCAATCACTATTTGACTAATTATCAAATAAGTCCTTAAAGAGTGAGACTTTTCTTCGTAATTATAAATTGATCACCGGCTCTCTCCTCCGTGAACGTAGGATAATTCTGACTAATTCTCTGCCACTAGAAGCCTACCGAGACGAAGTAGCCGCATCAGATCACATGTGGAGGCCATTGCCATAGATCTACGAGAGGCATACATGGCGGGGGAAGGGGTCCACCCAGTTTCTTAAAGTTGTAAAGTTGTACAGTGAGAGGGATCTGTTATCTTCGGGTGAATTCCCACAAAAAAAACTCCAGGTCAAATGTCAAATTTATTTTAAATTTTTTTTATCTAAAAAAAAATCTCAAATTTTAGGTTCAGTCTCAAATCTGTTCCGAACTTTTTTTGTCTAAAAAAAACCTCAAACTTTAACTTCAGTCCTAAATCTGTCCCGGACTTTTTTTAGTCTAAAAAAATTCCCAAACTTTAACTTCAGTCCCAATTTATCCCGAATTTTGTTTTACGTAAAAAAATCAACAAATTTATTTATTTTCGTGATCCAGTGCTAACTTGACGTGGCACTTCGACATCGACAACATCAGCAAAGTAATGAGGTGATAGGTACATGCCAAGGTCGCATTTCCACTTCGATAACAAATCCGATTCGATAAAAATTGTTGACCGATTTAAAATATGAAAGTTATGGATGATAACAAATCCACCCCCAAAATTTTTTTTAATATAAGAAAACCCAATTTTTAGGTTCAGTTCACATTTGCCCCGAACTTTTCTTTGTCTAAAAAAAGCCCTATTACTTTGTTAATGTGGATTTGTTTTCGACGTGGAATTACCACGTCACGTTTAGACTGGATCACGAGCGTATATTTTTTAAAATAAATTGAATTTTGGTGATTTTTTTTACACAAAACAAAATTTGGGATAGATTTGGGACTAAACTTAAAGTTTGGGGTTTTTTCTGAGACAAAAATAGTTCAGGGCATATTTGGGATTTGACCTAAAATTTGGGGCTTTTTTTAGATAAAAAAAGTTCAGGGCAGATTTGAGATTTTACCTAAAGTTGGGGGTTTCTTAGGGAATTAGGCCTGATATCTTCCGAATGCCTCAAAGAGGAAAAGAAGAATAATAGTTATAAAAAAAAAAGAGCATGGTTCATCAATTGTTATGTTTTATATGTAGCGATTGGCGATTCGAAAGACTCATCTCAGAGATAGGTAATTGAAAAAATAATATACATACATGTATACATATATATGTATATGTGCGTATCTATTCCCTGATTCTAGCTTGATTTCAAAATGATCAAATTTTCGCAAAATAGTTTCAAATATGAATGGGGTGTGCGTATGAAAAAGTCGTGCTAACTCCTCCGAGCAAAGCTGGAAAGGAAATGATTTGGGAAATAAACATTACTGGAATTAAAGTAACGTGAATGTTATAAACACATCGACGCTTGAATCGAAAAACTAAACTAAACAATACACCGATATCACATGTACATTCCCAATCACAAATTTGACCATCAAATTAAAACAAAAAATTGAAGTCGGGGGGGAAATAGTTCAGAGAAAAATTTGACGGAGTTTTGGCATAACTTGAATGGGTTGTCGTTTGTGTTCTTTCCGTTTATGCTCATGGGATCTTTCTCAAAGGGAATTGGAATTCGCGTGCGATCCCTTCTCTAATTGCTCCTCCGTAATTTCCTCCATTTCCACGACCGTATTAACTTCTGTGGCAAACGTGCATCTTGACAATTGTCCATTCATACACAAACCAATTTTATTCTCGTAATTGATCCTGCTCTTGTTTCGAACAGATCGATGCACCATTTCCTTATTTTGATCGAAGTATTCATCAATACGCTTCGGTCAAAGGGTAAATTATACGAGCTACAGGTCGAATGTTAGATTGGATGAGCTTTCGGGTCGGAGTTAGAACTTGACATGACTTGACTCCTTGTATACTTCCTCTTACAACTGTAGCTTGTGCTGGTCATTGGACCATGCCTTTGTGTTGCGGGACGCGAATTCACATCACCAGAACTTGCGAATGGTGTTTCACGTGGAATCGAAAGCCAGCGTCTCATGTTGTCCACCGTTCGTATTATTGTCTGATGGGAAAGGTGCTTCACTGTGTCGGGGCCCCTACTCCATGCGTGCGTGTGCTTATGTATCGTGAATCTTCATGAGAGATATCGGGCCCGGAGTCCAACAGTAGCCCCCCCAATGCATATGCTTCAACGTCGATTTGAATACTTAGAAGACCACGATCAATGCACGTGTCTCACGTGGTCGATCGAAATCAATGTCCACCAAGTATTCACGATCGACAAGGGAATCAAACCTTGATGAGTTTCCACCTACTTTGCGAAGCTTGGTGCTCTCTCTTCTGGTACTGCGCATGGACATCCTAATAGAAATACGCGTAAAGGATGAGAAAAGGCTCGGGAATACATATAAGAGGAAATATTCGTCGGCAAGCACCTGTAATCTGGAAAAAGTCGCATTAGATGAGTCTTCATCATTTAAACACATGAGCACAGATTGTTTGGGCATCCGTTTACAGTTGGAGCTTCATCAAACCACGGCCCGTAGTGATGTCTAGTCCATCCTGTAGTTCCCATAGCTCGAATCATGGTGTTACATAGTACCAACACTCTCCCTCGCATGTAAGTTGAACTTTGTCCCAAAACAAAAGTCGGGAAATAGGATAGACAAGAAAGGGTCTATAAAGATTTGAACTCGAGACCTCGTATTCTAATACGGCATAAAATGGATAAAGGTGTGATTTGATATTTAAATACTCTTATAATAATTTCTTCTCTAAAAACGTTACGGGCAAACCAATACGAACAAGATAGTGTGACAGTGGCAGTTACATTTCCCGGTCATACTTATATTACATTGTGTCACAACCTAACCTAAAATCCGGTTGGTACGAGGTCATGGTTAAACCAACGTTTCCAAAAGGGCATTGATATGTATCAGAGCAAACCTCAATTCTTTGTTTTTCTTTTTCCATTGAGTCAATTGGAATCGGGTTAGACTCAAGTAGTTGACAGATAACGAATGGCCCTTTATATAAGTGGTAGAGACTTTATTTCGTAGCTTGTCTATGGTGCCACATGACAACTACAATTGTAAGCTACATGAAAGGCGGGGTGTTAGGGTTCCAAGTATGTATTTAATCCACATTGTTTCTATGTGCGTTGTTGCTCTTATAAGTAAGTCTTGTGCAACTTTAAACTAACACTACAAGCCTTAAAGTCGTGCAGACAGATATGAGCTATGGCCAGAGCCAACAATATCATGCTGACAACGGGCCAAGATGGGAACGTTAGTGTTCAAATATATTTTTATACCACATTGCCTAACTATGGACTGTCGGGATGGTAGGCAATTTTCGTTCAAACTATCGACTAGTTCAAGTCTTCAACTTTGATGTACTCAAACGCCCTTTCGTTTCTCCAACGATTCTTGGCTAAAAATAAATCATCAAGCATTGTTATGGCTCCAAAGGTTGGAGATAGTGTACTGGTTTCGGACTCTTAGCTGAGGGTGTGCTTTTACTCGATAAAAAGGTATAATAAACTGAAGGGTCTTCTTCAGCACAAGTTTTTGTCCTAAAAGAACATCAAGGTCGAGTTGTTCCATTCACATTAGCAAACGAGTAAGTCCCGATACAACCCGGCGTTACAAAGTGTGACCCGTCTTGATGACTCGGCCTACGGTTGATCTCCGGACTGTCCTCTGCAAGTCAAATGATTCTTTCATAAAACTGGTGGGGTGAATTGGCCTCTGTCTTGCCATGTGAGTTGATGTCCTCTCAAGTGTACTGGATACACGGTGGGCCTTGGTGAAATAGGGTTTTTAAGTGTCTTTCCTTCCTCTCACTGGTAACGAGTCGTGGCTCCAGTTCAGTGTGCCGAGTCGAGTCGAGTCGAGTCTGTCTGACCAACTCAACTTGAAAATTTAGTGCTCCTCAGCACGTTCAAGCTAGACTAATCTCGGCATTTTAACAGATTCTAGTTTGACCTTAATTGCGTCAGTCAGTACAGGAGCAGATTTTACTTTAAGCACAAAAGAACATATCTTTCAATATGAACGAGTGAGTTGCTGCTAGAGCCAGGTCGCCATCGAGCTCAAGCTCGGTTTGTTTGTCACTAAAATCCAAAAAAGAAGCCAGGCCGACCTCGAATAGATTGCAGATGATTTGGCATGCGTTACACCATTAGCTAGGACACATGAGCATGCATGAGTCCAAGGAATTTTTTTGTTTTTCTTTAATATGTCTTTTAACATGAGCGAAAAGTTGATATCCCTTGTTCCTTCCTCTCTTTCGTCTCCATAAATAGCAACTTACCTCCAGGCTCCAGGAGCAAAGCAAGAAACCACCAACTCACTCACTCACTCTCGAGCAATTATGTCTCAGCCATGGCTCATTCTAGCAGTAATCACCTGCTCAATCCTCATGCAGGCATGCAAGCCAGTGACTTCCCTCTCCGATAGAATCCTAGGCTTGCCCAGTCAACCGAGCATTGGTTTCAACCACTATTCAGGTTATATTACAGTGGACGACCACCCACCTAGAGCTCTCTTTTACTACTTCGTGGAGGCAGAGACAAGCGCTGCCTCTAAGCCTCTTGTTCTCTGGCTAAATGGAGGTAAACTAAACTGCGGATCCCTCTGTTACTTATGAAAAACTTCAATGCTGTCTCCTCTGGATAGTTCTCTTGTTCTCCGTTCTCTGACTGAAGAATCAAAGTACATTTCATGAAAGAATGCAATACTATGATGTACTTCATCTTTCAATTACAGAAGCAGAATGAACATCAAACCTTTAGTTATTATGGATATTGATCTGTTAAGCAGGTATTGACAAATTGCTCAATTATATTGATACTTTGTCTTGCCTTTTCTTTTCTTTTCTCCTAATGTAGGGCCTGGCTGTTCTTCTTTTGGGTATGGAGCTTTCATTGAGCATGGCCCTTTCAAAGTGAAGGGAGGGGGTCTAGTTAAAAATGAGTACAGCTGGAACAAAGGTCCGATACTTTTTGAATTCAAATCATTTAGCTGATATGACAAACTTTTTTCTTGTCTAACGTTCATATGGTTAGCAACTAGATATCCAGTAAACAAGCAAAATCTAGCGATATCACTGAATAAGAGCCACGTCATAATTGTGAATAGAACAAAACCTATCATGACTTTCTTTTGATATGACACTGATTAAGTGCTTACTAGTGGGGAGATAAAAGCTAATGCTTCTTTCTCACAAACCTTTCATTTGCATTACCTGGAAGTCTGACGGCTGAATTGGCTAAATTTTGCAGTGGCCAATCTCCTATACTTGGAGTCTCCGGCGGGAGTAGGCTTTTCTTACTCAACTAATCAGTCATTTTACAAGGACATTAATGACATTATAGCAGGTATAGTGATTGGCTTTGCTATTGGAAAAGGAAAATGATACTTTGGTTAATTTATGATTATAAATCACTCCTGTAAGATTATAATGCGAACATTGTAAATGCGACTGATAGATGGTTTCACTTTCTCTTATAGCACAAGACAGTCTAGTTTTCCTGCAGCGCTGGTTCGCCAAATACCCACAGTACAAAGGAAGAGACTTCTTCATCACCGGGGAAAGTTATGCAGGTACCATTTTAGTTGTACACGTAAATATTACTTGGATGGGATAGAGTGAATCAATTTCAAATTATGGAGTCTGTCTAGTTAAATTCCACTATTTAGGAAAATTTACCAGCAGATTTGTTAAACATGTACCTATTTGAGGACTTCTAGAGCTGATCTAAATACCAGAAACTTGATGACTTGATCGATTTCTGTGCCCAGGTCACTATGTGCCTCAACTTGCACGGCTCATTGTCAAGTCCAAGGTGGACTTCAATTTGAAGGGCATAGCAGTGAGTATAATTTACTTCAATAACAGTTCTATGATTTAGAGTGTCGTTGCCTATTTAATCACTTTAAATTACATATGTCGTAATTACGAGCAGATCTATTCAATAAAGAGTATCGATTCAAGGAGACTCCTAGAGCCCTTATCGACTATCTTTCTGCCTTTTGCCCTCCGATTTTATTATTTATGTGGCTGCAAAATCATTTGCAGATCGGTAATCCTTTACTGGATTATGAAGTTGACATGAACATGCCGACCGCATATTTCTGGTCCCACGGGATCATATCCGACCGATCCCAGCTACTCTTCCAAAACGTCTGTAATCTGACTCGGCTTTTGGGTGAAATCAGATCGAAGGCTCTGACTTCCGAGTGTGCATATGTTTTGCTGAAGGTAGCGAAAGAACTTGCTGATACCGACGCGATCGATCAGTATGACATCCTCGCTGACCTCTGCCTAACATCGGGTCAATCTAAATTAAACATTTTCTACAAGATGCTCACCTCAGGGCATTCATTGCCGTCCCCCCTTATGTCAGAAGACTTGATCAACTATCAGGTGAGAGCAAGTCCGAGACCAAGCTTCGAATCAGTAACTGCTAGATAGAACTCCTATAGGCTATAACCATTTTCCGGAAGTTCATTCAACTTGTTTCCCTCATTTTGTATTTTACATACAGAGTTTTTTGGACGCTAAAGATCCATGCGAAGAACAGGATGTCATCGAGTACTTTAACCGTAAAGACGTACAGATTGCACTCCATGCCAAGCTTGTCGGAGTCAGACACTGGAACACGTGCAACTAGTACTTATGCTGCTCTCTCTTTTTGCCTCTCCCTGGAAGTAGTGGCATAGCATTGCAACTTGTTCCAGTAGAAGTAAAATTAGAATCAGCAATTCTTTTGAGCTCATTCAATTCATTTTCAAAGGAAACCCTCTTGCTAAAGAATTGAGGACTAATTGGACTAGGATAATGATAAATTCGGATTGATTGAAAATAGATGATCAGTCATCAAACAGCACGAGCTTCTTCTATCATATGTTGTTCTAATCATGGTAATCAATAGGTCAACCACGAAAAGATTTTTTGCAGAAGCCTACTCCTATCGCTCTTACATAAACATTCGTTCTCATCAGTTAGGCAAGTGTCAAGAAGATTAGCATCTGCTCACTGATGTAATCTGTTCTGTTCTGCAGTGACATCAATGAAAACTACAGATTTGAGGATCAATATATAAGTATGATCCCGATCTTGGGAGAACTTGTCAAGTCTGGCCTCCGAGTCCTAGTTTACAGGTACATCATCACATATTCCTCTAAGATTGATTGGCTTTTAAAATAAGGTCACATTTGACTGACAGATAATATTATGATCAATCATCTTTCTTTCTTATGATTTGTGGCAGTGGGGATCTAGATGCAGTCATCCCCTTCCTCGGAACTCGGACTATGGTCGACACCTTAGCAACCAAGGTGCTGAAACTGAAGACAACTTTGTCCTACAGAGCTTGGTTCACCAGCAAGCAGGTCAATCTGTTTAATTCTCACCCAAGGAAAATCTGTGTTGTGTTCTGATGTCCCTTTCATCTAGACAGAAAGATGTTGGAATTGTCCAGTGTGTTGCCGAGTCACAGACATATGCCGTGAATTGTTCACGCATTTGACAATCGGCGATCAATGATTACAGGTTGCTGGATACACGCAAGAGTACGGCAAGTTGTCGTTCGCGACCATTAGAGGAGCTTCGCACACTGCGCCAGCCACGCAACCGGAGAGGTCGATGCAGCTCTTCACCTCGTTCCTGAAAGGGAAATCACTGCCTACTAAAGCATGAGGTCCACAGAGGCATCTTCAATGAAGAGCCTGAGATTGAATGGATTATCTAATATAATAAATGTAAAGTGGTGCTCGAGGTAGACTTATGAGGTCTTGACATGTGGCGCAGCAACTAAGTGATACTTGGCCCATTTTCCTTTGCTTAACTTGTGGACTTAATAAAAGGCGGATGTGTACGTCCCCTCTAAGTGTTTGTATCTTGGTTTGTTCCATTTTTGAACTTTGAGCCGTCTCCATGTTCTTCACTTTAATTTTGATTTCTCTATATATTTCTTATTGTTGTTGGGTGCACATACTTGTTTATTTCTCATCCTTCCGGTTTTATAACACCTTCAAACAATTTAGAACTACATTTCCGAAGTGAAACTAATTCACAAATATTATTTTTTACAGATTTCAATATTTTCCAATATTCATATCCGTCTGCGCAATGCGCATGACCTTAGGTTCAATTTTATTTTATTTTGAATTGAGATATTTCTAACATTAAATTACTTTTTGAGGTCAATTATATATGGACCGAATTAAATTACGTCACTACTTAATGATAACGGAGAAATTGAAAGCAAAAATTGAGAATATTGTTGTTCTGAAATAGACGATTGGGTTTCTTGACCAAGTCAAATTAATTATGAACTTGTCTGCATCGATTCGCATTTGTGTTGTTTGGACATGTATGGCCAAGCGCATAACCTCACCGAAAAACATTATCCATACAATCTTATATAACCACAAAAAGACATGGGCATTATTGATTATGGAATCATTTTCCCAAGACTAGATCAATTATTTAGACAAAGATGATGTGGACAAATCGCGTACACTGCGCGATTTTCCAACGTTGAAAAGTGTGACATCCTTGTATTCTTCTAGAAGTTGGCAACCAGCATCTTCTCAACCTTCAAAGTTCAAACCAGAAAATTTTATCGCTGATTTTTACCACAGCATGTGTTTGCATGTGATTTTGTCTCGCATGAGACAAAATCAATAAATATATTTCAACGGAATTTTAATTAACATTAAAGTACGTGAGATAAATATATATAAAATTAAAATTTAATCGACAATAAAATATTTAAAAATTATGGAAAAAATATATGACAGAAATTATTTCGAAATTGTTACCAAATATGTCATCCGTATAATCGTTGCGTAAAAAACCCCTCCCTTCCAACGGAAAAACCAAAGACTTGTCCTTGTCCTTATCATTATCCTTGTCCCTGTAAGCACCAACTGGTCAATAAGAAAAAAAACGTGTCTTCCAGAATGCAAAACAAGAAATAATAAAAAAAATGTGAAACTGAGAATTGCGCAAATTAGTCGAACTTTACGTTTCCAGCCAAATATTGTTCACTATTGTGCTCCGCCGGCGTTTCCTTGCATTCTCTCGCTCTCGCGCTCACAATGCATCCACAGCTAGTGCCATGGCTTATCGCAGCAACACTGTGTGTAACACTGACCCGAATATGCTCAAGCTCGACACTGAACACCATCTCAGATGCTGACAAAATCGTCAGCTTGCCGGGACAGCCCAGGGTAAGCTTCAGCCAGTACGCAGGGTACATCACCGTGGACGGGAAGCAACAGAGAGCTCTCTTCTATTACTTCGCCGAAGCCGAAGCCAACCCGGATTCAAAGCCTCTCGTGCTTTGGCTCAATGGAGGTAAAATCATCTGGACTGAGTTCGAGTAAATGATGGTGAGAAATGAAATGGAGCAGGTTGAAAAACAATGGAGTTTGCTTGTGTGTTGGGGTTGCACTTTGCAGGGCCTGGTTGTTCATCCATCGGGGTTGGTGCTTTCTGTGAGCATGGACCATTCAAGCCCAGTGGAGATGTGCTCCGGAAAAATGACTATAGCTGGAATAAAGGTCAGCGTAAATTTCCTAAATAAAGGCGGAAAAAAAGTTAAGCTTATACTTTAAGCAGCTTAAACGCATTTGAACATTTTGTGTCCCGTTGCAAAAGCTTAAATCGATAGGAAACTGAATCGGACCTTGTGTCAGATATATTATTTTCAAGGGTAAATGTGAGATTGATTGCACTCGCTACATCGAAGATTTCGTACTTGGCTAATTCTTGCATTTTTCAATTTATTTGCAGAAGCCAACATGCTGTACCTGGAATCTCCTGCAGGAGTTGGTTTCTCCTATTCTGTCAATACTTCCTATTATAACTCTGTCGACGACAAGATGACAGGTTCTTTTCCTTGCAAATTGCAATGTATTTTTAACATGGTAAAGTGCAGCAATGATCTATAGATGTAATCTAGAGCGGAAATTAAGTACTAGTACCAGCTAAACAATGCTTCCACATTTCAGCAAGAGACAATCTAGCATTCCTCCTCAACTGGTTCGAAAAATTCCCGAAATACAAGGAGAGAGATTTATTCATCACAGGAGAGAGCTATGCAGGTGAACTACTGATTAAGATTTTGTAAACACCGATTTGCATGGTTGAATGAATTGGAAGCTCCATGAATGCAGAATTTTAACATCTATCTAATTTCACTCTTACCAGGTCACTATGTTCCACAACTTGCAATGCTCATCGTGCAGTCCAAGTTGTTCAAATTGAAGGGAATTGCTGTGAGTTAGACTGAAAAATCTGCAAACTTGAATTAGCATCTCACATTCATAGATTGATATCTACTGAGATGAACAAATCTCATGCTCACTGTAGATAGGAAATCCGCTTCTTGAGTTCAACACTGATTTCAACTCACGGGCGGAGTTTTTATGGTCTCATGGATTGATATCAGACACAACCTACGAAAGTTTCAACACAATATGCAATTACTCCCAAATTCGCAGACAAGCACAGAGCGGCACGCTCACCCCTGTCTGCTCACGTGTCGCCAGAGAAGCATCAAGAGAAATAAGCCAATATATTGACACCTACGATGTCACTCTTGATGTTTGTTTGTCAACAATTTCTTCACAGTCCGCGGTTCTGAATAAGCTGGTGAGCCTCTTCATCAATTCTGATGAACTTTTTTATTTTTATCCTTCATAACCTCTTGAATTTTTTTGATTATGCTGCTTCCAGCAAGAAACAGAGAAGATAGATGTATGTGTAGAAGACGAAACCCTCAAGTACTTGAACAGGAAAGAAGTGCAGGAGGCTCTACATGCTCGGCTGGTTGGAATCTCTACATGGACAGCCTGCAGCTAGTAAGGATCGACTTAACTCCTTGGACTTTCATTTTCTAGAGGCACGAGTTTTGGCAAAATGGCATCGTGAGTAAAATTGATGAGTCTTGTCAAAGTATATCCACATTTCCCAATTTCCGGACAAGATTCTCCGTAACCTATTGCGTTAATAGGATTTTATGATTTGTTCTTCCCAATATTAATCAATTTAAATGACTCTAGATTATCTAAAAATCCATTTAATACGTGGTTTCTCCAGAACTTTCAATTGACTAGCCCTTAAATCCTTCGTTCTTTGATTTGGGTTCTTCGCCACATGTCATGCTTCTTCGGCTGAATTCCCTCATAATTCTTGTGTGCTACAGTGTTCTCAAATATGAATATCAAAATCTGGAGATACCAACCATTTCGATTTTGGGGGAGCTAGTGAAGTCAGGAATCCACGTTTTAGTTTACAGGTAAACAAAGAAATGACAATCTTCGGAACTGTGTATATCACTTAAGAGGCTATGTATAAGGCACAATGATGACGTGGGTTTGTTTTTCATTTGCAATTTCGACAGTGGGGATCAAGATTCTGCTATTCCATTACTTGGAACAAGGACTCTAGTGAACAAATTAGCAAAGCAACTGGGACTGAACACAACCGTGCCTTATAGAGTCTGGTTCGAGCAAAGACAGGTCGGCTCAGTAAATAACCTTCACAAACATCAGTCCTCCCATTGATTTTTATAGGTGATTGACGAAACTGAGTCCCTTTTCTTCATTTTCCATAGGTTGCTGGGTGGACACAAGTGTATGGAGATAAATTATCATATGCAACAATCAGAGGGGCGTCTCATGAAGCGCCATTTTCGCAGCCAGAGAGATCGCTGGTGTTGTTTAGCTCATTTCTGGGAGGGAGGCCATTGCCAGAGGGGCCCTTGTCCTGAGTCTGCTGTTAAAATACATAATTAGTACTAAGTCGTCCTACCAAATTGGACTGCATCTGATTTGATTAGCAGGAAACGTCAAACTCATCATGTTTCCGATTCATGTTTCTTGGAATGTTTGCTTCCCATATCACCCACCTGGGTGGCGCTGCTGGAAATGACTCTTCCTCTCGCAAAAGGTTGAGTGTTCGAATCCCGGATGCCGCAGGGTGACTTAACCGTGCACGTGTGTGGTGGCTAGCACGTGTCGCCCCCAGGGTTTACCTCCCGGCTGTCGGCCGTGCGGGGGTTCCCTGGGTTATCAAAAAAAAAATGTTTGCTTCCCTATGCTGCTTTCTGCAGCATATATAAAAGTAACCATTCGGGTATTCTCAGAATATTTTAGTTCCATTCACAATTGAAATCAAGAGAGGAAAAGCAACCCTTTTTCGTAGTTTTTCAGTTTTCAAGCGGTAATGGTGTTTGACTTGTGAATGTTTCCAAGCACTGAACCTCTTAATGAGATCACGGATTGATGGACAAAATTTCACCAATTCTAGTTAATGGCAGATTGGAATATCAATATCCTCTTTCCAACCTGGGGCTGGAACCCACGATCCACCTAGAGATGACTGATGAGAAGGAAAGGTCATAACTAGCATGGGTGGCGACTATGACCATAACACAGGCCAACCGCTCGTTTCTTTTTCCCCCTGGAGAAACTATTACGAAACCTGGAGTTTGATATACATTGGGCGAGAAACGATGGTATGCTATGTCAATGTATCCTAAAATTAGATGATAGCTGTAATATTTGGACAAAAAGAGAAAGAGAAAAAGAAAATAAAAAGGGTTGAAAAGTCAAAGGAAGAGAAATAAAAGAGGAAAGAAAAAGGGGCACTTCTGCTCTTTTAATGGGACCGAGAGCACGCACAGCAGAAACAGAGAGGAGAAAAGTAGAAAAGAAAGAGGAAAGAAGAAGAGGAAAGGGAAAGAGAAAGGAGAGTATGTTCTGGTCACGGACGTCTCGCTGAGCCAGATTTATTACGCATTGCAACGCCCCGTAAGTATCTGCACCTCTTATTTGTCTGATCAGAGAAGTTTTCAAATTTAAGGTTTAAATTCAAAATTTTAGAAAATTCGAATCGCGAAGTCTAATTTTTGAATCATTGAGCTACGTATATATATAGAATTGGCAGTTTAGAATATCATGGAGTCATAAGATTTTACGGATCTTGATTTGGACTTATCATTTGCTCGAAACAAATTTTTGAATGTGAGCGCGTGTGGCAAACAGTGCGCGACCAGTGGCTTTTAGGCCGATTTTCGTCGGTTTTCAGCTCGATTTTGGGACGGTCAAGTTGTGGGTCTTCTAGTGTTTCGAAAGATCTTCATTTTGACTGTAAGATTGCTTGGAATAGGGTTCGGGTGAGAGATTTATGGCACAACCAGGTTTTACATTCAAGCTTCGCATTGCAAACGGCTTTGAATAATCGGCTTGGACGAGTGATTTGTGAGCGTGTTTGAGTTATCTTGGTTATCATCTAAGCCGTTTAGTTGAGTCGTTAGTGAAAATGGTATTTTACTTAGTGTTGACATTGATTCTCATTTAATTAATAGGATTACAAGATCATCAGCGAGTTTAGTCACGTTGTTTGGTTACGGGGCATTTCCAAGTGAGTAGTTCTATCATTTTTTTGAATTTGTAAATTCATATTTTGAAAATGAGAAGTATGAGGCGTATTACGTGCAAAGTGTGATTTGGCTAAAAGGCAAATGTGATATTCATAGCATATTCGATATATAATTTCGGACGCGCATTTACTACTTTTTGGCTATTTGTGAATGGTTTGGGAAACGTTTTATGAAAGACGTTTCTATCGAAATATTACTAGTTTATGAAATGAATTCCGAAATAGCGTGGGAAATGTCTTGTGATATTATATTATGTCTTATGAACGGAGTTGGGAAAGATGATATATTTTGGATTTACAAGACCTTTTTGTGAAAGAATTATATTGACTTCGAGTATGGTTCGTGAAAGGTGAAAACTGATTGTTATATGAACTAGTAAAGGGCCAAGTGCTACGCGATAACGTAACTTCATGGGAGCCATCTCTAGGGCCTTGCATCATTGATATGTGTTGGTGAAGTGCTAAATGCTACACAATAACGTAAATTCGTGAGAGCCACCTCTATAGCATTATACTATTAATATGTATAGTAAAAGACTAAATGCTACACGATAACGTAAATTCATGGGAGTCACCTCTAGAGCCTTGAATTATTGATATACGTTAGTTAAGGACTAAGTGCTACACGATAACATATATTCGTGAGAGCCACTTCTAGAGCCTTGAGTTGAATATTGCGTAAGGAATGGACCATTGACACTTGATTTGATGAGTTTGATTATTGAACTGGATCAATAATTATGCTTTTGATATTATGAATGAATGGATATTAATGATATGAATATAGTTATATGGAAGTGGTATATAATTCATTTTACTCTTGTAAATTTGTTATATTCTGATTGGTATAAATGAGTTATGTCCTTAGGTATCGTGGAAGCTCGATATGTTTAGAAGGTATGTACTACTACTGAATTGTTGTTGCTCACTCCTTTCTTTCCCTAAACTTTTTAGGTTCTTTGGTTACTAGCCCGTAGAGCAAGAGCGTTGTCGTGAAGACTTTTGGGAGTTGGATTGCTTATTGTGGTTTGAGACTGCGTCCTTCAGGTAAAAGGACGGCCATGTCATCCCTCATCCCGGTAGGTTTCAGGGTGTGACAATAGCACCCATAGGCTTTGTGTGGGCTGGGATCACATTGGACTGGGGTATACGGTAACAAAGCCATTGATTCTTTTAAGTACGAGAAGCGTGCCCATTCTATGACACTCCTGAATTAAATAATTTAGGTATTGTTCATTTTGACTCGTCTTATACAGTACAAGTGGGCACCTTCCTAGGAGGCCACCTATATTGATAGTGCTTCCACCTAAACACACTTACATTTGGAATTCCAAAACTAAGCATTGCTGTTATGTCAAAAGATGCATTTGTGAGTTAATTCCAGTTTATATATATATGGCCTAGGATATGGGGATTAGTAATAGGAGAAATAAAACAAGATAGATTTTAGTAATAACTAAACGGTGCTCTAAGTATTGAAAATATTTTATATACTGAGAAAATTTATAGGGAACTTCATATATATCTCTAGATCTAGCTATGGAAATAATATATTCTAATACAAAAATGCTGATTTCTACACAGAAGACTATTAAATAAATGAAATAAAATAAAATAACGAGCATTATAAGCTATATAAAGACCATAAGCAATGTATAAAATAAAAAGTAGGATCACTAAACCAACCTTATAGGTGGTAATGATAAGAAAAATGAAAAGGGAAAAACAGTAAGAAGAAGTAAGGATATATAACAAATGCAGTAAATTGCTTTTAAATTAAAGTACAAACCATCCACAGGCGGTTCGACCTGCCGTTTGTGGGGTATGTGAATGTAAATGCAAGAAAGAAATTAAAGAGAGATTACTGTTATTCAAATAAGATGGAAAGATTACAATAACAGTATTGAAAGATTACAACAAAAATGTAGATATTGAAGTACAATGCAAGATCTGGAATATAAGGTGATTCAGGGATGTTATAGAATCTCCAAAAAGTAATGAGACTTGCTGGTTATGAAAGAGATATGTAAAGGTTATGAGATGAATGATCTCTTGTTTCTTCGAGGAAGGATTGGAGAGATCTAGAGGAACTGAAGAGGTTGTGAGAGATATTGAATTCTGAGAGATAAAGTTATTCCTCTTTGAGGGGTGAGTTCTGATTATATAAGCAGGTTGGGTTCCTATAGAAAATAGTTCATGGGTAGTACTGTGGTAAATAGTAGTAAGTGCACAGTGTTACAGTGAACAGCGAACAAACATACTTATGAAAGTTTTTCAAAAAGTAGGTATAGGGTCAGACTCCTTTCTATCGAGAAATTATGACAAATTATGAAAAGAACAGGAGTCTTTCGATGCCTTTCACCTAGGAGAATCTTGAAAGATCTTCTGGTGGCTCTGGTTCTTCTTCTTAGTCTTCATCCTTCACACTCGCCCAATTTGCGGGAATGGGTGATATTCCTGGAATACCATAGCAATCATCCTTGTTGGAATTACCACTGTGATGAGAGTGAAAAGAACTGGAATTATGTTTTAGCATTCTTGCTAATTGTTGATGGGATTTAGCAAATGCTAGTTTGGACAATACAAACCCTTTGTCATGTAAAAATGGAGTTATATCATCGGATTTTATGGAGTCCGGTCCTCTAGAAATGAGCCATTGATGAACGGCTTGTTCAGTAACTCTATTGAAGAATTGAAATCCATTCCACCATTTGACTTTGTATCTCCTAATTAAGATGGGAATGCCGGTGTCATTTGATTTTCGATAATCAAAATGCTAGCTGAGAACCCAAGATATTCCGTGGTAGAAAAATAGCAAAAGTTTGGGGAAAATTTTCTCAAATAGAAGGGGATTAAATTTGGTGAGAAATATTTCATAACTGGGCTAGACTTTTGGATGGAGGATCTCATCAATGGGTCCGAGATATTCCCACCATTGAATGAACCAATATGAAACTTGTTTAATATTAAAGTTTTCGAAAAAGAATAGCCAAGTATGAGATATTGTTGGCATTCTGTCTCCAGAAAGTGTTCCACCAGGCTTGTTTGTAGTCAAAATATGAAAAAGATGATCTGCATGGAAGGGATTCTGCCATTTTGATATCAAATTTTCTCAAAGCCAACGGATCTTGTTTCCATTGAGAAGGGTGAATGACTTTGTGAATCTTGGCCGTGGAGTAATTTATATGGCCTTTTATCAGAGAAATGTCGGAAAGTAATAGATTTTGTTTCTTCCAAAATTTTCTCATAAAATTCAGTTGTTTTATAAATATTATGAGGAGTATAATAAAACTTTTCAGAAAACATATTTTTGGCAAAAAGATATGGATCTTCGTTATAAAAACCATTTCAACATTGCAAATATTCTGGAAGATTGTTTTATGAAAAAATTTGTTTGTTAGAGGGGTTGTCTGAGTCGACTGAATAACCACCTCACTAGAAATTGTTTTTCTCTTCAGCTTCTGAGTGGCTATGGGAGATGGATCAGGACTTACCACTGCCATGGAAGGTTGAGGTTGACTATTGAAAGCTTGTTGAAGAAGTTGTAGTGCTTCTTCATGAGACAATTTTGTAATATCGAAAGGTGTACCTGGCTATTGTTTAGCTTGGTTAGAAATGGTGGTGATATTCAAGGATGGTTGAGTTGCTTGAAGCCAACTCCTGATGTTGGTGAGTTTTCCAAAGGGTTTTTGTTCTGAGGAGGCCTCAGCAATTTCTTTGCCTTTGTCTCTTCTGGTAGGTTTGTTGGGAGGTTTGGGAGGCATTTCCCCTATAAGAATTCTCTTGTGAGAAAATCTGGAAAAAAATTCGAAGAACCATTTATGAATTCTATATCAAAATCAAATACAGATAAAATTGCTTGCCATTTGGCAAAGATCTATTTAGAAGCAATGTTTTAAATATCTTTTTGCTAAACATCTTTTGTAGATTTGCAATCAATTCTCAACAAAAATTTTTGATTCAAAAGATCTCCTTGAAACTTAGAAATAGAAAGTACAATAGTAAGAATTTCCTTTTTAATGGTAGAGTAATTCTTTTGACAATTATTTCAATGTTTGGAGATAAATTGAACAATTTGTTCTTTATTGTCTTTGGATTGTTTAAGAATTCCTCCATAACCAACATCAAAAGCATCAGTTTTAACAATTTTAAAAGCAGAAGAATAGCAAGATGTAAACAAGGAATTTCCTTGACAGTTTGCTTGATCTATCTTACAATATCAGTATGAACATAAGTCCATGATAGAGGATCCTTTTTGCGCCTCTGATGGAGTGGTTTGCAAATTATATTGATACAAGGAAAGAATTCAATAATATAATTCAGACTCCCTAGAAATCTTTGCAATTGGGTTTTGTCTCTGATTTCATCAGGAAATTTTTCAGAAAATATTATCGATCTTTCAAAGGGTATGATGGTTCCTCGGTGGATGTAATGTAAGAGAAAACGAATCTTTGTTTTGAAAAGGGATATTTTAGTAGATGAAACTACTAAACCATTCTTCTTCACAATATTGATAAAATGATTGATGTGTTTAAAATGTTTTTCTATGGATGTAGAAAATATTAAAACATCATCTATGTAAACTATAATGTAATCAGAACAATGATTAAAAATATCATTCATAATCCTTTAGAATTTAGAAGGGGCATTTTTCAATCCAAAAGGCATGGCATTTCATTCATATTGGTCAAAACAAACGGTAAAGGCTGCCTTCTACCTAACCTTTTCGCTAATTTGAATTTGCCAAAACCCTGATTTCATATCGAATTTTGAAAAGATTTTTGCATCATGAAGCCTATTCAACAAATCATTCTTATTAGGAATCGGATACCTTATCCATTTTAAAGCTGTATTCAAAGGTTTATAATTTATTACCAATCTTGGAACTCCTCTTCTAATTCAGCATTTTTGTTGACATAGAAAGTTAAGCAACTCCAATAGGATTGGCTTTTCCTAATAAGCTTCTTCTCAAGAAGTTCTTGTTTTTCTTTTTGATAGAAATTTAGAACTTCATGATTCATTTGAGACGATCTAGCTTTAGTAGGAATATCCTTTTCTGAAAACCTTGGTTCATAGGGTAAATAAACTATATGGCACTTTTGTGACCAAAAAACATTAGGAATATTTGAACACATTGAATCTTTGATTTGATTCTCAAGACTGGAAATCTTCTTCTAAAGACTTGTTTTAGAGAGATTTTTGTCTATTTTCTTGTATTCAAGATCTTCCTTAAGAAATTGAACATGAGTCTCTTTATCCTGAATGATACAATTTATTTCAAAAATAGAATGTTCTTGAAGGGTACTCAAATTCCTGGTTTGAGGTTTTGAAACGAAATTAAAACATATTATTTTGCCTAAGGTTTCTGTCTATATACCCTTTTCAGAAACTTTGAAAGGCTGAAATAAATTGATAAAAGGTGATCCCAGAATAACATTTTGATTGATGTTTTTAACTAGAAGAAAAGGAGTTTTAAAAGAGATTTGGTCCTTCACTACTTCAGCTTCAGGAATTTTGTAATTTATATTCAACTTATTCCCGGATACTGATTTGAGAGATTGGAAAGTTTTCTCAAAATATTTGGTCGGTATAAGACCTTCTTTTATACAATTGAGATCGCACCGATATCAAAAAGAGCTATTGTTTCCAAAACAAACTCATTTTGGACTCTTATAGAAATATTGATAATCCGTTTTCTAGTTGTTATCTCAGAAAGCATAAGAAGGAAGTTTGTATCAAAAGGAGAAGGGAGTGCATAATTATCATTTTCTTCAGAATCTTCTTCCTTTTGCTTTCCTTTTAGAGTTTTCATTTAATATCCAAAATATCCCTTTGCATAATTATCTAGGCAGCTTTGAGATCCTGTATTTCTTGCTTTTGTTTACTGATTTCGTGAGTAAGATCACTTATAGAAATGGGTTTAAAATTCACTTGCTTAGCTTTGCTAAGGATGGTAAAAATATTAGAAGGATTATCAGATTGAATAACCGGTTTGGAGACTAGCTTGGGATTTTGAAAATTATTCAAATATTTTATTTTTGTTTCAGGACCAGTGATCTGGTCAATTGTTTGTAAAAGAATTTCTTCTTCTTTTGTCAAAGCATTTATTTCAAAACTGGTGGCTTCTTCATCTTCGCTTTCTAAAATCGATGATGAAGAGGTTTCCAAATCACAAACTTGTAATCCTTTTTCAAAACTAGATTCATCATAATAACTACTATCAATCTTAGCCATTAATTGGTTGAGTTGATTAATAATCTCTTCATCCAGATCTAACTCATTAAATTTTTTACTAATTTTACAAAATCGAGAAGTGTGGCCTTTCTTCTCATAGTTATAGCAAGTGATGTCTTTAAAATTTCTTTTTGGTTTTTTGGTTTTATCAAAACTGTCATTTTTTTCCTTTTAGGAAACTTTTTATCGAATTTCCTTTTATGAGGTTTCTTATAGGATTTCTTTTGATCTTTTTGTTTAGAAAGACATTTTCTTGAACAATTGGCTTTATCAACAGATTCAAAAGATGGATCATATTGGGCACAAAAATCTCCTAATCGTTTTTTGGAAAGTTTTTGTTCCTTTTTAATCTATTTTTGAAGACGAATGTTAGTACACAATTGTGTTCCTATTTTATAAACATAAGAGGTTAATTCACCATAAGAAAGATGGTCATATGGAATTTGATTTCCATATTCTTCTCTTGTCTTATTGCGAACTTGTTCTCCTATGAGTTTTGGTAAACCAGCAAAAAAATTTTCTTTCCAAAAGGGTTGGTTACAATCCATTCTTTGAAAAACTTTTTGTAGAAATATTTCTTTATATTCTCGAAATTCTCCTAAAGATCTGCATTTCATATTGGATAAAAGATCTTGGTTTTTATCAAGGATATGAGAAGAATCTCCTAGAAAATGTTGAGATATAGAGAATATCAAAGTATTAACAGCATCTTGGATAGGTCGGTCGTTTTCATCAACTATACTTTGGCCAAAGGGTTCAAGTTTATAGACATTTAAAATCTGGGACCTTTGCTCATCATTTAGGTAGTTATCCCATCATCCTTTGAGCTGGCTTGTAAATCCGGCTATTAAAAGATATGCAATTGAATGGTTAGAAGTATTTGGAATGGTTTTATAAGTATTTGCAAGCATAACCATTTGGGTTAAAATATTTATAAGGTTTTGCTCAAAAACACCGTCTATATTCCAGTCATAAATTGCATCAAAAGAATATTTATTTTGGACTTTTGAAAAAGTTTCTTCTGTGAGGATATCAGGAGGAGTGGCACAGGAATAATTTAATTTTTGGGGATCCTTCCAAGTGATACGATTTATCTCAGGAATGGATTTAGTATTGGATTTATCTAAAAGATTGATCTGATTGGAAGGGTTAGAACGATCAGGAGTGTCCCTGACACTCAGGTTTTGTATTAAAGGAGTATTTAGAACCAAAGGGGTTTTTGGAATTAAAACTACTTTTCCTTTGAGAAGTTTCTTCTTGTCTTCTAAATCTTTAGCAATTTCAAGACTAAGGTTTTTTGGAATTTCAAAACTTTTAAAGAGAGGTAGTTTTAAATCCTTTTTAGAAGTTGATTTTGACATAAAACTATTTTGAACAGAAGTTTCTATTCTGTCTAATTGTTTTCTTGTAGTATAAAGATGTTGATTTGAAAAATTATTTTGTTCAACAATTTTTTTGATTCCTATACCATCTATTTCAGAAGCTGTTTTAAAAGGAGACGCTATTATTTCAATTTCTCGGTGTTCAAATTTTATTTTGCTAAGAGAAGGATAATTAGATTCGACAATTTGGCCATCATCTAATCTCCACTTATAAAACTAATCTAAAACAGGAAGCTGTTTTTCTTGTAGAAATTCATTTTCAAACCAATCAAAGAAGAATATTTGGACTTCATGTTGGTACATGTAATCATAATACTCTTTTTTGATTTTGAGTGCTTGTTTTTTAAAATTCGCAAAGAACTATTCTCTGATTTGTTTGTTCTCAAAAGAATTGAATTCTTGGTTTAAAAATATTTTATCAGGTTCAAAAATTGATTCCAAAACATTAATTTCAAGATCCTCCATTTCGGAAGGAGTTGGATCAAGGAAATCAGGAGTATGCTGATAAACTGGTCTGGAAATTCTTGACCTGCTATCAATTCTGCTGATGTTTGGAAGAAGGGGAGCACTTGCAGTTGCTTCCTCGAGATTATTCAAAGGGATATTAGGAATAGTATCTACTGACCTTCGAGAAGAAGTGGAATGCCAAGAAGGGATTGATCTAATGTCACAAGACCTCTTAGGAATATCAATAGATTTTCTAGAAAATTGAATATTTACTCTTCTTTCAGGGTGTTGAATAATATTGGTAGGATCGGAATTTTGAACGATTTGCCGGGGAATTCGATTTTCTAATTCCCATTTATCAGAAAGGGTTATTTGATTCCAATGAATGGTCCTAGGAATGATAATATTTGCCTTAGAAATAAGGAAAAAATCACCAAAAATCCCAAACTTACCACTTGTGATACATTTACCCTGAACTTTTTTTTGTGACACCAAAAACTCTAAACTATACTATTTGTGACACATTTACCTCAATGTACTTTAGTCCATGAGTATTTTCATCTTTTTTTCTTTTTCTTTTTTTTCTCTTTGTTTTTCCTTTCCAGCGAGGGGGGCCCTCGCTGGCGTTGGGCAAGAGTCACCCTCGCTCGCCCAGGCTAGGGCAGCCCTCGCTGGATCTAGCGAGGGCGACCCTTGCTCGACGCCGGCGAGGGTCGCCCTCGCTCGACTCCGGCGAGGGTCGCCCTCGCCTGGGTGAGCGAAGGCGACCCTTTCCCGACCCCGGCGAGGGTCACCCTCGCCAGATCCGGCAAGGGCCACCCTTGCCAGCGTCGGGCGAGGGTCGTCCTAGCCTGGGCCAGCGAGGGCAACCCTTGCCGGACGCCAGCGAGGGTTGCCCTTGCCGGAAAGGAAAAAAAAAAGCAAAAAAGACGAAAATGCCCATGGACTAAAATATAATGGGGTAAATGTGTCACAAATAGCAAAGTTTTGGATTTTTGGCGTCACAAAAAAAGTTTAGGGTAAATGTGTCACAGGTAGCACAGTTTGGGGTTTTTGGTGATTTTTTCCCTTAGAAATATCTGTTTGTAAAGAAGAGTTTCTTTATTGGAATTTAATTTGAAAGCTTTGCTACCAAAAGCAGAATTCATTACCTTGTAATAAACTCTGTAAATAAGGGCTATGGGGATAGAACCTTTAGCTATAGAATAATTATGAGTTTTTATTTGAAGAGTAAGGGATTTTAAAATATTTTTGTCTTTAAGAGAAATAGTGAGACCAAGATGACTATGAAAATAAATTGGTCCACTACAAAGACTTATTTCAACGGCTCCAAGAATAGATTTATCATATTTTAAAAGTCTCACATCTCTCAAAACAAGGAGCAAGGAAGTATCTAAACCTTCTTTGGTAAGAGATTTTGCACCGACTTGTACCAAACCTATATGCATGTAATTCCATTTCTGGGAGTGTTTCTTTATAGAATCTTTATTTAAAAGTTATATTGAAGCAAAAGAATTAGAAAGTGGTACATCTCTTTCTTCAATGACAATGACATAATCATTGTGACCAAAGAGTTTAAATTTTGATTGTTCATAAATTTGGTTTAGCTTTACCTTAGGAATGAACCAATTTTCAATAAATTTATTAAAATCTACTATGTTTATTTCTTGTCTATTAACTGGTTCTTGATTTGAGGACATTTGTGATAAAGAACTAGAAGAAGACTCAGATCTTCTTAATAAGTTCATTGCAAAACGACTACTTTCTTCTTTTCAATTGATTTCGACGATGCTAATCAACGGACTCACCATCCCTCTAGGTTTTATTGCCGGGACCACATCCAGAAATCACATGAAAAGATCTCCACGAAGGAAATCGCCTTCACTGATCTTATAAAGATTATCCTTATATATATATATATATATATATCTTAGAATCGACCTCTCTTGTTCGATTCATTCTCATCCCTTTTATCATTCTAGAAGCCTATCAAGAGCCGCTCCTTGTCCAGGCCCTCTGGCCTTGACGACCACTCTCCGCCTACGTCGGACCAGGTCATCACGATAAGTATGCGTCTTTTGATCGTGCATCCACCCAAAAAACATTACGCAAGCTTTGTAGACCTTCCAAATCAAGTACATAATAAAAATTGGAAATTTTCAACTGCATTTGAAAATAATTAAAAGGTGTTTGCCCGTCTCCTCCTTGCAATTTCAACCTTTTGTACTTTGTAACATGATATCTAACATATTTTTCTTCAAAATTTAAGTTCTCTTGCCCTCCTTCTTCAACAACCAACACTTGAAACGTTTTATTTGTTTTAATCCCTGCATCCCAGTGTAACTCAATTTTTCTTTTTGTTCTGGAGTCAATATTCTTATGTGATGTAAAGAAGCTAGCGCTTTGAGGGATTGTTAGGTGATTTTGAATTTTCCCAATCTTAACTTAACGAACTCGTTTTCGATCTTGTACCCTTAACAACCGTAACAATGTACTGCACCACGTTTTTCCTCCCCGCCTTTCCTTTTATATGAGTTTAACACTCCAATGTCAATTCCCGCTTCATTAGCATAATTGTCATAAAATGCATAAGCCTCATCATACAAATTAAACTTCATGCTTGTGCAAGGTGCGAATTTCATGTTCTTTAGTGTCCTAACTTTTTCATCACTGGCATTTTCAATCGAATTGTTCATCTTGTCTTCATCACTACTATTAATTTCATCAGTGAAGTTGCTTTCAATATAAACTCCATCCATCCGAATGAGATTAGAAGAAAAAATCAAGCATTGTATATCTAACACACACACACACACACCGACAGATACAAACTAAAATTCGACTACAACATATACCTTTTACTTTCTTGCAATCAAAGAAGAAGAGACTAAGGAATCTTTCCTTGCGGTTATGTGTAAATCAATGACAAAGTCCTAAGATAATCGGAAGTTCAAAGTATACTAGATATTTACAATCCTATATTTGTGAGTTATTGAGTTCATTTTATTTGAAAACAATATTCAGCTAATCGTTTTCTTTGGCCGAAGAATAATATCCACTATTTCAAAAGCTGTAATTAAGTTTTTCATATATTACTTATTGTTTGAATATCATCACTTTGACTGGATTCTTTAGATAAGACGAGAAAATTGCTATCCTTTTGTAGAATAAAAACATGAAACCAGCTAAGCGAGTCTCCCTTTTCCATCTTCAAAATCTGTGGCCGAGGTCGGACCGTCCACTATGTAATCTAAGGGCGCGTTTGTGCAAAGCATTTTCCTTAAAAAAAGTGAATGTGAAACAAGAAAATTCGGCAAAAAGGTCAAACTTTACGTTTCGACCCAAATATTCTCCACTTCTTTGCTTTACCGGCATTTCGTTCACTCTCTCTCTCTCTCTCTCTCTCTCTCTCTCTCTCTCTCTCGCGATGCATCTGCAACTAGTGCCATGGCTTACCGCAGCAGCACTGTGTGTAACACTGACCCGAATATGCTCAAGTTCAGAAGCTGACAAGATCGCCAGCTTGCCGGGACAGCCCGAGGTTAGCTTCAGCCAGTATGCAGGGTACATCACCGTGGATGAGAAGCAACAGAGAGCTCTCTTCTATTACTTTGCTGAAGCCGAAGCTGACCCGGCTTCAAAGCCTCTCGTGCTTTGGCTCAATGGAGGTAAAACCATCCGAACTGATTTTGAGAGAACGATGGCGAGAAATGAAAAGAGCGTGCTGAAAAACACTGAAGTCTGTTTGTCTGTTGGGTTTGCACCTCGCAGGGCCTGGCTGTTCATCCGTTGGAGCTGGTGCTTTCTGCGAGCATGGACCATTCAAGCCCAGTGGAGATGTACTCCTGAAAAATGACTATAGCTGGAATAAAGGTGAGCATAAGTCCCCTAAACAAAGGAGGGGGAAAAAATTAATCCTGTACCTTTACCAGCTTAAAGACATGTTCATATGTTGTCTCTCTTTGCTAAAGCTTAAATCCATAGGAAACTGAATTGAATCTTGCATCAGACATATTATTTTCAAGGGTGAATGTGAGATTGATCCCACTCGCTGTGATACGGAGATTCCGTAATTGGCTAATTCTTGCATTTTTTGGTTTTTTTGCAGAAGCGAACATGTTGTACCTGGAATGTCCGGCAGGAGTTGGTTTCTCCTACTCTGTCAATAATACTTATTATAACTCCGTCGACGACAAGATGACAGGTTCTTTTCGGATTTTCCTTGCAAATTGCAATATCTTTTAACAAATCAAGGTGCAGCCATCATTTACAGAGGTAATAAGAAGGTGAATTAAGTATTAATACCAGCTAAACAATGCTTCCACATTTCAGCAAGAGACAATCTTGCATTCCTCCGTAACTGGTTTGAAAAATTCCCGGAATACAAGGAGAGAGATTTATTCATCACAGGAGAGAGCTATGCAGGTGAACTAGTGAATAAGATTTTGTGAACACCAATTTGCGTGGTTGAATGAATTGGAAGCTCCATGAATGCAGAATTTTCTATCTAATTTCACTCTTACCAGGTCATTATGTTCCACAACTTGCAATGCTTGTGGTGCAGTCCAAGTTGTTCAATTTGAAGGGAATTGCTGTGAGTTAGACTGAAAAGTCTGCAAACTTGAATTAGCATCTCACATCCATTGGATTGATACCTACTGAGATGAACAATTCTCATGCTCGCTGCAGATAGGAAATCCGCTTCTCGAGTTCAATGCCGATTTCAACTCCCGGGCGGAATTTTTTTGGTCTCACGGATTGATATCTGACGCAACCTATGAAAGTTTCAACACAATATGCAATTACTCCCAAATTCGCAGACAAGCACAGAGCGGCACCCTCAGCCCTGTCTGCTCACGTGTCGCCAGAGAAGCATCAAGAGAAATAAGCCAATATATTGACACCTACGATGTCACTCTTGATGTTTGTTTGTCAACAATTTCTTCACAGTCCGCGGTTCTGAATAAGCTGGTGAGCCTCTTCATCAATTCTGATGAACTTTTTTATTTTTATCCTTCATAACCTCTTGAATTTTTTTGATTATGCTGCTTCCAGCAAGAAACAGAGAAGATAGATGTATGTGTAGAAGACGAAACCCTCAAGTACTTGAACAGGAAAGAAGTGCAGGAGGCTCTACATGCTCGGCTGGTTGGAATCTCTACATGGACAGTCTGCAGCGAGTAAGCATCGACTTAACTCCTTGGACCTTCATCTTCTAGAGGCACAAGTTTATGGCTAAATGGCATCGTGAGTAATCTTGTCAAGTCTTGTCAAAGTATATCCACATTTCCCAATTTCCGGACAAGATTGTCTGTAACCTTGCTGCGATAATAGGACTATATGATTGGTTCTTCCTAACATTAATCGATTTAAATGACTCTTGATTATCTACAAGTCCATTTATGGCGTGGTTTCTTCGGAACTTTCAATTGACTAGTCCTTAACCTTCCTTCTTTGACTTGGGTTCTTCATCTCATGTCATGGTTCTTCGTCTGAATTCCCTCATGATTCTTTTGTGCTACAGTGTTCTCAGATATGAATATCAAAATCTGGAGATACCAACCATTTCGATTTTGGGGAAGTTAGTGAAGTCAGGAATCCACGTTTTAGTTTACAGGTAAGACAAAGAAATGGCATTCTTCGGAATTGTGTATGACTTAATAGGCTATTGTATAATGAACAACCACCACGTCGGTTTGATTTTTCATTTGCAATGTCGACAGTGGGGATCAAGATTCTGCTATTCCATTACTCGGAACAAGGACTCTAGTGAATAACTTAGCAAAGCAATTGGGACTGAACACAACCGTGCCTTATAGAGTCTGGTTCGAAGAAAGACAGGTCGGCTCAGTAAATAACCCTCCTGGACATCACTCCTCCTATTGATTTTGATAGCTGATTGACGAAACTAAGGTCCTTCTCTTCATTTTTCATAGGTTGCTGGGTGGACACAAGTGTATGGAGATATATTGTCATATGCGACAATTAGAGGGGCGTCTCATGAAGCACCGTTTTCGCAGCCAGAGAGATCGCTGGTGTTGTTTAGCTCATTTCTGGGAGGAAGGCCATTGCCAGAAGGGCTCTTGTCAGAGTCGGCTGTGGAAGACAACCAAATTATAAGTAAGTCAGTCCTAAGTTTACCAAACTAGGACTTCATTTGATTTGATTAGCACAAACATCAAACTCATCATGTTTTGGATTCACATTTCTTGGCTTCTTCCGAAATCAACTGTTTGCGTCTCTAGTGCTGCTTGGTACATCATATACAATTACTCTGAGAATGAGCGAAAATTTTAGTTTCATTCATAGTTGAAATCAAGTCACAGGGACAACAACCCTTTTGCCGTAGTTCTTCAGTTTTGTAGGAATAAAAATGTTGGAAATTCATTTAGACATTTCTATGTCTTTCTAGGGTCAGGTCCTGGTTTGTGCTCTAGCTTGTATTGGTGTTGGGAAAAGTTATATACATATTTACCTTATAAAAAAAATGTTGGAAATTCAGGTGTTAATGTGAATGTTTCCTAGCACTGAACCTTTTAATGAGATTATAGAGAGACGGATAGATATAGGTCGTTGGAGTAAGTGGATATTTTCAAATTAGTAATTGATTCGATCATCATAAATCTTCACCAATTACAGTAAATGGCAGGTAAAAATATCATTATCCTCTTTCCAACTTGTGGCCAGTACCTACAACCCACTAAGAGATGACTGATGAGAAGGCAAGCTTGTAACTAGCATGAGTGGCAACTATAACAGAGGTCAACCGCTTGTTTTTTTTTCCCCGGAGAAACTATAATGAAACCTGGAGTTTGATATGCATTGGGCAAGAAACGATGGTATGCTATGTGAATGTGCTCTGAAATTAGATGATGACACCCATAGTCTTTGTGTAGGCTGGGATAACAGTGGACTGTGGTATATAGTTAAAAAGTAATATGATCTCTTCAAGGTGAGTTGTGCCCCCATCTTGAGTGTCACACCCCAAAAACAACTAGAAAGGAGAATGACACGGCCATCCTTCCACACGAAGGACGAAGCCTTAAAAATAATCAACAACCTGTTATCAGCATATATATCTCAAACTACATATATATCAGATAAACCAACTAGTTGGTTACAACATCAGAGTTTCTATAATCTACCAAAAGAACATGTACGTCAAGAACTCAACCAATCTGGCCAACTATCAACAACCTTACATACAACTCCCAACAAACCATACCAAAATCTAACTCCCAAAAGTCCCTGTGATAGCGCTCTTGTACTAACGATGGCTAGCTGAGGAACCCGAAAAGATTGGGAAAAAGAGGGATGACCAATCACAGCACAGTAAGTACTACATATCTTATAAACATATCGAGCCTCCATGATACACAAGGACATAATTCATTTATATCAATCAGAATATAACAACTTACAAGAGTAAAATGAGTTATACACCACTTCAATATAAATATATTTATAACATGAATACCCATTCATCCATAATATCAAAACCAGTATTGTTGGTCCAGTTCAATAATCAAACTCGTCAAATCACGTGTCAATCATCTGTTACATATTCAATATTCAACTCAAGGCTCTAGAAGTGGCTTCCACAAATTTACGTTATCATATAGCACTTAGTCCTTGTAAACGTATACAAATAGTATAAGGCCCTAGAGGTAGCTTTCACAAATTTACGTTATCGTATAACACTTAGTCCTTGACCAACATATATTAATAGTACAAGGCCCTAGAGGTGGCTCCCACGAATTTTCGTTATCGCATAGTACTTAGTCATTTTCTGTGCATATCAATAGTACAAGGTCCTAAAGGTGGCTCCTGCACGACTTGATTTGCCATGTAGCACTTAGCCCTTGACTACAAGGCCTTAGAGGTGGCTCCCACGAAATTACATTATTGTGCAGCACTTAACCTTTTTTACCAATCCATATCACAAATGGTTTCACAAACCAACACATATAACCTCTCGAGAGTTATATCATAAATCTAATGCACAAAATAGTAAGCATAACCTTTGAGGAAAGGTCTATCAAACCATCCCGCCATAATTCAAAAGTAGTAAACATTCGATTCGATCCAGCTTTATACATCAAATGTGTTCTTCTTACTTTTATATACATACGTACCTCAGTACATGGGTTTTCCAAAACCAAAGGAGATATCGGCACTACTTACCTGGGAATATCGGAAACCAATAGCATCTAGCTAAACGAGCCAACGATCTCGTAGCAAGCCCACGTGAAACCCTCCTCTTCTTTCTTCATCTTCTTTTTTCCCCTTTTTCCTCTTCCCTTTTCTGTTTCTCGGCTAAGGAGCTCACGGTCTCCTTTTAAAATTAGCCGAGTGTGCACTATAGCTTTTGTTGACTTTTCAATACTATTCTCTCCTTATTTTTTAAGTGGGTCCCACCACTAAGTCACAAATATTACGTTGAGTGCATTGCGGTCCGGCAAGAAAGAAACTCGGGAAGCTGACGTTTATGGAGGTCCGCCCATGGCCTTTTAGGTATCACATTGATCAGATCATAAGTGCAATGCGCGGGAACATGTGCCAAAAAAGTCTCGGGCAGCATATCCCGGACCAAGTCTCAAGTATAGAGAGCCAATGGACAAATTTGTGTCAATAATCACTTAACATCTCTCTGTTCTCAGTTTCTTCAGGAATTATCTCAGCTTTATGACCTCCCTTGGAAATAGGTTTAGCTCCAGGAGAGGTCACAGCAGACCTGCTTGGGTGGGCAGCGCAGCGTGCTTCGGGCTGGGCTAGGCTGGGCTTGAGATAGGCGTAACCATTTGTGGCGGTTCTTGCGAAAGATGAGTGACCAAACAATAGAAAAGATAATACGAGCAAATAAATTAGAAATCGGATTTATCAGCATTATTTAGGATTTCACCATAGATCCTACAATACAAAAGAGATTACCTTCATAATCGAGTTATTCAAACACTCAAAAACCCGCACGGTGTTTAGCCTTACAATTCATCGCTCGCGAAATAATCTCTCAATCTCACGAAAAAATTCATAAAACCTTATCACAAGATTTATTGACTTCAAAACACTTGCAATTTCTTCTAGATGAAATTCATACACGCCGCACAATTGATTGTTATGGCCAAAAAGCTCCTATGCTCTAGTATCCTAAAACTAAAGCCCACTTCTTACACATAATATTTGGATCCAAAAAATAAACCGTTTTTAGCTGACGGAAACCGACTAAAACTAGAAATCCAACTCTAACATGGAAAGTATTTCCATAAAATCTTACTAGTTCGAGCGTCAAACCTCAAATTCTTTTTGGATTCGAAATTTCTATTTGGTTCAGGTTCCTCAGCAAACTTAAACTAGAGACATATGCTCGATAATTTGCACATTGGCTCAATTTTGGAGCCAAGTCATAGTCGGTTCACTGGAATCCGAACTTCATTATAATTCTCCCATAGCCCTGCATGAGCTCTTCAACCACGATAGACATCTTCCAAGTGTAAGCTATGCAAACCGTGCCATAAGCATGTACCCCATCCCATCAAGATACCAACTCTACTCACACCTTTAATTGCTCAACAATAACTGCAGACATAACCTCTTCAATCACAATTGCATCCATATTTGTCAAGAGATCAAACACGCACATTATCAAACTTAATAGTTACAATAACAGTTGGCTCTATAGGCTTCACCTTCCTACAATAACATCTATATTGATTACCATTCGAACAGTCACTACCTTAAGAGTTTTGAGTTGTAATTCCACCTTAAATCGAACACCATTCAAATATGTATAAACACCACCACAAACCACTCCCACTAGAATATTAGAGGCTTGTCAAGTGTAAATTCTTTGTGAACAACATGTGAATTTGATTCGGGATGCCACAACTGATAGTCTTGCTCACTTGGTGCATACCCTAAGAATATGCATCAATTAATGAGATTATTCACTAGGCAACTCGATGTATTAAGCACATTATTCAGAAATTTAGCCATGCCAGCACTAGATGGTATTTTATGGGCAGTCTCTAGCAGCATTCTATTCGTCAATTTTGCAACCTATGATTCACTAGCACTAGTATGGTATGCCATTATACCTTTCTTCATGCATAAACATTTAACACCTCTATGAAAAACTCGATGTTGTTG
This sequence comes from Syzygium aqueum, assembly GCA_031216185.1. Classification (NCBI taxonomy): domain Eukaryota; kingdom Viridiplantae; phylum Streptophyta; class Magnoliopsida; order Myrtales; family Myrtaceae; genus Syzygium; species Syzygium aqueum. Next base: position 22,394,586 of record CM062231.1, read on the forward strand.
TTAGTTTGTACATGCTTAGTGGTCTTACTAATTTATTTTTCAATCAAAACTCTCAATTGCCTGGTCCTGACGAACAGCATTAAACTTCTACCTCAATACAAAGACCTAGGTCCTTTTTTAGTAGTCAGTCACAACTATAAGTATAGATTCGGCACTATTTCTCAAAAGAAATCGCGATAGTTTGTGAACATTCAAGTGAATCAATTTTACAATATATGTGGTTTTTTTAATAGTCATATTGAACTGCACTTTCCGTCGTTTGCCTAAGTCAGAACACCTAGTTCCTTAGTTGCATAACCATACATCAAATTCATTTCACTCGGATCCTTTAGGCTTCTCTCGCCAACATGCCACATATACACATTCAATTATTTAGACTCTCAATATATGTATCCGACATCCCCATGGCGAAATCGATCACCGTCTCCCCTTGAAACTTATACAGGCCATTACGCTCGAGTCACCAGGGCATCTCAAACAACTTTTGAAATTCTCGTCCTTCAAAGTGTTGAAAACAAATGCGGAAAAACAAATACAGAACACGAGGATTTACGTAGTTTGATCACAAGGTGATCTACATCCATGAGCGAGACAAATCAAGATTCCACTATAATCAAAGAAAGTACAGTTTTCAGAAGTCGAAACAACGACTTAACAAAACCTCACGGCTCACAAAACTCTTCGAAAACAAAATTCTCTCTATAACAATGAGAAAACCTAGCCGCGATATAAATAGGACTCCCCAAAAAATTTTCTCGGGGGCTACGCCCCCAAGACATTTGTTCGCTTACTTCGACTAGGGCGAACCGCCATAGAGATTTGTTCGCTTGCTCCGGGTTGAGCCTATCGGCCCAACACTCTGCGTCACAAACTAAATCTCAATTTTTTTCTTCACTTTCGGGTAGCACAAAAAAAAATGTCAGGTTGGGTCATGAACCAGACCGAGTATATAAAATTCAAGACATATTTAACACAAAGTCTAAACAAGGGAATTCTAGTTGAATCCTACTACAGCACACTCATTTAAACTTCCTTACCCGAAAAAAAAACACTCATTTAAACTCCTTCAAAAAGAAAATAAAATATTTCAAGCAGATAAGTTATTTCCTCACCAAACACGAGGTAACTTCCTCTCACAGGAGACACTACTTTACACTCCACATCATGTCATGTTACATAAAAGACTTCATTCTTCCACATCAAAACCCAATATTTATTCTTGTAAGCACCGTCAATCAAGAAAACAACGAATGTGTCTTCCAAAAAGCAAAGATGCGAGAAACGAAAGAGCCAAACGGCAGAATTCGGCAAAATGGTCAAACTTTACGTTTCGACCACCCAAATATTCTCCTCTTCTGTGCTTTGCCGGCATTTTGTTTACTCTCTCTCTCTCTCTCTCTCTCTCGTGATGCATCCTCAACTGGTGCCATGGCTTACCGCAGCAACACTCTGTGTAACACTGAACCGACTTTGCTCAAGCTCGACACTGAACACCATCTCAGATGCTGACAAGATCGTCAGCTTGCCAGGACAGCCCAAGGTTAGGTTCAGCCAGCATGCAGGATACATCATCGTGGATGAGAGGCAGCAGAGAGCTCTCTTCTATTACTTCGCCGAAGCCGAAGCCAACCCAGCTTCAAAGCCTCTTGTGCTTTGGCTCAATGGAGGTAAAAGCATCTGGACTGAATTTGAGAGGATGATGGTGAGAAATGAAATGAACATGTTGAAAAACATTGGAGTATGCTTTTGTGTTGGGTTTGCACTGTGCAGGGCCTGGTTGTTCATCCGTTGGAGTTGGTGCTTTCAGTGAGCATGGACCCTTCAAGCCCAGTAAAGATGTGCTCTTGAAAAATCACTATAGCTGGAATAAAGGTAAGCGTACATTCCCTAAATAAAGGATTAAGTATATACTTTTAGTAGCTTAAACGAATATGAGCATGTTGTGTCTCGTCGCAAAAACTTAAATCGATAGGAAATTGACTCGGACTATGTATCAGATATGTTCTTTGCAATGGTTAAAATGAGATTGATCCCATTCGCTGTAATGTAGTGCCGACTGCAAAGATTCTGTGATTGGTTAATTCTCACATTTTTCAATTTATTTACAGAAGCAAACATGTTGTATCTCGAATCCCCAGCAGGAGTCGGTTTCTCCTACTCTGTCAATAATTCTTATTACAATTCCGTCAATGACAAGATGACAGGTTCTTTTCCTCGCAGATTACCATATTTTTTTAGCGAATAAAAGTGTGACTATTCCCAACCAAAATAAAAGTGCAACTATGATTTACAGATCTAATCTGAAGCTGAAATCAATACTAATACTAGCTAAACAATGCTTCCACATTTCAGCAAGAGACAATCTCGCATTCCTCTGCAACTGGTTTGAAAAATTCCCGGAATACAAGGAGAGAGATTTATTCATCACAGGAGAGAGCTATGCAGGTGAGCTAATGATTAAAATTTTGTGAACACCGACGGGCGTGGTTGACTGAATTGGACGCACCATGAATGCAGAATTTAACTTCTATCTATTTTCACTCTTACCAGGTCACTATGTTCCACAACTAGCAAAGCTCATCGTGCAGTCGAAGCTGTTCAATCTGAAGGGAATTGCTGTGAGTTTGACTGAAAAATTTGCGAACTTAAATAAGCATCTCACATGTATTAGATTGATACTGACTTGCATGAACAAATCTTATGCTCGCTACAGATAGGAAATCCGCTTCTCGAGTTCAACACTGATTTAAACTCACGGGCAGAGTTTTTATGGTCTCACGGACTAATTTCAGATGCAACCTACGGAAGTTTCAACACAATATGCAATTTCTCCCAAATTATAAGACAAAGACAGAGCGGCACCCTCACCCCTGTCTGTTCTCGTGTCTTCAGCGAAGCATTGCGAGAAATAAGCTCATTCGTTGATGGGTACGATGTCACTCTTGATGTTTGTTTGTCGACAGTTTCTTCACAGTCCGCGGTTTTGAATAAGCTGGTGAGCCACTTTATCCATTCTGATGTACTTTGTTTATTTTTCCCTTCTGCAACCTTTCGAATTTTTGGGTTATGCTTTTCCCAGCAAAAAACAGAGAAGATAGATGTATGTGTACAAGAGGAAACCACCAAGTACTTGAACAGGAAAGAAGTGCAGGAGGCTCTACATGCTCGGCTTGTCGGAATCTCTAGATGGACAATTTGCAGCGGGTAAGGATCAACTTAACTCGTTGGACCTTCATCTTCGTGAGGCCCAAGTTCATGAATAGCTGGCATCGTGACTAATCTGGGGATTCTTGTCAAACTAGATCCACATTTCCCAATTTCCAGACAAGATTCTCCGCGACCTTGTTGCGTTAACACTTAACAGGACTATATGATTGGTTCTTCCTAACTTTAATCGAGTTATGATTCTAGACTATCTAAATATTCATTTCTGACGTGGTTTCTCCTGAACTTTCAATTGAGTAGTCCTTAATCATTCGTTCTTTGACTTGTATTCTTTATCTCAAGTCATGCTTCTTTGTCTTATTACCCTCAGTTCTTGTGTGCTACAGTGTTCTCAAATATGAAAGGCAAAATCTGGAGATACCCACCGTTTCGATTTTGGGGGAGTTAGTGAAGTCAGGAATCCACGTTTTAGTTTACAGGTAAACAAAGAAATGGCATTCTTCGGAATTGGTATATCACTTCAGGGGCAATTGTATAAGGAACAACGTCGGTTTGATTTTCCATTTGCAATGTCAACAGCGGGGATCAAGATGCTGCCATTCCGTTAATCGGAACAAGGACTATAGTGAACAACTTAGCAAAACAATTGGGACTGAACACAACAGTGCCTTATAGAGTCTGGTTCGAGGAAAGACAGGTCGGCTCAGCAATCAACTTTCATGAACGTCAATCCTCCCATTGATTTTAATAGGTGATTGACGACTAAAGCCCTTTTTCTTCATTTTTCTTAGGTTGCTGGTTGGACACAAGTTTATGGAGATATATTATCATATGCGACAATCAGAGGGGCGTCTCATGAAGCCCCATTTTCTCAGCCGGAGAGATCGCTGGTCTTGTTTAGTTCATTTCTGGGAGGGAGACCATTACCAGAAGGGCTCTCGTCGGAGTCTGCTGTGGAAAATAACCACAATAATATTAAGTGGTCCTAAGTTTACCAAAATTGGACTTCATCTGATTTGATTAGCAGAGAACATCAAACTCACCATGTTTCAGATTTGCATTTCTTGGCTTCTTCCAAAATCACTGTTTGCTTCCCCAGTGCTGCTTTCTGTATTACATACTATCATTCCGAGAGTAAGAGAAAAATAGCAATTTGCGTATTCTCAGGAAATTTCAGTTTCATTAATAATTAAAATCAAGACATGGGGATAACGATCCTTTTTCGTAGTTCTTCAGTTTTCAAGGTAAAAATGTTTGAAATTCAGGTGTTCTGTGAATGTTTCCAAGCACTGAAGCTTTTAATGAGATTATAGACAGACGGATAGAAATGGGTTATGAATAAGTGGGTATTCTCAACATCGTCGTTGATTTGATCATCTTAAAAACTTCACCAATTATAGTTAAAGGCATAGAGGAACATCGTTCTCCTCTTTTCTATTTGTGGCCTGTACCTATAGAAGGAAAGCTCATAAGTTGCAGAGGATAAGACAGGTCAACCGCTTGATTTTGTTTTTTACCAGAGAAACTACTGCAAAACCTGGAGTTCGACATACATTGGGCAAGAAACGATGGTATGCTATGTGAATGTATCCTAAAATTAGATGATGACACCCATAAGCTTTGTGTGAGCTGGGATCATATTAATCTGTGGTATATGGTAACAAAGCCATGAGATCTCTTGGACGCAAGTAGCACACCGATTTGGAGTGCATTGCAGTCTGGCGAGAGAGTAGCTTGGGAAGACGACATCTACGGAGGTCCAACCATGGCCTTTTAGGTATCACATTGATCAGATCATACGTGCAATGCACGGGAACATGTGCCAGAAAAGGCTTGGGCAGCATATCCCAGGCCAAAGTATAGAGAGCGGAGGGACTAGTGTAAATAATCACCCACACCTTTGTTCTCTGTTTCTTCAGGAACTATCTCAGCTTCATGACGTCCTCATATGCCCATGACCAACCTTAAACAGGTCCAGCTCCGGCAGAGCCTCAACTATGAGAGGCCATAGCAGACCTGCTCGTCCTGGACGGCCTGAGCTTAGACCCACAGACAGGTCCAGTCAAAAGTGCAGAATACCGACTCTGCTTCTGTGACTAAGTTCGAATTTTCTATAGGAAGGTGAGGTAATCTGGCTACGGAATGCAATTTACTCATTCAAGATGACAAAATCTTCAGAACCCCAAAAAGGGGAGAGAAAAAATGCAGAAGCAACAAAGACAATATAGCTGGGGCCTCGAACTAAATTAAGTTGTCTGAGTCATGTTTGAAGTATCTATGTTATTTAGGATTGCAATCAATTAACGAATTCTTAAGGAGTATATAACTTAAAAGTAGGGCTACATCTTGTGTAGTGTTTCTTGTCTTGTTTGGTTTGAATAACATGATCTGCGACATACTAATGATTCCTACAGCGACACTGTACGCATCTCCTTGATTAGTCCCGTAGGAGATCAATGTGGAGCCGAGCAGATTGTGACTTCTCGCCTTTTAAGAATTGATGCAAGGAGGGCACTTGAGCTTTCTCCAGATAATTAGTTCTTATCGCTGCTATAAGAGGAGACTAATCATCGAGTAATCCCGAAATCATTAAGAGACAGCTTGGCTAATTATGGCAGATCAGACCACTTCCTTATTGTTCTGATTTGATAACCCTACATTCAGATCTGACATATGATCCTCCTCAACACCAACCCTTTAAACCTGTCAAGCATCCCCCAAGGTGATGTGTGTAGTGTAGGCTCCAACTACAGTTTTGAAACAAGGAATTTATCAATGTTAATCTGCATATGCTTAACTATTTCCAAACTTCTTCATTGCCTGTAGGACGTCACATTGACATTAAGTCCATCGCGCTGGGCTTTTCATAAACCTTACGGAAATATTTTCCTTCAGCATGATCGTAAGAAACTCCACTCCCCCCCCCCCGGCCGGCGACCATATCTCCAAATGACAAGTTGCAAGTTGTGAACATTATCCACATTAAAACTTAACCAAATTAAACGTGAGTGATGTTTGTATCCGTAATCCATGAATTAGAAATATGCTTGGAAGGAGTTTCGTCCAATCCAAGTTAGAGCAATACATGGCCCTAAACAAAAACAGGTTGGGGAAGGCCGGCCAATTATGGCAACATCCTCTAGACGCGACCGTAAGAGTCTCACACCAGCTCTTAAGGATTGCTACTTCACGAACAAAAAGGATAAACCCTATGTAGTTCTATGAAGGGATAATGATATAAATGGTCTCTAAACTATGGCCCAATATGCAGTGTGGTCCCTAAATTTTTAATTTACTCGATGTGGTCAATGAACTTTTGGTACATGTTTAACTTATTCCTTAAATTACATGAAAATGTTCTATTTTATCCTTCTATTAATTCAAATTCAATTGCAACAATGAACATTTTCATATAGTTCAGGAACTAAATTGAATATACACCAAAAATTTAATGATCATATTAAACATATTAAAAATTCATGAACCACATTGCCCATTATGTTACAATTCAGGGAATACATTGAACAATTTAAAAATTCAGGAATCACATTGCGTATTAGATTAAAATTCATAGGTCATTTGCATCATTTTTCCTTTTAGGAATTGTAAAAATCACAAGATATTTGCGAAAGCTTGGTGGGCACGTTCTGCTTGTCTCTGAAGAGTCTCCATGGGGCAGATATCATACTGTCTAACATTTACCGAGTTTCGCTTTTCCATATTGGAAAATCATGAAAAGGGTCCATGACTTTCATGGAGTCCTCTTTTTCCTGCATAATCTAGTGCCTTTCTTCTTTTTCCATAACATAATTTGGTGCTTAGAAAAGCATCATCATTTCTTGTATGAAAGTGACCGTGGCCCACTGCATGTTATTCACTCCATTCTCTACTTCATGTATCCCCCGACCCATCCATCCTCAGGTCTGAGCTGGGAATGATGTAATTAAACTTTGGAATGACGTTGCTAAATTTCGATTATGATCGCACACAAAATTTCTCTATCTCCTTTTTTTCATTTGATGCACCTTGAGCGGGGAATCATGAGAATGTTCAACCAAAGTGTCAGCAAGGCGGTCATGTGGCAACGGTGTGACATTTATAGGAATGATCACTTATTGGCCACATCGATATTCCGTCAAAAGATTAGTTGTACTCCTGTCAAATGCATTGGGAAAATTGTTAAGAAAAAGTTATAAATTTATTATACGGAAGCCAATTAAGTAATAAACCTTTTAATTGTGTCAATTTAGTCTTAAACCTTATGACGATTTGTCAATTTAGTCTTAAACCTTTTGATGATTTGCCACTTTAGTCCTAAAACTTTTAACGATTTCCCCATATAGTCATTCTGAGCAAATATCTAAATAATAAGTTTATGACCAAATTGGCAAATTTTCAAAAGGTTTAAGACTAAATTTGCACAATTGAAAGATTTAGGACTGCATTAGCTATTATATAATAGGTTTATGACTTTTTGGATAACTATTCCCAAATGCATCAAACTCGAAAAAAAAAAAACTAGCCTATTCGATGATTGAAATTAGAATCCAGCGATCCGATTGCAAAATTTACTAGACTATTATAACATTTGGATATGATGCATCCAGGATCGTCTGTGTCTCTCGTGAGTGTGGTCTTCAATTGTCTTTGCGTTTCCTAGGGTGTACTGTTTTCTTTCCTACGTCGTCGGGAAGAGGAAATGGGATGTGATATTCATTTGTTCTCATCCTCAAGAGAGACAGGTTACTGTCTGAAAAATTATGTTAATCACACTCCTTTCGCTTCTGTACGTAAATTGTATGGTAGATTATATTATTCATGTTTTTTCAATCCAATATCATCACAGTAACCATAGGTTATGAGAATTGTGTCAGCTCTCTCTGATGGCAATTTAAGGCTTTGAGCCAATGAATATGGACGATTAAATTTGGTTGCAACAATCATTAGACCATTTTCTTAATGAGCAATCAGGTGGGTAGGGGGCAATCAGTGCAGCTTCTTCTTTTGGATATTATCATGAGCGCCATGTAGTCTGCACACGTTACAAAATATTCGGTTTGAATGATAGCTACTCAATCCATTCGTAGGTGTACGATCCTGTCATCGCAACTCAATCGGCAATGCCAGGAGTCGGAAAATCTCTCCCCATGAGGTAGCTTATATTGAAAGCGTGAACTGGTCCTGCGTTCACTCGCAACGTGATTAGAGCCCGCCGTCCCATGGAAGAGAGCGCAATCCCTAAACGACTGGCCTACCACGTCAGTGTTAACAATCGCTGGCCCATATTGACGTAGTAAATAGGTCATATGTGGCTCATTTGTTTCTTTCTTTTTGTTGAAGAAAATGTTGCAACCAAGAAGGGGGTTCAACATATAATTGCTGGTTGATATAAGTGGAATCCAGCTTTCCATGCTTCTCTTGTGATTAAACAGTACAGCTGTGGTGGGCGCATCTCTATAAAACAGGGGAGGCACAGTAAAATTTGTCTTCCTACGCATGGAAATATTCATTACTTTACTAGGAGGAGTAGTGCACATTTCACAGATAGAACATCTACCTAAAAAAGTTCCTCCCTCTCTCACAAACAGTCGGACAAATAAGACTTTCATGAGCATCCATCTTTGAAAAATATTTAAGAAATTGTCCTTAAGATACACTTGTTAACTAACTAAATAAAGAAAACTGACACTTTAGATGCTTTAATTTTCTCGTGTTTTATGCAATCAATGTTATATATGTTATCCGTTAATTTTTATATTAGAGTAGCTCGTACCATCCTTATTTATAATTAGTACGGCGAAAATTACTCATCATGATAAACTGAGATGGTCCCAATTCTTAGTACCGAATAAGTCAAGATTGAATATGTGAGGAAGGATAAGACTCGACACCATAAGATGGACGACGCCAGAAGGTAGAATCAAAACGGCACCTCCACATTTGCATCAACTCGTGAGGCAAAAGGGAGACCTGAGCGATTTGAACGTCTCATCTCTCGTATCCCATCCTTGGACATTGGTCGAGAGTTCGGTGGTTGAATTATTCCTCCCTTGATATGCTTTAACCAGTGTCCTAAAGACAGGTTAGCTAGTGTGATGGAGACACTCGCTGGTCTGACACATTTTCTATTGACTTTTCTTCTCCTTAAATTAATAAGCAGCAAGTCCGATGCATGTTGACTCTCACTCCACATTGAATGTACCCTCTTCTCTCCCTCCCCAAACTCCAAGGCTTCTGAAGCAAACAAAATCAATCTAAAAAAAATTAAATTAATATCATAAAAAATTTTCAATTAATATATTCGTGATAAATTTATTTTAAATTATTTTTTTATCATAAAAAATTCTAAACTAATACATCTGTAATAATTTTACCTCGAACTATTTTTTTTAACCATAAAAAACCCTACATTGGTATACTTGTGACAATTATACCCCAAAACTAATTTTTTAACAACCAAAAACCCCAAACTGGTACACTTATGATAAATTTACCCTCCGTTAGTTTCTGTTAAATTTTACTGTCAAATTGTTAAGTTTAATGACACCTGGAAATTGACATGTGTACTGATTTTGGGTTTTACCCCTATGTTTATCCCAAATTTATTAATTTTGTGATTTTTTGTGATATTAATATAATTTAATAGACACTAACAGAGGGTAAATTTGTCACAAATATAACGGTTGGGGATTTTTAGTGGTCAAAAAATTAGTTCGAAGGTAAAATTATGACAGATGCATCAATGTGGAGTTTTTTATGGTCAAAAAAATAGTTCGAGATAAAATTGTCACAAAATGTACCAGTTTAAGGTTTTTGGTGATCAAAAAAATAATTCGGGATAAATTTATTATAGGTATATTAATTTAAGATTTTTTATGATAAAAAAATAATTTAAAATAAAATTATTATAAATATATTAATTTCGAGGTTTTCGTGGTATTAACCAAAAAAGAGAAAGACGTACAGCTTTCTCAACAGCAACACAATGACCCCAAGTCACATGTCACCCTCTCATTCTCTTCTGCTATCAACATTCACTTCCTCAAAGGGACCAAAGACAAATGAAAGAGCTCTCTTTCCAGTAAATTGTCTTCCTCAAAAAAATGGATTGCGTCTCCTCCAACCCCAAGAAACTTGGTGGTAGTAGAAGAAGAAGAAGAAAGCTGGCATTGGCATGCTGGTCTCTTCTCCTCCTCTTGCTCTTGCACTCATCAAAGACCTCCTCTTCTCCAGCTCACGATGCGCACGGACATGGAAGGCCGAAGAGATCTGAAAGCGGGTCGGTCAATAATGCGTCCCAGACGACGAAGAAGGAGGGTGTTGAATCTCAAGTCAGAGGCCATGCACGCGAAGATGATGGAGATAGAATCTTCCGTGCTCAAGAAAGAAGAGTCCACACAGGTCCAAATCCTCTCCACAACAGATAGCTAGGTTAATGTGGACGGTCAGTACGTAGATGAAGCAAGCAAGCTTTGGCAATTGTTGTATGTTCCTTTTCTTTTGGCCCCTGCCTTTCTTGTGAATTTCAATGTTATAAAAATCACTTGTCGATGCTCTGAGGCCATAGTGAATGGTGTGCACCGTAACTGGTCAGAAAGACTAATTTCCGAATAAGATGTAACGCAGATGGCTTAACCAAGAAAGTTCAGCTGTATACTTGTTACATTGGAATCGACCGATGAATACTTATTGTGGTCTTCTTCTGTGGAACAGTTGGGTAATACTGAGAACAAACTGCTTGTATACTTGACGAATATAACTTGAAGGGATAGGCACGCGCACAGGCTCACGCACTATCGCTTGAGGGTTGATGATTTCGAATACCAGCCAGTGCTTTTGCACTGGTGAGCTGGGTGGTGGTTGTGGTGTGTTATTCATCATTGATGAAGCAGAAAAGAGCTATATAAGGTTCTTTTATCCTTGGTCTTTAGTGGTCAAGAGCGTGTGTCATTGCTGTACTGCAATCTCATTCCTCATAGCTATCTTTTGATTTACACAATATGTGGAATCAGACAATGTCGTCTTCGATCTTATCTGAAGTTTAGATTTGTTTTAAAGAACGTTAGGATTTTTAAAACTAAGTCACGTCATAGGAAAAATGTTCATTCAACTTGTTTCAAACAGTCGATTCCAAGTGCGCAACCAACCCATTCCCAAAACCACAATCAAATCAACTTTAAGAGGGGATAAAGACATCTGAAGTGTTACAACTTTCGTACAACACTCACTTAAATACCATTACTTTTTTTTTTCTGACCACTTGAGTTCCATAATTTCTATAAAAAAAACGTTCACTTGAGTACCATGACTCTTAATTGATCACTTGAATGCCATGACTTCTTTTAAAAAGATTCACCCAGATGTCGGAATCCAACGTAACATGGCATTTGTGGTGAGTATTTTTCAAAAGTTATGACATTTGAGTAATCGATTAAAAAATTATATAGCACTCGAATGATCGGGAAAAAAAAAGTCATAGCTCTCAAATGAGCGCCGCACGAAAGTTATGGCACTTACGGAGTCTTTTTCTCACGAGTTTCAACCCCAAAGAAAAGAGTTTAAGGTACGTTGCAAGGTGTTGCCAAAACGAGGAAATGGAGTCAAAGCTGTACGCTTGATACATAACGTTCACGGGACGAAGAAAGAACTGTACGCAACTTAATGAAAAAAGCTAATGTGACTGAACCATCTCCACCAGCAGAGAGAACAGCGACCAATCATGCAGTATGAGAAAACTCTTGTCCCTGCCTGCGTGTGAGCTCCAATTGATTCCGAGGTCTCTTACGTTGAGATATCTCTTTCCATGCATGAGCAAAAATTTGGGTCACTGCGAAAGCAGACGTAGCCACCAAATACATTTAACTGAATACATCGCGTTCTTGGACGGTTGCGAGGACTAGAACTGAAACTCCAAGCTCTGGTTATGGCAGCAGGTGAGCAGCAGACTGGTTTCATGTGTCATGTCTCATTTATAATGAAACCTGGACAATAGCTCAAACCATCCATGCATGCATGCAGTGTAAATTAAATTCCAACGGCCAATAGGCACGCGGCCCTACTAGTAAAGGGATTGGAGGGAGTGGGAACGCTAGTATCACAAGTGCAGGTTCGACTTTCGCGCTCTGCAAGAGACAAAGCAAAAAATTGAAAGTGAGAAGAGTTAGTGATAGGAATGACAAAAAAATAATTAAATTCCAACACGGAGTTGGCCTTTGCCGTTTTGTGCTTTCAAGGAAGCAATCTTTCGGCTCATGACTAGTCCATGACCTGTCGCGACACTTCCTTTTCGCAGCTATAACTGTTATGAAGAGGATACTTGAACACCGTCTCTATGGTCGCAGTAAGATTTACGTTTTATCGCTTGTGCAAAAACTTACTCGGAAGATTACAAGAGCAACAAGTCTCCTTGATTACCAAAAGACCATGTTTAACAAGATAACAACAAATCTTGAGAACTCTCTCTCTCTCTCAATATCCCCACAAGGCTCCTAGAAGGTAATGCAGAAAATGAAAAGTAGATTTAGATATGCAATTTGTTTGCACTTAATGGTGTGAAAGCACTTTCTTTCCTTGTGAAGAAATGGGTAACACTCTCATCTTACATAGTCTCACAATCTCCTTAAAAGAGAGAGAGAGAGAGAGAAAATTACTGGGTACCATCCCGTAAACTCGTGCATAAAGCAATCTTTTACAGCCAATTTTCCCACTTGATTAGAAAAATTAGCTCTTGATAATCCTCAATTGGTGTGATCCAACATGTATAGAGAATTTTTCTTTTCTTTCCTTTTTGTTCGTATTATTTAAATATAATGTGGTACAATACTTCAAGAAGCCCTGGCAGACCTGGATTCTCCATTAATCAATTAGACAGGCCAAATGGCAGGACACTTGAAAGAGGCTTTCCTCAAAAACTGGGTCCCGAGAGCCTTCAAAAGCTCTTTTGCCAGAAAAACAAGAGAACTGCCTTCAAGAGTTTACGAGACCCCAGAATGTATTATGAACAACTCATAACTCCACCTGCAACGTCGTTTCTCGTTTCTTTCAGGTTATCAATTCGCAATCAATAATTAATTGATAAGACTATACGTGCGGCATGCACGAAGAGGATTTTGTTAAAGAGTACCTCAAGTCGCTTGTTTAGCAACTAATTGGGGAAGTTTTATAGTTCTAAATGTACTGACCGTCGTGTTATGCAAAAACACTGCTTTGAAACTGTGAAGTTTTCCGGATTGGTTGCAAGGGACACTTTCTATGGAAATTGTTCTTTTAGGCTAGGAAGCGGAAGTCCTTTATCGCCGCTGCTGCATCCTTGCATACACCAATGGGTTTTTGCGTCCCCTGTCCAAATGCCTCGGGGCCAACCACCTCTGAAGGACAAGTTCTCAGAGCTTTAAAAGAGGTATTTAATGCAGTCTTCGTTTTCGGTCTATGTCTCATATTGCAGATCACCAACCCTTCTCCGACCGACCGACCCATCCGACATTCTCATCAATACTCCTTTCCACAAGAACACCTTTTGCTGCTGACGAAGGGTCCCGTGACATCTGAGGCACCAAAATGTGCACTTTCAAGGAGCTCTCTCTCTCTCTCTCTCTCTATCTCTCTATCTCTCTCTCTCTCTCTCTCTCTCTCTCTCTCTCTCTCCCCAATTCAAACTCAAAGCAGACTAGTCAGAGTATGTTAAATCATACAACAGAGAGAGGTCTTGGGGAAACAGTCCAGGCCAAAGTAGAAATTCAAATGAAACGGGAAATTTGCCCCTGCTTTATGTGTCGCAGTACAGTTACCACAGCTTAAAACTTGAAAGTAAGCAAGAAATGTTATGGCTCTCTCAAGTACTTTAAAGCTTAGACACATGAGCTGTGCTTGTGCTAAGGGCAGTTGTGGTGTTTGAACGTGACGGACGTCCCAGATGATTACAGATGAAATCCCCAGCTAACATGACCTTCCTGAGGTCCACATTGGTCTTCACTCCAAGTCCATTTAGCATGTAAACAACATCCTCCGTTGCAACATTCCCAGATGCACCTTTAGCGTATGGACAACCCCCAAGGCCAGCGACTGACGAATCTACTGTTGCAATACCCATCTGTGCATAAATGGAAAAAGATGAGCAATCTATCCCTATTTCTGAAACAACAGCTAAGAAATACAGTGGAGTAAAAAAAAACACACGACGTATTTCCATTAAACTGGATGCACAATTTGTGTATTTTAAACTCTCCCTCCAAGAAAGACTGATAGGACAATGAATATTAAAACCTATCACATCTAAACTCTAAATTAGAGTATAAGAAATGCAAGTATGAGGAATCAATCACGAGGACCTCCGAACCATAACACCATATTGAACTATGCATAAAAGTGATTGCTCCAAAAGATGGTGAAACATAAACATGATGCCTTTGCAGGCACACACTGATGAGAAAAGGGAGAAATTTGAGCTTGACTGCATAATTTTACCTGCCTTAAACTAACTTTTGAATTTCAAATAGTAAGCACATACAGATGCCCTCAAGTAAGAAGTCAAGTGACTTGAATTGTTTAATTTTTTGTTGATTCATAACTATTTCATCCTAAAAGTTAGAGCAAATTTATTTCATTCTTATGTTGGCTTACCTTACTATCAAGTTTCACAAATTTGAACACAGTTTTGGTATTGAACAATTATCACGGGCAAGGCAGAAAAAATTAGCCGACTGCACTCGAAAGTACTGAATTTCCTCACTTGAAAAATGAAAGACATTATAGCAGCTTTCAAAGATGCTGCCTTTCACAACTTGTTCGAACTATCAGTCACCAAGCTATTATGAAGTTGAATGGAGAAAAAGTGGTTCACTGATGATTTCACTGAAAGGAATGCGGACATTTGTTAAATCACACTCAACCTCCTAAGTTTCTAAAAAGATGCAAGAAGACGTCCTGAACTCAATTTCTTAAAAAAGTTGCTTACTTGTAAGGATACTAAAATATTTGAAAGAGCCTGTCCATAAGTATCGTGAAAATGAACAGCTAGCTTATCAACAGGGACAACATTCATAACAGCTTCAAGCATTGGGACCACAGAACCTACATTGTCAAAGAAGATCAAAACTAAGTAAGAGGTCAAAGTAAGTAGAACATAGGAATAAGAATAATTTAAGCCTTCCATGGAGGGACCCCATGGGGACAAAATGCAAAGAAATACCCCTTATCTTAAATTTTCCCACCTCTTCTTACTTGCTAAAATTCGAATTTTACAGAACTTTCCTTCTAAATCTACTTTTCCCCCATTATTTCCCAATTATAGCATTAATAGCAGTTCCACATACTAGTCACCTAGCAGGTCCATTTTCTAAATCTAACCATCCTCCATATTAACTGTTCCTTCACCCATTGGTCCCAGCACAACTTTATAATCTAACCAATGGCTCAGGTAGTCAAGTTAAAAAAAAAAATACTTTCCTAAAACCCCAATGCTGCATGTTGGTTTAACCACACTCCGATCGACACTCAACATTATATGCCCAAACTACCGGCACAACATGTCACATTTTTCCACAAGGCTTAAAATTAAGGATGCGGACATCAGCAGCATTTCGCACAGACAGAAAACATGTAACAATGTGCATTCATTTTGAGAAACAATGTGATCCCACTATTGCTGGAACTAGGGCATAAGCAGAGTCATAGAGATGCTCCCTGATCATACGGACATGACAATCTCAGCCTCCAAATTTAATACAGATTTAGATGGATGAAATGTCTCTGATCAGCCCCTTCTCCTTCCATTCACATGTTACTTACTAAACAAAGATTCAAAAATGCTAATCGACAGTTCTACAGAATATATAAAAACAAGAAAGCTCATCTTTTGTTCCACTGAAAGAAAATAGAGATGATAACAACTCATCTATGATGGCCAATAAAAGGTGTCACACGAGTTAGAATATTAGAATGTTCCAAAAGTTCTATAGCAAAAATAAAGCGGATAAATTAAGTATTACCAGGAGTACCGACACCGATTGTATCTCCAAGAGATATTTCAGAGCAACCCAAATCATATAGCTTTTCTGCCACATATGCGACTTTCGTTGGAGGTACATTTCCTTCCACTGGACACCCCACAACACATGATATGTATCTGAAGATGAAATATTAAATCAGTCACATCCTATTTGCAAAAGAAGAAATAGCACAACCAGTATATTGGAAAACTTGGACCATATGTTTGCTAGTAAGAATTATTGTTTGCGATTCTCATAATTTGACAAGGTATTCCCTACTTTTAATAAATTACATGTCATATTATTACTTGGCACACCAAGTAACAGTATGCATCCTCCTTCATATCTGTTAGGATAATCACTGTTCACAGTAGGGGAATTTAGTATGTTGATCGCTCAAAATTACTCTTACAAACTGTTGGAGGCCTCATCCTATCCTTCTCAACTCACTCTCTCCTTGACACACAATCTCCATCTTTCATGACTTTACCATTCCCTCTGTTCTACATGTCTTTGAGAGTCAACCGATGTTGTGAATGAGGATAACAGGAACTTAGTCTCATCAATCCAAGGATGTCCAGAGTGATTTTTGAGAAGTAGCTACAAAGTGTTATTTTCCATGTAATTCTCTTGAGCCAACACATTTTATCCTATATAGGTAGCAGAATCGTTCTTTAGAATTCTGTCTTGCCCTCGCGGAAGAAATTAATTTAGCCAAAATGAGAAGGTTGTTTTGTGACGCGATATATATCACAAGAATGAAAAGAAAGTTTATCCCGTCTGAAGCAGAGAAATAAGATAACTGTACGTAACTACGAAGTGTGATCACTAACGCAGATGCTGTACAGCCAAAATGGTCGACAAGGAGAAGAATAGTACTTCTGGCCATGCCATGCCTATGTGTGGGCCAAGATCAAGACCAACAATGACACTGTGTAGAGAAGTTCAATTATAACATCTAACTGTTATAAATCCATAAATTCATTGGTCTCCATCTACAATATCAAAAGCAGTTCCAACAATTTTCTCACATACCCAACGCCTCCACGAGATGTGTTGTTTATGTGACTAGACTTGTGCCTAAGTTACATAACAATTGCACTGTGTCCTCGAAAAAACAATTGTTTCCTAAAACCAACATGAATGAGAGCAGATCTCTCTTCAATTTCTTCCAGTAGGCTCAAAATACTTGAATTGTATCGACATCCTATCTCTCTGGTTTTCACTTCCAACAGAGATCATTTCAATAGACAATATTCACTTGGACCAGGAAGATAAGACGACTTCTCTTCTTCACATATTAGTAGTCTAAGTCCAAAGACCTACCCACGTATAGGAACTGAGGCCTTCTCAGCTGCAAGAGAAACATCATGGTAACGTTTAAGACTCTCCTCTATGCTGCAATTTATATTTGACTTGGAAAAAGATTCTGAAGCGGAAGCAAAGACAGCCACTTCCTTGGCACCTGCTGCAACTGCAGCTTCAAATCCCTGAAAGAATGCGAAATTTTTCATCATCCCAGACGATCCCATATGCTGGAGACATAAACTTTGTTAGTAATACTCAACTATACTTACTTTAAGATTAGGAGTTAATACAGGAAATCTAGCACCTTCAACATTTCGAATTGCTTCCATAACATCCTTTGCATCTCCTAGCTGTTCGGTCGCAATAAAGTTCATGATGGCAGCACTTTATATTGGCAATATGGTCTAACTAATGAAACATGGTAAAATTTAGCGAAAAGACCAGAAATATTTACTAAGCATTAAAGGAATACAAAAATTCCAACTAACAGGACAACAAGAAAATTTGATTAAACTTGCTCTACCTCATTAACCAAGACTAAGAAAGTGGATATGATAATATGGAACAGGACGACCCTTCACTCAATGTAGCACTCATCCTCACTATTTCTAAGCCTTATGTAATTTATTATTTCTCTATCTGAAGGATATGTATAATTTTTCTCATCCAATTATTCAAAAGCAGGATGATAATTTACAAATATCACAGACAGAGGAAATTCATTGCATGGGAAAGAGATTGACAACAACTATTAATAAGGAAACTTCATAACAGAAAAGGGCTCCAGATTTCTACGAGATAGGTTGACTACCTGCGGCACCCATTTTGGTGAGACAAAACTCGTGGCCTCAACAACAGGCAAACCTGAAGAGACTAGCATTTTTATCAACTCAACCTTTACTTTAGTAGGCACAATGTCCTTCTCATTTTGCAATCCATCCCTTGGACCAACTTCTACGATCTTCACATACCTTGGAATGCTTCCTAAAAGCTGCAATACGAAAAGATTGATGTCATGACTTATTATAACAAGGAGACCAAACAGGACATGCGTCAACAAAATCATATAAACGCAAAGATAACATGCCAGGGCAACAAATCAAAAAGCTGAAAGATACAATTTTTTGCACGATTGCACCTTACCACCCTCCCTTGTATTCTTCTCAAAACAATGGCCGGTATAATCACGGGTTGAGAAACACCGAGCATCACAAACATTGACGTTATTTGCGGCCTTAAGATACCAACCCAAACTTCCACATGTTTGGTTGAATAACGTATCCCGATACCTATTGCTTGAGTACCGACTCCAAGGTATTGAGTATCCCTGACTGCAGAAATGCAAGTGTCTCCTATAAGCATGAAGATGATGGATTCATTAAACTAGCCTTTTGATCTCCAAAACAACGTAAGAAAGTGGCAGCAATTAATGCTTTATCAATCAGACAGATCCATCTTTTTATCATTTAAACTAACCATTTATCCAGCCGACAATCCGTCACAGTAGAAAGAATCGCCGACCCGCCAACCCATTTGCACACCAACCCAAAAAAACAAACTAGAACCAGAATTATCCAATGTCTAAAAGACAAAGTTCCACGGAAATAGAATAAACCAGATGTTAAAAAAAAAATCAACAAAACAAACAAATTTCAGAGGCAATTTGATTTCTTGACGCGATCGTAAACTTTTTTATGCAAAACCAAAATATTAAGCAGCAATCTCAGACAGATAAAACAATCTTCGGAATTAGACGAAGTCTACTGGTCACATACTCGCTCCTGTGCCGCGAATAGCGAACGCTACCCTCGGGAGAACAATCGTCAGCTCCTTCTTCATCAGCCATGGATGCGCGGGAGCCGGAAGAAAGCCACTCCGGCACACCACCTTGAGCGCCCGATGCACTGACAAGCGCAGAAGCTCCTCTCATGTTGCCCTTGAGCGAAACAACCTCGCGACCGAAGAGAGCGCCACGCCGCGGAATCTTATCCAAAGCCCTCTGCGTCAGCATCGGATCGCAGCAACAATGGCCAACTCCACGAGAGGGACCTGATTCAAACGGAGCAGCCAGCAGCAGTTCATCAACGATCGAAGCAGATTACCACCATCGAACGAAAATCAAACTAGGGACTCCGAATCCGATTATCAATGGAGCCTGAAGACGCGCGCTTTTGGAGTTCATCAGAAGCGCGCCGACCTGATTGACGGGAGCTTCTTCCTGGAAGAAATCTCTTGCCTCTAAATGCTTACGCGCGCCAATCAGATTCCCCACACGACGTGTCCCGACGATCCGTCCGAAGCTTAAACAGCGGAAAGAAGTTCGGGTGATTCGAGGACGATGATGACGTGGAGGAGACGAAGAGAAGAAGAAGAGTGTCGGAAGTCAGCGACGATGTCGCAGGAGTAAGATGGCGAGTGAGAGAAAGGGATAAAGATCGAAAGATTAAGAAAATTCATATGGGCCGTGGGAGACAAGGGCAGGCCCGGCCCAACAAGCAGAGTGTGGGCTTTGGAACTATAAGAAGTCCCACATCGCAGCATTCAGGAAAAACCGAACAGTTTTTATGCGGAGGAAGGCGCCCAACGTATTGTCTCTTTGGAGACATCCGATAAAATTGGAACGATACAGAGAAGATTAGCATGGCCCCTGCACAAGGATGACACGCACAAATCGAGAAATGGTCCAAATTTTTTTTTATTTTTTTTATAATTCAGCTCCGATTTTCTTTTTTAAGAATGATTTTTTTAGCTTCTCTTTGGCTTACTTCTTTATCTAATTTGGCTTTGATTCTCATTTTTAAGAGTGATTTTCGCTTATTTATCTAGTTGGGCATCGATTTTCAATTTATGATTGATTTTGGCTTCTCTTTCTCTTACTCCTCTCCCTAATTCGGCTTCGATTTTCGATTTTAAGAGTGGTTTTGGCTTCGATTTTCAATTTTTAGAGTGGTTTTGGCTTCCCTTTCTTCCATGTTGATTGGGAAAACGATGGTAAAATCGAAACTAATTCTCCTTTGGGTTTCGATGGCTACGACTTGCCGATAAAATTGCCAATGTTGAGATTTAAGGAGGATATATTGCTTGCTAAACTGAAATGTGGCTAATTTTACAGTTCATCTCCTTCACGGTGACTGACCATGAAAGACAGGCCTCTACATCTATGTATCTTCTTCATAATCGGTCCACTCTGTTTTCATGAAGACATACCCCGTTTTCCATGCCAGGCCAGGATCGAAGTTCATTCATTCAACTGCAGAGACCAAAAGGACATAATATAGTCAGGGTTGTGCTCGTCTTCTTAGAATCACAACCTAATGTTTGATTGCAGTACCATTGGAATTCAAATGGCTGAAGCCAGATTATTCATTATCAACACATATATTAGCAACACTTAGATCCGAGTAAACATAGTAGAGCTAAGAAAACTTAAGATCCCACAGCAAAGCAACTCTGCTCATCTGTTCGGGATTGCCTCGCCACACGGAAATGTACCCGTGTTGTGGGTTGACCCTTCATAGCGAAGAGAAGATAGGGACTCCTGGCAAGGTGGCCCCCGCATCAACGATGAAAATGTTGCCCGTGACGTACTCCGAAGAGTCATGAATTAAGTAGCGGATGAGCGTCGTCAAAGCCGGATCAGAAGTCCCAAATGTTCTCAGGGGGACGGTTCTCTCGGCCACATTATTCAGCCAGTCCCTTTGCATGAGACCCTCTGTGATCTCAGATTTAAAAAGTCCGGGCGAAATTGAGTTCACTCTGATTTTGTTCGCCCCAAGTTCCATGGCCATGACCTGCTATCAATGATATCATCATTTGCTCAAAACTTTGTTCCTGTTGTTTCGTGGAATCTAGACAACCATGCGAAACCCGCAAACCAAGCTCAAAGCAACAGAAAGTTGATAGGATAGATAAAGGAGTCCTATATCTGTATTCCAAGGCACAACCATGTTTGCTAAAAGCTTAAAGGAAGTTTTTGCAGCCACTGATCCTACTTTGAAAGGGAAAACTTGCTTTTCCATATGTATAGCAGAAAATTATTCGATCGGAAAGCAAATGACTTGACTGCCTGCCATGTTAAAGTTATCTATACCTTTGTCATAGTATTTAGGCCTGCCTTTGAAGAAGCATATGCAACGCCCCCAGGAAGTTGTCCTCGATTCAGACCAGCAATAGACGAAATATTGATAATGGATCCAGCCTGGTGAGCATCACGCATGCGTATGCACACATATTTTGACACCAGCCATGATCCTGTCAGGTTTGTCTTGAAAATATGATTCCATTCCTCCTCAGACAAATCTAGTGGAGATTGTACAGATCCTGGGTCGCAAGAAAGAACGATCATTTCATGTGCTATTCCAGAATTTGGATGATTAATTGCCTAAAGAAGCACATCTAAAGAAAAAGGCATATAATTAAGAGAATGGAACAAGCAAGGGCGAGTACACAGTGATCGTGCTGAATTGCAAGTATGTACCGGCCCCACAACAAAATACAAAAAAAAATTCTTGCGCTTATAGATGCAAACTTCAATTGGCAAAAGAAGCGTGTGAAGCATGTAAATCCCACAAAAAGATGCCTGCAGTGGACTTGAGAAAATGAAGGTGTTGCTGAGGAGTCAAAAACAAGGAAAGAAAGAGACAACAGTCATTAACACTTATTGAGCACAGAAGTTCGGTTGATTGAATCCAGAGGCAGGTAAAAGGCCATATCTCAGCTGAACGTATTCAAAAACCAGCATACTCAAATCAAAGGCCATTCAATTTGCACTAGTGCGAATGTGTATCCGCAATACTCCAGGGGACCATGAGTCATCAGTCTAGGTGGCATGTGGAAAAGAATAAGCATCAATTTCTCTGCTTTCAATGGAATCTTGTGCTTGATACGCAGCCGCGCAATACGACATATGTTCTCCTCTAAATGCTTACTCGATGGTGTGGTGACTGAGGACTCGCACGATCCAGTCGATATTTCAAGGAAGAGATTCACAGAGAGATCTTTCTAAAGGACTCCGTGATACGGGAACATACATTATCATGATAATGACATCCCAGGTAAGATCGGATCTTTCTTTTGCTAAAACATCCACCACCGCATTATCGTTGTCTAAAGATCTTCAAAGCACAACTGAATGTAGTTTTCTGGTTGAATGCGATGCAGAGAATTAATGGGCAACCAGATAATTTCCTTATTCTCTACTCGCAAATCAAATACCGATTCAGTCTAAGCTCGAATTGGAGTACTCCGACAGCTTAAACATCGAAAGGCACGGTGTCAAATCAAACACACTGATTCAAATTGTGGCAGAAACCAATGCAGCCATCAACTAATGCATGTAAAGCTGAAATTGAGCTCGGGAGAAATTCCTCAAACACGTAACGACACGACAAGCCAGTATCATGTCAGCCTCCTCCTCCATTTCAGCAACTATTAGCACAAAATAGATATGGAGAAACTGGAATTCGAAACAAATAAAGCAGGAAGAGTTTTACCGCGAACCCCGGCGTTGTTAATCAGCGCATCGATACGCCCGAACGCATCCCAAGCCCTCCCCACGGACCTCTCGATGGCGGCCCCGCCGGCCGCGATGTCGAGCTCCACCGCCACGGCTCGCCGGCCGCCCGGCCCGGCCGCGGCGCCCGGCAGCGAGCTGAGGCCGTCGATCTCGTCGCAGACGGACTTGAGCCGATCGACGCGGCGCGCGGCGGCGACGATGCGGCAGCCGGCGCGCGCCAGGTCGAGGCAGAACTCGCGGCCGAGGCCGGAGGAGGCGCCGGTGACCATCACCACCTTGCCGCGGAGGTCGCGCCACGGCTCGAGGTGGTCGGCCGTCGGAGATCCCATTTCTCGAGAGAGATCTTCCTTAACAGAATCTGTGACGAAAGACAAAGGGGCAGTCGTTCGTGGATGTGGTTGACTCGGATGTGGCGGGTTAGGTTGACTTGTGTTCGACTGCGATTATTGAGAAGCTGCTGGTCTGTTTTGAAAAAAAAAAAATTTAGTGCATGGACTGTAGATGACGATAATCGATAACATGTTTATTATCATACCTAAGTTTATCATAAACGCATTAAAAGGATCAATTTGCACATTGCATATTCATAGTAAGTGTATAAACGGGTCATTCCCGTTCAAATTTGACTCGAACACATTTACACGTTGTCTAAACAGCTCGTGTGCAAGCTGCATATGTTCCTCAAAAAAAGTTTGCCTACAAAAATGAATAGACGATAAACATTTTCATTATTCGTGAAAACATTGAGGAATCAATTGTTATTGATGATGAAAACGTTCTTCAAGACTAATCGCAATGGAATCTCTCACTCCGCTAATCATCTTAAGAATTTGCAAAGCCACTCAAAACTTGAACTTAACTTCCATCTTTTTCAAGACGAAATGACATTGTAGTCTCCGAATCAACTTCTAATAGCCAGAGTCAGGTCGCTCCCAGAGGCCCAGGCGCGTTCGATTTGATCCGTCGCGGCAAAAGGCGAGTACGAATTAGAGTTGGCAATTCATATCAGCATGTCATAATCGCTTGTGTCGACTCGAAACATTTTGAATGTCTATATCGAAGAGGTTAGATATAACTAGGCTTCCCCTAAGCATTTAATCTTTTGCTCCCCCAAATTATGCAAATTATTGAAGTATTACAATGAGGCTACATAGTTGTCATTGGGACGTGTCGCATGTGCGAATGGGGCAAAGGCGGACGTGTGGAAAAGCCTATTCCACATATGTGTGACCTTTATTAGATCAATCTAACAGGTAATCTATCAAAAAATGAAAAATTTCCGAGATCAATCAAGCCACCTCTAGAAAAAAATCATTTATCTGGACGCCAAAGAAAAGTGTGGCCGATCGATTCCATGACAAATGACATAGCCGGAATGTAAGGATCTATTTAGTAATGTTTCTGTTTCTTTATTTTTTTGTTCTTTTATTCCCCAGAACAGAAAAAGAATAGAAATCCGTTTAGTAAAAAAATTTTACTTTCTTATTTTTGAAACAAAAAAGTGATCCTAGAATAGATTTGGAACAAAAATAAGAAACAAAAAAAATCTACTTCTTTATTTCTGGAATAAAAACAAGAAACAATTTTTTCTGGAATCCTCCAAAAACAAGAAACAATCCATTGGCCGCAACCCGTCCATCGTCGCCTCTTGCCGTCCTTCGCCGCCACCTACCCTCGCCTTCCGCCGCCGCCCGCCGGCCAACGCCTGCCGGCTACCTCCAGCCCACTGGCCGCCTCTCGCCCACCAGCTGCCTCTTGTCGTCGACCACTGTCCTCCGCTGCTCAACGCTTGTCGCCAATCGCTACTGGCCATGGTCCTCCACCGCTAGCCGTCGTGCTCCATCACTCAACGCCGGCAGCCACCTAGCGCTGGCCGCCTCCTCTCGCCAATCACTCGACGCCGGCGATCACCCACCATCGGTCGCCGTCCTCCACTGTCGACGACCACTCACCGCCAGCCACCATCCTCCACCGCTGGCCATTGTGCTCCACCGCCCGATGCCGGCTACCACCTGGTAAGGGTGTCAATCGGATTTTCATGATACCCGACCCGATCTAAATATTAGACATATGTGTTCGACCCGACCCGAGACAAGACCCGAACAAGATAAATATACATGATCGGATCGGGTCATGTCGGGACAGGTTTTGTGTTTCAATCAATGAATTCAGAGATAGAGATAGAGAGGGACGCCATTGTTGCGGATCCCAAATTCATCATCTTCCCAACAGCACCCCATGCATCACCGCCCCGGCCTCAGCGATTCAACCGCAGCCGCGGCATCGCCGCCTTCTGCGCCCGTCGTCCCAGCATCGTTGCTACCGTAGCAGGAGGACTCCGCATCGTCGACGAGCACACCGCCACCGCCGCTGCAGGAATCGGCTTCAGCCTCGTCTTCTTCGTAAGATTCACGAAAGCTCTTCCCACCCCCTCTCTCTCTCTCTCTCTCTAGCGCTCTCTTTCTCTCTCCTATGTTTCGCAATCTCCGTTTGCTGTTCGCATTTCGAAAGGAGGAGGAGGAGGGAGGAAGGTTTTGAGATGGCGGATCAGCTCACGGACGACCAAATCTCCGAGTTCAAGGAGGCCTTCAGCTTGTTCGACAAGGACAGCGATGGTTTGCTTCCCTTCCTCCCCCTTCCCTCCCCTCTCCCCGTCTCTCTCTCTATCTCGCGCGTGGTTTCTCTCGCTCTCCATGATCTGTACGTATGCTTCTGTATGTGTCCGCATGCGTAGGGGGGCGCGCATCCGCCGGCGACGGCGGTGTCCGCCGCTCGCTCGCATCGCCTGTAGGTTTCGAGTGTTGGATCTGGTCCTCGCCGGTCACTCGCTTCCTCCGGCTTTTGACTCGGTAGGCCTTTTGAGTTTTTGCGATTCTCTTCTGAGTGGGGTGGAGATGGCATGCGTTCTCGCAGTAGGGCGGCGATGGGGTCTGCAGAGAGGTCGGAATCGGAGGAGGCGAGCTGGATGACGAAGTCGCTGTGAGAGGGGGAGAGGTAGGTGACAAGGGGCTCGGGGGAGCCGAGGAAGGGGTGGCGGCCGGGGAGGGGGCGGAGGCCGGAGACACGGGGGACGGGGGAGTCGGGGGCGAGGAGGAGGCGGTTGAGGTGGACGAAGTGCATTTGAAGTGGTCGAGGGTTTTGGTTATTGTTTGGGTTGGCTTATTGTTTGGGTTGGGCTTGGGTACCCAAGCCCAATAGATCCAAACAATACTCAATTTTTTTTATTGTTACCCAAACAAGTTGAGATTTAACCCGATCCAATAAGAAAATTTCGTGTTCGAATCGGGTCGGTTCGTATTTTGGTTCGGGTATTGTGTTTGATTTTGACACCCCTACCACCTGGCGCTGCCTGCCCTAGGTTGCCGGCCACCTCCACCCCTGGCCACCTGACGTCGACGATCACCCACCATCGACCGCCATCCTTCGCCATCGACCGCCGTGCTCTATCGATCGACACTCGCCACCCTCTGCTGCTAACCACCTCCCGCCGCTACCCCTCGTTGCCGTCACTACCACCCAACGCCACCGTGCTCCACCGCTGGCTGCCATGCTCCACTACCTCCCGCCACCAACCACCATCCTTTGCCATCGCTGACCACCGTCCTCCACCCCCCACCGCCCGCCATCGTCCGCTGGTAGCCGAGAAGAGAGAAACTCGTCCATGGAGTAGAAATGGATCATTCACGTCCTAAACAGGTTTCTATTCTTTTTTTATTCCACGAATAGAAATTTTGTGCAGTTACCAAACGCTATTTTTTGCTCAGAAACTCTTTCAAGAAATAGAAATAGAAAAAACTATTTCTAATCAGAAATTGTTTATGAGAACAGAAACGTTGCTATGCAGACCCTAAAACAAACCAAATTAAATTCTTTATTGCTCGTTATAGATAAGTGCCATGTATACGAGGGAAGAGTATCGAAAAAGTCCTAAACTTATTGTATTTATGTTAATTCAGTCCTAAACTTTTCAATTGCACTAATTAATTTTTAGACCTTTTAACAATTTCGTCCAAAATCTTTTGGACTCAATTGGAAAAATGTGAAAAAGTTTAAGACTCAGCATAAATGCAATAGATTTAGGAATTTTTTTATACTTTTTCCATATATTTGGTTATGAATATCATGTGCGCTCAATTCATATGTGTGTGCTAATAGAAGAAATTACTATTGTCTTTGTGTCAATTCAATCATAAACATTATAATTTGGCCAATTAAATCCTAAAATTTTAAACGATTTGTCGATATAATTCATTCAGCCAATTATAACTGGAAATAGCCAAAGTAGATACCAGCTTCTTTATGTGGCATGACCGTTGCTATCGTAAACAATTTTATAAAAAAATTCTCATTTTTTTCTTGTTTTTTCTCTTTCTTTTTTTTTTGCTTTTCTTTTCACTAGTTGCTAGCAACCGACCACCGGCAATGGCCAATTGAAGGGTGTTTTCCTTCATA
This sequence comes from Syzygium aqueum, assembly GCA_031216185.1. Lineage (NCBI taxonomy): Eukaryota > Viridiplantae > Streptophyta > Magnoliopsida > Myrtales > Myrtaceae > Syzygium > Syzygium aqueum. Next base: position 22,422,012 of record CM062231.1, read on the forward strand.
CATGATTATTTTTTTGTCGGAATCCCTACACATGGTTAAAAAAGATATCGCTCATTAAGAAATTTGAAAAAGATATCCAATCGGAGGGTGTTTTTGAAATTTCGCCTAAAACCTGAGATTGTTCGTCGGATCGGAAGATGATGAGCTCTTCTATAGGGAAGGGAAATTTCAGTTGAAGCTGATTTTAGAAGATAAGGCAAATGCTCGAGAATTTAGTTAGCAATTGGTGAACAGGTCGTATTGTTTGTTAGGGGTTTTTCTTTGATTGAAGGTCGTGATCTAAGCCATCTTTTTCTTGGGCGTAATCTATAAACATGCAATCGGATCTTAAATTTTTTTTAAAATAGTACAACTGTATCGTATGAATGATGGATTAAGCCTCTGGTCCGTGGTTCGGCTCGAGATTGAAAAGCGATTCGGGCGCATGAGTACAACGCAAATTACGTAAAAATTTTGAATCTCACGATAACAATTAGATTATCGTATTTCATTACTCATTTTAAAATCTCAATATGAAATTTTGGAGTATCTCATATTGAAAAAAGTCAAAATGAAAAAATAAAAATTATTTAAGACATGCCATCAGTGATAATATATTTCTCATGACTTTTTTTTGTGGTAATACAATTTTCACAATGTTAATCCTCGTACATGGTTTTTTCGTTCTTTTTTTTTTATGTTTTTAGCCAGAATCCCTATATACATGGTTTGAAAAAGATATCTTTTTTTTGGTAAAGTTATGAGATCTCACCAAATTTCTTTGGTTTGAAAAAGATATCGCTGATCAGGAAATTTGAAAAAGATATCCAATCGGAGGGTGTTTTCGGAATTTCGCCTAAAACCCGAGGGCGCGGGATGTGATCGGGAAAAGCTGGAAGAAGAAAACGAACTGGAAGGTGAACTGGTGCCGGCGTCCATCGCTTCTCCATCTCCGAAGAGGCTCCCCTCTGATTCCGAAGCCGACGAACCTGCCGGCAAGGTAACTTTTCGTTTTTGAGCTTGGAACCAGTCGCAAGAAGACTCTCTCTCTCTCTGCTCCTGCTCGCTAAGCCAAGGTTGCATACACACGTCTCAGATTACCATGGAGGATTCTCAGTTGAATGTATCATCTGATAGAACAAAAGCTGTGCTTTTTTCTTGGTTGGGTTCATGGAAATGCATCTTCTTGGCAGGAAGTTGAGTCTTTTCCTTATGTTTTGAGATTTTTCTGACCTCGCTTTGTTTCTCTCTTGGTGCAACTCGACCCGAAGGATCGGATCAGCTCTTTGCCCGAAGATGTCATAGGCTTCATATTGTCTCTTCTGACATCCAGAGAAGCACAAGCGACTTGTCTTCTTTTCCGAAGGTGGAGGCATTTGTCTACTTGTCGGGTCACCAACCTTGATTTCGACCAGTCCGACTTGTTGGCCAACATGAAAAATAACCCCGAGTTGGCGGAAAAAGAGAGGGCGAGATATGTGGAATGGGTAGACAATGTCCTGCATCATCAAAATAGAGGATACCATTTACGTAGATTTGCGTTATGGTTCGACCTGAATATCTCATATCAGTCTTACATCGATCGATAGATTAGGTTTGCATTGGCAAAACGAGTTAAAGTTCTCCAATTAGTTTTCGATTATTTTGACCCTCGTAGCTTGCCATATTTGTTAGGGCAAGAGACACTTATGGATGTTGATGCAGGGTGTTCACAACGAACTTCATCTCTAAGTAATTTTGGCGGCTTGAGCCCTTCTAGTTCTTGGCATGTTGGTTTGAGGTATCTCGAAGAGCTCACCTTAAATGGAGTCACTGTGGAGGGAGAACTCATTGAGCAATTGCTTGCCAATTGTCCTGTTTTAGAGCGATTGACTTTGTTTGATGCTCGTACTATGAATAGGCTTAGAGTTGCTGGCCGATCATTGAAGTTGAAATACTTGCTCATAGCATGTTGTAACGAGCTTGAATGTGTTGAGATTTATGACACGGACCTCGTGTCCTTCGCTTTCTTGGGACTGGAAATTACATTGTGTTTGGACAAGCTCTCCCAGCTGTCTGAGATTTCTATTAGAGGATTTATGTTGCAGCTTGTGCATGAGACCTTGTCTCATCTTTCGAGTCTTTCTTATCTGCAGGTTCTCAAACTTGAATATTTTACTTCACCTGATGTAAGAGCACTTGACTGATATTCATAAGAATTTCTTCTCTACAATCTTTGTTGTCTCTGACTCTCTCTCTCTCACACATATGCAGGAAAACCTGTTGATTCGTCAACTACCTAAATTGACAAGTGTCAAGCAATTAAAATTGAGAGTTAAAAGGATCTGGAGATGCGAGTCTACTTCCATTGACTCTCGTGGTCGAGGCATGTCCCTGCTTGCGAAGTTTTGTGTTTGAGGTGGGTTTTTGGGCCTCTTTCAAATCTTCATCTATTTAGGCATTAGACAGATGTAGTAGGATCAAATATAATAATCCAAGTCATTGTTGAATCCTATTCGAGTCTCTGCTTATGAGTGAGTTGTTGAGTCATCATGTGATTAGTATTTGCTTGATGTGACAATCTACACAGACAAACTTTCTTCTGCGAGTTCTTTCTGCAATGAATCGATATCTTGTGGTGATTAATAACACACGGCATTCTTCTTTTTCCGTAGCTCACATTCCCATCAAACATGCTATGCAGGCCGAGAAAACTGGAAAGAGTCATCAGAACTCCCCATCGGTACCTGAAGGAGGTTGAATTTTGCAATTATTATGGTCGACCGTGTGATCACGAACTAGTGAATTACCTTGTCGAGAATTAGGGGTGTCAATGGGTCGGGTTGGGTCGGGCTTTCTTGATACCCAACCCGACCCTAAACCTACAGGGTCGTGCTTGGCCCGCCCAGACCCACCCGAGACCCTGTTCATAGTACACACCCAAGAGAGGGTCGGGTCGGGTCGGGCCGGGCCGGGCCCGAGACGGCCTCCCATTCCGCCGTGCAAACGCCTCCACCTCTGCCACCTCTGCCACCTCCGCCACCTCCTCCTCCGGCGTCCGTCTTCCACAGCTTATTCCAAAAGAGCAGCAAAAGCAAGAGAATCCACTCGGTAACCTCGCCCCTACCGCCCCCACAGCGACCGGAGCCTTGGCGGAGGAGTCCCCTCGCGGCGGCCCCGAAGCCCCCATTGCCCGTGAAGCCAGTCGTCCATTAGCCCAGCAGCTGCATGCAGTCGCGCGTTTCAGGTGTCGGAGCTTAGGTTTGCGGCTAGCGGGGACTTGGTTCGGTCACGCAACGCCCGCAGCTCGCCAGAGCTGCCGGAGTTGGGGGACGCGGACGTTCCATCGTCGCCGGGCCACGAGGCGGCGGCAGCGACGGATGGCCGAGATTGGAGTGGCATGGTGAGGGGGCGCTTGGTGGGCTACGATTGCTAGCGCCGTCGTGGCTTCTCTGAGCTTCGAAGCCATGGCGCCTCTTTGCTCATGCGATTAAGAACAGTCCTTCTGTTGGCTTAGATCTAGGGTTTCATCGTGAGAGAGGAGAGAGAAGGGAAAAGAGAGATTTGTGGGTGGGTCCAAGGTGTCAATGGGTTGGGCCTGACCCTACCCGACCCTAATAATACCCATATCTAAAAGCCCTATCGGAAGAAAACTAAGGCCCAATCTCAAAATACCCCAAAATTTAGGATCGAGCCGGGTCGGCGCGGGCCGGGTCGGGCCGGCGCTGGCTTTTTTGACACCCCTATCGAGAATGCCGTTGCTCTGGAGAAGTTAGTGGTGAGTCCCTGCGGCGAAGCTTATTTCTCGGATGGGAGGAAAAGAGTGAAGGAACCTAGAGAACGTGCTCTGCAACAGCTCAAGGGAAAGTTACCTTATAGAATCGAGCTGGTGATTAATTAACGATACTCGAGCATCACTCGCACGGCATCGACAGAGCTGTTATGATGGATGGCTTTGATTCCACAACCAATTCCTCTTCCCTTCTTTAAAGTTAATTTTTTCGACTATATATGCTCGTTTATTAATTATTTGTTGCTCCTGATTTTTTTGGTTGGATTTATAAGTTGTGTATTTCACTTGGCCATTGTGACCGGCTTAAGCGGGTCATTCGTAGAATTCTGATAACATGAGCATATCATATGGTCTCGACCGGATCGACACCACCGTGAAGTTGCCACTCAAAACTTCTGACTTATAGCTTCCATCTTTTAGAGACAAAGTAAGATTGCAGTCTACCAATCAACTCCCAGAGGCCGGACCATGTGTGTTCGATTTGATCCGTCGCAGCGAAAGGGGGCTCGCTTAGAACTGGCAATTCGCATCGGCGTGTCATAATCGCATCTGTAATTCGAGTTGCCTCGAAACATTTTGACTCCGACTTCGTGTGCCAAATAATTGGATACAATGAAGACAGTATTAATCCGCATGCCGTGTTTCGAAAATGATTTTTTTCATTCTGAAAATTCGCATCATATCTCATGGCACACCGTGTCGTGGAAACGGATCGTGTCCAACATTACCCGCCCCGGTCTGATTCCCAAGTAACTCGAACTAGAGTCCAAGTGGCTGAACACCGACCCGCAAATCGAAGCCCATGGTTTCATGGGCCTCCAGCTACTGCAACACAGGTGGATTCATTCCAGCTCCAAAACATGACCATCGCCACAAGCCTAAAAAAACGACTAAGATGGGCCTCGAAACGTCAAAAAGATCCGCATACCAAACAGCGTAAAAGAGCTATTAGGCATACTGCGAATCCCGCGTTCTACGGATCGAAACGACCTATCATTGAAAACGAGAAAATCTGGGGCATTGTGCGATCAATATGCAACGAAGAGGCTTTGATTTGAGGCCATCAATTTCTGGTTGTTTTCTGTTGTTTGATGGAGAATTTCTCTGAATCGACCCCCAACTTGTTGCAGCCTTCGATGGTTTTCTTGAATACGAGAAAAAAGCCGATGAACAGAGATGGGAGGAGAGCGATGAACGAGCAAAAAGGGAAAGGACGGATCAGAAACATGCGAGGCAAAGAGGAGACCACAGAATGTACGGTGGAGGAAAGCCTGCAAAAGTTTTGTTTTTCCCCGGAAAAAAAATGACTGCATTAACCTCAATCGAATATTTCATGTCAGAGTCGTGTTGGTAAGTAATTTTTAGGAAAAATGACACAAATAATTTTTGAACTTTGGCCTAATTTATAATACGGTCTCTGAATTTTTAATTTATTTGATATGGTCTCTAAATTTTAGCCCAATATATAATATCGTCCATAAACTTTTAATACATGTTCAATCTAGTCTTTCCGTTAATTCAAGTTCAAAGACTGTATTAAATATTTCCATATAGTTCATAGACTAAATTGAATATTTATCAAAAATTCAAGGATCATATCGAATAAATTAAAAGTTCAAGGATCACATTAAGCATTATGCTAAAGTTTAGGGATTACATTGAACAAATTAAAAGTTCAGAGACCAAATTGTACATTGAGCTAAAGTTCATGGATTGTTTGTGTCATTATCCAAAATGGAAAGGCACCAATAGCGACCCAGCATTGTCCCTTAAAGAAAACGACATTCAAAAATCCGTATAGTAAAGCCTTAAGAGCTTATTCAATTTTGAAACAAATTTTCTTTAAACCTAAAATATTTATTAAAATCCCTAAACTAGGTGAATTAAAATTTTGGAAACTCTAAAACTAATTCTAAACTGAAACTATCACTAAAAATATAATAAGACTAGTCAAAATCTAATTTCTAAGCTTTTTCCTAGTTTTTTTAAATTTTTGGAATTTTTTTATTTTTATTTTTTACTATTGTTAATTTTTTATTCTAAAATGGGTCTTGGATCGGGTCAGGGGATCAGTTCGAATATATAGGTCTAACCCGGACAAATAGGGTCCGGGTTGGGTTCGAATACACCAAAATTGGCCCAAACACTTAACCCGACCCGATTTAATTAACCAGATTTGACTCCATCTATTGATTATATTTTTTCGAATATTATTTTTATTTTCTATTTTTCTTTTTTCTTTTTTCTTTTCTATTTTGCTTTTTTGAATTTTTTATTTTCGTTTTCCGTTGCTCTTCTTCCCGAGACCACCTTGAACACTGACACTATTTCGAGCTCGCCAAACTTTCCTTCTCCAGCCATCGCCACCTACCGCCAACGTCAACAAACACCACCACCTACTGAATCACCGGCGAAGGGAATGGTGTTTCCCGAGAGTGACTAAATCGGGAAGGTGATTTCCGTCTTAGGCATATGATAACTTCCATCTCCGATTCCTTTAATGATTAGTAAATATTTCTGGTTTTTTCGCTAAATTTTACTATGTTTCATTAATTAGACCATATTGCCAATATAAAGTGCTGCCATCATGAACTGTATTGCAACTGAACAGCTAGGAGATGCAAAGGATGTTATGGAAGCAATTCGAAATGTTGAAGGTGCTGGATTTCCTGTATTAACTCCTAATCTTAAAGTAAGTATAGTTGAGTATTTAGTAACAAAGTTTATGTCTCAGCATATGCCATCATCTGGCATGATGAAAAATTTCACATTCTTTCAGGGGTTTGAAGCTGCAGTTGCAGCAGGAGCCAAGGAAGTGGCTGTCTTTGCTTCTGCTTCGGAATCTTTTTCCAAGTCAAATATAAATTGCAGCATAGGGGAGAGTCTTAAACGTTACCATGATGTTTCGCTTGCACTTGAGAAGGCCTCAGTTCCTAACCTTGGGTAGGTCTTTTGACTTAGACTACTAATATGCGGAGAAGAGAAGTCGTCTTATCTTTCTGGTCCAAGTGAATATTGTCTATTAGAATGATCTCTTTTGGAACTCAAAACCAGAGTGATAGGATGCCGAAATGGTTCAAGCAGTTTGAGCCTACCGAAAGAAATTGAAGAGAGATCTGCTCTCATTCATGTTGCTTTTAGGAAACGATTGTTTGTTCGAGGATGCAGTGCAATTGTTATGTAACTTAGGCACAAGTCTAGTCACACAAACAACACATCTTGTGGTGGCGTTGGGTGTGTGAGAAAATTGTTGGAACTGCTTTTGATATTGTAAATGGAGACCGATGAATTTATGGATTTATGACAGTTACATATTATATTTGAACTTCTCTACACAGTGTCATTGTTGGTCTTGATCTTGGCCTACACATAGGCATGGCTAGAAGTACTTCTCTTCTCATTGTTGACCATTTTGATTGTGCAGTATCTATGTTAGTGATCACGCTTCATAGTTATGTACAGTTATCTTATTTCTCTGCCTTAGACTGGATAAACTTTCTTTTCATGCTTGTGATATATACTGCATCACAAAACAACCTTCTCATTTTGGCTAAATTAATTTCTCCTACGAGGGTAAGATGGAATTCTAAAGAGCGATTCTGCTACGGATAAAATGTGTTGGCTCAAGAGAGTTACATGGAAAATAACACTTTGTAGCTACTTCTGAAAAATCACCCCGGACATCCTTGGATTGATGGGACTACCCGTTATCCTCATTCACAACGTTGGTTGACTCTCAAAGACATGTAGAAGAGAGGGAATGGTAAAGTCATGAAAGATGGAGATTGTGTGCGAAGGAGACAGTGAGTCGAGAAGGATCGGGTGAGGCCTCCAACAGTTTGTAGGAGTAATTTTGATCGGGTGAGGCCTCCAACAGTTTGTAGGAGTAATTTTGAGCGATCAACATACTAAATTCCACTACTGTGTGAACAGTGATTATCCTAACAGATATGAAGGAAGATGCATACTGTTGCTTGGTGTGTCAACTAATAATATGACAGCGTAATTTATTAAAAGTAGGGAATACCTTGTCAAATTTTGAGAATCGCAATCAATAATTCTTTCTCGCAGATATATATATGGTCCAAGTTTTTCAATATACTGGTTTTGCGGTTTCTTCTATAGCAAACAGGATGTGACTGATTTAATATTTCATTTTCAGATACATATCATGTGTTGTGGGGTGTCCAGTGGAAGGAAATGTACCTCCAACGAAAGTCGCATGTGTGGCAGAAAAGCTTTATGATATGGGTTGCTCTGAAATATCTCTTGGAGATACGATCGGTGTCGGTACTCCTAGTAATACTTAATTTGTCTGCTCTATTTTGCTATAGAACTTTTGGAACATTCTAATATCCTAACTCATGCGTGACAACTTTTATTGACCATCACAGATGAGTTGTTATCATCTCTATTTTCTTTCGGTGGAACAAAAGATGAGCTTTCTTGTTTTTATGTATTCTGTAGAAACTTTTATTGACCATCACAGAGGAGTTGTTATCATCTCTATTTTCTTTCGGTGGAACAAAAGATGAGCTTTCTTGTTTTTATATATTCTGTAGAACTGTCGATTAGCATTTTCGAATCTTTGTTTAGTAAGTAACATGTGAATGAAAAGAGAAGGGCCTGATCAATGACATTTCATACATCTAAATAATTTGGAGGCTGAGATTGTCGTGTCTGAATGATCAAGGAGCACCTCTATGACTCTGCTTATGCTCTAGTTCCAGCAATAGCGGGGTCACATTATTTCTCGAAACGATACCAATTGCATGCATATCATGAAAATTTCATAATTTTTCAAACACATCATGCCTAAATTCTTGGGCTTTCGAAAAAAAAAAACCTAAACTGAACATTTTACTTAAACCTAGACTCTCGAAAGAAAAAAGACGAAAAAAGATTTAGGATAAAATGCTACTACTTAGTTCTGAGCTGGAGCTAAAAATCAGAAGATTATGCGGGGTTCCTTCAGTCTCATTCCTACTTCTTGCAGAGCCCTAATCATCTTATTTTTTGTTGCAGTGACAACATCATTGTCGATTTCCAGAGCCTAATCATCTTATTTTTTGTTGCAGTGACAACATCATTGTTGATTTCCAGATGATCGAGGGTGCCACAATTTTCAAAATATCGCCTTCTTAGCCCTAATCATCTTATTTTTTGTTGCGGTGACAACATCATTGTTGATTTCCAGATGATCGAGGGTGCCACAATTTTCAAAATATCGCCTTCTTAATAAAAGGAAGGCTTTAGCTTGAATGTAGCACCAAAATCGGATGCTGCTTAATCTCCGTAATGATCGCCTCAAGCTCAGTTCGGCTTGCTCATACGCAAGACAAAAAGCCTCACGCTCTCCATCTTTGAAAACCATAAGAAACATACATAAAAACCTCAAAAGAAACGATTTCAGATAAAAATAATAATAATAGTAGTAGACTCACGATAGAGTGTCTCTAAATTCATTTTTGCTCTATTGCTTTTGAGCGTGGTCAAATCTGATCTGGAGGGCGGTGGCATGCTCCATGGTGGGCTATTGAGAAGAGAGAAGTAGAGAAGAGCGGGGGTGATGGAGAAGAAAGAAGAGATGTGTATATATAGAGTGAAAGGGCATGGAAGAAGCGTGTAAAAATGACAACTAACCCTTTCTCCATCGAAACCTCACTTCCCTGTGATGGAGAAGACATGAAAGAAGTGTGCAAAAAGGACGCTGCATTGAGATAAGATTCTGCATTGAGCTAGTTGGACAACGCTTTCTTCGGGACGGGGTTATGTTCCATACGTCTCTTACTGGCCACCCATGTTGTGTTATGTGGGCCGAGGCCCAAACCTATCTGTCTTGTGTCTTTATGGCCTTGCATTTCCACTATGTTTATAGTTCTACTCTCTCTCCCGCGGAAACACTCTCTCTTTTCTTCCAATAAACTCATTTGAGAAATTTGAAAGACGGCCATCTTCACTTAACCGCCTCACCGTCTTGCTTGATAGATGCCGTGGCCGGCATCAAGCTCTCTAGGAGGCCATCGCCGACTTCCACAATGCGCACGCCAATTGCCTTACTGCCGAGCTACTTGACTCAATTCTATATCATAATATTGTTAGCGACGAGAAATCATTAATCACCACTTGGCAACTCCCAATGAACACGAAGGGCTAATGTCCCCCCACAATCCAAGAATACATGGTGTGTATGAATTTGGGCTTTGAATATGGACCTAACACGGCAAAATACACGGAGTATCCGTTTTGAAAGTTTAACTCTCATGTGATTTTGAAGCTAGAGATAGTCAATATTATAATTCAAATTACATTCTTTGCAAAACTATGAATTCAAGACTGGAAGTCTTAGGCTATGACTACATGTCTTGAATCAAATACGTGATTTGCTATACTAAACGATATTCATCCCTGTAGTGCTCGACTTCAAGTAAATATTCATTACAAGACAATTGAAGCAACTTACATGATGCTTGATCGAGTCACCATTATTAGAAGCATGATACTATGTATGATCTGATGCGTTGTCAAACGAAATACATAAGAGGGACGAAAGACAGAGTCAATTTGCTCAAAAGTTGTCAAAAAGACAAAGTCACCATTCTTCGTGTCGACTATTTACTTCTACTAATGAAAGAACACATTGCGTGTAATTTGAGATTACATCATATGGTTTGAATGAATTGCCAAAAATGACGGTCACAATCTACATTGGCATTGGCATATTTATCTTCAAGTTTGTTATCTATCTTCAAGTCACGTACTAAATTATAGTTAAATTTGTATTTCGAGAACATTGTGGTATGATATGAGAGAAATAAAATAAAACTTCTTGAAAATATATGATATCAATTAAACTCAATGAAGCAAAACGAGATTGACAAGGTCCAGTATAGGTTCTTTGACCATGAGAAGATATGGATCGCCACAATTGGCTTCCCGAAAGTATGGCGTGAACTCTATAACCACGCAACCCGATCCATATGGGTCAACCCCAAAAAAGAAGTACAGTTGAGGATCGTACATAAAGTGAGTCCTCTTGTGCAATCGGTCGCTCCTTGTCACCACTGAATGCAGGCTTCTTGTCAAGTTCATCCTCATATAAAACCTTTATCGAAGGGTGTCCTGCGCTTTGATGTCATTTATAACAATGTCGCCTACTCGTAGTCAAGATCTTACAAAGAGTGTATACTCAATGACCATTTATAAGTTGACCCTTTGTTTAAGATAGCAGCCTCCCTCCTATCTAATTAATGTGGGATTAAAGGCACCGCAAATTCTTTCCCTATTCAGTTATACATATATGTTCAATTCAAATAACACATATAATGACCCCTCTTTACAAAATGATACTTTATCTCTAATAAGATATTGACTTAAATGGCATGGAAGTTTTTGCTCTTCTCCTCATTCTTTTGAGACGAAGTGAAACTGCAGTCTACGTATCAACTCCCAAAGTCGACCAATTCACACCAAGGGAGTATGCTACCCGTCCATAGCTCGGCCTCGAGAGAATTGTAATAACCTGTCGAGCAAGCAACACCTGACCATCCATCGGCTAGGCCATTTAGGGTGCGTTTAGTAACAATTCAGTTTCTGAAAATAATTTATGTTTAGAAATAATTTTTTTTATTCTATTTTCGGAAACAATTTCTGAACAATTGAAAATGCTTGGTAACAGCCCAAAATTTCTATTTTTGGAATAGAAAAAGAAGAGAAATGCGTTTGCTAACTGCACAAAATTTCTTTTTATTAATAATATTTTGAATTTTTCAATATTTCTTACTCTTTTTTTCTTTTCTTTTTTACTTCTTCTTCTTCCTTGGCCCTTGGCCGAGTGGCCGACGAGGGCCGCGACGCCCTCGTCGGCCCTAGCCTGTGGGTGATCACCTGCCATCGGCCACAACTAGGAAGGAAAGAAGAAAAAAAAAATTTCTCTTCTATTTCTGATTCTTGTTCCCAAAATCAAGAATCGACTTTTTTTCTATTCTTGATTTTGTTCTAAAACTGATTCTGGGAACAATTTTTGCTCGGAAATAAAAAATTTACTAAAGGGATTTCTGTTCTTTTTTTGTTCCCAGCAACAAAATAATAGAATTGATCGATTACCAAATAGGCCCTTAAAATGCCTCCCACATATGCCAGAGTCAAGTTGCTCTAAGAGGCCAATGTGCATTCGATTTGACCCGTCGCAGCGAAAGGGGGGCTCAATTAGAGCCGGCAATTCCCATCGACATGTTATAATCGCATCTGTAATTCGAGTCGCCTCGAAACATTTTAACTCCGATTCCATGTGCCTAATAATCAGATACAATGAAGACGTGTTGATCCGCATGCCGTGTTTCGAAACGGATTTTTTCATTCCGAAAATTCACGTCATATCTCATGGTACACCAAGTCGTGGAAACAGGTCGTGTCCAGCATTACCGGGCCCCCTGTTTCCCGATTCCCAAGTAACTCGAACTAGAGTCCAAGCCGCTAAACACTGACCCGCAAAACGAAGCCCCCGATTTCATGGGCCTCGAGCTATTGCAACGCAGGTGGATCCATTCCACCTCCAAAACATGACCACCGCCACAAGCGTAAAAAACGACTGAGATGGGCCTCGAAAAGGCGCCCTGCGAATCCCACGTTCTGCAAATCGAAACGACGTATCATTGAAAACGAGAAAATCTGGGGCATTGTGCGATCAAGATGCTTGGAAGAGGGTTTGATTTGAGGCCAGCAATTTCTGGTTTTCTTTTTCTTTTGTGTTTGCAGGAGCAGAAGGGATATTAACGTTGATGGAGAATTTCTCGGAATCGACCCCCAACTTGTTGCAGCCTTCGATGGTTTTCTTGCATACGAGAAAAGTCGATGAACAGAGATGGGAGGAGGGCGATGAACGAGCAAAAAGGAAAAGGACAGATCAGAAACATGCGCGGCAAAGAGGAGACCAGAGAATGTACGGGGGAAGGAATGCCCGCAAAAGTTTCTGTTTTTCCCCTTGAAAAATGATGGCATCAACCTCGAGCGAATATTTCGTATTATAGTTGTGATTGATAAGTAACTTTTAGGGAAAATGATGGAAATGAGCGATGAACTTAGGCCCGATAAGTAATTAGATCCCTAAATTTTTTATTTGTTCAATGCGATCTCTGAATTTTTACTACATGTTCAATCTAATTCATGAACTATATAACAATGTTTAATATTGTACGTGAACTTAAATTAATGAAATAATGATATTAAACATTTTCATATAATTTAAAGACAAACTTGAATATGCACCAAAAGTCCGGAGACTACATTGAACAAATTAAAAATTCATGGACGACATTGCACATTGGGCTAAAATTTATTAATCATCTGTGTCATTATCCCTTACTTTTATTGAAAATATTTCCATTTTATAAAATGTCCCATTACGCACTCAGGCGAGATAGGTCGAACATATATTTTTCTAAAAAGTGCAGGATCTTTGCTAATCGGTTGCCGGAGCAAAGGTACGCGCTACGCACGAGCATTCAATTAGAAGGTTGTCCCTAGAGAACGTTAATGTTAACATGAAAATGGGGTGGCTGTAGGTGCAATGCGAGGGTGGATTTAGAGAATATGATGCGACACAAATGCCACATTTTCCTCAACCCATGCTTGAAAATTAGTGATTAGCTGTTGGGGAAGCAAAAGGAAAATGCATAAAGAAGGGCGAAAGATAGCCGTTTTGCTTGAAAGTTGTCAAAAAGCGACCGAAAAAAAAACATAGAAAACGAGGGAATGAAAAGGTCTCCAGATGCACTTTAGTAGGCGAACAAAAATCAAACGACGAATATAATTTTTTTTTTTATAACCCAGGGAACCCCCGCACGGCCGACAGCCGGGAGGTAAATCCTGGGGGCGACACGTGCTAGCCACCACACACGTGCCACCGGTTAAGTTACTCTGCGACGCCCGGGATTCTAACACTCAACCTTTTGCGAGAGGAAGAGTGCCCGCGCCAGCAGCGCCACCCAAGCTGGTGGTACGAATATAATTTATTTGTTTGGATTAATTCTAAAAAAATATTAATTTTACCTTGAGTGATAATTTTAGTTCAAATTTTTTTTATCTCAATAAAAAAATAAAATTTTACTCTAGTTCCCTTTGATGTGAAATTTTCAAATTGTTCGATACAGAATTGCCACTCAATGTAAAGTTAGTACTTTTTTTTTTTTGAAGTAGACATAACCCGTCTCCATAAAAACCAAGGGACCTGGATTGAATAGCATCATTGATTGGGAAAATGGGAAGAGCGGGAGACTCCTTCGTAGTAGACGGGTTTTTAAAAATATGGTCAACGTCGTACCGAATCAACAGCTTTTAAGCCAATAGCAAACGGCAGATCACAACGAATTAGTGAACAAAATCCCGTTACATTAGATCATACTAGGTATGACCTCAACCTAGGAATTGCATGAAATTATTTCGATACGGATGATTAATTGATTGTCGGGACAAAGAACGAAGACGGTAAGGGTCGGGAACGAGGTCATTGAATGCACGAACTGTAGGCGGCTCAACGCTCCAGCCGGCGGTGCTGACAATTTAGGGGACAAACAGGCAAACCTCCTTTGCACGCCATCGTTTATCACGCTCCCATCAATCCCACCCCCTCCCTTCCTCGATTCCACCGAAAATGATAAAAAAAAACAATAAAAAAAGAACGCATGTGTTTTTTTTTACTTTTGTCCTCTACCATCTTTTTTAAAATAAAAATAAAAAGACTTTTGAGAAGAAAAATCGTTGAATGAAATTGCTTCACGACTGACTTGCCAATTATAGCATCGACTTCTTTTCTCGGGAATTATTTCGTGTTTTATTAAATGATAAAAAAGAATAGTAAATTCGCGACACTTTTTGACCAAAAAAATTTAATGACATTAAATTTTGAATTAATATTATGAAAAATCTCAAATTGATACTTCAAATTAATTTTTTTTACGGACAAAAACTGCAACAAATTTATTATAAATTAATTTTTTGACAACCGAAAATTCTAAAATAATACATTTGTGACCCGTTAGTTTCGTTAAATCACATTAATACCACGAAAAATCAAAAGTTGGTACACACGTGACAAATTGAAAGTAAAATCTCAAACTGGTTTATTCAGCTTAGCAATTTGATAATCTGATTTAACGAAAATTAAGAAAAAGTAAATTTATCGTAAATGTACGGGAAAATTCAAATTAAGGACCCCAAATAAGGTCAAATTCTCAAAAGGGGGCCCAAAGTGAACATTGTGTTAAATAAAGGCCTGAAATACTCAATCAGTCTTAAATAAGGACCCGAAGTGTCTAAAAAGTCTCAAATAAGGACCCGGGTCCCCGGCCGGGTAAAATACCTGCCGGCCGATGAGAAAGTTACTGTTCCGGCATCGAAACAGTAACTTTTTTAATTTTTTTGTTTTTCCTTTTCTTTTTTTTATTTTCCTTTTCCTTTTCTTTTTTTTCTTTTCTTCCTCTACCTGGCATAACCGGGGCCAGCGGAAGTCGCCGGTGTCGGGCGAGGGCCACCCTCGCCAGCGTTGGGCGAGGGCGGCCCTCGCCTGGGCTAGGCGAGGGCTCGACCTCGCCGACGTCAGGCGAGGACGACCTTGCCAGTTGCATGCAAGGTCGAGCCTCGCCAGCGACCGGCAAGGCTACGGGCGAGGCTCGACCTCGCTTGCAATTGGCGAGGCCGGCCTCACCCAGCCCAAGCGAGGGTGGCCCTCGCCCAAGGGCGGTCTCACTTGAGGCCAGCGACCTCCGTCAAGCCCGGCTATGGCCGACGGAGGAAGAAAAGAAAAAAAAATTAAAAAGTTACTGTTTCGATGCCAGAACAATAACTTTCTCACCAGCAGGTAAGTATTTTGGCCGGCCGGGGACCCAGGTCCTTATTTGAGACTTTTTAAGCACTTCGGGTCCTTATTTGAAACTGATTGAGCACTTCGGGCCCTTATTTAACACAATGTTTACTTTTGGTCCCTTTTTGAGAATTTGACCTCACTTGGTGTTCTTAATTGAAATTTTGCCTAGATGTACAGATTTTAAATTTTTTGTTTGGAATTTTTCACGATATTAATTTTTAAATTTTTTATCCGGCTTTAACTTTTTTTTTTAAAAGTAAAGTAAAAGATAAAGAAAATGTAAAACCAGTTTTCTTTTTCTTTTTCTCAATGGCGTGCCGTACTCCGGAGCTCGACACGCTCTGTATTTCCGTAGCAGAGAGGGCAAAGCTCGGAACCTCGAAATTCCCCCGACCCCGCCCGAGGCTACGAAAATCTCGTTTCCGGCACTCGCCGCGGGAGCCGTCGATGCGGGGGTCCCGCTGACGTCACGACGGATCGGGGCGCGAGTGCCAGAAGACGGCGGACAGGACGCGCGTGGTGGGGGGGGAGCGCGGGAGGGACAGGAGCCTTTGAGGTTTTTTCACACGCGAAACTCACGCGCGCACGCCCTCTCTCCCTCTCTGTCTCTCTCTCTCTCTCTCTTCGCTACCGCGACTTAACTTTTTTGACAGCGGCGCCGCCTGTTTTTGACAGCGAGAATTTGTAAAAAGTTGGGCACTAAATAATTCTGGAATTTTCGCTCAAAAATAAAAAATTAATTCTGAATTTTTCCCCTTCTTTTTCTCTCTCTCTATCTGTCGGAAGAAATTTCGCCGCAGGCATCTGGGAAGGACGATGGATCACGCGCTGCAAATGATGGCGTCGCGTCACGCGACCTCGAGCCATTCGTACGGAATTTGGTCCCCTCCACCTCCACCTGCACCCCCACCCCTTTCCTTTCCTTTCCTTTCCCTATATTCCCCAAATCTGAATATTCGCATTTCTTCTTGTTCGACAATATTAATAAAAATCTACATATTCTGGGGGCCAATAGTTAATTTGCTCCTTAAGTTGGAGTTTCGTTTAATTTGATCTTCCTCCTTGTGTCGAATTAGTTCGATTTTTTTTTTGACAGTCAATTTGATCGCGTGGGTATCTCAATCCGAAATCCAACTAGGTATGCGAAAGATGGTGCAAGGATTTCAAAGCAAGAACACAACCCCACCATGGGAATCGAAATCGACCAAAATTCGATCGTCGAATAGGTACATCTTTTCGTATCGGCCATTCAGTTCTACTGATAAAATAACACGTGACGTGTCATTTGGGTTGACATCATATGGTTTGAATGAATTGCCAAAAATGATGATCACAATTTGCATTTGCAATCGGCATATTGCCTTGAAAAGTCCGTTGTCTATCTTCAAGTCACGCACTAGATTCTAGTTAAATTTGTATTTCGAGGGAATTGTGGTATGATCCGATAGAAATTAAATAAAACTTCAGGAGATAATATGATATGAGTTATACTTAATGAAGCAGAACAAGATTGATATTGAACAAATTAAAAGTTCATAGACCATATTATACACTTAACCAAAATTGAGAGACTATGCGTGTCATTTTTCCTATTTATAACGATGTCGCCTGCTCAATGAGTCCAAATCTTAGAAAAAGTGTCCTGACATGACCATTTATAAGATGACCCTTTGTTTAAGATGACAGCCTCCCTCTCATCTAATTAATGTGGGATTTAAGGTATTGCCAAATTCTTTCCCCGTTCACTTATAAGTGTATTTTTAATTCAATTAGCGCATGTGAGGACCCTCTTTACAAAATGATACTTTATCTCTAACAAGGTATTGACTTAAATGGCATGGGAGTTTTTGCTCTTCTCGTTGTTCTCTCGAGTTCGAGTATTTCCGAGAGCAATAAAATCCCGAATACACCAAACCAATGTGGAAAGTGCTCCCTTGAAATCGCCCGATGGTGTTCAAGCCATGTGAGATGAAGCAAGCACCATGTGGGATGTCCAGCCAGCACCAGCACCAACACCATCCTCCTTAAGGTGTAATATTCGGATGTGTTTGCAAAACTTTGCATCTCATGGAAAATGATATTGCCGATATTGGAATTTGATATAAGAATAAAGACGTGTTAGCCTAAAGCAATCCAACTTGCATGCCCTCCAATGTGTTCGTGGGATTTCTTCCTAGGAACCTCTCACTTATTAAACTTTACACGCATCAAGATTATGTTAATGACCATCAATTTTTAAATTCATAACAACATTTTCCCGTCGATTTCATCCCTTTTGTTTGAATTTTCTTCAAATCTTTTATGCCGTCGATTTATCCATCGTTCAATAAGAGTGCAAATTCTATCTGCCCCACTTCGAAACTCCGATCGTTAACAAGTATTAAACTAAATGTGATGAACCGACCACGATCTTTCAAAACATTCTACGTCATTATCAGGAGCAGATTTAGCATACCAGATTGCTCGCTTTACAAAGCTCGACATGCATGAAAACGACGTTATTCACTTCAAACACCACCGCAATGCATAGTGGCATCCTGAGGGCCGCATTCACACGCACGTCCATAGAAAAACCTCGCCCCAAAGGGCGCGAGATGCTAGAGCCAAAACACGAAGAGAAAGCGATCAGCAACGTCTAGATGCAACATTAGAAAAACTCGCCTGCGTTGAAGTTTGACTCTCTCTGTCTCTCTCTTTATCAGAATCAGTGGGAAGGCAATCCAACATGATTGAACCAGCTCAAAAAGAGAGGAAAAAAACAAAGGGCATACGATCTTTTCCCAATGATGTAGATTTGAAGTTAGTGGCGAGACAAATACCGGTGAGGTTCCACTTTGACTCGCTTGCATAGGTTGCTTTCAAATATGTTTTTGCCGTCCCGACAAGGTAAAAGAACGAAGGAGGAAAAGGGTGACTCGCTGTCCTTTTGTGGCCATGCTATTTATTCGCTGCAATGGACGACCACGCATCGTTCCTTCTGCACTGCTGCTTGCGTGATCTCATGCTGGGACACAGTTAGGTTATTTTGCAGAGATTTGATTCGAGGGCCGAGGAGTTTTGAAGGTTCGAGTGAGTGAATGAGATGGCCGCACCTGGGTTAGGCTGTTCTCTAAGGAATTCCCTGTTCTGGAAGTCCTTGAGAGGGAAGGAATAACGATGCGATGGTAATGAAATAGAAAGTTCGAGTGTCGACACAGATTCGGATTTGATAGAGATATCTTGACTTGTTTCAGTGGATGCCTACCTAACAACCCTTGAGATCTAGACTTCGTTTCGAGGACGAAAATGAGTTATTGTATTGAGGCGACCTTTCTAGGCCTAGATGCCCTTCTTTTGATGGGGTGTGGTGATCTTTCCGGTAAAGCTTGGGGACTAAACTCTTCCGTGGCAATAAAAACGAATGAAATCGGTATTTCCAACTTTAAATTTCATCTATGGTGTTCTCTTAAAGAATTGATATGATTTTTCGGATGGAAGTCGTTAATGAGAAAGACTCGTTCATTTTGTAAAAGCAATGAGTATATCTTTCGATATTCCAACCTCATCATTTCCGTTCCTATATACTATGAGCTATTTTCACACAAATTTTATTTATTATATCACCTAATTTTTCAAGCATTTTTAGTTTGACAAGCATGTGTTTAAATTTCACATTTTTCTCCTTTTACTCAATCGTTTCCAGGGTGCATTTGTTCCACTAAAAACTTCTTGATAAAAGAAAAATGAACATTTGTTCAAGGGATAAGAGCATTAGAAATCCTAAAACTTATTGCGAAAGTGTAATTAAATTATAAAACTTTGAAAAAGTAAAATCAAGTCATTCCGTTAACACCGTCAATTTGGCTAACGGAATATACTGATGTGACATTTTTTTAAATTATTTTCTCTCTCTTACTTGTCATTTTTATTATTTTCCAAATTTTATTTTAATTAAATTAAAAATTAAAAATTTTATTTTAATTAAATTAAAAATTTTATTTAAAAAAAACTGGGAAAAAAAGAAACGCATAGGCAAGGCCTCTGTGGTGGGGCATTAATGCTGCCGCTGCCCATCCATGGAGGGGCTCATGGAGGTTCCTAGCCTTGGGCGAGGGTGGCCGACTCAGCCTAGCCCTAAGCAAGGCTTGCCCCAATTTGGGCAATGCCGGCCCTCGCTGACCCCATGAGAGGGCTAGCAACTCTCAATAGGCACAAGCGAGGGCCAGCGTCGAATAGATCTGGGTGCCCTCAACCCATATCTAGTGAGCCTTGCCTAGCATAGCAAGGGTTGCCAACCTTCGCCTAGGACTAGCGAGGGTCGCTTGGGACTAATGAGGCCTCGCTTCGGACTAGCATGTTAGCCATCCTTGCCCATGGGCAGCGACCAGTGATGGGCATCGCCCACCAAAAGAGGCCGCTGTCTATGTTTTTTTTAGTTTTGTTTTTTTTTTCAAATAAAGTTATAGCCTTTTTAGTTTTTTTAATTAATTTAAATAAGATTCAAAGAAGAAAATAATAAAAATTGACAAATAGAAGAGAGAAAATAATTTAAAAATGCCACGTCATCATTTTCCTCTAGCTAAATTGAAGGTGTTAAGGGAAGAACTTGATTGCACCAATTTAATTAGTTTAAAAATCTGTTTACACTTTTTGAAAGTTTTATAAAATAATTACACTTTTATGACGAGTTTTAAGATTTCTATCGGATATATTCGTTTGTTTAATAGTTTAGGGAAAATAATTATCTTCTTATTAGAAAGGGAAGTCCTTTTTCCCAGTCTAATATTCTTGTTTTCAATCTATGGAAAATATTTTCCATGGATCAACTAATTTATCTGGACGGTAAAAAATCGCGCGATGAAAAGCTAACAAAGATGGAACTTGAGCCATTAGACGTCAGAGGAGACATCTTTCCCATTTCACAGTTATCTGGAATTTCATTGTAGTGCGAGCTACCGCGACTAAAGCGATAAATAGGCGGACTAACCTATTTTAATAAGTTCATAGCCCATCTTGGCAAAAACAAATCAGGGTCGTTTGAAGACGTCCCGGTATTGCTCCACATCTTTCTTGAATGTTTATAGTATCGCTCGGCCGATCAAACTTTCATATCCACGACAATCGACATTATTCTTGCGCGGTCAAACCATAGCGGGATGTATCCTTGAAATTCGTGTTCCGCCGTCTTTGCACGCCTCGTGACTAGTATTATACTAGTGCTAGTGCGAGTAGTTAGTAAGTAGTAAGTAGTAGTCCATGGAATCAAAGGCAAAAAAATGTTGACCCTTGCTCGGATAAGTCAACCCCTAGAATGGAGGGACGATAAATAATGCATGTCCGACCCTAGCAAGCAGAGGCAGCTGCCAACAAAATAATTAACATTATTATAATGTCTTCTGATTACGAGAGATGAAATTGACCCGCACTGATAATTTCTTGCTTCGCTAATTGAAGAGTCAAATGAAAACTAATTTTCAAGACGAGAAGGGGAAAGACCGGTACGAGAGAATGAAAGAGATGCTCGCTCGGGGGCACTGAATTTGAGAGTGTGTTTCATTTCTAATTTAAGTTGAAATTTTCGGAAAATTGTTTTCGTCTCATATTCAATTTGAAAAATCCGCTCGCAATATGTCCATTTTCCTGCAACAAAATTTTCATCCTTTTCAATATATTAAGCTTTATCGATTATATTAAAAGTCACTCTAATATGAACAAATAGTAAATTTCACTCGAATAGAGCTACTCTAATCCCGTCCCTAGTCAGAGCATTTTTTTCTGTAAATCCATAACTAAACTTTGGTTTGTATTCTCGCGTGACAACATGCAATATTTTTCTTTTTGATAAATAAAAAGTAAGTTATTTGGCTCCATCTGTCGACCGAAACACGACGATTTGCTCTAAGTTACGTTAACGAGCATTTTCACGATGCTTTTCAAGCACACTTCTCGCACTGCCATGCAAATTATAATCTTTTACGTATTCAGTTGTAATCAAATCATGTCCTAAGATTACTCATTCGCAAAATGAGATAACAACACAAATAATCATTAAACCACTTTAGTGTGGTTCAATATATAATGCGATCTTTAAATCTTGGCCCGATATGCAATGTTATTCTCTGAATTTTAATTTATTCAATATGATTCATAATCTATTAATAAATATTCAATGCAGTCCATGGATTATACCGAAACGTTTAAAAGTTCAAAGACCGCATTGAACTTTGAATGAAAGTTCAAGAACCACATTAGATTGATTAAAAGTTTAAGGATGGAATTGCAAGTTATGATGAACAGATTAAAAGTTTATGAACGATATTGCATATTAAATCAAAATCTAGAGATCATCCACATCAATTTTCCCAACAAAATGCTTTTTTATTCATTATTGACAAAAAAAAAGGAGAAAATGAAGAGAGAATCTTTGGAGCCTCTATCAAGGTTACCCTTCTTTTTTCTCTTTCTCTTGGCGATAGTGTTTGGTCTTTTGTCCCTCCCTCTCTCTCCTTTTGAGCCTTTAAATTCCATGGTAATCCCCCAACACTCCTCCCTCCCACCCTTTTCTAGTTTCTATATGTGCGACGACATTCATTTCTTCTTCCCTCTCTCTCTCTCTCACTCTCTCTCTTTACTCTTTGCATAGCAGAACAGAGCTCACCCTCTCTCTTGTCTCTCTGCTTTTCTATTCCCGCTGTCTGCCACGCAGAAACTCACAACTCGCCCTTCACACTGTTCTCCATCTCTCTCTCTCCGAGCCACCTCGAAGCTGAAAGCTCCGGCCAGAGCCAAGGCTCTCAGGGTGTCTGTCTCTCCGGTGATGGGTTGATTCTCGATCCTCGCTTTACTCCCTTCAAGCATTGACCTTTCTTCCTTCTTCCCGAAGTCCCTCCATTTCCACCCGAGAAAGCTTCCCTGCAGAAGACACCGGGTGACCCAGCTGAGCGGGCTTCACCGGCATTTAGTCACTGCGCTCTTCAAAACCCAAGAACAGGGGAAGGACCTGTTCCCACGGCCCCAACTCGGGCCTCTCCCTCACCCCGAGGCCGTCGAACCTGACCAATGCCGAGATTTACTCCCTCCAGTCGTCGCGGAACCCGACGCCGAGGGGGTCGAGCTTCAACCACACCGACTTCTACTCCATGGTGAACGGCAAGGGCATGAGCGGCGTTAGCCCGTGGCAGTCCAACTTCGGGGGCCTCGGCTTCGACGAGGAAACCGGGGTCGCTCCGGTGTACGGGAACGGGGCGAGGGCCAATGGCGGTGGAGCGTACCCCGCGCCGCCAAATGCCGGGATTTTCTCGCCCGTGGCGGCGGCCGCAAAGAAGAAGGGAGGCGATGGGAAGGACCTGCACATGTTCGTTTGGAGCTCCAGCGCCTCGCCGGTGTCGGAGGGCGGCCTTCACGTCTTCCGAGGCGGGGGCGATTACGGGAATGAGCTCGGCGTTGGTGGTGGGGGTGGGGTGGCTCACCAGAAAGGTTCGGACTTTGTTGACCCCTTTTTATGCAGAAATAGTAATTCTTTAGTCGTGTGTTGTGGTTGTCTTTTGGTTTATTCAAAACATGTCGATGTTGAGCGTGGAATGCGACAATTCACTGTGCACTGTCGTTGGAGTTTTGTGGGGTGGTGGTGGCAACTGTATTTGTCCCTTTGAGCCCTTGAATGAGGTCATCGTTGATTCTACTTTTCTGTGTTTTTGCTCTGCTGTTGTGGGATTGTGTGGGGTTGGTTTGGTTTATCTTTTTTGTTTGTTTCCTCTGGTTTGGCCGATTTGCTCTGTTTTTGTCCCTACAAGTTGCGCGTGCATGCTCTGGCTTTGGTAGATAGATTTCATATCTTCGTATTGTTTTGTCTTGGTCCGCATCATTCAGTCTCAAACATAGGATGCTTTTCGGAAACATTGTCATTTTCCACTGTTTGTGTTGAGAAAATAAGAACCCCCATGTTGTTTTTGCCTTGGTCAGATTACGAGGAGTTTGGGAGGGACGAGTTCAGTTTTGGGAACAGGCAGGTCCCAAATGGGGTCGATCGTGATGGGCCGGTGCTGTCCAAACTGGGGTCGAGCTCCATGGCGGAGCTCCATCCGAAGGCAGCTGTGGACGGCGAGGCCAAGCCGACTTCCATGCCTCCAGCCAGCGTGATGACCAGGCTCATCCTCATTATGGTGTGGAGGATATTATCAGGAACCCCAACACATTTACTTGAATATTGGTGACTTGATCAAGCATCATGTAAGTTGTTTCAATTATCTCGTAATGAATATTTACTTGAAGTCGAGTACTACAGGGATGAATATCGTTTAGTATAGCAAATGCACTTTCCAGGTATTTGATTCAAGATATGTAGTCATAGCCTAGAACTTTCCAGTCTTGAATTCATAGTTTTGCAAAGAATGCAATTTGAATTATAATATTGACTATCTCTAGCTTCAAAATCACATGAGAGTCAAACTTTCGAAACGGCCACTCCGTATATTTTGCCGTGTTAGGTCCATATTCAAAGCCCAAATTCATTCGCATCATGTATTCCACTTCAAGGGAAACTTGGATTGTGCAGAGAGACTTTAGCCCTTCGTGTTCACTAGGAGCTGTCAAGTGGCGTTTAATGATTCCTCGTCGCTAACAATATTATGATATAGCATTGAGTCAAGCAGCTCGACAGTAAGGCAATTGGCGTGCGCATTGTGGAAGTTGGCGATGGCCTCCTAGAGAGCTTGATGCCGCCCGCAGCATCTATCGAGCAAGACGGTGAGGCGGTTAAGTGGAGATAACCCTATTTCAAATTTCTCAAATGAGTTTATTGGAAGAAAAGAGAGTGTTTCCGCGGGAGAGAGAGTAGAACTATAAATATAGTGAAAACGGAAGGCCATAAAAACACAGGACAAATAGGTTTGGGCCTCGGCCCACATAACACAACATGAGTGGCCAGTAAGAGACGTGTGGAACATAATCCAGCCTCCCGGAGAAAGTGTTGTCCAACTACTTCAATGC
The DNA here is from genome assembly GCA_031216185.1 of Syzygium aqueum. NCBI lineage: Eukaryota > Viridiplantae > Streptophyta > Magnoliopsida > Myrtales > Myrtaceae > Syzygium > Syzygium aqueum. The sequence continues at coordinate 22,446,593 of CM062231.1, forward strand.
AGAATCGTATCTCAATGCAGCGTCCTTTTTGCACACTTCTACCATGTCTTCTCCATCACAGGGAAGTGAGGTTTCGATAGAGAAAGCGTTGTTGTCCTTTTTACACGCTTTTTCCATGCCCTTTCACTCTATATATACACATCTCTTCTTTCTTTTCCATCACCCCCGCTCTTCTCCACTTCTCTCTTCTCAATAGCCCTTCACTTCTCTCTCTTCTCAATAGCCCACCATGGACCGTGCCACCACCCTCTAAATTAGATTCGATGCCTTCAACCACGCTAAAAAACAATGGAGCAAAAATGAATTTAGAGACACTCTATCGTGAGTTTACTATTTTTATTATTATTATTATTATTTATCTGAAATCGTTTCTTTTGAGGTTTTTATGTATGTTTCTTACGGTTTTCATAGATGGAGAGCGTGAGGCTTTTCGTCTTGCGTATGAGTAAGCCCGAACTGAACTTGAGGCGATCATTACGGAGATTAAGCAGCATCCAGTTTTGGTGCTGCATTCCTTGAGCGAAGCTAAAGCCTTCGATATTTTGAAACGCTTTAGCTTCGCAATGCAGCACCAAAATCGGATGCTGCTTAATCTCCGTAATGATCGCCTCAAGTTCAATTCGGGCTTGCTCATACGCAAGACGAAAAGCCTCACGCTCTCCATCTCTGAAACCCATAAGAAACATACATAAAAACCTCAAAAGAAACGATTTCAGATAAATAATAATAATAATAATAAAAATAGTAAACTCACGATAGAGTGTCTCTAAATTCATTTTTGCTCCATTGCTTTTGAGCGTGGTTGAAGGCATCGAATCTAATTTAGAGAGTGGTGGCACGCTCCATGGTGGGCTATTGAGAAGAGAGAGAAGTGGAGGGCTATTGAGAAGAGAGAAGTGGAGAAGAGCGGGGGTGATGGAGAAGAAAGAAGAGATGTGTATATATGGAGTGAAAGGGCATGGAAGAAGCGTGTAAAAAGAACAACAACGTTTTCTCCATTGAAACTTCACTTCCCTGTGATGGAGAAGACATGCTAGAAGTGTGTAAAAAGGACGCTGCATTGAGATACGATTCTGCATTGAGGTAGTTGGACAACGCTTTCTTCGGGAGGCTGGGTTATGTTCCACATGTCTCTTGCTGGCCACGCATGTTGTGTTATGTGGGCCGAGGCCAAAACCTATCTGTCCTGTGTTTTTATGGCCTTCCGTTTCCACTATATTTATAGTTCTACTCTTTCTCCCGCGGAAACACTCTCTCTTTTCTTTTAATAAACTCATTTGAGAAATTTGAAATAGGGCCATCTCCACTTAATCGCCTCACCGTCTTGCTCGATAGATGCCGCGAATGGCATCAAGCTCTCTAGGAGGCTATCGCCAACTTTCACAATGCGCACGCCAGTTGCCTTACTACCGAGCTGCTTGACTCAATGCTATATCATAATATTGTTAGCGACGAGGAATCATTAAACGCCACTTGGTAGCTCCCAGTGAACACGAAGGGCTAATGTCTCTCCCCACAATCCAAGTTTCCCTTGAAGTGGAATACATGGTGCGAATGAATTTGGGCTTTGAATATGGACCTAACACGGCAAAATATACGGAGTGGCCATTTCGAAAGTTTGACTCTCATGTGATTTTGAAGCTAGAGATAGTCAATATTATAATTCAAATTACATTCTTTGCAAAACTATGAATTCAAGACTGGAAAGTCCTAGGCTATGACTACATGTCTTGAATCAAATACCTGGAAAGTGCATTTGCTATACTAAACGATATTCATCCCTGTAGTGCTCGACTTCAAGTAAATATTCATTACAAGATAATTGAAACAACTTACATGATGCTTGATCGAGTCACCATTATTAGAAGCATGATACTATGTATGATCCGATGCGTTGTCAAACGAAATACATAAGAGGGACGAAAGATAGAGTCAGTTTGCTCAAAAGTTGTCAAAAAGACAAAGTCACCGTTCTTCGTATCGACTATTTACTTCTACTAATGAAAGAACACATTGCGTGTAATTTGGGATTACATCATATGGTTCGAATGAATTGCTGAAAATGACAGTCACAATCTGCATTTGGCATTGGCATATTGCCCTGAAAGTTTGTTATCTATCTTCAAGTCACGCACTAAATTATAGTTAAATTTGTATTTCGAGAATATTGTGGTATGATATGAGAGAAATAAAATAAAACTTCGGGAAATAATACGATATCAATTAAACTCAATGGAGCAAAACGAGATTGACATGGTCCAGTATAGGTTCTTCAACCATGAGAAGATATGAATCGCCACAATTGGCTTCCCGAAAGTATGGCATGAGCTCTATAACCACGCAACCCGATCCAAATGGGTCAAGCCCAAAAAGGTAGTATAGTTGAGGATCCTACATAAAGTGAGTCCTCTTGTGCAATCGGTCGCACCTTGTCACCACTGAATGGAGGCTTCTTGTCAAGTTCATCCTCATATAAAACCTTTATCGAAGGGCGTCCTGTGCTTTCATGTCATTTATAACAATGTCGCCGACTCGTAGTCAAGATCTTACAAAGAGTGTATACTCAATGACCATTTATAGGATGACCCTTTGTTTAAGATAACAACCTCCCTCCTATCTAATTAATGTGGGATTAAAGGCACCGCAAAATTGTTTCCCTATTCAGTTATACATATATGTTCAATTCAAATAGCACATATAATGACCCCTCTTTACAAAATGATACTTTATCTCTAATAAGATATTGACTTAAATGGCATGGAAGTTTTTGCTCTTTCTCCTTGTTCTTTTGAGACGAAGTGAAACTGCAGTCTACGTATCAACTCCCAAAGTCGACCAATTCACACCAAGGGAGTTTGCTACCCGTCCATAGCTCAGCCTCGAGAGAATTGCAATAACCTGTCGAGCAAGCAACACCTGACCATCCATCGGCTAGGCCGTTTAAGGTGCGTTTAGTAACAATTCTGTTCCCGAAAATAATTTATGCTCAGAAATGATTCTTTTTTATTCTATTTCCAGAAACAATTTCTGAGCATTTGAAAGCGCTTGGTAACGGCCCAAAATTTCTATTCTGGGAATAGAAAAATAACATAAATGCGTTTGCTAACTACACAAAATTTCTTTTTATTAATAATATTTTGAATTTTTCAATACTTCTTTCTTTTCTTCTTTTTTTCTTTTCTTTTTTACTTCTTCTCCTTCCTTGGCCCATGGCCGAGTGGCCGGCGAGGGCCGCGACGCCCTCGCCGGCCCTAGCCTATGGCCGGTCGACTACCATCGGCCACAGCCAGGAAGGAAAGAAGAAAAAGAAAAAAAATTCTCTTCTATATCTGATTCTTGTTCCTGGAATCAAGAATCAACTTTTTTTTTCTATTCTTGACTTTGTTCCAAAACTGATTCTGGAAACAATTTATGCTCAGGAACAAAAAATTTACTAAACGGATTTCTGTTCTTGTTTTATTCTCAGGAACAAAAGAATAGAATTGACCGATTACCAAACAAACCCTTAAAATGCGTCCACAGAGGCCAGAGTCGAGTTGCTCTTGGAGGCTAATGTGCGCTCCATTTGACCCGTCGTAGCGAAAGGGGGGGCTCAATTAGAGCTGGCAATTCCCATCGATGTGTCGTAATCGCGTTTGTAATTCGAGTTGCCTCGAAACATTTTGACTCCAATTCCATGTGCCGAATAATCGGATACAATGAAGACGTGTTGATCCGCCTGCCGTGTTTCGAAACGGATTTTTTTGTTCCGAAAATTCGCGCCATATCTCATGGCACACCGAGTCGTGGAAACAGATCGTGTCGAGCATTACCGGGCCCCGGTTCCCCGATTCCCAAGTAACTCGAACTAGAGTCCAAGTGGCTGAACACCGACCCGAAAAAACGAAGCCCATGGTTTCATGGGCCTCGAGCTATTCCAACACAGGCGGATCCATTCCACCTCCAAAACATGACCACCGCCACAAGCGTAAAAAAAGAGAAGATGGGCCTCGAAAAGGCGCCCTGCGAATCCCATGTTCTACGGATTGAAACGACGTATCATTGAAAACGAGAAAATCTGGGGCATTGTGCGATGAAGATGCTTCGAAGAGGGTTTGATTTGAGGCCAGCAATTTCTGGTTTTCTTTTTCTTTTGTGTTTGCAGGAGCAGAAGGGATATTAACGTTGATGGAGAATTTCTCGGAATCGACCCCCAACTTGTTGCAGCCTTCGATGGTTTTCTTGCATACGAGAAAAGCCGATGAACAGAGATGGGAGAAGGGCGATGAACGAGCAAAAAGCGAATGGACAGATCAGAAACATGCGCGGCAAAGAGGAGACCAGAGAATGTACGGGGGAAGGAATGCCAGCAAAAGTTTTTGTTTTTCCCCTTGAAAAATGATGGCATCAACCTCGAGCGAATATTTTCATATTACTGTTGTGTTTGATAAGTAATTTTTTGGGAAAATGATGCAAATGATCGCTGAACTTAGGCCCGATAAGTAATTAGATCTTTAAATTTTTGATTTGTTCAATGCAGTCCCTGAACTTCTACTACATGTTCAATCTAATTCATGAACTATATAACAATATTTAATATTGTACGTGAACTTAAATTAATGAAAGAATGACATTGAATATTTTCATATAATTTAGAGACCAACTTGAATATGCACCAAAAGTCTAGGGACTACATTGAACAAATTAAAAGTTCATTAACGACATTGCACATTGGTTTAAAATTCATTAATCATTTGTGTCATTATCCCTTATTTTTATTGAAAATATTTCCATTTTATAAAATTTCCAATTACACACTCGGGCGAGATAGGTCAAACATATATTTTTCTAAAAAGTGCAGGATCTTCGCTAATCGGTTGCCGGAGCAAAGGCACGCACCACGGACGAGCATTCAATTAGGAGGTTGTCCCTAGAGAACGTTAATGTTAACGTGAAAATGGGGTGGCTATAGGTGCAATGCGAGGGTGGATTTAGAGAATATGACGCGACACGAGTGCCACATTTTCCTCAACCCATGCTTGAAAATTAGTGATTAGCTGTTGGGGATGCAAAAGGAAAATGCATAAAGAAGGACGCAAGACAGCCGTTTTGCTCGAAAGTTGTCAAAAAGCGACCAAAAAAAAAATAGAAAACGAGGGAATGAAAAGGTCTCCATATGCAGTTTAGCAAGTGAACAAAAATCAAACGACGAATATAATTTATTTGTCCGGTTTAATTCTAAAAAAAATATTAATTTTATCTTAAATGATAATTCTGGTCCGAATTTTTTTTCGTCTCAATAAAAAAAACAAAATTTTACTCTAGTTCCCTTTGACGTGAAATTTTCAAATTGTTCAAGATAGAATTGTCACTTAATATAAAGTTTAGTACTTTTTTTTTTGAATTAGGCACAATCCCGTCTCCATAAAAACCAAGGGACTTGGATTGAATAGCATCATTGATTGGGGAAATGGGAAGAGTGGGAGACTCCTTTGTAGTACGGGTTTTGAAAAATATGTTCAACGTCGTACCGAATCACCAGCTTTAAGTCCCCATTGCGATCGCAATCTCTGCCCCTACTTCCTGCTCGATGTGCCGAGTGGCCCACGAATTGACCACTTGGCTTTCAACGTCGCGATTGCCCCTACATATGAACGAGCCGTGGGGGACAAGACAAGCGCCGATCGCGCTGCCCTCCGGAACGAATAGCAAACGGCAGATCAAAACGAGTTAGTGAACGAAATCCCGTTTACATTAGATCATACTAGGATGATTAATTGGTTGTCGGGACAAACAATGAAGACAGTAAGGGTCGGGAACGAGGTCATTGAATTCACGAACTGTAGGCGGCTCAACGCTCAAGCCGGCGGTGCTGACAATTTAGGAGACAAACAGGCCAAACCTCCGTTTGCACGCCATCATTTATCACGCTCCCATCAATCCGAACCCTTCCCTTCCTCGATTCCACCGAAAATGATATAAAAAAAACAATAAAAAAAGTACTCGCTTTTTTTTTTTTACTTTTGTCCTGTACCGTCTTTTTTAAAATAAAAATAAAAAGACTTTTGAGAAGAAAATCGGGAATGAAATTGCTTCACGACTGACTTGCCAATTATAGCATCGACTTCTTTTCTCGAAAGTTATTTCGTGTTTTATTAGATGATAAAAAAGAACAGTAAATTTGCGACACTTTTTGAACAAAAAAATTGACATTACATTTTGAATTAATATTATGAAAAATCTCAAAATTGATACTTCAAATTAATTTTTTAACAGCGAAAAATTGCGATAAATTTATTATAAATTAATTTTTTGACCAACGAAAATCTTAAAATGTGACCCGTTAGTTTCCGTTAAATTACATTAATATTACGAAAAAACAAAAGTTGATACACACGTGACAAATTGAGGGTAAAATCTCAAACCGGTTTATTCAACATAGCAATTTGATAGTCTGATTTAACGAAAATTAAGAAGGAATAAATTTATCATAGATATACAAATTTTAAATTTTTTGTTAGGAATTTTTCACGATATTAATTCTTAAATTTTTTATCCAGCTTTAACTTTTTTTAAAAAAAGTAAAGTAAAAGATAAAGAAAATGTAAAACCAGTTTTCTTTTTCTTTTTTTCTCAATGGCGTGCCGTGTTCCCGAGCTCGACACGCTCTGTATTTCCGTAGCAGAAAGGGCAATCTCGGAACCTCGAAATTCCCCCGACCCCGCCCGAGGCTACGAAAATCTCGTTTCCGGCACTCGCCGCGGGAGCCGTCGATGCGGGGGTCCCGCTGACGTCACGACGGATCGGGGCGCGAGTGCCAGTTGACGGCGGACAGGACGCGCGTGGGGGGGGGGGGAGCGCGGGAGGGACAGGAGTCTTTGAGGTTTTTCACACGCGAAACTCACGCGCGCACGCCCCGCCTCTCTGTCTCTCTGTCTCTCTCTCTTCGCTGCCGCGACTTAACTTTTTTGACAGCGGCGCCGCCTGTTTTTGACAGCGAGAATTTGTAAAAAGTTGGGCACTAAATAATTCTGGAATTTTCGCTCAAAAATAAAAAATTAATTCTGAATTTTTCCCCTTCTTTTTCTCTCTCTTTTATCTGTCGGAAGAAATTTCGCCGCAGGCATCTGGGAAGGACGATGGATCACGCGCTGAAAATGATGGCGTCGCGTCACGCGACCTCGAGCCATTCGTACGGAATTTGGTCCCCTCCACCTCCACCTGCACCCCCACCCCTTTCCTTTCCTTTCCTTTCTTTTCTTTTTTTTTTCTTTTCTTTTCCCCATATTCCCCAAATCTGAATATTCGCATTTCTTCTTTTTCGACAATATTAATAAAAATCTACATGTTCTGGGGGCCAATATTTAATTTGCTCGTTAAGTTCGAGTTTCATTCAATTTGATCTGCCTCCTTGTGTCGAATCAATCCGATTTTTTTTTTACGGTCAATTTGATCGCATGGGTATCTCAACCGAAATCCAACTGGGTATGCGAAAGATGGTGAAAGGATTTCGAAGCAAGAACACAACTCCACCACGGGAATCGAAATCGACCGGAATTCTCGTTTGGGTTGACATCATATGGGTTGAATGAATTGCCACAAGTGATGGTCACAATTTGCATTTGAAATTGGCATATTGCCCTGAAAAGTCCGTTGTCTATCTTCAAGTCACACGCTGGATTCTAGTTAAATTTGTATTTCGAGGGAATTTGTGGTATGATATGATAGAAATTAAATAAAACTTCGGGAGATAATATGATATGAGTTATACTCAATGAAGCAGAACAAGATTGATATTGAATAAATTAAAAGTTCATGGACCATATTGTACACTCAATCAAAATTAAGAGACTGTGCGTGTCATTTTTCCTATCTATAACGATGTCGCCTGCTCAATAAGTCCAAATCTTAGAAAAAGTGTCCAAACGTGACCATTTATAAGAAGTCCCTTTGTTTAAGATAACAGCCTCCCTCCCGTCTAATTAATGTGGGATTTAAGGTATTGCCAAATTCTTTCCCTGTTCATTTATAAGTGTATTTTTAATTTAGTTAGCGCATGTGAGGACCCTCTTTACAAAATGATACTTTATCTCTAGCAAGGTATTGACTTAAATGGCATGGGAGTTTTTGTTCTTCTCGTTGTTCTCTCGAGTTCGAGTGTTTTCAAGAGCAATAAAATCCTGAATACACCAAACCAATGCGGAAAGTGCTCCCTTAAAATCGCCCGGTGGTGTTCAAGCCACGTGAGATGAAGCAGGCACCATGTGGGATGTCCAGCCACCACCACTACCAACATCAACACCAGCACCAGCACCAGCACCAGCACCATCACCATCCTCCTTAAGGTGTTTGCAAAACTTTGCATCTCAGGGAAAATGATATTGCCGATGTTGGAATTTGATATAAGAATAAAGATGCGTTAGCCTAAAGCAATCCAGCTTGCATGCCCTCCAATGTGCTAGTGGGATTTCTTCCTAGGAACCTCTCGCTTATTAAACTTTACACGCATCAAGATTACATTAATGACCGTCAATTTTTAAATTCATAACAATATTTTCCCGTCGATTTCATCCCTTTTATTTGAATTTTCTTCAAATCTTTTATGCTGTCGAGTTATCCATCGTTCAAATAAGAGTGCAAATTCTATCCGCCCCACTTCGAAACTCCGATCGTTAACAAGTATTAAACTAAATGTGATGAGCCGACCACGATCTTTCAACATATTCTACGTCATTATCAGGAGTAAATTTAGCATACCAGATTGCTCGCTTTACAAAGCTCGACATGCATGAAAACGACGTTATTCACTTCAAACACGACCGCAATGCATAGTGGCATCCTACGGGCCGCATTCACACGCACGTCCATAGAAAAACCTCGCCCCAAAGGGCTCGAGATGCTAGAGCCAAAACACGAAGAGAAAGCGATCAACAACGTCAACATGCAACATTAGAAAAAATCGCCTGCGTTGAATTTGACTCTCTCTATCTCTCTCTTTATCAGAATCAGTGGGAAGGCAATCCAACATGATTGAACCAGCTCAAAAAGAGAAGAAAAAAACAAAGGGCATACGATCTTTTCCCAATGATGTAGATTTGAAGTTAGTGGCGAGACAAATACCTGTGAGGTTCCACTTTGACTCGCTTGCATAGGTTGCTTTCAGATATGCTTTTGCCGTCCCGACAAGGTAAAAGAACGAAGGAGGAAAAGGGTGACTCGCTGTCCTTTTGTGGCCATGCTATTTATTCGCTGCAATGAAAGACCACGCATCGTTCCTTCTGCCCTGCTTGCGTGATCTCATGCTGAGACACAGTTAGGTTATTTTGCAGAGATTTGATTCGATGGCCGAGGAGTTTTGAAGGTTCGAGTGGGTGAATGAGATGGGTTAGGCTGTTCTCTAAGGAGTTCCCTGTTCTGGAAGTCCTCGAGAGGGAAGGAATAACGATGCAATGGTGATGAAATAGAAAGTTCAAGTGTCGACACAGATTCGGATTTGATATAGATATCTTGACTTGTTTCAGTGGATGTCTACCTAACAACCCTTGACATCTAGACTTCGTTTCGAGGACGAAAATGAGTTATTGTATTGAGGCGACCTTTCTAGGCCTAGATGCCCTTCTTTTGATGGGGTGTGGTGATCTTTCCGGTAAAAGCTTGGGGACTAAACTCTTCCGTGGCAATAAAAACGAATGAAATCGGTATTTCCAACTTTACATTTCATCTATGGTGTTCTCTTAAAGAATTGATATAATTATTCGGATGGATGTTGTTAACGAGAAAGAGTCGTTGATTTTGTAAAAGCAATGAATATATCTTTCGATACTCCAACCTCATCATTTCCGTTCCTATATACTATGAGCTATTTTCACACAAATTTTATTTATTATATCACCTAGTTTTTCAAGCATTTTTAGTTTGACAAGCACATGTTTAAATTTCACATTTCTCCTTTTACTCAATCGTTTCCAGGGTGCATTTGTTCCACTAAAAACTTCTTGATAAAAGAAAAATGAACATTTGTTCAAGGGATAAGAACGTTAGAAATCCTAAAACTTGTTGTGAAAGTGCAATTAAATTTTAAAATTTTGAAAATGTAAAATCAAGTCATTCCGTTAACACTGTCAATTTGGCTAATGGAAAATACTGACGTGACATTTTTTAATTATTTTCTCTCTATTACCTGTCATTTTTATTATTTTTCCAAATTTTATTTCAATTAAATTAAAAACTAAAAAAATTATAAAATTTTATTTCAAAAAAAAACTGGGAAAAAAAGAAACACATAGGCAGGGCCTCTATGTTGGGGCATTAATGCCGCCGCTGCCCATCCGTGGAGGGGTCATGGAGGTTGCTAGCCTTGGGCAAGGGTGCCCGACTCAGCCTAGCCCTAAGCAAGGCTTGCCCCAATTTGGGCAATGCTGGCCCTCGCTGACCCCACGAGAGGGCTAGCAACTCTCAATAGGCACAAGCGAGGGCCAGCATCGTATAGATCTGGGTGCCCTCGATCCATATCTAGTGAGCCTTGCCCCAGCATAGCAAGGGTCGCCAGCCTTCGCCTAGGGCTAGCGAGGGTCGCTTGGGATTAGTGAGGCATCGCTTCAGACTAGCATGTTAGCCATCCTTGCCCATGCCCGACGACTAGTGATGGGCACCACCCACCAAAAGAGGCCACTGCCTATGTTTTTTTTTAGTTTTGTTTTTTTTTCAAATAAAATTATAGCCTTTTTAGTTTTTTTAATTTAATTTAAATAAGATTCAAAGAAGAAAATAATAAAAATTGACAAATAGAAGAGAGAAAATAATTTAAAAAATACCACGTCATCATTTTCCTATAGCTAAATTGAAGGTATTAAGGGAAGAATTTGATTGCACCAATTTAACAAATTTCAGAACTTGATTACACTTTTTGAAAGTTTTATGAAACAATTGCACTTTCATGACGAGTTTTAAGATTTCTATCGGATATATTCGTTTGTTTAATAGTTTAGGGAAGATGATAATCTTCTTATTAGAAAGGGAAGCCCTTTTTCCCAGTCTAATATTCTTGTTTTCAGTCTACGGAAAATATGTTCCATGGATCAACTAATTTCGTGTCATCCAAACACCCGAAAAATCGAAAAATAATTTCTCTAAAAGACAGTTTTTGTCCGAGCAAACAGACCCCAAATTGGTTTCCATTACGGATCCATGCAATTGCTTCGCGTGCCGCTTCGCACTACATATTAGCCCTACATTAATGTATCCGCAAATCACTCCATCGGTCTAAAATAGTCTTACGTAAAAATTCTATCGTGCTCGTTGTTGTGGCTTTGTTTTTTCGCTGTATCTTCGACAGTGTCCGTTTGCTCGAGCGAACTGGCAGTAAACATATGCCCTAAATCCGACACAAGACAAGGGGGGGCCCGCATCCACATAGGCATGATGGTCAATGATGAGAGGGGTGGCACGTGACACGTGGTGGATAGTTGCGCGTGATATCGTGGATTTGTATTCCCCGGTATGCCGCAATCATTCCTGCATCTAAGGATTCTTTTGATCCCTTCCCCTTTCCCAAAATATATAGATCACGAGAAAGATGAAGGGTCCTTGTCCTTAAGGTATTGGACTCTATTTCCCTCCGTCGGTCCAAAATTCCCTTTTATTTCGTGGACAAGTTAAAATTTGTAGTCCTAATCAAGCAGGTATACAAGGCGCCTAACGTTAAAGATGAAGACACGGTTGCCGGGAGATCATATGGTTTTGACATTTTCGATTTATCTGGACAGTAAAAAATCGTGCGATGAAGAGTTAACCAAGATGGAACGTGAGCCATTGAACATCAAGGGAGACATCTTTCTCATTTCACAGTTATCTGGAATTTCATTATAGCGTGAGCTACCGCGACTGATGCGATAAATAGGCGGGCTAACCTATTTTAATAAGTTCATAACCCACCTTGGCAAAAACAAATCAGGGTCGTTTGAAGACGACCTAGTATTGCTCAACATCTTTCTTGAATGTTATCGCGTCGTTCGGCCAATCAAACTTTCATATCCACGACAATCGACGTTTCTCTTGCACGGTCAAACCATAGCGGGATGTATCCTTGAAATTCGTGCTCCGCCGTCTTTGCACGCCTTGTGACTAGTATTATACTGGTGCTAGTACGAGTAATTAGTAAGCAGTAAGCAGTAGTCCATGGAATCAAAGGCAAAAAAATGTTGACCCTAGCTCGGATAAGTCAACCCCTAGAATGGAGGGACGATAAATAATGCATGCCCGACCCTAGCAAGCAGAGGCAGCAGCCAACAAAATAATTAACATTATTATAATGTCTTCTGATTATGAGAGATGAAATTGACCCGCACTGATAATTTCTTGCTTCGCTGATTGAAAGGCAAATGAAAAATAATTATCAAGACGAGAAGGGGAAAGACCGGTACGAGAGAATGAAAGAGATGCTCGCTCGGGGGCACTGAATTTTAGAGAGTGTTTCATTTCTAATTTAAGTTGAAATTTTCGGAAAATTGTTTTCGTCTCATATTCGATTTGAAAAATCCGCTTGCAATATGTCCATTTTCCCGCAACAAAACTTTCATCCTTTTCAATATATTAAGCTTTATCGATTATATTAAAAGTCACTCCAATCTGAACAAATCGTAAATTTCACTCAAATAGAGCTACTCTAATCCCGTCCCTAGTCAGAGCATTTTTTCTATAAATCCATAACTAAACTTTGGTCTGTACTCTCGCATGACAGCATGCAATATTTTCCTTTTCGATAAACAAAAAGTAAGTTATTTGGCTCCATCTGTCAACCGAAACACGACGATTTGCTATGAGTTACGTTAACGAGCATTTTCACGACACTTTTCAAGCATACTTCTTGCAGTGCCATGCAAATTATAATCTTTTACGTATTCAGTTGTAATCAAATCATGTCCTAAGATTACCCATTCACAAAATGAGATAATAACACAAATAATCATTAAACTACTTTAGTGTGGTTCAATGTATAAAGCAATCTTTAAATCTTGGTCCGATGTGCAATGTTATTCTTTGAATTTTAATTTGTTCAACATGATTCCTTATCTATTAGTAAATATTCAATGTAGTCCATGAATTATACCGAAACATTTGGAAGTTCAAAGACCACATTGAACTTCAAATGAAATTTCAAGAACCACATTAGATTGATTAAAAGTTTAAGGATGGTATTGCACGTTACGATGAACAGATTAAAAGTTTATGAACGATACTGCACATTAAATCAAAATCTAGAGATCATCCACATCAATTTTCCCAACAAAATGCTTTTTTATTCATTATTGACAAAAAAAAAAGGAGAAAATGAAGAGAGAATCTCTGGAGCCTCCATCAAGGTTACCCTTCTTTTTTCTCTTTCTCTTGGCGATACTGTTTGGTCTTTTGTCCCTCCCTCTCTCTCCTTTTGAGCCTTTAAATTCCATGATAATCCCCCAGCACTCCTCCCTCCCTCCCTTTTCTAGTTTCTATAAGTGCGACGACATTCACTTCTTCTTCCCTCTCTCTCTCTCTCTCTCTCTCTCTACTCTTGCATAGCAGAACAGAGCTCGCTCCACTCTCTCTTTTGTCTCTCTGCTTTTCTATTCCCGCTGTCTGCCACGCAGAAACTCACAACTCGCCCTTCACACTGTTCTCCATCTCTCTCTCTCTCCGAGCCACCTCGAAGCTGAAAGCTCCGGCCAGAGCCAAGGCTCTCAGGGTGTCTGTCTCTCCGGTGATGGGTTGATTCTCGATCCTCGCTTCACTCCCTTCAAGCATTGACCTTTCTTCCTTCTTCCCGAAGTCCCTCCATTTCCACCCGAGAAAGCTTCCCTGCAGAAGACACCGGGTGACCCAGCTGAGCGGGCTTCACCGGCATTTAGTCACTTCGCTCTTCAAAACCCAAGAACAGGGGAAGGAAACAGAGAGCCTCCGGAGATGATAACGGCGACGGACCTGTACCACGTGCTGACGGCGGTGGTGCCCCTGTACGTGGCCATGATCCTGGCCTACGGCTCCGTCAAGTGGTGGAAGATCTTCAGCCCCGACCAATGCTCCGGGATCAACCGCTTCGTGGCCCTCTTCGCCGTCCCCCTCCTCTCCTTCCACTTCATCGCCGCCAACAACCCTTACGCCATGAACTACCGCTTCATCGCCGCCGACACCCTCCAGAAGCTCATCGTCCTCGCCGTCCTCACCGTCTGGTCCCGCGCCAGCCGCCGCGGCTCCCTGGAGTGGTCCATCACCCTGTTCTCCCTCTCCACCCTCCCCAACACCCTCGTCATGGGCATCCCCTTACTGAAAGGCATGTACGGCACCGCCTCCGGGAGCCTCATGGTCCAGATCGTCGTCCTCCAGTGCATCATCTGGTACACCCTCATGCTCTTCCTGTTCGAGTACAGGGGCGCGAGGCTCCTCATCGCCGAACAATTCCCCGACACCGCCGCCTCCATCATCTCCTTCCACGTCGACTCCGACATCATCTCCCTCGACGGCAAGGAGCCCCTCCAGACCGAGGCCGCGGTCGGCGACGACGGCAAGCTCCACGTCACCGTCCGCAAGTCCACCAGCTCCCGCTCCGAGGTCTTCTCCCGCCGCTCCCACGGCCCCAACTCGGGCCTCTCCCTCACCCCGAGGCCGTCGAACCTGACCAATGCCGAGATTTACTCCCTCCAGTCGTCGCGGAACCCGACGCCGAGGGGGTCGAGCTTCAACCACACCGACTTCTACTCCATGGTGAACGGCAAGGGCATGAGCGGCGTTAGCCCGAGGCAGTCCAACTTCGGGGGCCTGGGCTTCGACGAGGAGACCGGGGTCGCTCCGGTGTACGGGAACGGGGCGAGGGCCAATGGCGGTGGAGCGTACCCCGCGCCGCCAAATGCCGGGATTTTCTCGCCCGTGGCGGCGGCCGCAAAGAAGAAGGGAGGCGATGGGAAGGACCTGCACATGTTCGTTTGGAGCTCCAGCGCCTCGCCGGTGTCGGAGGGCGGCCTCCACGTCTTCCGAGGCGGGGGCGATTACGGGAATGAGCTCGGCGTTGGTGGTGGGGGTGGGGTGGCTCACCAGAAAGGTTCGGACTTTGTTGACCCCTTTTTATGCAGAAATAGTAATTCTTTAGTCGTGTGTTGCGGTTGTCTTTTGGTTTATTCAAAACATGTCGATGTCGAGCGTGCAATGCGACAATTCACTGTGCACTGTCGTTGGAGTTTTGTGTTTTGTGGGGTGGTGGTGGCAACTGTATTTGTCCCTTTGAGCCCTTGAATGAGGTCATCATTGATTCTACTTTTCTGTGTTTTTGCTCTGCTGTTGTGGGTTTGTGTGGGGTTGGTTTGGTTTCTCTTTTTTGTTTCTTTCCTCTGGTTTGGCCGATTTGCTCTGTTTTTGTCCCTACAAGTTGCGCGTGCATCCTCTGGTTTTCGTAGATAGATGTCATATCTTCGTATTGGTTTGTCTTGATCTGCATCATTCAGTCTCAAACATAGGATGCTTTTCGGAAACATTGTCATTTTCCACTGTTCGTGTTGAGAAAATAAGAACCCCCCATGTTGTTTTTGCCTTGGTCAGATTACGACGAGTTTGGGAGGGACGAGTTCAGTTTTGGGAACAGGCAGGTCCCAAATGGGGTCGATCGTGATGGGCCGGTGCTGTCCAAACTGGGGTCGAGCTCCACGGCGGAGCTCCATCCGAAAGCGGCTGTGGATGGCGAGGCCAAGCCAACTTCCATGCCTCCAGCCAGCGTGATGACCAGGCTCATCCTCATTATGGTGTGGAGGAAACTCATCAGGAACCCCAACACATACTCCAGTCTCTTTGGCCTCACTTGGTCCTTGGTTTCGTTCAAGTACGCCAAATTTACTGCTTTTAAGATACCTCTAGACACAATGTTCATCATATATCTATCCTCCTTCATCTAATGAAATCTTCGATGGCATTCCTTTCCAGGTGGAATTTGGTTATGCCGGCGATAATTGCAAAGTCGATTTCTATATTGTCAGATGCAGGTCTTGGAATGGCAATGTTCAGTCTTGGTACGTAATTTCCTAATGCATAGTAACGACTTGTTTTACCGTTAAAGCTCGCTGTATTTGATCACTTGAATTTTGCCTAAACCAAAAAAGTGATTGGGATCATCTTGCAGGTTTGTTCATGGCATTACAACCAAGGATAATCGCTTGTGGGAGCTCGGTAGCGGCCTTTTCGATGGCTGTGCGGTTTCTCACTGGTCCGGCTGTAATGGCGGCCGCATCCATTGCCGTTGGTCTACGAGGTGTCCTGTTGCACATAGCCATCGTGCAGGTCAACTCGGCAAAATTTTACCAAGTTCTTGATCCGAAGAGTTGCTCTTCAATTTCTTTGGATGACATTTTATATTCTCAATCTTCCAGGCTGCTCTTCCCCAAGGGATTGTGCCCTTCGTATTTGCTAAGGAGTATAACGTTCATCCGGACATTCTAAGCACAGGGTCTGTTCTCATTCTCGATCAATTCTAATTCCAGTTATCCAGCTGGTTGAACTCCTCTGCAACCTTTTTTTGCTAGAATCTCCTATGCAACCTTATGTGTGTATGCATGTGTGTTGTTCTAATCGTTCAATCTTTGAATGAACTCTTTTCAATGTTTCATTTTTGCAGGGTTATCTTTGGGATGCTAATTGCTCTTCCCATCACTCTGGTTTACTACATCTTGCTGGGACTGTGAAAACACTGAGAGCAAAAAGCTCTCCAATTGAAATGGACTCGAGCTGAAAGGAAATGCCTCCATATTGACTGGGTTTTCTATTTCTTTTGTTTTTTTTTGGCTTTGTCCTTCTCATCTAAACCAGAAGAAAGAAAACATCGGAGAAGAATCCAAGGAGGAGAAAGACAGTTGACAGAGTAAAAGGAGGTGGTCTTTTTGCATAGCAAAGAGGGACGAGTTCTTTGGGCATCATTAGGCCTAGGACTAATTTTCTTTTGGGTCCTTTTTGTTGTTCTCGACTTGAAATCTCTCTCTGATCTTTTTGGTGAACTTGGGCTGTGTTCTTTTTGATGAAGAAAGTGAAGATTGTTCATGGTCGGGGGTTAACTTTCTGCAGTTTCCCGTTGAGATATGAATGGTCCTGAGCTGTGTGAGTTGTGACCAGCTAATGCCATAATGCCTCAGCGGGTCTAATCATAAGAGCTAAGCTTTAGCGTATCCTTTTGCGACTGTCAAAAAGACGGCGAATCCTGACACATGTTGGCTCTTTACCGAGCAGAGCCAGACGCATCAATGAAAACACCAAGCTTTACAAAAATTCTCTCAAAATGGACGCATCCCAAATTCGACTGAAAAAATATATTAAAAAAAATGAAGTTTCCAGTGTAACGAGCGATGGGTATTTCGGATTTTTGAAAATGAACGGCCCCTTCAAATATCATTGTAATCATTTTGTAAAATTAATAAAATTACCATAGCCTTCCTTCTAAAGAAGGCTCTGTTTTTCTGGAGTTTTTGGTAATGTTTCCAAGGGATTTGTGTGATCATTCGGAGAGATACGATAACATTCCGACCTGTGGTGTGTTCATCTGGTGAAACGCTGCGAGTGGTCCCGAGGTATCGAAGTTAGGTTTTAGACAAGAACGAGGTACAAAAAAAACACAGGAAAGAACACAAATGAATTGACGGGACTTGGACAAATTGGAAAACGAAAGGGGAAAAAAGGATAAAAAAAAGATGATGATGATGCTCCATCATTTCATTCCCCCATCAAAAGCCGTATCGTCCGCCAAACCCTGCTGAAACTCGGGGGCAATGACCATAGTATATGGCATTAAAATACTGATCACTAAAACCTACCTGGGGAATATGTCAACATGTCCCACCAAGTGCCCAATGCCATCTTTATGAGCAAAGTGCCACTACTCTCAATCAAAGTAGACAAATGGCTTTGCCCCTCCTTTCCCCTTAGTTTAATCCGGTCGTGTCCCGTAAGTGTCCACCATTTCTCTTACTAAAACCTCCAAGTTCACAGAGTACACACCCATCTGGGCATTTTATAAGCAGAAAACAGTGCCAAAAAGCGTGAAGTGACTGAATAAAATTTGGTGTTATCACCAGCTCTGTGTCTGCAAACTCAAAGGGGGGGCCGAAAACAAATGTGCAGCACATGAGCCACTGATAAGTCACTAGCCATAGAGCTTAGTTCTCAGTGAGGATCTGGGCTTTTTTTGCTTTGTGTGGGGGGCGGGGGGGGGGGTGATTCATATTTTCAGCTCAAAAGTGATGTACTTGCTACTTTAGGCGTGACCCAAATGCAAAAGGTCTGCTCAACTCGTTGTCGGGTGACCCATGTGACCTGTTTTAGCATTAAGGATCATTATTGTTTAATCCCATCACTAGTTGTAAAGGTATGATGAGAGCACTTCTAATGCCCGCACAAAGGCAATGAATAGGTGAAAAGATGGGTTTGGTCTGAATTGTATATCGTCTCCCTCGCGATGTCCTTTCCTACTTTTCAGCTCGCTGCCCCATGAAAAGTTCCCGTCGGTTTCTTTATGTTCTTCTAGATAATAAAAAAGACGCTACTCGATGTGATTTCGGGCCGAAGAATGAACGTGCAGGGTTGATACGAGCGAATCTGGGAGCTGAATGCTTGCTTAGAATCAGAAAGATAGAGCTCATAGAACCAGCCATGTAAAGCAAATTTTTTGTCAGAGCAAAGGCAGTAATGAGCATGCAGTATTCCATTACAGGTGATACTTCTCCTATTTAAATATACATACATCATTGACAACATACAACACTGATTAATTACTCGAGTCTTTATATCAAACATCGGTCCCTCTCGATTACAATCAAACCGAAGTTAGTATTATCAGCATCTAAAACGACTGACGCTATGATACAGGAGGACTAACGCATAACGGGAACGTCAAACAGCGCCGGATCAGTCTATTGTTTTCCTTTGCATCATATGACTGGAAAAGTGGGAAAACACACAATACATATGAACAATTTATCACATATGGACCGAGACTTAAAATATACAATTGGGCTTGGGGGCAAACCACTGGTCAGCACACACAAGAAGAAGACAATAGGCTCTGAATGGGCCTTGAAGCCCTATGTGAACCTTTAAGGATGCTTTAGCCCGGATCTACATCAGTTTTAACCCGTTCGAGCCTTTAGCTGACGTGGGCTCCTTACGCATTTCGATTTTAATTTTAATGGCTTAAGACTTGCACTTCAAAAATCTATTACTTCCTTACTTAGGAGGTGAAGAGGAGAAGCTTTATCTTACAAAAAACTAGACTAGGTCATATCTTTTGCTGTTCGGCTTAGGGAGTTCATGTGCAAGCACAAGTCTTTGCTTTTTTACGAGAGTCAAGCTTTGTTGTTCAGCTTAGGGAATGTTTCATGCGTTCCATCTTTACCTTGGCTTATATCGACTACTCGGTGAAGATTAGAAGCTTGTTTGACTCTGTGAAACCCACTCGTAAGGCCCTTTTTTTTTGTGGGAATTTACCCACCATACCCTTCTTCCTTGTGAAAAGTTGTCAGGTCATATGGCTAACAAGAAATAAATATATTGTGCCCTAGGTACAAAAATTTATGCCTTCTTCGTAAGGGCGACCAATTCACTTTTAAACTTTCACGTTTCGAATTACCTTATGTTGTGAGCCTATTGATAGTTTTTTGCCTTTTTCTCCAAATACTTGTGGCACGAAAGGCAAAATCTATCATGAGTATCGTCTAACTCCTCAAGTGAGACTTACATCCCGATGAAATGTTTTCCCATTTGAATTGAACTCTCTGTTTATTGCCTTAGGTCTGGCATGTGTTGAATCGTGCTTTGGCGTGAATACAATTAGGCCTTTGGCCTTGGCATTACCATCAGGGGAAGTAAATATTTCGTGAACGTATTTGTTTGGTTTCGTTCGTTTATATCCCTCTTAATCCGTGCTTGCATTCATCCATTTACAAATCTCGATAGCGGTCGGTGTACGGTCATCCGAGGGTCATCGAGGTACAGATCGCCCGCGCCTTTCCCTCGGTCTAAACAGTGAGCATTTGGCTCTCTCTCGGTCTAAACAATGCACATTAATTTTTCACACGTAGCTCATGGGGGTCGCGTTCAGAGCTTTATAACGAGATCCGTGTGTTAATTTTGGCCAATATGGCTCGAATCACTTTCTTTTTACGTTTGCTTATTTTGAAGTTATTAGTATTATCGATTTATTTAATTTATTGATTGCGCACTTACTCATGGACTTTTCGAATTACATGATTAGGAATTAAATAGATTGTAAAGTGTCGCATGAATTGATGTTTAGCTAAAAGAGGAAAGGTATTGGTAGCAGGTGTTAGGTAAAACTTGTTGGAAGAGCATAGTAAAAATCTGCTACCCTTTGCTTGAAGAACTCGCCAAGAGGGAGCTCAATTTTGAACCCATCAACATATCCAATTAAATTCATATTTATTTAACAGTTTAAGTTAATGAGTTATGAGCTCATAGGATATATTTACTGCTCCACACCATACTAAACCAATCCTCTAACATGTAATTTTTCTAATACGACTCACACGTGCAACTCAACAATTTCCTCCTCGCGCGTGAGTTCAGTGTTAGGTTTGCTTCCCCTTAATTTAGGTATCCGTCAGCATCAACTTATCTCAATTTGAATTTTCAATGCTCAACTTCATCATTGGTCTCTTTTTCCAGACTGAACCATGAAGTCTATCATTGGGCTTGCGTTGCTACACTAGAATGCCTACCGCCCGAAAACCGCATTGGTCAGCAAATTTTTTCATTGAGATATTCACCAAACAACTTCATTCCTAGTTTCTTTCTCCAAACCGAACCATGAAATATGCTATCAGACCCACGTTTCTACTTGGGTCAATCATTGGATTCAATCTACCGTGGGCTTTGATATCATTTGTGGAGAGCGTTGGTAGAAATTCAATACCTTTGCTAGGGAGATTGCCAAAGAGGGAGTCTCATTCCGACCCTATCAACATATCCGGTTGAATCTATCTTTACAGAAAAACTTAGGACAACAATTTATGAGCCAACTATATTAACTGCTCTACACAATATACAATTCTCAGATGTGAGATTTCTCTGACATAATTTATTTGTGCAAATCAACCAAACTAGTGTAATCAAATCCTCATACCCGAAATCCCCGATTCATAGAAGTAAGGTGACCTCCCGAGCTCTTGGCTCCTAAAAGGCTTAGAAGAGATCAATGGCGACTCTATTCTCATTCGATCGATAATACGCCTGATAATACGCGAGAAACAAAGTCGCAATCGACAACACTTGGGAGAGGGTGTTTGAAGCGTAAGCTGTCATCTGGCAAGAGGATTATACTATCCTGGCTAGCACTCTGTTAAGTTCATCCCCAGGCTTGTCTTGGGTGGGTCGTGATATCGGGAGTGCCACGACAACAAGGTCGTGCAAAACAGTTTAATAGTGAGTCAATCACGCGCGATCGCACAATTCAACTATCGATTCCTGTATATTGGACGATAATAATTATTTAACACCAATTAACTCATGAAAAAATTGAAAGCACTTTATCTGTGGAAATCTTTATCAGAAAACGACGTGAACACTACCCAAAAAATAAAATGAAAAAGTAAATCAGATATTGACAGATAAATAAAACCCTTGCAGACAAAAAGAAAAGCCAACCACCGAAAGCACTTTGCAACACCACTTTCACTTCCCCATCATTCATACTCTCTCCTCTATCCTCCTCCTCTTCCTTCTTCAGTCAAACGCACATCGAACTACAACCACCCCCACCACCACCACCAGTCGACGCTGCCGTCATGCAGCCGGAGAGCTCGCCGGAGAGCCCGTCCCTTTACCAGCTCCTCGCCGGGGCGGGCCTCATCAACGTCGCCTCCTACGGCGGCTTCCCCGTGGGGTGCGAGCAGCACCAACTCCTCCCCACGGGGCTCATCCAGCAGAGCTTCTGCAGCAGCTCCTCGAATTTCAGCTACGGCCCTTTCGAGGCCTCTGCGAACTTCCTGTCGGACACGGCGGTCCCGGAGGACCGGACGATTGCCGCGCTGAAGAATCACAAGGAGGCCGAGAAGAGGCGGAGGGCTCGGATCAACTCTCATCTTGATAAGCTCAGGAGCCTCCTTCCTTGCAACTCCAAGGTATAATTCCCTAATAAGCATCGGAATGCTATGTTTGTTACGAACATCATATGCTTTTCTCCCGCTCATTCAGCTGAAAATTACAGTCGCGAATGAGATGTTTTGATGTCGTCCGATAAACTCGGGACTACCGTCGAGGGTTCTTGTCCAATTGGCTCTGTCCATCGTTCCACGCGAGTCATGAATTCGAGTCTGTACAACGCCATGAGAAGTGAGAGAGAGGTCCAAACTTTAATCCCCAGGAGGCCAAGTGTGAAAACCCCCGTTAGTTGACCGGCATATATTCTTCGCCTGACACGCAGTGAAATTAAATTTCTCTCGTTTGATCAAGCTGAGTCAAAGAAAGCGTCCTTTGGAATAGATTTGTCCGTCTTTTTTCTTCTTTCTTTTTCTGTTTTTCTCTTCCTCAATTTCTTGGTTGAGCCAAGTTCCTGAGCTAGCAATCTCTTTTACACATTTTGATTCCGAAACTTTGGACCTGCGTGCGTGCGCCCCTTTTCAGCTTTTTTGAATATTCAACCTCTTTAGACACGCACTCTGTCTGAAAAAAAAGAGATTGCAAAGACTTCTGTGTGTTAGGGTTACTGCGTGCTCGGCTAAGTCAGCTAATGCTTTTTAGCCCTTAGGGTTTTTCCAAGCATGCACATTGGTCTCACTACGATAGTTTCTTGCTTTCTCTCTTCCTTTCTCCAGACAGATAAAGCCACGCTGCTTGCAATGGTAGTCCAACGCGTGAGGGAACTGAAACAGCAGGCGTCCGACATAACCGCTCTCGACATGTTCCCTTCGGAGTCCGACGAGATATCGGTGCTCTCGAGTGACTGTTCGAGCGATGGCAAGCTCATATTCAAGGCCTCTTTGTGCTGCGAGGATCGGTCCGATCTCCTGCCCGACCTGATTGAGATCCTGAAATCCCTCCACCTGAAGGTCCAGAAAGCGGAGATGGCAACGCTCGGAGGGAGAGTCCGCAATGTCCTCGTCGTGGCTGCTGACAAGGATCACAGCATCGAGTCAATCCATTTCCTGCAAAACGCACTGAAGTCGCTACTCGAGCGGTCGAGTTCTGCCGAGAGGTCGAAGAGGAGGCGCGTGTTGGACCGTAAAATCATCATGTCATGATAATTAATGGAACATAAACCGCATTGAATTTCACATCAAGTGCATGTTCTATAATTCTAGTCTTTGGTTGTAATTCTACTCAAAATATATATTGAGTGAGAGAGCTTGCTACGTTTTCTTTTTTCTTCTGGGTGTATCGAAATGTTGATAGCCACAAAAGGTTTGGAGCCAAAAAAACATTAGCTCAAGAGGAACGGAGGTATTGATTTGAGTATGTGGATTATTGCATTTTTCTTGATCAAGATTCAAGTAATCTAGGGTTTATCTTTTTCCTGCATGAGATCTCTCCTTTCTTGCATGTACGGTTGAAACTTCTTAAAGACTCTGAACTTGTGCGAATAAGTAAGGAATCGCGATGCGATTACAAAGTCTGCAAAAAGCAAACTCAGTGTGTGTGTTTCCAAAGCTCAAGATGGTACAGCATCGTCTGTTTTTTTCCTATGTGCATAGATTTATCGAATCTGAGCACACCGATCCCGGTTCGTCTGTGAAGCATCTACACTGACTTTGATGATGCGTGATACAGGAATGAGAGCTGCTTGTGCTCGAGGCGTGAAGAAGATAGAGTTCTAGTTGAGAAGAGTATCAGACAGTGAAGATCCGGACACAGCGCAAGAATCGAAAGCTTTTGTTCATTTTGAGCTCTCATCTCCCAGCTCTTGCCTCGAGCAGATTTCACCCGAGTGAATAAATATTTGTCTAAATCATTCCACTGAAATATACTTTTCAATTTTAAAATCTTTTCAAGCTCTGATCTGCAAGCAAACGATTACGACTGTTCATCACAAATTATCCAAAACAAGAAAGAATCTCACAAGCTCATTTCACGAGGAGCGGCAGTAATTCAAGAACCGGGCCTTTCTACGGTCATATCACCTCGTGGTCAAGTTGAATCTTTGACCGTTAGATAGAACGACAAAAATGATCTGAGCCGTCCATTCTTCTACCTGATGAACCGGTTTGCCTATATTTCAAAGTTAGGTCAACCGAGTTGCACTCTCGGTCAACCGATCTTGTCACAATTCAATCTTTTACCTGGTAAAAGAATCTAATATGCAGTAAATTTGACTATTTTCCGGTGGAAAACCACCCCTATGGTAGTACAACTTATCATTAGTATATAATCTAGATCGATAGTAATGATTAATCTCACTTAGTTGACCACATCGATAGTTGGTCTATTAGGACCGACTTGCATTGACTAAGAATGATTTGTGCTTACCAACAACAGGTTATGTCTACTATCAATAGTGGTAAACCTTATTCATTCTTTTCACATAGTTAATTTCCTAGGAATAAGTAATTTTTACAACACACAACTCATATTCACGAAGAACGAATAGTATTTACTAAGACCAAGTTGCATTTACGATCATGCCGCTTACCATGAACAACTTGTATTTACCAAGAACAATTTCTATATACTTAGAACGACTCACGTATATCAAAAACAACTTACTAAGAAATTTTATTTTCCCTTTAGAAAAATAAAGAATTTACTAAAGATGAGGTCCCATTTACCTTCAATGAGTACGATTTACTATGAATAAGCTTTTTGACCTGATACTTGAAGTAAATGACGTCACACATTTTCAGTGAGGTCACCGCACCATACAAGGTCTCTCTCTTTTTCTGGAATTGATTTGTTCCAAACGATCGATTCGCTAGACAAGTATGGAGAGGAGGAAAGAAATCTCTCGCAAAGATTTACTTTTCTTTTTCCAGTTCTCAATGATGATTAACGAAGGTTGACCTATGATCAAGGGTTCCTTGCCCCTAAATTAAACCTTCCCAGCGAACTGAAGGGATGCGAAGCTCGAACGATCGCTGTTTTAGATGCATTCACCGCTCGAAAGTTTGTCGTCTAAAAACCCTAATCGATGGGCCGTCGTTAATGACCAGAACATATATAGTCTGACTGTTTCCCCGTGCATGATAGTACAAAGATAGATATGGTCGAGCAGAGGATGTATTTTTACCCGTGGAACAAAGGGAAGGTGCTTTTCTTCTTGTGGCGCTTCCTGCATAAGGACGGAGTGCATAAGCATGACCCGATTATGTACGTCACGATACTCATCACGAGCTGGCCACTTTGTGCTTGGGCAAAAAGATAACGGGGACTGCCAACCACACAGAAAGTATTAGGCCGCACCGAATTATAGAAGTCTAGCGCGTGTAATATGTTTAATTATGTGGATCTCAAGTGGAGTTATTCGATTGCATATCGAATAGACCGAACCGGGCAATTATTATAAGGTTTTCGTATCCGGGAATGTCCTCGGCATGTGTCTTCTTGTGTCAATCGAGAGAGTGAGAGAAAGGGGGAGAGCGTGCGAAAAGGTGGCTGACAAAAGGGTAGGGGGCCAATGATGGGCATTTATAGGAAAAAGCACGAGACGATAGCCGTGGCTTTTAAAATTAAAAGGGTCGAACGATTAAAAAACAAAGGATTCTTTGTAACAAGAGTTGAGAACTTCTGATCAAAGCATGTGTATGTGAATTTCTTCTTTCTTCCTTGCCCGTAAGTGTAAGGGTAGTTTCATTCTTACTAGATTAATGAAACATTTCGCTAGAACAATTAGATGACGACCGTAAGTCGTGAGGTTCCCTTTTCTAGTCCTTCGGCAAGTTCCACGAAGCATCCATAATCTCAAACCATTCAATCAAATATCGTCATCGATTACACTACTCCATAAAAAAGTATGTTTAACTAGTGCCGTGATGAAATGAAAATTCAGATCTGCAAATCATTTATAATATATGGTCATTGAGTGCGAGACTTCGTGCGAGACTTGCATCATTGACTTCGGTCAGATCAGTCTCACGTGTATAGAATAATAAGATGAGTTTCGGGAGAACGCAACAGAAGTTCGATAGGTCTTGAGAGATCGTTAAGAGGGAATCTGAGTCTGAGCCCGTCATTATATCTGGCTGGATTTATCTTTACTCAAATGCTTGAGCCAATAAATTACGAGTTAACTAGATTATATTAATCGCTCGACATCACATCAATTTTTCAACGTAAAAATTTTCTAATACAACTGACAGATGAATCTTAACAATGAGCAATGTCGGCAATAATACCGAAAAGAATACGGATGTGAATCAATAAAGTAAACGTGGACTTAAGGAGGGCGTGGGGCAGGGGTGGCGATGAACGATCATCCACCCCCTCCTCTCCCCTCCCCTCCCCTCCCGACAGCTGCATCGATCGAAGCACCGCCGTGTCGGAGGTGCGTGGATGGCTGTCGCTCTCAAGAAATGAGGGGGGAGGGGGGGGACTGTCTACCACTGTCCCTGCGCCTTTGACTCTGGCAACTCTCCCTCCTTCTCGCTGCAGGCGTGGACGACCGCTGCCTCCCACAACTTTGTTGCCTTTTGCCTACACATCTAGTCTCTGATCTCTCTCTCTCTCTCTTTCTCTCTCTGTCTCGAGAGCTAAACATATTCTCTGTCTGTCTCGGCCCCGCCTTTCGCTCTTCCCACGAACCCACTTTTTCTTCCTCGGCAATCATTACCCTACCCCCTCCTTCCCCTTCCCCTCTTCCGTCGCGCTCTTCCCCCCAAAAATTCCCTTCACATTTTTACTCCCCCTGTTGCTCCGATTTGATTGCCGTGTGCGTGACACTATCATTGCGCTTTGTTAATTTCCACTGTTTTTTACTCTCTCCCCTTTTGCAGTTTGATTCTTCTATCTTCTTGTTGTGCATGTGATGCTGGTTTTTAGGTGTTGGAAGCTCTTTTGGAACCGGTCCTAATGAGGTTTTGGCCAAAAGGGTGTGTCCTTTGCCTGCCTTTCTTGCGTGCTCGAATCCGATGCCCTGCCCCTTCTCCCCTGCGGAGAAAGCTAAAGAAGAAGAAGAAGAAAAAAGAAGTGTGAAAGTCATTACCCTTTTCGGATTTGCCTTTCGTGCCCGTTTTTGAATTGCGCATGAGTCATTAAATTCTCTCACTTACGTTCTTATACGAGCCTAATTGATTTGTAAATTTGTGGATATTTAACGCAAGAACTTATGTTTGGAGGGCCGACTTCACAAATCAGAAGGACCCAAAAGATATATTAACTATTTAAACATATATATCACCAGAACTCTTGATATTGTAAAAAATGAGGCTCGAAGCAATAGGTTAATGTCGGCTAGGACGAGAATGCATGGCCGTGTCGTTTCTCTTGTACTTGTAGAGTCGGGCTGTGACAGAGGAGGGAAGCCCATTGGATATCTAAAGCTGCTAATTACAAAAGCCCGCTATAATCAACTACTCAGGCTTCTTTCCCACAGAGAAAAAGGATGAGCTACTTCTTTCCACGAGATAGTTGCTCTCTTCTATGTTCGCTAGCTTTGAGGCAAACAAGTTTCGTTCTGATACATTGCGCGAACTTCACGGTACGGAATGTTGGCCGGAGGCGTCGTGCACGCCGGGTCAGCGGCGGGATAAGTTCTCCGGCGATATCGACTTCAAATTAGAGAGGGCCGGCGATTCAAACTCGAGTCTCCTCCGATATGTTTCCCTCCAAGGCCACCGGGCCGCAGCTCGGAGGCCTCAAGAGGCCTTTCCGGATCCAAATGATAGACTTTTGTGGCCTTTATTCAAATGGGCCGAGAGCCCATGAAACTCGTTGGACTAGAGAGCCTAGACTACAAAAGGCCACTTCAACTCTTTTTGTCCATGCATCAGGCCCGTCACGGTACTTCAATAATTCCTTGATCCGCATTGATTCGGAAATTGCTATAATTCAAAGAGGATTGATCAATACGGTGTTTCGAATATGCGCGGTGTGGAACTCCAAATAACACCTAGAAGATGCTGGTAGCGCTCCCTGCTCTTTTTACCGATGAAAACCCTCAAACGATAGTCATCGACTGCCTTTTAGCTTCATGGATCCACATTGAAATCTTGCCAAGGTAACAACAACGGGTTGATAATAAATATGCACATTTATATCTTAAACTTAGACATCGCTTAAATATACGGCCTATTACATATAATTTCTTGAAGAGCATATTCAAATCTATATAACTTGCTTAGACATATGTAAAATAGACAGCACCGACACAAAAAGGATGTCAACCTACTTAACCAGATCTATCAAAATATGTCGCAAGCAAATCAAAAGAAGTCGACTTACTCGAGACGTGTTCATTATGCATATATTAATGGGTTGCCTCAGTTAAAACATAATCATATCCGCATGGATAAGTGTGTGTCCAAAATGATAAGCTGTACAGTCTTCATGAACTGCTTGTCAAAAAAAATATCAAGTTTATTAGATATCGTATCCCAATTTCAAATCGAGATAGGTACAAATTCTCAAGCATCTTTGAAGGCATAAAAAGAATCTATTGACAAAGCATTGGTTCGATATTTTGTCAGAGAAGGAAAAAATGTCCTAAGGAAGCAAAAGTCGCATAAAAGCATATAAAGCACAAAAGAACAAAAGAGCGCTCCCACGATCGTGAACCGAAAGGCTCGACAAAACGCACCTTCAACGGTCCTGATTTCGCCACGTCATCGCAGGTCCCCCCATCCCCCGCCTTAACCGAAAGCCGCTGGTGGACCCGCAGGCTGCAGTCCCACGCGGCAACATCGAACTAGCTTCGACAAGCAATTTCCTTCTCATGGTCGGTCGCTCTTGCCGCTTGCATCGGCTCGCTTGGGTCTGTCGGGGGTCCCGATCGTTTCATGAGCAAGACTCACAAGATTTTTTAAACGATTGGCATGCTAAAAAAAAAAGACTTCTGAACCTAGTGTTGGGTCCGGCATGTTTAGATCCATCGGTTGATCGGCTTGCTACATGATTGTAATTGATGTGGGGTTTAAAAGGGGAAAAAAATCCGCCGCTTAATCATATTGCTTATTGATATTTTTGTGGAGTGCATTCAAATGACCGATTATGTCAATGTAAGTGCGATATTGATCCGTCGTTACTTGGTCTTTAATCCAAATTTGATATCATATATTTAAGCATTTATTTCGATCTCTACGGTATCGATGTGATTTAGCTCTAGTTAGATTTACCTTTGAACTATAAACAACTATAAAGGCTATCATCTAATTCGTTTGTCAACTTCGTTTACATGACATGGTGTACGTATATACGTACAAAAGAAATACCAACCACGCGTACCAAAGAAGAATGAGCGATAATTACACGAGTGATCCATGAACTTTGGCCTAATACATAATATCATTTCCGAACTTATAATTTGTTCAATGCGGCACTTGAACTTTAGTCCAATATGCAATATCGTTCATGAACTTTTTCATTTATTTAACGTGACCCTTGAACTTTTTATAAATGTTCAATATAGTCTCTAAATCATCTAAAAATATCCAATGTTATCTTTTCCTTAATATATGTTCAGGGACAACATTAAACATTTTTAGCAACTAAAAATTAAATATATATAAAAAATTTAAAAACTGTCTTAAATAAATTAAAAATTAAAAAAAGGCATTGCACTTGGTACAAGTTATAACTTTGAGTGCGACATGGACCGTTTGGCTCAAAAGTTGATAGGCTCTTGGTGCCCATTTTCCCGGCTATATAAATCAACGAACAAAAGGAAAACATTTTGCGGCGACCGCACGCGCGGCAAGCCCTGCATCATACGTGTGTCGAGCACTTCGGCATCCGAACTGTGCAGCGTACAACGTGAGGACGGGTATCAGCGGACAGAGAGAGAGAGAGAGAGAGAGAACAAAGTGTCGCTTCGCTCGCCGGAATATTCCGATTCTTCAGGTCCGTCTTCTACGTTCTCTCGCTCTCTGTTGTTAATCCAATCGTTCCAGGTATGGCCACGATCGAGTACTCCATTCGTGTGGTTCTAGGTCGCATGTTGATGCGCCCGTCGCGAAAAACGAGAGCATCGGGGGAGAGATTTCGTGGCTTTTAATTTTTTTTTTATCTTCTGGGGAGCTCGAAATTTGGAATTTTGGCGGCGTTGATGTTCTTGTTTCGTCGAGTTGAGTTGATTTCCGCTGTTCTGCTGGCTGAAGTGAGAAGCGATACTGTCCGTACGGATCGAAGCTCGGTCGGTCTAGTCACGCGGAGACGTTTTGGGTAATGAATGGTTTGTGAATATATATACAAGGGGGGAGTGCGGCGCGCGGCCTTAGCTAGCGAGAATCTGTCTTACCAGGTGGTGTTCATGTTACTCCCTGATGAGCTGAAACTGATCTGGTCGTGGACATTGGTTGCGCGCTTTTTTTGGGGCCTTCTCTACCGTTGGGACAGTGTTTGTTTATACCCATTGTGCTATATGTGCTTGATTTCTAGATTAGATGGCCGTTGATATGAAATTTCTCGGATTAATGGTGACCAGAAGGAACGATGCATTCAATCTCTTTGCAGGTGAGAGAAAGCCTTGGCTTTTGGGGGGGAGGAAACCGACTTTATTCAGCTGTGATGCACCTTGTTCGTGAAAATCTGTTCATTGGGAATATTTCAGATGCAGCAGAAGTCCTCCAAAACGGCAGCGCTGAAGTTACTCATCTTCTGTCAGTGCTGAGCTCTGCCTCCATATCGTTTTTCTCCGAGTGGCGTAGCAGTTTAACGATACCCAGTAAAGACATCAAGAAGGTCTATGTTGGAGGTTCAGGTGGCGCTGTGGATTCTGAAGATGTCAGGGTTGATGGGTCCAAGAGTTGTTTGTTGCCTGAGAAGCTCTTGTATTCCCTGGAGCATGCAGGGAAGGATTTGAAGTTCGTGAGAATGGCGGTGCCGATTAGGGATACAGAGAGTGAGGTCTTGTTGGACTATTTAGATCCATGCTTGGAATTCATTGAAAAGAGTCGGAAAGAGGGGTCGGTCTTGGTACATTGCTTCGCTGGAGTGTCTAGAAGGTGTAGCTTTTTTCTAGTGTTTAATTTACCGTTATTATATATCCTGGAGTGGTTTACATGAATGATGCTTGCATGCAATTAGTTTATTTTTCTCTCACCTCTTAATTAAGTTACATGACTACCTTTTGTCTTTGAGTTACAGCACATGTGCCAGAATCCACATCTTTTTGCCATTTTGAGACAGCTTGCATGGGCTATAGCTACTTAAGTGAGTGATGTATGTGAATCATGTAATGGTAAAGTAGCGTATTTGTATTGCTACCTAAGACTAGCCGTAAGATATAACTAATTTCATTGTAATAGTTGCCTGTGGCTATACGCATCAATCCTTTGCCTTGTCGTTCAATATTCAGAGTATGGTCAAATCTCAAATGAGTCAATGAAAACTTAGGTGTGTAATTTATTGATGGCATGGCAATTAATTTTGTCACAATTGAAACACATGGAAAAAAATGTCAACAGTGTGCGGTGTTGCAGTCTGAGTTCTATGAAATGTATGTACAAGTCCTCCTATGACAGAATCAGATGCACTGTAGCTTCCATTTTCTCCTACCATGTTTATCAGGTAAATCAAAAGTGGATTGATGTGACAGGATTGCTATTCCTCCCATCAGAATCAACCTGATGTGTGAAGATAGCATTAGAGGATGAAGATTGACATTGAGCAATCAAAGGAGCTGCTTGAAATATGTTCTGCTTCTATTAAGTTTGCCAATGCCAAGTGATGATTGCCTCATAGTTGTGGCATATGCTTGGATGATGATAGTCATTGTCATGTAACATTAGTACATTAGTTGATTAGTTACGCTTGGTGTTGAAGCAGCATCTCAGTGCTGAATGAATTTTCCTCTGACGTTGATTATTCTATATAAGGTCACAGGAACCAGTCCTATTTAATAGCGGATATTGGCTTTGGCAGCTGGTCTTAATACCTTGTCTATTGATGAACAGATGGTTTTGAGTACTCTATTGAATTAGATTTGTAGTCACAAATCCAAAACACTCATGCATGTAGCATTTCTTTTTCCTTCTTTTCTTTCTCAAACTCCTATCATCTGAATAAGTATGTTTTTGTTATATTAACTAAATTCTGGCCCCTTTCCTTTGTAATTTGTTTTGGTTGGGTCGCATCATTTTGTCTTGGTTGCCACTTGTGGCAATTCTAGCCTCAAAA
This sequence comes from Syzygium aqueum, assembly GCA_031216185.1. Classification (NCBI taxonomy): domain Eukaryota; kingdom Viridiplantae; phylum Streptophyta; class Magnoliopsida; order Myrtales; family Myrtaceae; genus Syzygium; species Syzygium aqueum. Next base: position 22,478,849 of record CM062231.1, read on the forward strand.
GTGCCCTCGTTTGGGATGCCCATCTTCCAATTGTATATTTCAGCTCAAGGCCAGGTTGGAGTAATTCGGATGTGTGTGCCACCAGCAAATCATGACTTTTAATGTCCATATGTATGTGTTTTTGTACGTCCTTTGTAAGAAATTTTCTGAATTTCTTTTCTCGTGAGGTTCCTAATACGTGTAAGAAATATTCCAGAGGTGGCCTACATTGTGTAGTAGCTTCTCCGCTATCTGTTTAATCAAAGTCCTAAGGAGTTTTTCCCTTCTTTCCATGTGTCCGTTGCAGTGCAGCTATTATCACAGCATATCTGATGAGATCAGAGCAACTATCTGCGGAAGGTACAACTTATTTCCTTCTTTATTTGGTTGAAACGTTCTGAAAGTCTTCGTGCTTGAAAAATGTGAGAAGATATCTTCACGTCATTCTCTTGATCATGAATATATGACTGTAATCTTTTTGCGGAATCTTGCAGACGCACTTGAATCCCTGCGGCAAAGTTGCGAGTTTGTTTGCCCAAATGATGGTTTTATAGAGCAGGTAATATGCTGTCATACTCTGATAACTCTCAAGACATAATTGGAGGACAAAAATGTTAGTATTTCTTTTGTTTCTCCAGTCATCAATTCCTAAATACATTTGCATTGCAGTTACAAATGTTTGAGGAAATGGGCTTCAAAGTCAATCAAGACAGCCCCATCTACAAGAAGTTTCGACTGAGAGTTCTGGGTAATTTCATTTGTCTTCCCTAGATTCTGGTGGGGCTTATAGTAATAAGAAGAGATTCCCTTTCCTGTTTTTTTCTCGTATGTAAGAGGTACTTTTTATTTTGGTTCACGGACATAGAAGCCAAGAAATTGTTCAAGGAAAATCTGCTGCTGCGACTTCTATCGAACTGAATATATATGGTTTTGTAAGGTCTGTCAATTTTATCTCTGATTAATGCTATATGGCGAGTGACCTTCCTCGTAGCCTAATGATTGGGCTTTGAGACTTGAATGTCTGCTCATTAGGCACACTCAGTTAATTGCTTGTTACTTCTGTAAAATTCAGTAGATGTCTTCAAGTTTGAAGTTGCCGTAGATTCCCTTTCATAGTTTCAATTGACTGTCTCAAATAGGTAATAATCTAGCGAACCATAGAATTGTAGATTTGGCTGGGCTAGATTTTATTGGAGTTTGGTCAGTTGGTATTAGAATTCATAAAGCTGGCAAGGCATTTCATCTAACTATACTGGCATGTATGTGGAAAGGTCTCTTAGTGATAGTGTACCAAATTATATAATATTGTGTTTTTATCGTCAACCATGAAGTTTTTCTTGGTGCTTAAGGAGATCGTCTTTTGACTAAAATAAAATTTGTTTGTATTGACCTACTCAAATTGAAGGCAATACTATTTTTCGACTCGAAGAGTCATATTGCTGATAACTTTATTCTCCTCTCATTCATTGTCTCCACCATCTGTCCCTTTCTGCATCCGCCACTGCCTCTATGCTAACTTTTATTAGAAGTGAGCCACAAATGTCAGGACGTAATGCTTGCTTTACGGAGCTTTTTTATGGACTTTGAGAAAGAGTGTTGGTGTGATGATATCTTGGAATGCTTGCTTTACCAAGCCTTTGTAGGGATTATGAGGAAAGAGTGCTGGTTTGATGGTATCTTGCAATTTCTTTTTAGATGTATTTACTGAATTTAATTCGGTTCCATGGTTCAGGCGATTCTTACAACCGTGGGGAGAAAATAGACAGTTCCAAGTTTGCGGCAGATCCTGGCTTGCCAACAGAAGCTCCATCTGAAGTTAAAGCATCTCAAAATGGACCAGCTGATCGCAAGATTGCCTACCGTTGCAAGAAGTGCAGAAGGATTGTGGCTTCTCAAGAGAATGTTGTGGATCATGTTCCAGGAGAGGGCGAATCATCCTTTGGGTGGAACAAGAGAAGAGGCGGCAACCCCTTTAACAAATCTGATGATTTCGAGTGTTCTTCTATATTTATCGAGCCTTTGCGATGGATGACAGCTGGTAAACTATGTCCTGCAACTTATTCTTCTAAAGTATCTTCCTTTAAGGAATTAATGAAGCCGCATTTGAAAATGAAACATTTAAAATTGAGTATGTCTGAAGTTTTCTTCCTTCACTTCTTGGAGTAGACCAAGAAGGAAATAATTATCTGATTAGAAGTAGAACTTTTAAGCTTTTCTACGTTCTCAGTTTTAATCAAGAAATTCAGGCCCCATAGATTTCACTAGAAGTATGACAACATGTGGCGTACCCCCTTTCTCCAAGTTTGGCATCGTCATAAGCTGCGGAACAATGATTCCAAAAGCGAAATCTTTTTCCTTTTCCTGGGAACCTGTGAAGTTACCAAGCATTTCGTCCACCCGAGACCCAGAATTAGCTTAAAAACAAACATGTAAAACTATCTCTTGCATATCTTGCTATTAGTGCTTATTCAGAAAATTGATTTTTTTCCCTTTTTTGCTGGTGCTGCGAGAATTTATGTCATATCTTCCCTGCAATGGCACATGGGCTCATACTTGAAATTCTCGATGTTTTTGTGCCATGCAGTTGAAGAAGGGGCATTGGAGGGCAAGTTATCTTGTGCCCATTGCGATGGTCGCCTTGGGTACTTCAATTGGTCAGGTATCCAGTGCAGTTGTGGGAGTTGGATCACTCCTGCTTTTCAGCTCCATAGAAGCCGAGTTGATATCAGCACTGTGTGATGCTAAGAGGTCAAGAGAGGGAGGTTATCTTGCTCGTACTTCCAGTGTCAAATATACTGCCAATAATAAATCTAGACCTCTCAATTAGGCAGCTCAAAGTATAGTACACAATGTCAATACCGCTTCATGGATTTTGCTATTCTGATAAGATGGGCATTTCTGAATCACGACTGGAGATAAAGCTCGAGTTCATCTACAGGCTATGGCTTGGTTTTTCCGACTCTTTGCGGAATAGAAACGAGAGTAGGACGAGCATCGGGATTCCCTTTCAGGCTTTTTGGCCTTTGGAGAGTTGATGGTCATTACTTGTCTATTTGTGATTCTTTTTAACGACTTGAGCCGACGAGCATTCTGGAGAAAACGATTGCTGAGAGTCTTTGCTGTGTAGTTAATCTCAACAGGTGCTTGAGAAACGAACTTTTCATAATTCATATATCGTGGCTGGCTTAAGCCGCTTGAGGAAAGAGTGGCTTTAATGAAAGACTGGCATTCCATATTATTAGCCATTTCTCCATTTCTCCATGCTGAGTCTTTGCTCCCCGATTTTGTTTTGGTTTTCCAATATTTGATCATAATTACACCAAAAGATAAATGCATCTGCAAACTTTTCTTATTTGATTTAATAAGTGAATGCCCTAGTAGCACCATGACGATTTCAGATGACAGCATCCCTCAGCCACATTCACCTAAACAGCCCGCATTTGTTGGGGTGCCGCTGTACAAAGGAATTCGCTCTCAAAAGGGTCCCAAAGTAATTGGTGGCCAAAAGATTGAGCTTTTGACTAAAACGGGACGAGCAGAGACAAAACAACATTAAAGAGGGCAGCAATTGTGTAAGTCCATCGATGGGCCAACTAAAAAGCTCAGTCAACTAATAAGAACAAGAGTAACCTTCCCCATGTCACAAGAAATTCTCCAAAGCTGTATTACTGGGATTGGGATTCAAGAAGGATATTCGTTGCTGCATTGACATCGTTTCTTCCTCGGATGAGCGCTTGTCTGGCAGAGCTCCGGTCAAATCCCATCGAAACAAGTGTGGCAATCGATGCCTCTGATGGCTCTGGGGTGGAAGGCACTGGAGCGGGATAGTTTGGCTAAACACAAAGAAAAGGGTCAGCTGCTGTTGTAGGAGAGTCGAACTAGGTAGAAACAAAAAGAACGAACACTGCTCCCCGCCATGGGAGAGAAGTATATGTCTACCTGCCCCAAGAGGGAGGAGGAGGGAAGTGAAAGGCAGACTCCGATTTTCAAGCTGTTCCACTAGTTTCTAAGCAAATGGAGTTAACATTCACTGCCTCCTACACACTGAGAGCTTCTTTGGGTTTACAGACTTATGATTTACCTAGCATCCTGTTTCATCAGCGTTCTGGAAGCCGTGACTTCTAAGCTTCCTGTAAGTATGACTCTGCCCTAGAGGTAATTTAATAACTTGAGCTGAAATATTTAATGACTAGAAACTTCAGACTCGCACAACCCTAGCTTGAAGTTTCCCCTTCCTGGTTTTTGGGATTGCTGGCTTTTGAATGCACCAAGATAAAACAAAGAGGCGATGCCATTAAAACCACACCCAAAAGTCCCTTAAAACGGGAACACAAAAGCATACTAATCAAATTTCTAAATCTGCCACTTTAAATTGGAATATGACAATTTGATCCAGTCACCATTTAAGAGGGCCACTATTGTTCTCAAAGAACCGTAGTAGGCATTTTGAAACTACGATTACTAAAATTGCACTAGCAGTGTCTAATCAACTTCATCTAACTAGTAAACTAGGGTGCAATTAAGTGCAAATTAACACAAGAAAATTCAACGACAGACTCCAAGGAGATGCATGATAAATGATGAGATCAAGCAGATAAGCTGAGTCAGATCATTTAAACGAATTGGCCATATAAGTTTCACGGAGGAAATCATAATACATTAAAAAACCATTTAAAGCTTAACTCACCTCTACTGGGCGAACTGCACGGGATGGCAAACTTCCCATGACATTCCTAGTATATGTTGCAGGCATGCTTCCAATAGACGGCCATGAAAGCCGCACAAAGAATGAAGAAATGAACTCTGGAAACTGAGAAATTTACCAGACAGGCACCAACCAAAGTCAGTATTATAAGGAGCAAATGGCTAAGCCATATGAGCTTTCATAAATTTGACAATTGTGAAATTTCACTGAAAAATTTACATCTAGTAAGCAACACCACAGACTGGGCTATAGAGCTATTGACTCTGCATTTCAGTTATCAATGAAAGACATTGACATCGATATACATGGATGGAGAAAATATGACCCAATGACTCCCACCATGGCATCCACAAGATTGGCACATCAAAGAACATTAACTGAGCCCTTTTCGTCCCCATGCCTTGACAAAGCCAAAGAAGAAAAAATATGATGTGCTGCCAGCAGAATCTTTTGCAATAACATTTATCCAATGATTTAAAGATTCTTGGAAAAATTTCGCAGTTACATGTAGTTCCACCAATTGTTAAGAGAAGTCTGAGTGGGAAAAAGAGACAGGTAAAAGACAATACTCGAAGAGTGTGGACAGAAGATATCTCTCACAAGCCTTATGTTCTGCTTATACTCTTACCATCCTCACATCACCCTTTATCTCACAAGAAAGAGAAACAAGGGAACTGAGCTTTCTTTTCCCTTTTGCCTTTTCATCTTCTTTGAAAAGACTGCTTGTGTAAAGATGACTTGGGAGTGAGGATGGGTGAGGAGGTTGTTCATCTTTTGTTAACACAGCACTTCATCAGGGTCAATGCACTACTATCAAGTATATGGAGAATATAGGCGAGTATTGCTAAATCATCATACATACATCGGGAAGAGCTTCTCGCCTCCAAAAATGACTTGGAAGTGAGGATTGTTGAGGAGGTTGTTCATCTTTTGTTAGCACAGCACTTCATCAGGGTCAGTGCACTACTATCAAGTATATGGAGAATATCAAGCATCCTAAAAAACTAAGATGATGCATTTACAAGCTCACAGTTCCTTGATATGCTCACTTCTGAATTTCCTAAATGTAAAAATTTCAGAGATGCATAGTAAATAAATGTTCACCAACAATGTTAGAGTACAACCTTTGCCTTTCTGATGTAAAAGAAGTTCAAGCGATACAACGAACCAGCTACAAAGCCACAAATCCCTGGGAAGATAGATCTTTTCCAAGATGATAGCAGAAGCTGAAAGACACATACTCTTTAAATGTTTGCAGCAGAAAACGAGGCATATAGAGCAAGATAAAAAGGGGATTAAAAAGGTACGACAAAGACCAAACTTTACCTGCAGACCAGCTAGATAAATGAAAGATTTATCTGAGAATTGGACACCAAATACCCTAATTTTCGTCGATACCGGAATGTCCAAGTAAAAGGGTATGAATGATGCGAATATAAGACCATAAGGTCCAGGAGTAAATTTTAAGGAGGTATCTGCGAGGAAAAACGGGAATAAATACTTCAACCAAAATTGACAACAACATAACGTCAGATATCGCAACTTCTTCCAAATTTATAAAAGAATGGCCCATGAATGCAACTGTCTAAAAGTAACATGAGTAAAATCCAGTGTTGCATATTAATTCTCAGAAAATGGTTAGAGAATTAATAATAACAGCTTTAGCACTTTAAACAAGAAATGGGTAGCAGCACTGCCCTGAAACCTCTTCAAGAGAATGAGGCCCTTAACATGTTATCACTCCAAAAGAATTCTTCTCTTATGCTCTTCAAACAACCTAATTCTTCAAGCAGCATTTTTCAGATTACATTTTCATCGATCAAAAGTGCGCACATGATTTCATTGTCTAAATCCATCAAGTCCAGACTATGCCAGTACATAACGTTTAAAGTTCTCTATGTAATGAATCAAAGTCATGTCTGGAAACAACAATAGTTTCAAAGTAAAATTGACTTCTGAGTAATATATCAGCATCAGAAAAAATTGTGTTACATGCAATATTTCATGACATCCACGTTATTTAACTAAATTATCTTCTTCAAAAATAAAAAAAACTAGCGGATGATGATTCATCCCAATCAAGAGTATAAGTGGATTCTTTTTGGCCGACCAAGAGCAAAAGCCGATAAAACTCCTAAGAAATGAGAAAAAGAATGACGATCAGTTCCGATTACAGGCTTCAAACATTATCTTTTGAAAATTGGTATTGAAAGCACCTGTTAAATGAAGAATATGCATAAAAGAGCACTTAATATTAAAGTACCAAAAACTTTAGTACATAATAGTTTTCTCTCACCCAGCAAAGTGCCAAAAGTAATGTTCTTTGCTCATTCTTCCAAACATCTATAAGCACCTTAAATGCCTGGGGGATGAAGCAGACTAAAAAGAATATTGGAAGAAATATTGACCTTGATATTTTTTGGTGCATACCTTTAAGGAGTGCAAGTGCAAGCACGTCACATAAAATCGATGTTATGGAGGAGAACAAGATAAAGACCTACAATACGACGGGGTAAATGTAAGACATCTACTTGATGACACACATACAGTAGTCAAGGTCATCGAAGTTAGCAAATCTTGGCAGAAGTGTCCATGCCAGTATTCTACCAACAAAAAGAAAGGAACTTGTCTTCTACGACTTAAGCCTTCCAAAACACTATACCTTCTGAAAGTAAGTAAGATATTCAAAAAGCATATTTCTATTCATTTTTCCCTCCCATAACTCACTAACGTTGTGATTCCTATGAGCCTACCACACTCTTCACAAAACGGTATAATTGCAACAACAATGCAAAGCTCAATGGTCTAACATTCCTCTTACAAGAGAGGAGTTATCTTGTGTTGGCTTCTACAAGCACTCTCTTTTCTCTTTGTTTATTTTCCACTTCTTAGAAGGATATTACCTCAATGGGAGGCATTACACCATATCAGCACATAATTAGAGTCTTTCTCTAACTATAGCAAAAATGACTACTCAATGAAATTCAAGAAGAAAGCACATGGACAAGAAAAAAAGGCAAGCCAATTTTATGAATTGGACAGGCACTTCATTTCCTCTCTTAATAGAGCATGTCCTCAAAACTTTATTTTTTTCTTTTGTTGAATGCGATGTACTTAATTGAAGATCATGAATGTGTCATACTACATCTCAAAGTGCACTTTTTGTATGTTGCTTAGATTTTCATAATGTACGTATGAAATGAGATATCTGTTTCAACTTTCCTGCTAACCTTCAGCAGAAAACAGACACGTAACATGCTTTTCACGAGGACAAAAATCAAGCAAAGGTGACTCACCGAGTACTTATTGGAACCAATTTGTCTTTCAAAAACCCGAAAGTAGTATAGCATGTAGAGCCCGAACATTAGCTCCGGTGTAGATGAGAAGGTGAATGCCGACTCTACTATCTTCCAGAAATTAGCTTTTTGGTATACATCCTGCCATCGAGATGAGAAAAGAAGAAAGAAAAAAATTTAAAGCAAGCCACTACCAATGCTTTTAGTACAAGCAGTATTAATATCTAATATGCAAACAGTAAGTCCCCTTCCTAGGTAAAGTTCCCATCAACTAAAATGGAACACAGACAGCCCCAATATAAACATAAAGTCGCCAATTCAACTAGAATGCTCATTATAAATACAGTCATACTGCTATTCAACATCCGGTCCTGCTTCAAACTAAGCAAAATAATGTGAATGATCAGCAAAACACCAGCTTTCTGACATCAACTGGTGTTACAGGAGAATTGAAAACTCAATTGAACGAAATGGAAAATTATAAAAACGGGCAGAAAGAACCACTCAAACCGAGACGTAGGAGAGAGAAAAAAACAAAACTTGAGGCACCTGGTAAGACAATCCGAGCTTGTGCGAACGACCCTGGATGCCGGAGAAGACGGTGAAGATCGCGGAAGCAACGATGAATGATCTGGTGACCGGAGCATTATCTGCAACAAACGAAAACGGAACACCCAGATCACGTGCTCCGATCGACGGATTACAATCGAGTGCGCCACAACACGCAAAAAGCAGAGAGATGCTAGAGAAGGTGCGTACTGAAACCAGAGGGCCCGCCATTCATCTTCCCGGCGGTGGTCGGCGCGCTTCGGCGGGGGGTTCAGTTCCGATCAGTTCTCTTCCCCGGCGCCGCCTCCGTCGATGAGCATTGACGGGAGCGCGCTTCGTTCTCGATGCGTTCGCGAGTGGCGACGTACAGAGACTTGCTCGAGAAAAGCGAAGAAAGGAAGGAAGGAAGGAAGGAAGAAAGAAATTGGACTTCTAGCGCTGAACGCGAAAAAACGAATTCATTGGAATTCCCAAGTAGGAAAAACATCAGACATCATACCTTTGTTTTTTTTCTTTTTTTCATGAAACATTATATGAACATCAGACATCATACCTTTGTTTTTTTTCTTTTTTTCATGAAACATTATAGTATAGGATAATGTTTGGGATATCACCTAAATTGGTCTGTCCATGGTGATGTGTGTGATATCTTATTCGAATATCAGACTTGTCGCGTCTCGAACATTCATAATATATGTTTAATCTTTTGTAGCGATCTTTTTTTTTTCTTTTCTCTCACGCACGAATGTATTGATGGTGAAAGCAATGAATTTTGTTCTTTTTCGGTTTCATGGGATATGGAAAAAATGATTATTGGAAAAGATTTTAGCACCCTTATTCTAGTTCCGAGTGAATTTGTTGTCCCATCACTATGGTTCTCCTAATGGCTACTAGAAAGATCTCATGTATTGATGGCGAAAGCAAGTTCTTTTTCGGTTCAATGGGCAACGGAAAAATTGATTCTTCGCCAAGATTTTAGCACCTTTCTTCTAGTTCTGAGTGAATTTGTCGTCCCATTACTATGGTTACTCCTAATGGCTACTAGAAAGACCATAAAAAAACGCAAATTGATCATATGGTGTAAAGGAAAATGCTGGCCTGAAACTAGGATTAGGCCCAAGGCCCCCCAAAGAAAAGCAGAAGACCCAATGAATCAACATTTAATCCGGGGCAACAGAAAGCACCAAAAGATGGACGCATTTGTCCATGTACAATGCATGTTTTGGTGAATGAATTCTCTGCCTTGGAGACGGATGCCACTCTCATCTGGTAGTGACACAAGCTTTCTTTTCTTGGCCATTTCCTGTCAGTGTCTGATCGCGCGGGCAAATTGCAGCGAATTCTGTGATTAACGGCGTCCATCAACTTTGAGACGATCGCGAGTCTGTAAACGGGGCTGAAATGAAATCTTCCTTCGACTGTCATCTGCGATGAGCTTTGGAGCTGGATGTTCCGCTAAGCGTGTTCAGATGTACCAGCAATACCATCATTTCTGGTGTTTAATATCCACAATTGTAAGTCCTAATGTTATAAGGCATTTCTGTTTGATAGAGATTTCAGTGAATGTAAATGCACCGAAAGATGCACCTGAAAAGACCACGATGCTTTTCAACGCAATTGATACAGATATGTACTGAATCAGCAGCCCTGGATTACAAATGGGAGTTTTCCTTCAACTAATCATTTACATCCCCTAGCTCAAATGCTAGACATGGACATTCGTCGTACGAGGCCTCTACACATTAAAGAAAAATGAAGGCTCAATGTCCATCTTCTCACCCTAGAAATCCTAGGCTTGCAAAAACCAATCATGTTTCGGACTGGTTGAGTGGAGCAAAAAGGCAGAGATGGTCTATGTACAGAGTTGTCGAGTGCAAGGATGCATTGCTGCTAAGGACTATTCCATTACATGGGATGGCCGGAGCTTCTTCCACATTGACACTTCCTCGTTCGTGTAAAGCTTTCTAATCCCTCCATAAAAGCCATTACCTTCGGTTCCAGCTTCTCGGTGTTCCTTTCGGTTTATGACCATTCTTCTCCATCTCGAGTCAGCTGGGTACTGGTTGAACTCTAACATCACATTATCTGCGAAAAGGGCTTTATCGTGAGATTCCGGTAGCATTACATATCAAGCACTGACTCAAGTTGTGGGGAAACCCTATAATTAAGGGGATAATGAAGAATGTGGAAGCCTGATTAATGCTTTTCCTAGAAAGGAGGTCTAAATATTAACTTCAGCCTGGAGATCTTGACCATCTTTTTGCTCAATTTTCAGAATGTAGCAACATCAGTAATCATCTGTATCATAAATAAAAGCCGAAATCTGGCCTGGTTTCTCACCACAATAATGGCATCGACAATGATCTTCATTTCCATCACATGACTCCTCATGGCCAACAGTACCATACCACCAACCTGCAAACCACATTTAATAGATCATATCAATCGACAGTCGACATAAGGTGAATTTCGTTAAGAGCATGAATATGGTATTGCCGAATTAAGGGGGGGAGTAAAAATTTAAGTCCGTCATGCAGGCTCTCACCATAGGGAAACTCTTTGGATTTTCTCCATTGGATTTCGATATGGTCGCCAGGTATCAGGTCATTTAGACAATCTGAGTTATGAAGCTCGTGCGGTGGTGTATTAATAGGGGGTGTTCTGAGTCTATCCCACGGTATGTTCTCTTCCACCGTTCGCCGTCCATGTGACAAATACCTGTAACCAAAATCAACATATTACATTTTTAGGATTTAGGAATAAAAGATTCGATCCAGTATTTAGAAAGCAAACTGTAATTTTCCTAATCAATTTTTTTCTGATTATATAGAATCCCTTTCAAAATTATTAACCAGATGAGATGATTTCCAAGTGGGTATCTATATCACCAGGGCATAGGATGCAGAGCAGGAGTTGATTAATAGGAGATTGGGAGATCATAGATCTGAGCTCAGAAAAGTGGAGTTTGTCTACTTGGTGAAGCAGATACCCAAAAAAGAAGAGGAAAGAAACCTGTTGCCTTAAAGATTCTTGTGTTCCAGAATGGAAAGAAAGAAAGATTCAAGAAGTTCCATAGGAGGTCACTGTCTGCATACCTTGCCTGAAAAGTGTCTGTCTGAGAATCATAGCTGACATGAGCATCGTAGCATGAAAGCATGAACCCAGAATGCCCATTCTGCAATCCAGAAAAGCAATGAAATTCAATATACAATTCCACATTTTCAGGACAAGAAAGTGCAGTTCATTTGAAACCAATCAAGACAGCTCAGAAGTAATTAAGCCACCTGAGCAGTGAGTTTCAATTTCCTAAACCAGGAATTTGAAGAAAAAATATGATCAAAACCAAGTTTACCTCGCGATTGTACACCTGGGCTGGGAACCAAAACTTGCCATTCTCAAGTGACAGATACAAACCCATGATGGAATCAACAGGAAAAGCACCTCCTGGTTCATTAGTGCCACATTCCAAATTTGGCCTCATCCAAGTAAAGGGCCAAACCCTAAAAAGCAAATCTTTCTTGAACCCTTTTCTCCTGTCCAGGCCATAGAGGCTAGGCCTCTTTCTTGAGGCGAGCTGGCATTGCCACTCTCTTGTAGCAGCATCGCCAATCAATCTGTTCCATTTTTGCTTCATGTGTTTTTCCCACAGATGATCACTCCTGCACTTTTCCCTCATTGAGCTACAAACCTCAGCCATACTACACAGCCCAGCCGGTGAGAGCCTCTCCAGTATGCAGTCCAAGGTCAGTTCAGGCAAGTCCAACAGGGAAACCTTTTCCTCCCCGGACAAGTCTTGAACTTGCAAGACTTGAGATGGACCAGTCGTCATCTTCTTGAGTGGCTTCATCATGAGGACCTGGCTCAGCTTGATTCTGTGAAAGAAAGACATGAGGAAGCTTGAAAACTGTCCCCAAGAGAAGAAGGGAGACAATAGGGTCAACTGGTTTCTCATGGGCAAGAGTGGCTTGCAAGACATGGATCTAGAGATTAGGATGAATGAGAAGCATGAGACAAAGAACAGAAGCATCTGAAAGTTGTGGAAATGGCTAAAGTTGCAGGGTAGGCATGAACTGAAGCTGAAACAGATGGAAGCAATGGGATTTATTTATACTATGTAAAGGGTCGACGGAAAAGTATGATGAGCAAGTCCTGTTTTATATGGTGACAAAAAAAGATGGGCCAAGGTCTGTGCTCATTGGCAAAATCGAGGTTATGGTGGAGTCAGAACGAGGGCTTTGATAACAACTCAAGGGACATGCACAGGACACTGCAACCGACAAGCTTTGATTGCTGGGTGGCTAGAATACCACAGAAAAACAGAGAAAAGGGGAGCCAACAAGGAGGAACAAAGCAATGCTTTCTTTCTCAGACTGGTTTGAGATACGAGGCACACGCATATGTGAATATATCCATTGCATCCAATACACTGAATTTAATTCCTCCCCACCGGTTATGGTCCAAACTGCGAGGAGTTTGAGGGGACACCTGTCGGTTCATGATGCGCGGAATCGGAGAGAGAAAGAAGAGTACCGTTGAAAAATACCAATAGATAAAAATGATGTAATAAACAGCAAACATATTTTAAACAAGAAAGTCATATTCAATATTCAAATCGCAGTACTTCACACTATAAATTAAGTTTCACAGATTCATATCAATAACCTTAAGCATTATTAAAGGCAAAAGTATTATGAGAATGGAATCCAAAGATCAGCTTCTGTCAGATTGCACTTGTGAGATCCCAACAGAGCCACCGTGAGTGAACATGTGTATAGACCCCACCTCAAAATATGAGAGCTTTCTATGGAAAAACAAATGTTCTTGAATGAGAGAGAGAGAGAGAGAGAGAGAGAGAGAGAGAGAGAGAGAGAGCACTGGTCAAGGTTAACAAGACTTCAGTGGGGAAAAGAAATTGGGCCTTAGATCTTTTTTCTTTCCCATCAACAGGGAAATGCCAGTGAATTGCCGTTGTTAATGATATGTTCGATAGTTTCAATGTTTGCTCTCACCAAGCTAGAGAAATTGGAGCAGGAACAAAATGGCAATGAACAAGAAGTGGGTCCTTCTCAATTCATGACAACCCATGATTTTTCAAAACACACTCACTCCAAAGCAAAAGGAAAGGACAGCTATCTGATTGATGGGCTTTTGGGGGTTTAAAGCACTGAAGGGGACCTGTCTTCAAATTTTCTTTAGGTGGGGGTCAAAAGCGATCTGTCACAACGCCATAAAAACACCACCTGATCTTTGGCCTAACTTCCACCAAACTCCAACACCACTTGTCCTTTTTCTTTACCACAACCATGAAAGTTGCTCCCTTTTCCAATCACCCCCACCAATGTTAAAATGGGATTGTGACATCCTCTCAAATCTTGTGTCCAAGCATGCCATTGGTCATCACAAAATATATTGGGAACTCCCCTCTGTTTGGCCTCGTTTCGTGTGATGTTTCCTATGTTATCCTAAGTTGTTTCCTTCAACCTCCAGGACCAGCTTATGAATCCACTTCAATCCCTTTTCTTGTTTACTTTCTTTTTCTTCGGATTAAATAGAGACCCATGATCTCTTTCATGGGGGACAGAAGCCTTTATGGACAGAGCCACAATTACCGTTTGGTCCAACTTTTCTTTGCATCTCCCTTTGTCCTCCTCAACTTTTGCCCTTCTCTCTCTTACCTTTTTTCTCACATTATCATGGGCTTTTGTCCCTCAATTATTATTAGTCAAGAAGGATGTGATGGACAGAGAGGATAATGAGGATGCATAATTAACTAATTATTGGCCATACACGACGCTTGAATGTTGAAAGAATGAGGACGCATCTTGCATTATGCTTGTGGATATTCCCAAGTCTAGTGACGAATAGCACCTTGCCAAATGAATAGTGTCACAGCCAATCGACGTGGTTAACGAAGCTAAGCGACTGATCGGTTAATGGTTATCCACTTCCGCATAGATTGGTTGAAAAGAAATCGCTCCGATGAAACGTTTACGTGAACCGAAAGCCGAACGAGATAAAACTTAAATGGGAAGGATTAGTTTTTATGGTTGTGAAATCACATGGAAAGATCCTTTCGGTTTCCTATTCCCACAGGACAAGATGTCTCTCCCCTCGAATAGTTTGTCAAGTCCTATTCACCAATGATGCTCTTAAAAGATGTTTAGTTGAACTACACAACGTCAGTATTATTGATAATCATGTACCTACAATGGGCCACTTCATCACCCACCAATAATAAAGGATCTTAGATTATACAGTTGGCCGACCTTGTTGGTTTATCGAATGGTTTTTAAGTAAAGAGACACAATAGTTGGATGTGGTTGCCTAATTTTATGTACATTTTCACTTGGAAATCAGAGTTTTGGTCAGTCTCTCCAACCTCTTCCCACAGCAGGGCATGGAGGGAAAATTTAACACGGGAAGGAGAAACAAATAACTGCATGCACACGCAAATTGGGAACTCCTTTTGCAATACGAGGTAGGTAGACTGATTTCATGGTTTCTCACAGATACATCTCACAAAAGAACATTCATTCTTGTGCACCCAGCTCGTCATAGACCTCGGAAAAATCGTGACCCCGTAGCACCTATCTTAACCAACGTTCTGGTACAGGTAGCACTCGTCGATAAATCGGTAAATATGATTATTTTATCCTACAAAAAGTCGAAACCCATATTGGAAATCATTTCGATTGATCCTAGAATTCACGCATCGATAGGGACAAACTAACTTCTTTAGAATTTTCGGTGGATCCTTTTCGTGTACTCATTCTTTCTTTTCTGGCATGCGATTGGTAAATCTTTTTTAGCTCCCAAACTAAATATCCAAATTTGGATAACCCACGGTTAACTTACTCTTATTAGAGAATGAACTTTAAAGTACTATTTTCTTGGAATAAGTGGGTGGGCGGTTGGATGAGAAAAGGGCCATGTGATTTGCCTATGATTCCTACGTGTTTGTTGTTTACAAAGAGGAAAACCTTCATAGGATCCATCAAATCATAGCCATAAAACAATTGCGTGAACCAGATCTAGATACAATGGCCTGTGGTCGACCAAATGTACTCGAATTTATGCGATTCCCTCGGCTTGCGCACGTGGTATTAAAGTTCCATGCCTAGCTATTCGGCAATAATGCTTGACGTGCCGAAATTAACTTCCTATAATATTCGTTGAATGGAAAGGGTTATCGATGTATTCAGGATCTAATCATGCCGAGAATTACCTTTCGTGCGGTACCCTTCTTCCTCTTGCTAACTATTCATGCCTTAGCCCATTTGGCTATTATCGATCGAACTGCTCAATTGTCTAAGAAAAGATAAGATCATCCGAGATTTGTCTCGAAATCGAAATGACCCACGATTCAAGTTTGGTTCTAATTTAAGGCCATTGGTTGAGCTTTCTGATTGAGGCCGGTTGGCGCGTCCACATCGGGCTGCCAAATGGCTAAGAAAGTGCGAAATTGACCCGCACAAGAGGGGGCAAAAGAGGCGAAAAGAGCATATTGCAAAATGAGTGGGATTGGAATTGAAAATCTGGGGGACCCTCTACTACTAATCGCCACTCTTCACAATAGTCTAGAAGCATAAAAGGGTCTTTTTAGAACTTAAGACACCTAGCACAAGCCACATCGCTTTCAAATTTTGCTCTGTGCTATTCAATTGGGTGGTGTGTGCGGTGTATGGTGATACGCGACACCCATGAAACAATTGATGGAATCCAGATCTTGCCCAAAAGTGATGAGAGAATATCATCCAAATCTTTTGATTCCCTGCTTGGTGTAGTGGCAAATTTGCTGATTTAACAACTCCTTGGCTCATCTCATGTGTATGCAATAATACATGAAGGATCTTCCACTGTTTGGGCAGAAAGGAATGGGAACTGCATCCGGGGTATTATCAACACACAGGCTCGAATAAGAAGAAAAAGTTATCCAATTGGTCCTACACCTATTGTACAAACGCTAATACAGTCCTGAACTTTATCATTTTGTCAATTTAGTCTTAAACCTTTTACGCGAAATTCCAATGCAATCCTTTCGATCAAATTTCGTCTAAAACTGCTAACGTCGCGGTGTGCTGCGTAGGACGGCCGACGACAGCTAGACCTCGCAAAATCAGCCAGGAGGGCTACATTGGAATTTCGCGCAAAGGTTCGATACTAAATTGGCAAAATCGAAAAGTTTTAGGAACGACTTAGCGTTTGTTTAATAGGTGTGTGACTGATTGGGTAATTTTCTCCCCTGAATGAGAGACGAGCACGAGTTAGTTCTCGAACAAAACCGGTCCATGTAGATTTTTTTTTTTTTTATGGCTGAGACAAATTAGGTTCTGATGAATGTTATGGGGCCTCTTGCTTGGCTTGCATTGCCTGTACTTTAGGGGACTGATGCATTCATCGACCGGCCAGGTTCTCAGTACCAGATGGGGGTTGTGGGCTCTCTTGTTGTGCTTGGACAGACCGTGGTCCGCGGTCGATGTTCAGTGTTGGTCTAAGCTCGATCGGTCGACCACCCGACAACTTTTCCTTTATTGAACCGAAAAATCTATAAGGAGAGGGGCGACGAAAACTTTTGAAGTTGATTGATGAAAAATGCACGTGAAATTCGGAGCGAAATTAACAATTTCATGAATGTATAATTGCCTCAGAAATGCAAAGAACACTGACCGGGCTGCATGGCACGATAGCAATGCGACTCGTGCCTATTGCTGGTAATTCATGGCATGAACAATCAACGTGGTCGTATCATGTAAAAGAAATCGAAGAAAATAACGGACGCAACCGCATGCATCGCGGGTGTTTCTGTATAAGCATAGTTGCCGAAACATCTTGAGCAAGTTTGATTTAGACCGTGTTACGGAATGAGCGCTCGTCGATACCATCGATGGTCTCTATATATATATATATACATTATATATATATAGCGACTCATGACATCTATATATTCCAATGGTCCTGGAAAATGAAATGTGTCTTGAAGAAAAGGATTTGCTATGAAAAAGAAATCATGCAAATAGTAAACTGCATTAGTTTGGAATGGAACATAACGAATGGAAGGAGCATTGCTCTTCCTGTGATCTTTCCCCCGACATTTCTTTTCCTACGCTTGATGCTTGCCCTCCACGAAGAACGTCCATTTCATTTGTGTAGAAAAGTCGCCATGGACGTTGAGGGGCAACTAATGCAGTTACTTCCTCCGGAATTTCAATGAGGATTACGTGACTAGTCACGGAGCGTTGGAATACAAGATTGCGGAATGGGTCGTTACTCCAACCAAAAACCGATTTCATGTCTATCATCCGTTCATTTGACAAAACAATGACTATTATTAATGTCATCATTGTTATTACACAACAGTCATATGCTCGAATTCTAATATGATCGATCCTTAATTTGCAGTGTTCACAATTAGCGGATTCGATTCGTATAAATTTTTTTTTTATTAATTCGATAGGTATTCCCAACAATATCCGTAGAGATATGCAGGATCGATGCTTTTCCTAGTTCTTTGCCATCATATTTTTCGGATAAGTTACCCTATGTGAATTCATATAAATTATGCAATCGATCATTACGTATAATTTGATGTATTAGAGATGTTTATGCAATGATAAAGTTTCGATTTGTTATTTTTTTTTCTCTTTTGGGCCCATGAAATAGTAGAAGGCGGATAACTGTATCTGTATTACGAGTCAGCAAATAACTACGTACCAATATCACCGAAGAGATGGGCTGGGCCTAGGCCCAAGCCACTTCGGCCCATATATGCTGGAAAACGCGAAATTAATTTTCTTCACACGGCAGAAATTATTAGGTTCTGGAAAATAATTATTAGATGTTCGTGCTAACATTGATTTTAAAATATAATACACGCTCACCTCATAATTCCCTCGTATATACCGTATAATTTATATTACGAAATAATGGGTAAGAGTAATTCTATATTTTTCAAGACACAATGCGTATTATGAGATGATGAGTTTAGTCGTAACTAGGGATATTTGGATCTTCTCGATTTAGGGATATTGATAATTTTATTTATTGCGACGAGAGACCCTCATGTCATTTAAGGAAAGTAATCTAATAAATATGAAAGCGCTTTCTCAATTTAGTATCTACGAACTTTAAGTTGGTTTGACTTTACCAAAAAAAAAAAACTTTAAGTTGGTTTGGAATTCAGAATTCATCGATGTTTAATTTATTGATGCTAGACCTCAAATATGCGCTACACATTTGTACAATTTGTTTTTTTTTCACTAATACAAGTTTCGATAGAATAGGTATTATCACTTAAAAGGTTTACATTTTTTATATGCAAAAGAAAATGTTTCAAAGTCAACTTCGAAAATAGATGTTGGTAATTTTTTGGCAAGAGTAAAGTCATAGAGATTTGAACCAGATATTGTGCTTGGCAGTTGCAAGCTTTCCATTGTGGAATGAATGCAAAAATGATTGACACTTAAAATAACCCTCCAAAATGGGAGCAATGTCACCATAAATTTTGAAATTTATCACGAAAGGGTGATCGAGACATAGGATTTTTGATACATTTACTTCTGAAAGTTAATAATTTAAATTGAATCACGGCCAGGTCTTATTTTAACGAAAAATTATTGTGATCATTGGAAATGAGCTTGGAAAACATTGAAATTCTTTTTTACTAGAGAAATAATGTTGAATTGTGTATGTTGTCTTTATTGTTGGGTATAACAATACAAAAGGTCATTGAACTTTGATCCAATGTACTCTCTGAACTTTTAATTTATTTAACGTGGCTCATGAATTTTATTCCAATGTGCAATGTCGTCCCGAAACTTTTAATTTGTGCAATATTATCCCTAAATTTTGGTTTATATTCAATTTAGTTCCTAAAGTATGTGGAAAATGTATAATGTAGTTCAAGATCAACATTGAATATTTTCACATAATTTAAAGATTAAATTGAACATGTATCAAAAGTTTAAAAATCGCATTGAACAAATTCAAAGTTCAAGGACAACATTGCACGTTAGACTAACGTTTAGGGTTCATGATAAATAAACTGAAAGTCTAAGGACCTAATAAATGATCATTTGTACCATTTTCCCTTGTTATTGCAAACGGAAAAAAAACCCAAAAAAGGAGTGAAAACGAAAAGGGTGTTAGTGTTAGGGTTTAAGACCTTGCCTGTGAAATGAACCGCTAATCGCCAAATGCTCGTAACATGTTTTGATGGATTCAGTTCCTTATCACTTGGTTCAAGAAACCCTCTTTCGATTCCGAAGGAGATGATGATGTAGCTGATGACCAGCAACAAAGCTTCCGGGTCAGCATGTGGGCGCTTCGCCGAGCCTCTGGTCCTCTCAAGTAACCACCTTTCTCTCATCTCGTTGCTTCTCTGTTGTGTTCCTTTTCGACCCGTGTCTGTTCATTTATAGTCTCATCCGATGTAATGGGTCATTTGCTAAAGCTATGGACTGAATGAGCTTGCTGCTGTTTGGCTTGGTTGGGGTTGAAGTTAACTTCGTGCACTCGTTTGCTGGAGAGATGACAATTTCCTTTGTTTTTATGAGTTTTTCGGAGCAATCAAAGAGAGCCCTTTTTCTTGCGTTGTCGTTAGGATGCTGGGTTAATCAGGATCAGAGAGTGGAACAATCAAATGGGTTGACGTCTTTTGAGGTGTAAATTAGGCGTGCTTGCGGAAAATGGACTGTAACTATGGAAATGGACGATGGGAAGGCGTTTTTAGTTTAGTCGCATGATCGTCCTACTCGTTTCAGTACTTCCCCTGTGGATTGGAGGCCATCTTGGTCGTGTACATCCTCGTTTAAGTGCCGTCTTTTTCGTGCTTGGACAATGAAGTTATTGTTAGAACTGTGGTCTGAAACATTTTTTCGAATGTTGCGTATGTCGCGTTCGAGGGATTTATGGACGCTAAGAGGCAGCGGCCAATGGCACAACTTGTCCCAGGCAGCTACTCCTGGCATCTCAGGATTTCTTCATTCTTTTGATTCTCTTGAGCTTGCTCCTATTTGGAAGTTTTTATCTGGAGAATTTTTGTATCTCCATGCACGCTGGAATGACTGTGTGATTTGCTCCTCGAATATGCAGAAACTGCAGTTTTGGGGTGGCACTAGCGCGATCCAGTTCTCTTAAATCAGAAAGCCACGCGGATGATGTCGCAGGCATTTTCAGGCTTGCCATGTTAGAGAGTTTCTACCATGCAGGCGATATTTCTTCACAACCATCTGTGAGGGTTTTGAGTTTTTCTTCAAAAACTCATGGAAGAAGCTGTGTAGAGGAAGATGACTATAAAGCTGAACCTGGAGCATCAATTAGTACCAAGTCCATCTCAGTGAGCAAAGAAGACGTCAATGATGAGTTAATTTCAGAGGTGGAGGTTTCTGATTATGATGATGAAGAGTCTTCTGGAAGTAGTTTCGAAAAACTGGAAAGAAAGACTGGTACCACAAAGGGAGCATCATTGAGAGGAGCTTCTTCAGCGCTCTTCAAGGCCATCGTTGGCTCTTCAAGTCATTCCTTGCGGACTGTCCTTGATAAGTGGTTAGAAAAAGGAAAAGATTTGGGCAGGGATGAGATATCATTGACCATGAGTAACCTTCGTTCCCGGCGAATGTATGGGAGGGCCCTGCAGGTGGTTTGATTTGCTCTGCTTTTCTTCTAAGGGTTATTTGTTTTTTAATTTATGTTTTTTTCCACGTCGTAGTTCGGCATACGGTTTTTCTAAGTCGCTAGGGCCCCCCTCCTCTGTATTCCTGAATCTCATTGCAGGCATGATTTTGAATTTGCTGCTCATTAGATACCTGTTAACACAATGTCGATTTGCAGCTTTCAGAGTGGTTGAAGAACCATTTCCCTTTTGCTGAGAGAGATTATGCATCTCAAGTTGATTTAATTGCCAAGGTGCATGGATTAGACGAGGCAGAGAACTACGCTGAGAATATTCCAGAATCCTTCCGGGGAGAAAGAGTTCACAGGACATTGTTGGCAAACTGTGTCGTGGCAAACAACATCAGAAAAGCTGAGGAAGTTTTCAATAAAATGAGGGATCGAGAATTTGCTTTGACATCATTTGCTTGCGACCAGTTGCTCCTGCTTTACAGTAGGCATGACAAGAAGAAGATCACTGATGTATTGTTGCTGATGGAGAAGGAAAATGTTAAGCCCTCTCCCTTCACCTACAGGCTCTTAATAAATGTCAAAGGCCAAACAAATGATCTGAAAGGCATGGATCAAATTGTTGAGACGATGAAGACTGAAGGTATGGAATTTGACCTTGTAACAAAAGCTAGCTTGGCTCGGCATTATTTATCAGGCGGAATGAAGGAGAAAGTGGAGGCTATTGTGAAGGAGATGGAAGGTGGGGATTTGAAAAGACACAGGCCAGCTTGCAAACACGTGCTTCCTCTATACGCAGGGCTTGGAAAAGCGGATGAAGTTAGAAGAGTTTGGGCAATTTGCATGCCAAAGCCAACGCTATCAGAGTCTGGTGCCACCATGGAAGCTTGGGGTAAGTTGAAGGATATCAAAGAAGCAGAAGCGATTTTCAATTTAATGATGGAAACAGGATATAGGATCCCCTGGAAGACTTACTTGGTCCTCCTAAAGATGTATGTAGAGAATAAGATGCCGAACGAAGCAAAAGATCTGGTTAGACGCATGTCAGATAGCGGGTGTGATATTGGGCCGTTGATTTGGGATGCTCTTGTGAGGCTCTACGTAGAAGCTGGCGAAGTTGAAAAGGCCGACTCTTTCTTGCAGAAGGCGGTTAAGAGGAACCCACAGAAGCCAATGTACTCATCTATGATGGCCATCATGGAGGAGTATGCGAAGAGGGGTGACGTCCACAAGTCTGAGAAGATCTTTCACCAAACTAGGCAGGCTGGTTATGTCGGTCGAGCACGGCTCTTTAGATTCCTAATTACGGCTTATATAAATGCAAAAGCTCCAGCTTATGGACTTCGGGAGAGGATGGAAGCAGATGATATATTTCCAGATAAAAACTTGGCGAGGCAATTGGCTTGGGTTAATCCATTTAAAAGCACGAGTGACTCGAATTTGTTAGGCTGATGTTTCCTGGGCTACCTATTTTTGTTCATCTAACTTCTGCTTTTTAACCGATTGAGAGGAACAAGCTAACGAGTTGTATCTGGAGATGAGCCTCTTCTGCCTCTCCGATTTTCTACTTTGGTCTCCTTCTCTCGATGGAGCACTCGGCATGTTGAATCTAAGCATATTTTTGGAGCTTTTAGTTTCAAGATGAACTGTAAGAATGATACAAAGTGGACTCGTCTTTGTGCTCAGACCGGACTCGGTAATGTTCTTCAATTGTCATAGCTGCATGAAACGATAGCTGGTCTTGCTTTTGACGACTACCTGCGCACCTCTTTATTCTGCCATATCCTCTGCACTGAGGTTCAAGCAATGTGTGACTCGCTCAAGATGGATGAAGTCGCCAGTATGTTATAGTATTCTTTAGGTTTCAGAAAGCGAAACTCTAGGCCCATGTCACATTTTCGGAATGCATCGGACTTTAGCCTTGATAACAGGATGGAAAGAAAGCATATCTACACGGTGCATTAATTGGAAAAATAGAAGACCCATGACTGTTCACAGATGAGACCGCTTAAAGGCATTGCTTATACACACTGCAACAAAATAGCTTTGGAGTGCAGAGCACTTGCTGCGGCTTCGCAAAAAGGCAGGTAAAGCATAAATAATAAGCTTGTTGTATAAAACTGAAATCCAATTCATTAAGACTGTGTTTAGTTGTCCGGATATGGGTTAAGATATGATAGAATAAGGTGGGATTAAAAGTCTTCCGCATTGTGGAATATCTCATCATGTATTTGATCAACCTAGGATAAGACGGAAAATCCCATCTCGAGCCTGTCGCGACGTCCAATAAATCCGTCAAAACCCCAACTCCTGACACCTTCCGGAAGGGGTTGATGTCGCCACTGTTTCTTCATTAGTATCTTAACATTATTGGATTCTGCTGAAGTTTTGCTAGTTTTTCCTGTGAGCCCTGAATCCTGATGCTTCCACTTTGTCGAATTAGTTGTATAAATTTTGGAAGAACAAAAGAACCTGACTGATTGTCAAGTCTCTCCAGGTATAATAAGAAGTTCAAATGTCCAACCAGCTTGTCGGTATTTTGATCAAGAGGCTCATAAATTGTACTAACAATCTTCATGGCTTTGGTCATTCATTTATGGAGGTGTTCGTGTTCATTCTGGTGAATTTTCGAATGGTGATTTCGATGGATGATTGAGGAGGCTACACATGATGCTTAGCGAAATGGGACAGTTGAGCCATTTCGCAATTGCCAAATACATGGTAGATAAGCACCAACGTTGGTGCTACTTCAAAATCTTTTGGTAGCAACTCTTTTCCAGTGTCAAGAGATATGCAGCAGTGGTGTAATCAGTTGAATGACTTGGGTTAACAAGTGCCAACCAAATCTATATACAGAAAACTCGGGGGAATTTATTGATTGATTTCTTCCTTACTTTCCATCAGTGCATTTTCGCTCTTTTTCGTGGCGAAGACAAATCTTCACAAAAAGGAGACTTCGACATTCGTTTTTTTTTCAACTTTTTCTACGGCTTCATTCATATTCGCTTGTGAAAACATTCATAGTATAACGTATACACCATGTCGTTCCCTAGCAATTCCATATTTTCTTGGAATCCTGGATCACGCATTTAATTTTTCGGAGACATAAGGAATAGCAATCATCCTGAAATCGAAATTAGCTCTCTACTCGAAATCATCCACTTAGTTATTATTTCTTGTTTCCTCTGAGAAAGTGCACTGACTTGGGTGGATGATGCGTGTTCCGACAAAGCTTTGTCCCTCCACAACAATAAGCGATGACAGAACTTGGACACACCCATGGGGCTTGATTGTCATGTTATGGGACGTCAGAATGGATGTTGTACACTCCGAATCGAAGACATCTTCTGCACCGTGCACTCGATCTCGGTCAGGTTCAAGCACCAGACTTGCAAGCATTTGGAGTTCGGTGACGTGAAGAAACGAATGAATGTGGCCCGTTAACATCGCTACATGCAATTCAGGAGGAGCGCATCTTGACGCGAACCTGGTTAGATGCATTACATCCACGAGAGCATCGTGCACAATAACAATAAATTAGCTCGACCATTGCTAAAAATACACGAAATCCAATGATTAGCGTCATACTGTTTGAGTTTTTTGAGAATGTGACTTTATACTGGAGTCCAGAGTTTTTCATGGAATCAGTAATATTGGGCGTACTAAACCGATCTAAAAAAAGTTCATAATAATTAGAGCGACATGACTAACGTAAGTTGGCATTTAAATGAATTAGTTACATTCGACACTTGACCACAGTCTAAAAGACCGTCACTTCATATATCAATTTATGAATTAGACTAGGTGTTTGCTTTGGTGACAAAATAAGATTACTCTGAGTATGAAATCTCTTTCATGAATTATTAGAACCCGACTCGAGGGGCTCATTTTTTGACCGGATCTTATTGCTTTTGAGCCAGTAATGGAAAGGGAAGCAGAAAAGGGAAATGAGTAGTTCATTTTGTGGTTAACTTGTTGAATTTTCTAAACCAGAGACGATGATAAAAATATATATATGAACTTCTACATATAGTCAACCAATTTTGAGTTGAGTAAAAGGGAAAATAGCCTCAGAAAAAGAAGTTTATGACATTGAAGAAAAGTAGAAACCTAGACAGACCGTAAAAACAGCAGCAGACCCACAAGCGAATAAGGCCTCAATTGATGTCCAGGTTCACTTTCAGCATGCAAAAGCAGATTCAGATCCGAGAAAAAGGAATTTTCGTTGCTCCCCCACGTGAAGGTGAATGATGCCTCGAAAAGCGTCGAGATTCACCCGCAAATAGTGGCATAAGGGACCGACTAATTTGGAATCTGGCAAAATAGGAAAGAGATATTGGAAGATAGAAGAAGAATAAGAAAAAGAAATTGGAGCAGAGAGAAAAGAAAGAAGAAGAAAAAAATAGCAAGAACCGAGAACGGAACACCCGCACATGCTCGTCGAACAACGCAAGAAGGTGCAAAAGGGTTTCGTTAAGGACGTCCCGAGGGCAATTGTTAAATACACCCGACGAGAAACGTTTTGACTTGGGCACTTTCTAACGAAACATGTTAGAGAAAATGCGCCCCGTTTGCATTTTCCGCGTGCCTATCTCTAGTCGAGACTAGGGGTGAGCAATTCAAGGATACAAATTGAAACATAATAACCAGACTGGTGGGAACCTATTAAGTTTTAAAATATGTATAGTAGGTTCTAGGTTTCAATTTTTTGGAACATTTTTAATGGGCAGGTTCCGGATAAATGGAACCTTGAACAAGTTTTTGTGCTTTTTTTTGTCTACATATTCACATGATCCTGCGGTATTTTATGGCGTTCGATAATGAGTTTTCATTTTATGACTGAGACTTTTACTTTGTTAATGTTTCATATTTTTCGCGTGTCTAAATATAAGTTGTAGTATTGTAATAACAAGTGATGGTAATTAAAGGTAATGATTTACTGTAATTGTTTAATTAATAATATAGGTAGAATATGGTAGATCCTAAAATCGATCCTGGAACTTTTGACAGAGTAGGTTTCAAGTTCCAAAATATACATAGTAAGTTTCAAGTTCCAAAAAATGATAAACATGTATGCATTGCAGGTTCTTGGTACTAAAAAATGAGAAACCTATTCTAACGGGTAGGTTTCAAGTTGCAAATAGAACTTAGACAGAATCTAAAATCGCTCAGCCCTAGTCAAAACTCATTAGGGGTCAACTTTCTAGAATATGAATATGACCTAACAATGGAAAAGGACTCTTCAGTTGCTTTATAATCGCAACCTCCGTTGTGAACGCGTTTCTGCGGGCCATTTTGACAGTCCACAGGCCGACCAGGTCCGAGCACAATTCCAGGTCACAATCCACTGATGCATTGGTAAATATGAGATTTCCAGAGAATTCTTGATTTTCCCAAGAAACGAGGTCGCCTGTGAACCTCCCCCAGTTATCTCCTCCATGAAAATCAGGATTTTTGCTATTACGAGTGCCTTAAACATAAGCATTAGATCCAATGTCCGAAGCTGGAGATAAGACAAGGAGTTATCGGTGCAGGTGGTCGGCGGCACCAAGAAAATCTAAACTTGTGGACGAGAGAGACCCTGCACGCAATTTCGGCTTTTCTCATGGAATATCGGGGAAGGAATAACTCTCGATTTGCTAATTGATAGACCCTTCACCCTTTACTCAACACAAAATATGTTCTGCTCAAAACACCCACAAAAGCCAGCAGCGTCGTTCCATAGACACCCATTTTGCATCTCCAGCATCATTTTCTTGGTAAAATTTAAGGCATAAGATCAACCATCCCAATCCATTCATCCTCCACAGAGACGACGATGTCTGTCTGTCTGTCTAGCTGTCTATCTGTCTCTCTCTAGCATCAAGAGTCCAGCTGGGGCAAAGAATGAAAACAGGCATGGGGAATAATTGCAAGTAAATTCGGGGCAGAGAGAGCCATTCAAGAAGAAAGTCAGCTGGCGCATTTACTGGCGTGCGCCCCAGAGTCAAAATCGACCTTTTCCCATTCGTCTCTAAGAGCTCATCCACATCCAGAGAAGGCACTTTTGTCCCCACTGTGGAACCAAGAAAAGAAGATCGGACAAATCCCATATAAAATAAAAATTCGCTCGGCAACTGAAAATACGAATCTTGGTTGAATTTTCCTTCCCAAGTCTGTATAAATAAGCACTCGAGAATCCATCGATTCTATTTCCTGTTTGTTCGACCTCCTAGAAAATGTCGAGCCTCAAAATCACCAAGAAGCACCACAGGCACCTCAACAACCCCTTCCCTTCTGCTCCAAAGTCTCTGCCTTTCATTCAGGGGACTCTGTTCTGTGAGTCGCTAACATTGACGTCGCACCAGCTCTTCCCAATTGGGAAAGATTTTCAGCTCACTTGGCAGTCAAGGAATGGCGGGCTTCTCTCGGTTTCTCACCGATCGCAGCCTGACAAGTCTTTATGGTCCACCATCCCCGGACAAGCCTTTGTTTCTGCGGCTCTGGCCGAAACAGAGATTCAAGAAAGCAGAGGATCATTTGTTGTCAAGAACAGGGAAGTCCAAATGGTCTGTGATCATCAGACCGTCGAAGACATAAGGGTGATCGATCATTTTGACCGTTTCTCGGACGCCACCGATCCTGATTTCCCTTTGGGATGTGTAGGATTTGATCACATTGATGTGAAAAAAAAAGACTTTCCTGTCCTGATAATAAGTGGCAGGATCTTCAGTAAGAAAAAGAAGCAGCCTCAAGACTCCACCTTGGGTAAGAACATGACCCTGACAAAGGATTGCACTTATGCAAGATACTGGGTGTTATTTGATCAGAAAAGCAGTAACCAAGTTGGGTTTCAGGTGAGGCTGGGAAAACCCAACTTCGGCCACAGCCAGAGTATTTCCCCGGCTGGTCTGAGAAGGCGTTGGGTCATGAGGCAGAAGCTGGGCCAGCTCCGGAAGAAGAAACTCGGATGGTGTTGGTTCTTTCCAAGGCCAAGAAACTATGTCGCGGTTTCCTCTGCTGAGGACGAAATAGTTGGAATGAAGCCTCCAGAGTCCACAGAATTCAATAGGATTTGTCTCACTTATTCCAGTGAAAAAAGTGAGAAATTCTACGGTTTCGGGGAGCAGTTCTCTCACATGAATTTTAAAGGCCGAAGGGTGCCAATTTTCGTACAAGAACAGGGCATTGGACGAGGTGATCAGCCAATAACTTTCGCAGCTAATTTGGTTAGCCACAGGTTGGTAGCATAAAGCTCTGTCGTGAATTGACTGATCACACATGGAAATAATTGGAACATTTCACTTCTGTTGCAGGGCTGGGGGTGATTGGAGTACAACTTATGCTCCTTCACCGTTCTACATGACATCAAAGATGAGATCTCTTTATCTTGAAGGATACAACTATTCCATTTTTGATCTAACAAGACATGATAGAGTCCAGATACAGGTACCTCTTGATAACCGATGTTTGCCTCTTTCTCCTTCACCACTTTCGTACCTTGTTGAAGGTGGGAACAGTTGAGGTTTCTGCTTGGACTATTAAAGAGTGTTGTTGAAGTGACAAGCGAAACATGTAGATCAAAGCTTACAGCTTTAGCTTGAAACCTGCACACACTAAAGCGATAAATAACTTGTAGGTTCTTTTACAATGCTGTCTTCAGTGACTATCAACATTATTTTGTGCCACCGTCAAGATATACTAAAGTTTGTTTTAGAAGAATAGACGGAAGAAAGAGAAAAAAATGTCCATACTTGTTTTTTTGGGTAAGAGGCACGTACTTTGTATAGGCACAGGCGAATGGTCCAGTAAATTAAATGTACAGTGGAGATTATACACCGTCCTGAACCCGTCTAATTTCATCCTCTCTTTTACTGGGCTGGCAGATACATGATAATTCAATCCAAGGAAGTCTAGTGCACGGCAACTCACCCACTGAGCTCCTTGAGCACTTCACAGGGACTATTGGGAGGCCCCCTGAACTGCCCGAATGGATTATATCTGGAGCTGTAGTTGGCATGCAGGGTGGCACAGATATGGTTCGCCATGTGTGGGATGAACTGAGGGCTTATGATGTTCCCATTTCTGCCTTTTGGTTGCAGGTAATGCCATGGCTGGACAAAGAAATTAGCAAAAAACAGTAAAGACTTATCCAATTTCAGTAAATCAAAGACAATGTCACTGACTTTAGTGGTCACTTTGCATTTGATGATAACAACCTTAACACGAGGATTTTAATGGATAGTGAAGTTGCACACCATGACTATAATGTATAATTAAGATGATGAAGAAAACATGAACTCCAGCGCCAACCATCATCAATACACAATACAATTTAACACACATAAAGCTCCCTCCATCCAAATGTAATGACTCAGTAGCGTTCCTCAGGATTGGGTTGGGCATAGACAGACATTCATCGGATCGCAACTCTGGTGGAACTGGGAAGTGGATTCAACAAGGTACTGGGGATGGCAACAATTAATCAAAGATCTAGATGCTCAGCACATTAGAGTGATGACATACTGCAACCCCTGTCTGGCTCCGGTATGTAACCCTTCACCTTCTGTTAAGCATACTTCTTCCTCTATCTCAATGGGGAATCAAGATCTTTGTTATATCACCAACCACTCATAATAGATTTTCAGCTTGTGAACTTATCAAGGAGCTTTCTCTCCTGCCTGCAGACTGATGAGAACCCAAACAGGAGGAAGAATATGTTTGAGGAGGCAAAAAGACTGGGCATCCTGGTGAGAGATAAGAATGGGGAACCATACATGGTTCCAAATACAGCTTTTGATGTTGGAATGCTGGATTTGACTCACCCAGATACAGATAGTTGGTTTAAACAAATTTTACAAGATATGGTGGACGACGGAATCAGAGGATGGATGGCAGATTTTGGCGAAGGCCTTCCAGTGGATGCCAAACTCTATTCAGGTTCTTAACTGCCAGCTTTTTTTTGAAAAAAATAGTCTAGATCTTTTCTCGCATTCACGTGACCCCTAACTTCACTCTAAACTTCTATATTCAATCCAATATTCTTCCCATTGGGATAATTTACCAGAAGGCAACACTGTGATTGGACAGCTTATACCAATTCTTCTCCCCCTTGAAAGCTCAATAACCTACTTTTGGAAATGGAATTTCAGCAAGTCACAGACTTCACTCACTCTCCGAACTAATTTCTTCATGTAAGTACACAGATAAGATATCACCATCAATCTCCATTCCAATCTTTCTGACCCAAAACCTCAGACTGTTCCATGGTAAATAGTATGAAGCATCACAAATTGACTATACTCACAACAATATGCAAGTATTTTGAATACTCTAATCCCCTGATTCCTCAATGCACATCCTCCCTTTCACAACCCGACCGATGGAAGGGAACTAGAGTCAGAAACCCCTGTTGCAAACATAGCAAAGCATAGACATGAGGGTGATAACGCTACTCTTACAGGATGTTGTAACTAGCTATATTTATATTTAATTTCCACAACACCCATGGAATTAATGTTTTCAGGTGAAGATCCAATAGTGGCTCATAATAGATATCCAGAATTATGGGCCAAAATAAACCGAGAATTTGTGGACGAATGGAAGAGCAACCACGAAGAGGGAGAAGACCCAGAAGATGCATTGGTTTTCTTTATGAGGGCTGGATTCAGAGATAGTCCTAAATGGGGAATGCTGTTTTGGGAAGGAGACCAAATGGTCAGCTGGCAAGTTAATGATGGCATCAAGAGTGCAGTTGTCGGCCTATTGAGCAGCGGACTCTCTGGATATGCTTTTAACCACAGTGATACCGGAGGTTATTGTGCAGTAAGCTTACCCCTAATCAGGTATCAAAGAAGTGAAGAGCTGCTATTGCGCTGGATGGAGTTGAATGCTTTTACCACTGTATTCCGGACCCATGAAGTAAGTATTATTTGCTTCCTGAATTCATCTATATGATTGTGTGGATATTGCACTGCCACTTATGCATAAAGAAGAGAGATGAATATGTTCTGTCAAGGATAACCTACATATCAGGCAGCTTTCCACTCCCTCTTCCCCCAATCATCCAAGAACATGCAGGCACTTCTTAGGAGACTACTTCCAGAAAAGAGTGATGCTCTTTCAACTTCATTGAGCACATAAAGAGAATCACTTAAAAAACATGGAACTACAACTTGTCGGGTATATAATGCCAAAATAACCAATATTCATTTAAATAATGGAAAAGTATTAGTTCTTCATATATTATCCTCTTAATGTCCCCTGGGAAACAGGTGTTAAGTTCAATCTATCTTTGCAAGCAGGGAAACAAGCCATCCTGTAACAGCCAGTTCTACTCAAACCATAAAACCTTCTCACATTTTGCACGCTTTGCCAAAGTATACAGTGCTTGGAAGTTCTACAGAATCCAACTCATCAAGGTATTATCTGGAACTCAGCTCAAACTTCACATCTTAATGGTTATGACAGGTAAATAGATATTAGCAAATGTTGAAATGATTTCACTGCTCACAATGGTTTATATTCTAGTTAATGAAACATCAGTAAAATACGTTCATGCTTAACTGATATTATGTCTTCTCTTAGTTATGGATACACTGTCCAAAACCTCATACTTTCACTGAAACCCTCACTTTTTTCTAAACCAGGAAGCAGCTCAAAAGGGCTTACCTGTTTGCCGGCACCTATTCCTCCACTATCCTGAGGACGACAATGTACATAAGTTAACTTATCAGCAGTTCTTGGTAGGTACTGAGATTCTTGTAGTTCCCGTGCTTGACAAAGGCAAGAATAATGTCAAAGCATACTTTCCGGTTGGAGAAAGTAGTCCATGGCAACATATCTGGACAGGAAAGTTATATACAAATCAAGGTTCTGAATCCTGGGTAGAATCTCCAATCGGCCAGCCTGCTGTATTTGTTAAGGCTGGCTCATTAGTTGGGGAGACCTTTCTAAAGAACCTAAGAAACTTGAACATATTTTGAAGAGACGAAAGCCAACAGCCTCTGATCCAGGAAGGAGAGAGATAGGAGGAGGAGGAGGAGGAAAGAAAAGTGAAATGTTCGCCATTCTTTGCTAAATCCTGTACATGTTCATGATAAAGCCAATTTGTAGAAAATCATGTATGATCAAAATCTCTTCTCTACTTCCATCATTCAGACATTGGCTGAAATAACCTAATCAAATTGTCATCCAGAGGGGTTCAAGGTGCAATAATTGGATAGTTAGTATGCCTGTAGCATCCTTCAAGTCAAATATGTTTTCATTATGATATGTTAAGACCTTTGTTCCGCATAAAACCCACCCACAATGAAGATCCGGTGTGTTCTACACCATCATGATATAATCCAGGAGATGCACGACATAACTCAATGCTAATTTCCATCACAGAATCACAAACATGGGATGGCATAGTTTAATTTTGAAGAAATTGGTAAGTGCTCCGACCAAAACTCTAGTTGCCACATTTGAGTTTCCTTGCCATACAAGTTTGCACTGTCTACCCGAAAGTGCTATTTGATCAACACACTACACGGTCGATGAATTATTGTAGAGAAAACCGCAAACACAATCTCCAAATAAAAGCTTTTTCTCTAGGAACTTACCAAGTCTGCATCGGCAATCCTTCATTAGTTAACTAATTGGCAAGCATTAGCAAACTGTACCCTGATTAAGAAATCTACATTGCTCATAAACGGCAGAAATTAATGAGACTACAGTCGCCCACAAGGCTTCCTACATGCTCACGAGATCGTAACTGGTGATCACAATGTCATGCGCACGCACCGCATTATTCAGATTGATTAGTCCCCATTTTTTGAACAAGACCCATAGTCCCAAACCGACTTCAAAGATTAAAAAAAAAGCCAAAATGCTCCAAGGATCAAATCTCAGCCATGAAAAATCCTCGCTTTAAGCTCTCGACAATCAGTGGCAGCTCAAAAAGTCCGACAATTACGTACCCACATCATCCAATGATCACGAGTTCTGGTCATTCCGCGGAATCGAACGCGAACAGAAGCAGCGCAACATCAGGGGAGGCAATAGCCTGGCATCAACAACCAGCAAAGTCAATGGACGAAAAAACTTGACACGGCCGTTCGTTTTCAGTTCAAGTTCAAACAAACAAATCGAGGGACGAAGAGCTTACAGGGCAGAAGCGAAGGTCCGGGATCTAGGAGGAAGGAGGAGGAAGAAGAGCTCGTGGAAGTGACCAACCATGGCGGTTTTCCAGGTGAGAGAAATACACATGCGGAAAGGACAAAGCCAGATGAATTTTGATGCTCTGTTCTGCCTCTTTTACGTGGATCCGGATACGACCACGGAATATTCTCTCTCTCTTCGTTAAGGGACTAGGAAAATGATAAGATATATATTGTTCTGATCAATTAATATTGTCCAAAACCTCAAATTGGTACGCTAAAGAAATCCCAACCTGGTACAATTTTCGCTTCAAAATCTTTGGATAAAATTGGGGACAAAGTCAGAAAAATTTCAGCAGATTTTCGAAACTTGTGGGAGCTCTCATATCAACATTAGCAGATTTAGGAGGATTTTCCCGATCTAAGATGTTGGTCAGTGGGATTGTTTGTGACAAGAACCAAAACGCCGGTCGGTTTGTTAACCGTGATAAAGCTATGCTTTCCCTAAGAAATAGCTTTATGTTCTTCTAGAAGACAATTTACATACAGCGGGATTGTAGATTTCAGTGCCGGATATGGGTTTCGGACAATGCGAAAACCACACCTCACTTTTGGCTCAATGACCAATTATATACCTCCGTTCTTGCAAATAGCATTCACATGGCTCTAAGCAAAACTCCCTTGTTACAATGACCAATGGCCCCCTTACATACATTTTTTGGCATTTTGCTGGTGGGTTTAGGCAGTTTGGCTTTGAATGTACTGGATGAGTGCGAGGACTTAACATTTGTAGGATGGTCATTACCGAAAAGAAAATAGCATTACACAGAGAATGATTAATGCGAAGGTGCAAAGTGACTTCCAAGGATGAATGTCGGGCACGTACCTGATAATTTTCAAAAGTAGAGCAACGATGAATGAAATCTCACGAATTTTCTTGGTATTTTCTCTAAAGGAGGAGGAAAACACCCTGCAATTGCTCCTGGTATGGCTCTTCAGAAGCTGGCCAAGGAGAAC
Organism: Syzygium aqueum; assembly: GCA_031216185.1. Classification (NCBI taxonomy): domain Eukaryota; kingdom Viridiplantae; phylum Streptophyta; class Magnoliopsida; order Myrtales; family Myrtaceae; genus Syzygium; species Syzygium aqueum. The sequence continues at coordinate 22,513,135 of CM062231.1, forward strand.
AATGACTCTTTAGAAACTTTTCCATGTAATGGGCCTTTTGTTAATGCGATCCCTCTTTACAAAAAACGAAAATGCTTCGCTTCGTTGGGATTTGATCAAGAAACCGGCCCGTTGCATCATAAGCGAATGCCAACATTAAACAGCAAGGCAACCAGAGCAAAGTCACGCGTTTGGAGCTACCAGAGCACAACCGCAGTTTGGAATTCATCATAGAGCATCATCTAAGCCCTAAGGTTGGTCCATATATTTTTGAGAGGGTAAAAAGCTTTGCGCTTGACTCGATATGAGATACAAAGTCGACACCTAATGGCTGTGGAAGGACGATATAAAAATCACCCGCCAAGGAGTTGGCAAAATTGAAGTCTCAAGACTTCCGAAGTTGAAGCATATGAACCCAATGCACGCGTCACTCCGTCAAAGCACCGACAATGGTTGGAGAAATCATGACGTGCACCAAAGTTTAAAAGATGTCTCGCCAAAAAAAGCACATTTTCGATGTACCTATAGTATAGAACAATTAAGAATTTACACAAGAATGCAAAGCCCTATCCCTCTTCCTTAGAATACAACAAAGAAGTGCTATAGTCGAAAGCTGATGATCATAGATTCGATGCCCCAATGTGCCAAGATGCAAAAGGTGAAGCCTAAAATTTGCTTGTTAGCTTCGTGCAATGTATTGGACTGAAGCAATCTGCCATCTACCGTTGAGGCTCTAAATGTCCAGCTGATCAACATCGACCATAGCTGCAGATTTCTGAATAAGTTCCTTACGGACATCCACCTGATACGGAAAATTATGGATTAAAACAGTCACAAAGGACAAAATATTATAGCAGTGAATGAGTTTACGTATGCTTGGCCCTCAGAGCCCGAAAAAAGGGTTCGCCCAGCCCTTGTAGCTGTCCTAAGCTTCTTAACTTTTCACATTGGATGGACTGCTTTTCAGCAAGCCTCCATCAGGGAAGTGAATAATATCCCAAAGCTTATCTCCAGTCAGTATTCGCAAAAATTTTTAAGTAATTGCAAGACGATAATCTTTCAAGGATTTACAGTAACTGAAGCCTTATTCTACACATGAAAAATTATAAGCGAGATCATTATTAAGGGTAAGCAGAACCAACTATGAACACATGACCACATACCCGGGCACCCATGAGAGAGGAGAAGACCACATTAGCTTCAGCAGCATCCTCCACCACCAACTGCTTCAGGAGCCTTCGTTCAGGATCCATTGTCGTTTCCCAAAGCTGCAAAGGCATCATCTCTCCCAAACCTACATCAGCATCAGTGGAAATGTGAACAAGCATTGTCCTCCAAGCAAGATTTAAGTTCAAGACTCACTGAGTGGAATCAGACTCAAATGCAAAGATGAAACCCAATAGTGGCTCTCATTTACATCATCATGCCTCTAATTGCGGCTTTTACCATGACTTTTCTCACCTTTAAATCTCTGAATGTTGTAGGATGCATTAGGAGGGAAGGAATTCTGAAGCTTCTTAAGTTCTGCATCGTCGTAGCAATAGTAAACTTGCTTCCCCCTCTCAACCTGACATTTCAATAGAAGCAAATTAAAGCTAGCAAGGGTCCACTTTGGATACACTGTATCAAGATGGATTACAAATAAGTGAAACCTTGTAAAATGGCGGGACTCCAACATAAATGCAACCTTCATCAAAAAGGGATCTCTGCAGACAAAAAGGCCGGTTCAGTATGTTGGGAGTAAATTTAACATCTCTGCAGTTTGGCTTTTCAAGTGAAATAAATTTAAACGAATAATCACCTGATATCTGAAGAAAAAGGTCAATAACAGCGTTCTAATGTGCGCACCATCTACATCAGCATCTGTCAGAATGATGATCTTATGATACCGTAAAGAATCCTTATTGAAGTCCTCTCCCTTTAATCAAGTAAATCAAGTAGACAGAGTAAGCTTTTCAGTTCAAGAAATGCGAAAGGAAAGAAAATGTGTCGATAGAGACAAGAAATTTTATGACCTTCACTCCAAGTCCAAGAGCAAGAATCAGATTTTGTATCTCCTCATTCTTGTACATTGCTGTCTCGTCTTTTCTTTCAATATTCAAAATCTTTCCCCTTAGAGGAAGGATAGCCTGATAAAACATATTTATATAGTAAACACGAAAATTAAAGCGGCATTTTAGTAAACTACAGTGAGCATATTAGAGCAAATTAAGATGCAGATTTTCCAGATAACTACAGCATCTTGCTGATGACAGGTTACAGCAAAAGAACAAAAAGAATGATGTAGCAATTCCAAAACTAACGAAGTCAGTGATCAGGCTAGACCAACAGCCAGAACACAGTTGTAATAAACACAACATCAAAGATGTTTAGAAACAAACTGCACAGCTTTCAAGAGGTGACAATGCCTCAAAATACTTGACTGCCTGTTGCAAAGACACTCCAATTATCAAGACAGTCCACAACCCTGCCAAAGGTGTACAATCCTCCAAAGAAAGATTCGACATTCTTGACCACACCAGGAAAATCAGCATACTGAAAGGAGAGATTATAAACCTAAAGGACACCTATTTCCATTGTGGTTGGATTTTTCTAATCAAGTTTCCATTAAACAACTTCTCCAATCAATGATCAATAGTAAGACAGTAGAACTACACATCTTGTTAATTATGGAAAATATAAAAATTCTATGATCAGTTCTTCTCTGTAAGGACAAATCATTTCACATTTCTAAGGCACACTGCTGTTAGAACTTCTCCAACCCCAAATATTCGACAAGCAACTGTCACTCAGGTTCTCTGTTTCCAAAGGTGAGAGCATTTATCACCAAGCTAATGCTATAGAACCTCTACTGAATCAGCTTCAGCACTCCAAATAAAAATCGTCCAAAATATATATCACCAGAGTTAGACGCTATTCTAAAAGCTCACAATGGCAAAAACTGATAAGTATTGACAAGTTAACATACAAAAAAATCCAACACAAAATAGGTCACCTGAACCAAAATCTTACCTGGAAGCGTCTATCCCGGCCCTGCTTTGCACTTCCACCAGCTGAATCCCCTTCAACTATAAAAATTTCTGTGGAAAGTTGAGCATTCAGACATCAAATGTTTACACGTTTCAACATAATCTTGAAGGTGTTTTTTCAACTTCAAGTCCTCCCAGAGCATCCCAATATCCTTGTGGATAAGGATTAGAGATTCTTTGCTTTAACATGATTTTTAAAGAGGAATGCAACCTAAAAAAAAAAGATCGGAGAATGCCATAGTTGATCGTGACAAGTCAAGAAATTGTAACTGCAGTAAAATGACTTCCCCAGTGACGAAAGGCTGCAAACTACTTCCAATGAATAATTAAAGCATCCTCTCATAAGGAAGTACCAATAAGACGCTTCCATAAATGTTATCATCTACCAAATGTGGGATTTCAAGTACATATCTTGAGCTTCACAGTAACTGCAAAACTGATGCAAACAGCATACTGTATGCTACAAAGGATCTCCAATGAACCCTAGAGAAATCTTTTCCGAAGGAAACAATTATAGATGAAAGATTGCCGAATGATAATATTTATGCCCTGATACATCATCCTTGGGATTTATATTAATACATATGCAGAGATAAGGAACAAGTAATTTATCTTCCTCATCTTTAAGAACAGCTGTTATTCATTTTAATAACTCATGGAGAAATAAAACTTAGGCAGCTTAATGTGAAAGACAAAAAGAAAGAATTGGAATATCACAATCATAAGTTATGAAAAGCTTTACATGAGAAATACAATTTACCAGATTCTTCTGGATTTGTAGTCGAGCAATCTGCTAGCTTCCCAGGAAGAGATGAAGATCTCAGAACACTCTTTTGTCTCACCAACTCTCGGGCTCTCTTGGCTGCCAAAGCTGCCTAAATAAGAAAAGCAACACAAGGGAAATCAGAGAAACTTCAAGCTCACAGATACTGGTAACTGTTTCCACAGTCTGTGCACTTAACAACAATTAACAAAACATAACATTTTTCCAGCAAAGTAAGTGTAACTGCACCTTGAGGGCATTCAACGACTTGGAAAGTATCAAATCAAGCACATCTGGATGCAACTCTAAGTATTCAGTAAGATACTCTTGCACAGATTGATCAACCAATTTGCGTACTTCTGGGTTCCCTAACCTTGTCTAAAGGAAGAAAAAGCAGTCAGCGAAGTATAACTGATACAAACAACTGCCAAGTTGAAACATTGATAGAGAACTTCTGGTGAAAAAACCATATGAAGTTTCAAGTGAATATCGCAGTAGACAATACCTTTGTTTGTCCTTCAAACTCTGGATTTGGAACTTTGACTGAGATAACACATGTCAGACCCTCCCTTACATGCTCACCGCTCAAATTGATGTCTTTGTCCTGAATACAAACCAATTTGTCCATTTGGATGTGACAAATACATTTATTTTCCTCTTCCACATATATCTCATATGCTTATTAAAAAAAAAAACCAGCCAGAGAAGGCGCACACCTTGATAACCTTTGACTTCTTCCCAAGGTTATTGAGTGTTCGTGTTAATGAAGCCTTTAAACCATCAATATGAGTCCCACCATCAATCGTCCGTATGCTGTTGGCATATCCAAGCATTGTATCGGAATATGCATCTGAACACCTAACCAACAATGCATGAAAACAACAAGGTTAACTATTGTTATTGTTCTACTCATGGTTGGAAGGAATACAATGGACTCTCAGTTTGTTGAATATGACAACATCACCACTCTTATGGTAACCAAAATCATCTTATGTCAAACTATCTTGTGGTAACCAAAATGTTGTTGTACAGTGCAGCAGCGAGAATATATTTACTAGATAAAAGTTCCAAGTATTAAAATGCACCAACAGATGGCAATAGGAAAGTTAATGTAATCCCAAATTACATGTTTGACAATTGAATCCTTAAATCAGTATAAGAAGAGGAAAGGAAGCATACCACTGAAAAGCAACGTCAACTGTGACTCCGTCTATTTCTTTCCTGAAACCCACGACATCATGAAGTGGTTTCTGCGTCAAGAAACTGTCAGGGACTTCTCAGTAGACACAACTTAAAAAAATAGAGGTGCACATACATTAACATAAAGCAAGAAGCCTTACAAAAAAAAAAAACATAAAGCACGAAGGATTTTCATGTAGGATCTTCAAATGGTTTTAGTTAAGGCACTAATTTGAGCACATCAGAGGTAAATCAGCATTGAAGAACTGCAGATTACAGAGAAGTAAGTTGACAGTGTCAACCAAAATTAAGAAGTGACACAGACAGCTCAATGAATGTTCAGCTGCAATCATCTCCGACTAAGGTTTGCCAATTCAAACAGTCTGACTTTTCAACAGCTCTGCTAGCTGAAGAGCACTGGCTAGCGATGGCAATTTAACCCGCCCCATCAGATACCCAAATTGCCCTGCCCTAATGGGGCAGAGAAAACCCGCAACAAGTGGGTTTTAAAGGGGGGTGATCGGGTCAAATCTCTTACCCCACATATTGGATGGGGCGTGGATCGATTTAGTCATCTTTGCCCCATGAACTGCCCCAGCCCACACCTTAATTATTTTAAATAATAGTATTTAGTGTTTTCTATTACATGGTTACAAATAATAGGCCTTTGTCGTCTTTTTTCATTGGTCTACTTACTGATAATCATTCTTTTTTCATTCTTCTATTAATTAGAGTTAAGTTCAACATAAACATGGAGTGAGACAGATGGGCTGGTGAAACCTGAATGCTCCGAGGGGTTGGGATGGGGCACACAACCTTGCCCTGCCGGGGCATGAAGTGGATATAGGGCCATCTAACTTATCACGGGGCAGGTGTTAGAGGACGCAACCCTGCTCCAACCCCGCCCCACCCATTGGGGCACTAGAGGAGAATTTCTATTTAACTCACTCATAAAGATCCAGACAAAGGTAGAATTTTCTTCAGTAACTTTAGTAATTGAAGTTAACCTCTTCAAGAAGATGATTTGAAAACAAGATCAAGAATCGTAAACAATCTACAGATTACCATCATTTCTTGGCAAGCAGAAGGGAGAGTAAAAAAGGCAGACATACCTTATCATTGTTTAGCCAGCTCACATACTCAACCAATCCTCCTGCGTAGAAGTACTCATTGTGCTGAATCTTCTCCGGATCATCATCTTCTTTTTTGAAAGTAATCCTGAGCTACAAAGCCCAAATCACAATACATAGTTGAGCAAAAGATAACATAAAAACCTTAAGATTTTCACATATAGTCATGCGAGCTACACAAAGAACCAGAAAAATATTGCCTACCCAAATGCATCACCTAGAAAATTGGCCATAATTGCTGAGGTCATGCATGCTAACATAATACATACTCAATGTTATGAAGCAAAGTTTTGCAAAACCATACATTAGGGTTTAGAAAAGCCAGCTCCCTGATTCGCCCAGCTAGAGTATTGTAATCAAATTGAATTTCTGTCGTAAACACTGTAGCAGTGAAGAAAGTAGACAAAGGAGCATGTGTCAGCACATATAAAGCATGAAAAGTATAAATAAATTCCAACAAGGTAATCCTGTAGGCATGCTGTGCTGCCTAGAATTACCTTCTCTGTCTGGCCAAAACTGTATACGTGTCCCCTGACGATCCTTTGATTCAAGTGGAAGCACATGACACGTTAAAGTTGTCATAGGTTTCCCACGAGAATATTTCTGTTCGTATTCCATTCCGTCACGCCAAACAGTAACTTCCAATGCCTGACACCAGCAAGTTACAGGATTAAACTTTTAAGATAAAACAAAAAATAGTATGCAAACCTAGATAGAATGCATGTCAGAGATTGTCAGAAAGATCATTGAGCTATTTTGGACAAAAATTCTATCAATCCCAAAAAACTAGAACCTTGAAGAGAACCATATTGTAGGCTCAAAGAGAAATTTCTGAGCCTGTGAGTATTCTCTACCATCTTTTTCAACACTCTTTAGAGAACGCTAAACCTGTATTTCAGTGGAGGAAGTACAAGGCATAGCCTTTATCCACATTGTTTGTGATTGTTCCTTATAGATCCTGAAATTTAAGTACTAAATAGACCCCCCTTTCTCCTTCATTTCCCAGTCCATGTTTTGAAACCTATATCGGGAGTGGAGTAGGAAAACTTATGTGATTTTCTAGAGAAATGCTCAGTAATTCAGCGAGGCTATACTTCAATTACACGGGCTACAATAGATCTCACACACCTCCCTTGAGCCAAGCTACCATTTCTAGATATGACTTGCACTACCTATGTCTAGGTGCCTGGGTCAGTTCCCCCGTAAGGCCTTTGACCAGCAATTTGTTTACCAATAATAGAAACAAGATAACATCTTAATCTTCTCTGCCAGATAACCTCATAAATGTTTAGGAAGTATCTCCTCTAGCAACAAAGAGGCAGATCAGTTGACAGAAAAGAGAAGGCTCACCTCAGACAACGCATTAACTACTGACAAGCCAACTCCGTGCAAACCACCTGAGACACTATAGCCACTACTAGAACCACCAAATTTACCTCCTGCGTGTAGGACCTGCAGATTGTAATAAAAGTGAGATACATTATACTCTGTTACTATTTCAATGACAAAGGATGTTAGAAATTGCTGAATAGCCCTTGCTAATGACAAATATCAGAAAATTCCGAACCACCTAAACCCCTGCCCGTACAGATAGATCCATGCCAAAAGGCTTGAATCAAAATAAGAAAAAATCAGAGCATGAAACAAAAAGCATATCAATAACATGCCCCAAACAAGAAGCCTGTACACGTGTGAATGCATGTGCAAGCACAACATGCAGGAATACATAATTCACATAAAAATTAATCTCGCAAAATAACTTTTTTAGCATACTATCGGGCAAATATCTGACTCATTAATCATTCGAAAAAAAAAACCATTTATATATGCTTTAGAATATATTCGTCCTTCTCAATTCAGGCATCTTCTTGCCAATCCAATCCATATCTTCTTAAACAGCTTAAGATTATATATTGGTTCATGAGAAATTACCGTTAGCACAGTCTCCAATGCAGACTTCTTGGTCACAGGATGCAAGTCTGTCGGAATCTGCAACATTGAGAAATGCGATAAATTTAGCAGAACAAATTATCCAATAAAAGTGAAATGACTAGTTTCTTAATTCAAACTTCTGCAGCTCCTTATAAATTACACTGTCTAGAACTCTATTGGTTGAGTGACCAGCCAAAGCACCAAGAGAAAGTTTATTGTACAGTCCATTTTGAAAAGGATCCTGTTAACTAGTTCCCCAGGTGCACTTGTTAAGCATCCTAAATAATGAATGATTCACTTTCAGTGCAGTGGTTTTCAGTGCAGTGGTTACACACACACAAGACAATCAATGCATTAAAACTGCGAAGTCTCCTTAATTAATTGTTTAAGAAGTGCCTCAGGGGTACTTGTGAACATAATCCTTTTGAGAATGGTCACAATTGGAACTCAAGTTGGTCAATGAACATGGGCTCAAATGACATCTCCAATTCAATATTAGAGCAAAGTAACACTGAGTATCAGAGTTTCTTGCAAGAGGTTCTTAACTGGACCATAAAAACGCGGATCAAGATTATGTCAAGAAGCAAGTAACAAAAAACGTTTTAATAAGATGCTCCCACATTCAATTAGCTTATTTATCAACAATGGAGACGGTATTGTCCTTGTGAGGGCAAGCAACTATCAAGCAGTAAAAATAACATGTCCACCGTGCCTCCTCAAGAAAGTAGACTATCCAAAAGCTCTAATTCAGATGCATGATATGAAAGGTATCTACTGAAATTACACAGATAGGATCCATACCCCACGCCCATCATCAGTGATGCTCACAGAGCCATTTGCATATAAAACAACATCTATGTTGGAAGCAAATCCCGCCTGAGCTTCATCAACCGCGTTATCCAGTATTTCATAGACCTGATAGACCGCAAAAACAAGAGAATTGTCATATATCGACAATTTGGATCCACTAAATTGATTTGCCAGTACTAGTACAACAACTGCAGACGAAAAGGGAAAAATGGCCATACCAAATGATGCAAACCACGCGGTCCAGTGCTTCCAATATACATGCCCGGCCTCTTTCTAACAGGGTCTAAGCCCTCCAATACCTAAACAAGTCAGTACACAATCCACAGTTGACAATGCAGGCATCAATGACAAAGATGAATAAGCAAACCAAAACATAAAAAATACAACACGCGCTAGTTCATCCATGACAAAAAAAGAACCCAGGATATAACTGTCAAAACTTATACAACTACTAAAGCCAACTTGAAAACAAATATAATCAAATAGCTCAGCACAGTAATGTAAGCACGTGAACCGATTTGGGGAAGTTTATAGCGTATGGATAACCTGAATTTGCTCAGACCCATAAGTTTTTGAGGTTGCGCTCCCTTGAAAACCTTCAGTCACAGCGCTGGTCGACATGAACGCCCTCACAAAGCCTGCTTGACGGCTCGACAATTGAATGATTACTCTCCTCAATGGATAGCCATTTCTGCATCAAAAACACACGAACACAACGATTCGAAATCCAATGAACAGGGGAAGAGCAAAAAATGCTTGCTCCACGGCCACGAAAAAAACGAACTTCTAAAGCAAACGACACTTGGTAATCCAGCACAATCGGTACTCGAAGGCCGAAATGCAGAGACTTTCCAGCGAGACGGCCCAACACATCACCGAGCACTACCATGCCAAGCTCCCCCATCGACTACAAGCCCCGAACAGCATCGCGAGACGGATCGCTCCACCCCAAAGCTCGCGACTTTACTTCGCGCGCAGAAGAAAAAGTCTCTAGACACGAACACGCGAGAAAGGGTAAAGATGAGGGAGGGAGGGAGGGAGCACCGACCTGGGTCTGAAGAAGACGGAGGAGCGAGACGCGGGAGCATGAGAGTGGAGAGGAGAGCGAGCGAGGAAGCGAGAAGCCATGGTCCGGAAGCTGAGGTGACGAGGCGGTTTCAGGAGAAGCGCCATTGGAGATTCCGAACCATACGAAGCCTTGTCCCAAGTTTTTTATAAACCAACTGATGATGTTCTTTTTTCGTGAGGACGAAGACAAAACCTCGTTGCGCTCTGTCCGTCTTGTCTGTCCGAAGTGTTTCATTTTCCCTCCTCCCTCGCCGTAAAACCCTTACCGGCTTAGCTTCTCCTTTGCAAGAGCGAGCGAGCCAAACGGACCGACCGGACCGGGAATCTCCCAAACTAATCGGTTCTGGCCCATTCCGGAGAGCACTGGTCCGGCTCCCGATTTCATACGTGGAATTGCCCATTCGGACTGGACATCCAATCTTTTTTTTGGGATAAGTACATTCAAAATCTTAGAACTTGTCACAAAAGTACAATCGAATCCTAAAATTTTCAAAAAATGCAAACAAATCCTAAAACTTATCACGAAAGTACACTTGAACCCTAAAACTTTATAAAAATACAAACAAATCCTAAAACTTATCACGAAAGTGCAAACAAGTCCTAAAACTTGTTAAATTGATTCAATCAGATCCTTCTGACAATTTTAGGACTTGATTGCACTTTCGTGACAAGTTTTAGGACTTGTTTGCACTTTCGTGAAAAGTTTTAGAACTTACTTGCATTTTTTGAAAGTTTTAGGACTCAAGTACACTTTCGTAACAAGTTTTAGGACTTGTTTGTACTTTTTGAAAGTTTTAGGACTCGATTACACTTTTGTGATAAGTTTTAGGATTTCTAGTGCACATATACCTTTTTTTGTTAATATTCTTGAAATTCTATAAAAACTAGAAAGAAATAAGAACCCATCAAACCTCGATCACTCTCTCGAACGCAGCCTGAGTCGTTCCCTTTCTCAAATCTAAACAGACCCCTAATCTGAGTTGCTCACCTTACGTCCCTCTAGCTTGGCTGTCACAGCTAGCCTCCCTCTCGCGGTCTCACTCTCTCCCTCGACTCTCACCTACCTCTCTTGCTGTGCTTTTGGCCGCTCAACTCTCACTCATTGTCTCGCACATCTCATTGAGGTAAATGCTCTGTTTTTATTTTCGCGCTGCTCTTTGCCCACCATTTCGAATTTTTTTGGTTGTTCTCTGACTCGCATCTCATCGACTCTCTCTCTCTTTGTTCTTGCGGCTTTGTCGAGTGTTTGCCTCAATAGTCTTCATACGTCTCATTCATGCCTCGTTACCCAATTCGTCTTTTTTATGAAACATTAAGGGAACGTAACACTCGGCCAAAAGAATTCCGTTAGCCCACCCGGGAACCGGACCACCAAGAAATCAATCACTCCTACTCTTTCATCGGTAACAATTTGTGGTGCTCATTTTTTTATTTAATTATTTATTAAATTGGGGTGCAATTCTTGATTAATTCAGAGTTTAGAGACTGCTATTAATGATATATTCTTGAAAAAATATGTATTTTTATTAACCCTGAAGTTGCTTGGTGCTTAGGAAATGACTTTGTATGTGGTGCATGCGCACGACATAGATTCGATTTTTCACGCAATCAAATACAAGATAATTCCACAATCACATGGACGGATTTATGCTATGTGTGGCAAAGAATGTTGCCACCGCTCACTTTTATGAACTCGCGACGAAGTATTTGATTTTGGAGGCTTCTAAGTAATGTTGTGGCCTTCGAGTTAAAGTTTGTTCCATTAAATGTCTCAAAGAAACATATATAGATAAGTCATGTTAAGAGCAATTGCCCTTGCAAATCGATAAAACTCAATAAAAAAATCTAAAATACAATTATTATAGAGAAATTACATCTTTATTCTTAAGGCATAAGTTACACTACTTCTATTTCTAAATCAAAGGATTTAATTTCTTTGCAATAATGGATCGTAGCTGTCTCATTAAGAAAGCATTATAGATCCGTCCCTGGTCAACAAATTTATGGCATGATATACCTTTTTGAGATGGACTTCTTGTCATAAAAATATATAAAAAAAATCTATACATTTATGTCAATTACAGACCCAAGAGCTAATGCTTTTGATACTCGACGCATTCTATTGGTGTATTGTTTCAATTTTTATCAATAAAATTACTGTACATCAATCCCTACAAATTAAGTTATTGCAATTTTTTTCTCGTTCTTAAGTAATTTATATGCTTCTTGAGTTAACAACTTTGACTAAACGTCCTGTTTTTGTGACAATGCGAGGATGTGAAATGCAAACGAATTTGTACCTCATGTGATCGTTTTTGAAATTTAGAACATCTATGGTATTCTCTACAACTCTCAACTAAATTTGACTTGGTATTTACGGGGAAAATTACCAAAAAAGTCCTAAACGTTTTGCAATTGTGCCAATTCAGTCCAAAACCTTTTTTTTTTTCAATTCAGTCCTAAACATTTTGCAAACCAGCCAATTCAGTCTTTTTAGCCGGGCGACGCTGACGTGGCCGCTGGCCAGTTGACGTGGCACCAGTAGGCTGACGTGGTGCCGACCGGCATCCACATGGTAATATTTTATTATTTTCGAATTTTTTTTCCTTTTTTCTTTCCTTCTCCCCCTGGCCTATCCAGTCAGGAGGGAGGCTCGTCGGCGAGGGCCCAGTTCCGGCGAGGCGAGTTGGGCCCTTGCCGCTGCTGGGCAAGCTCCGCCTCGCCGAAGTTAGGCAAGGCTCATCCAACGGCGGCAAGGGCCCAGCTCGCCATGGCTGGGCGAGCTCTGCCCTTGCCCAGATCTGGTGAGGCGGAGCTCGCCGAGCTCCGACAAGGCGGAGCTTGCCTTGGCTTGGCGAGCTCCGCCCTGGCCCAGATCTGGCGAGGCAGAGCTCACCCAGCCATGGCGAGCTCCGCCTCGCCAGAGCTAGGCGAGCTTGCCCAGCTGCGGCGAGGGCCGAGCTCGCCTCACCGGAGCTGGGCCCTCACTGGTGAGCCTTCCTCTGGCCGAACAGGCCAGAGGGAGAAAGAAAAGAAAAAAGAAAAAAAATTCGAAAATAATAAAATATTGCCACGTGGACGTCGATCGGCAGCGACGTCAGCGCCGGCCAGCCAAAAGGACTGAATAGTCTAATTTGCAAAAGGTTTAAGACTGAATTGGCACAATTGCAAAATGCTTAGGACTTTTTTAGTAATTTTCCCGTATTTATGCATAGCACATTTACAAAAAGATAACTATTATGTAAGGACACTTTGCTAAGATATCTGATTCTCTGAAATAGTAACGTGCGAAATTTAACTTTACACAGCAGAAAATATAAGGTAAATGTTCCATTATATGCATTAAAATGAACAAGCATATCGAAAGTGGGTCTCCTAAAACTCTCCTACCCAGAAACAAACTGCTGTTTAGTGTTGACCGACAGCAGATCATGAAGTCTCTCCATTTTTCTGCTTACTGATATCAGCCAATTCATCCTCGCACCCATCGGCTTCGCGGCATGCCCCGATGGATCGGTTCTGTGTTGATTGATGCATCAAGACAAATATTTACAGTGGCTCGACGTCGCAAAAAATTAAAGCTGAGTTTGGCACAAAACGGGAGCCGAAGTGAACAAGTTCAACCTGCTCGACAAATTTGCCTACTCTTCTTCGAACCCTTAAAAGAGAAAACAGAAGGACCCAATTCATGACCTCTACACTCTGCAGAATACCTGGATCACATTACGTACAACACCTGGGAAAAATGCTACGAACAGAACACAGTGAAACTTGCCGACTTCGAGGGGCGTAACGGCAAAAACTGAAGAAGCTGCGCATGTCAGCATCACCGAATCTGTCCTGCCAAATATCTCCGCCTAGCGAAAAAAGGACGTGCAGGTGAGGAAAAAACCGATTGCGAACACTGATGTGAACAGGAGCGCGACGGTGCTCCGGATTAGCTCCATCGCCATCGTGTTGAACAAGACCATGAATACGTACAAGGCGTTCTTGACATAGTAATACATCACACGCCCTGGATAATTGCCGCTGTTATGATGATCGGTGGTGTCCCGCCATCGTACAGCCCCAGGAGGATTTAGTACTCCGGCTGGGAAGAGCGTGAGCAACGTGATCAGGGTCATGGCGACCAAAAGCAGCAGCGTGATCCGGGCTTCCGCTGGCGAGACCCGTATCTGCCCGTAGCGGAAGAGGTTGAAGAAGGGTTTTCTGGGATTGCTCAAAGTTGGGGTAGCCATTGAATTGTGTGTTTTTGGACAACTTGGAAGAAGATGGTACAGTGTAAGCAGACTATTATATAGAGAGATGAAGCTTGGACAGGGTCAATTCATGTATTTGATTATTAATCAAGAAACTAACTGATCAACGGGTATTTGAGTGGTAAAAGCCAGCACTTTACGCGTCAAAAAAGCGTAAGGTGTCACATCTAGGGTTTAATTCTTGCTCAAGACAACATGATACTTAAATCTCAACTTGAACGGCTTGCCTTTAGCCTTATCGGAAAAATATGAATTTTGTCTTGTGCGAATACTGACTTGAAATACCATCCAATCATATCTATAATATTCAAAAAGAAAAGAACATAAGCACAATATCATGTCTCAAAAGCGTTTGAATTAGGTGGAGGATATACTGTTCCCTAATTCCGCTATTTGGTTCTAAACTTTGAAATGTGGATGATTGTTTTTTACCACAGTGAAAATGTAATTAAATAAGTTAGATTCAAGATATCATCAATACACCCTAAATCTTGTCTTTCCGGTTTGAATATACCTAATTGTTGGCTACTAACTCGTTCTGTATCTTTTCCGAGTCAATCCGCTATACGCGTTTGAAGAAATTGGGTGGAAAGTACGTGAGATAGTCTTGAATTAGTTTATTTAGATTCAGAGGTCTAGGATGCTTCCTAAGAAATGCAGGGATGGTTAGATATGAGTTTTGAGTTGGAGTGAAGATACAACTAACTCTATTTTATGCAAAGGCCACTGTTTGGTATCTTCTCTAGCGACAGAGACGAAACTAAGAGGAAATAGACGCCTGAAGACAACCTAGGAACACGCCAAGGTACATAATAGCATTGTAACAACAAAAAATTATTACATATGGACCAACATCATCTATTTTGATATCTGTTTGCACCGAAAAATTGTATTATGCACGGATGACAGACACAACACGACCGCCGTGTATGGAAATTTCTGATCTATTTTCCGAGTGATGACGGTAAATAAGCTCCGAAGCTCCAAAACCACACGTTGTCGCTGCCTATCCCTTGCAAAATTCAACTCTTTCAGTTCGTAATTGAGGACACAGATGCTTTGATTACATTAGAGGAGGTGGATAAAATCCACCAGCTTGCCTAGGAACTGAGAAGAGCAGCCGCCATCGCTCAAAGCAAGCTCCACCATCTCCTTCATCTCCAACGCCCTCTTCTTGATCTCCCTCCCTTCCTCCCCCACCATCACCCTCTCGATGGCCCTTGAAATCCTCTCTCTCTCCAACCCGCCATCGCACTCCAACTCCAAGCCGACCCTCCAGACCCGGCTCACAAACCTGGCGATGATCCTCTGGTCCCCAACCCTAGGCCAGCACAGCATTGGCACCCCCTCAGTCATGCTCTCCAGGGTCGAGTTCCACCCGTTGTGTGTCCAAAAGCACCCAACTGACTTGTGCGCCAAAACTTCCTTCTGCGGGGCCCACGCGACCGCGAGGCCCCACTTCGACGGAGCACGATGATCGCAATGTGCGGCAGCGCCCAACACCCCTTCCCCGCTAGGGATGAGCTGCGCGATGTCATCGTCGTGCTCCGAGCTCGGCCCAACCACCCACAGGAAGGGCTGGCTACAGTCGGCTAGGCCCCGGGCAATCTCGGCCAGCTCGGACCGGCTCAGCCTGACGAGGCTCCCGGTGCTCACGTAGACGACCGAGCCCAGGGGGTGGGAGTCCAGGAAGGACATGCACTTGATTCGATCTTCCTCGTGATGAGCACTAGTCTCGGTGGTGAAGAGAGAGCGATGATGATGATGAGGGTCATGGGCTTGGTACTTGTGGAGAGGGCCAATGGGGAAGATGGGAGGGGAGGGAGAGGACTGGATGCGGTGGAGGAGGGTCTGCTCAAGAGTGTGCAGAGTGTTCCATACGATTCCGGAGGCTGTGCTTGTGGATTCATGGATCTGGGCAAGGACTCGCTCTGTGGTTTCTGGGCAGAACTCGTCAAAGACCGGCATGTCCCTCGCTCTTATTGATGGGATCAGTTCTTGGATGGCCTTTTCTGCTCCATCTTCTGCATTCCACTCGCGTGCGAGTTGATTGTCAGAGATGAGAAATTGCTAGAGCTATGATGCTTGCAGCCACCAGAGATTACAGACAAACAAGACTGAATCATAATGTGAAATCAGTCCATAGTTGGACAAACTATGCATGAAGTTAAGCCCCCTAAATGAACAAGAAAGTTTTGATCACATAGTTTCAGGTGACTCGAAATACTCAATTTCGGAAGCACTAAACCTATTGAGTGTTAACATTCCAATTCAAATCTTAAAATCTCAAGAATCTGAATTGAAAAATTTTAAAAAAAATGGATCGATCTTATGTGGCTTTAGAGAGAGTTCCATCTAGAACAATAAAATCATATCATCAGTGTGACCTGACATATTATAAGTATCAATTTAATTATCATATTATGACAAAAGTTTAAACGAAATGTGTGTGCTAAGAAACTTGACTGTTGAAAGATTTTCCAATTTTTTTTTATTACAAAGTATTTGGGTTATTGATTAATGGAAGAAATTATTGACACGCATCGAACGAGAAAGATATTTCGAGATTCGAATTTTTCTTTTAAGCTTATTTAAGATATAGAAAAGAATCCAATAGTAGATAAGTTTAAAATGATTAAACTAGAAATTTCAAGATTTTAAAATTTTAGCATATAGAAATGAAGACTTTACTTACCATTATAGCTTTAAAGATCCATGTATAATCACATTACTACTTTTCTGAAATGTTGGTAAAATCGAAAACATAATTACTCTTCTAAACAACACATATCTAACGATTTTCACATAAATAGTTGTAATCCATAATTTATAGATCTTGTAAAATATCTTAACAACTTTATTGGCAACCAAATTTGTTAGAAGCTGTGGAGTGAAAATGAGCATATTACGCTCATATACATGCGCAATCTCGTCTCTCGGTCAAAAGTTTAAACTTTTGAATGAAAGTCTTCCTCAAAAATTAGCATGAAAACAAATCATATAACTTAGAAGTTTATGATGGTTCATAAATATCACTCATAGCAACTAGCTATGTGGTTTTTAATGAGCCAAATACTCACAGACAAGACAAAATCCACCGCTTACCTTGAGCTGGAAGGGAGGCCTTCTGATTGAGCATTGAAAGGCCAAGAAAATTAGCTGCAGTACTGGTTCTCAGGACCAATCTAGGGATCTCCAATTCGTCACCAACTTCTCCCGAAAAATACATGATGGCATCATGGACGACGCACAGCTTATAATCTCTCAGCCGTTTCATCCGCAGTCGCGTTAAGCAATCTCGAAACGGCAATTTATACTTCGAGTTGATCTCATTCAGAAAGCGCATGAGATCCAAGCCGCAAGCATCCGAGATGTCACCGGCAGACCCACCCAGCGATTCAAGGAAGAAGTCATCGGACACCCAAGAAGTTGCGACATGGGGAGAGGCCGACTGCACGAGAACTAGGGTTATCGCGAAACCCTTGGAGCGGAAAATGCTCGCTAGATTGAGCATCGGGTTCAAGTGCCCTTGCAGAGGACATGGAACGAGGACAAGATGATGCTTTCCATCTCTCTTTCTATTCTCGTCCATGTCTTGGAAAGTAAACCGATGCTCTTTCCCCAAAAAGTAGTTCCTCCTGTAGAAACCTTTGGTAGTGTCTTTTGTCAAGAGGAAGGGGCAAATGCTTGATGTGAAGATGATCGACAAGTTCTTGGTAGGAACCTTTTGAAAATTAAAGCATAGCTGCGACAGTGTGATTGGCTAGATATCAATATGGGCACAGTGCCCAAGGTAAGGGGTTGACTAGTCAAATCCATGGAGAAAAGCTGTCATTTCTGGGTGTGATTCAACGGGATCTCTTAGCGAGCGTTTGTATCTATCATCAAGAAGATCCAGAAGTTCCGCTCGATGTAAAGCCGTGGCCTTCGACCTTAGAAGAACGTTCGACGGTTGCATAATCTTCCCCATGCTCGACTATAATTCGTGCAGAGAATAAAACACAGCGTCGCATATGCGGATCGTGTGGGATGCGCTTCGTAACATTTACGGCAGCCGTATCTCTACAAAATGGTACCCAAACCCCCATTCCATAATCCTAGGGAAGAACTGTAATGAGAGACAGATTCATGAACAGAGAAACTGTCCTGTATAACTGAAAACGAAGTCACATTCACATCATTTCTACGACCCTTTTGGACATCACGTCTTCTGCCATCTACTAAATGTCTGCAAAGATCGATAGGAAGTAATCTGACGAAGTGAATATAATTCAAATAAAGAAAAAAAATTTGGCCTTTCCGAGGATGGCCCCTCGAAAGACCCAAAACCTCACCTGTCGCGCAATGGGACTAAAGAATTGGACAGAGCAATTAATCTATTGCACCTATCTAGGACCCTCTTTGAGTTTCGCGTCTGCATTTGGAGCTTACTCAGAATTAAAGGAGGTCAGGGACCACGCAGAAAGTGTTGGATGGTTGATAAAGTTTAAAGCCGAGCTACTTATTCCTTTAATAGAGTTTTGAGATATTTATATCAAGTAAATATTTAACTCGAAATTTTTTTTTATATATGTATATTAATTTTACTGAAATCTCGGCTATATGATTTTTTTAAAAAATTATAAAAGTTTTTATTCATAAAATCTTTGTTTTACAAATAAAGTGGGGGATTGTTAGATGTTTATTTATAAAACAAACAAAATAATGCTCTTTTCTTTATACCACATAGGAAAGTTTTGAGAAAGTATGCCACTTTATAATTGTGAATATCTTCTTGCTCCTTAGAGTAAAGACAATGGGGTATGTGCTAGTCCACATAATATCCGCGTGCGGGATGTGCGAATATCTTTTTGCTCCGAATTTTACATGTGTATTTTCAAGACAACCTTTGGAGATTATACTTGTTCAGTTTTCAATCTTTCCTAAAGGGTTGCCTTTGTTCAGTTTGCAACTTCTTTCGAAGGAATATCTTTATTAGCTTTTTGCAATCTTTCGTGAAGAGTTGCCTATGTTCTTTCAGATCGATTTCTATAAATGTCAATTTTTTTCGCAACAAGAAATATGATATCAATTTTCAAGTCTTGTTTGAAAAACTACAGCCATCATTTTTAATTATTTCCTAGAGAAACCCTACAAAAATACTAAAATTGCTACGTAGTATTCTCATTTTAAGATTTTATTATATCATGGAGGATTTTTGCCGGTGACCATTAGCAACATTGTGGGACAAATAAATCCTTAAAAAAAGTGATATCACGCCTCAAAATCCGACTTGATTGCTCGTTTTGATTCGAAACCCTTTATATTTACAACAGTACCGTCAACATCGCAGTAAAATTGCATGTAGTTTGCTTGTAGTTGCCTTTGCAGTTTATATGCTTTTCACGTGGCAACCCATAATGGAGCCTTGCAGGGCCACATGGTCGGGGACAAATTTAGCTCTTCCGCCACCACATCCAGCGCTTCCCGGGCGTGGTGTTTTGGGTCCACTTGGTCGGGGTCTCTTCGCGAAAACTAAGGGCAAGCGATTCATTTAAGTTCAGTTTCTGATTCGGTTGTCTGTTCTCTCTTTCTTTCATTTTTCTTTTGATTGTGACTTCAGTTGCGGGTGGATAAGATGCATGATAGCCAAACTTAGAAGCATCGCAGAGTAGTTCGAAATAGAAAGGCCCTTCAAGGACTCGACTCGATCCATGACGAGGAGCGGTGTCAAAGTCTCCAACGAAAATCGACGTTTGCCAAAGATTGTATCGTTGATGAAATAACTTTCTTCAATTTTTATTAAAAGGAGACAAGTTTTATGGAGATTTTGGATGAGAGACTCGATGAATCAATAGGAACAAATATGTTTCGTTGGAATTTAATCGACGGCAAAGTACATAACACTTTGCTGGAATTTAATCGGCGACAAAGTAAGATGATAGAGAAATACAACTCTGAAATTTAATCGGCGACGAAGATATGAAACTACAACTTGCTCAATCACGGGAATTGAAAGATAACCATAAAACATAACGGATTTTTTGTTGATTGAACAGGGGTTTACAAAGAGTACTATTCAAAGCCTACGATCGACGGTTGCAGACAAAGGTTACACAATTCAAATAAATAAATGACTTCTTAATATCCTATTATCTAGAAACACTTGAGCTCGAAAATATTACTATTCATCAGTTACTTGCCGATGTCAATGACTTCATCCCCAAACAACTAATGAGTAGCACGTTGACGTTGATCTCGGTGACTTCATTTTCAAACAACTGATAACTGCTCTCATCAATTGCATGTCAATATCGATATCAATGACTTCATCTCAGATAACTGATTTCCATCAACACTTGTCTAAAAAAGCCTAAAAATATTGCTACCCATCGGTTACATGTCGATATTGATGTACATGACCTTTATTGTTCACTAAACTCTTCTACTGTCGACTAAGACTATCATTTCTCGATTATGACAAGAACAACAAAAAAAAGGGATCATATTTGGGTATAAACGCATATGCACAGATACGCCTTCGGTGGATGTGGACAATCCTTGTTACATTACAGAAGATACGAGACCCGCATCTTTATGTGTGGGTCAGAAAGTTAGATCGCATCGCTTCTCGAAATGCAATGCTTTCGGTCGTCACGGGAATCACCCGTAACATGCGCTGATTTCAACAGATTACAAATGCAGAGCCCTCGATGTGGTCACTAGCGAAACAAGGACATCTTTTGACTTGGGTTTCGAAAACCGTACGCTTAAATCCCTCGGATATGTGTGACGACAGTCTAGATATGCTGCAATGCAGTCTGGTATGTCCCCGTGCATGCTCTTCGCAGTTTGCACACCTTGCATAAAAGATACTTAACGAAGAAATTCCGGTGGGCGAATACCAGATCCTCAGTTTAATCCTTGGAACGACCGTCTTAATTTAACTACGACGGTTCTTTACCATATTAGCAGCCTTGTCTCAAAAAGAAGGAAAAAAAGAACTCAAATAAAACAACATGAACATAAGAGGAGCATCTCTTTTTTATCTTTCTCCCGATCTGCAATCAATTTGCATTACATCGCCGGAGGGGCATTTAACCAAACAGAAAAGGCACTTGTGCTATATTTTTATATAGTTGGAGTTGAGTTACCACAATATTTCGGGCGGGCCTCCATCTGGCTCCCGCGAATTGAGCAAGTCAGCTTTGACCTTAGCTATATAGATACAAACATGTACAAGATTCTTGAATCCTCAATCGGAAAGAGAAGTCGGGGCCATTGCAAATTGACTGGCTGGCTGGAGAGGGGACGACAAACATGGATGATCACACCAAAACCACACTAATTCGTAAATTGCTCGACAGTTATCTCGGCAGGAACTCAGTGGAAATGCCAACCATATAGCCTACAAGTTCCGTGCATTCCTGTAATCAGAACATGATGGACAAAGTAATTCAGAAGATCACTTTTCACCTTCAAAGTGAAATATCCGATTCTATATTGGCCATACAAGAGGTAGACGTCAGGTGCATGCATTGATCAGAAACTAAGCAAAATTCTTAAGCAAATTGGCCTTTCGAATCAGTAAACTATAGTATAATTCCATCTTTAAAATTGATGAGACCAGCACAAGTTGAAAAACTTTTCTCCTTGCGACTTCAACATCTAGTAGCATCTTACTTTGAAGTCCCAACATTTCATTTAGTTGAAGAAGCACTGTTTTCTGTAGTCACAAAGTGCATTTAGCATTATCAAGACATAACAACTGTTTTATGATTTCAACTGTTAAATAATCAGAAAAGATAACAGCTCATCTCTCTTGCTTACAATCAGTTACCTTGCAGAAATTGATTGAGTGCAATTCACAGCCCCTCTGGGAGCACTGAGGCGTCTCGTCCTACTATTGTGCTCTTTGCTGTCACGCATAGCAGCAACCTCCTTTTCCATGGAAGCTACTTCTCTACGCATTCTTTTTGCTTCAATTTCCATTGCTTTGTTTAAAGTATCAACCTTCTTTGCTAACATCTGCTTGTTCAACAACAGCAAATATCAAATACTCAGAGACGAAATCAGTGATGAGGAAAGCATAAATAATCATAGTATAGGAGGCAAATCCATCAACCTCTATAGCGTCATCCTTCTCTTTAAGGCTCTGATCTTTGTCATGACAAGCTTTTCTCAGGGCTATAACCTCTTTTTGCAAGATATCGTACAAAGTTCCCGATACAAAGTCCTCATCTTCTGGTTGCGCTTTTCCATTATGATTCCCATTTGCAATCTCTTCAACTCTACCTATCATCTCGTTGCTCTTGATCTGTTCTCCTGAGCTATTTGTGGCATTGTCACTATCAGTTGAATTTGGCATCAGTTTATCCAGGGACTTGCTGCCACCATCAAATGAAGATGACACTCTTGCATGTCTCAACAGTATACTGGCACTGTTGGATCGTAGCAGGCTAGTCGGTGCATTTGACGCTTTCTTTTGTAAAGAACCATTGGAGTGCTGTCTGGAAAGCTGCTCCAATCCACTAAGAGACAGCCGCCTTGAATGTCCACTAGTACTCTTTCCTTCTGAGTGCGTCCGAGCATTGCCATTATTAGATCCTTTAATCTTTTCCTCCAAAACCTTGAATCGCAGTTGGTATTTTTCCTAAGCATCATTGAACCAGCCTGCCATCAAGATTAATTGCCCAAAAAGGAATCTATCGCTATAATTGATGATTTTTGCACCTTCATTTGGGCTTCTGCCTTTGCAGCGCGCTCGGCTACAGCAAGTTTATCCCGAAGCTGTTGCATTTCACCCTATTGATATAAGAAGATATCAGTAAATCCTGCTTTATAAATTAAATTGCCCTGATTGCCCTTCAGATGATTCGAGATGCTCGGAATAAAAGAAGTTCCAAGAACGCGAGTCAATGTCGTTAAAGAAGTTTCTTCCATCTACTTAGCAAATGATCTCTGCCAAAAAAGAGCTTTCTAGATGCACTTGAATTGAGAAATGCAAGTTAGAAACCTACTAAAGATCAAGAACTTTTCAAGGCTTAAAAATTGAAGAGCTGTTTGAAGCTTTCAAAATTTCAAGCACGGCAGCTTTTTTCACCATTTTGACAAAAGCATTGCATTAAAGGGGCATTTAAAAGGTCCTTAATATGTGGACTAAGTAATCAATCCAGCATTCTCAACGTTAACACCTACATGGCACTGTACGTGGGTGTCCTAGGTACCGTTTCAAGACCATATGGTAAGCGGCAAGCACAAAGAGTCTGACCGCTATATCATTAACAGTCCCTAGTTGTTGAGACATTTGCTGCTTCTTTGGCAGCATAAGGTAAGACAAAAAAAGACATTGTTGCATCTGATGTTCAGCGGTTTAAGTTAATCAGGGGATGAACAGAAAAAGATAAGAAGAACACGGTGCTTGCTAAAGATGGCATAACGACATTTACTTGCCTGGAAAAATCTTCTTTCTTCGAGCCATTGCTTTACAGGCATAACTTTGTCATTGCCATCTTTCCATTCATTAGCAACAACAGTTGCAACTCGGTTTGCAGAAACCTTTGCACGGGCCACTTCCCTTTCCAAGGTCTTTCTCTCCTCCTATGTGAAGATTCAGTGTCAGAAAAAGCTTCATATGTTCGTGACTGAATATGGAAATGCATTCAACAACATTTTAGACGGAAAGAAGAAGCTGCAAAGAGAGATTACATTCATCTCTTGAACTCGTCGCTGATAATCCCGAACTGCATTAGCTGCAGCTCCACCAGCCAAAACAGCTTCCTCAAGCTCTCGAACAGTTTGCATTAGCTTTTCAACCTCAGAAACTTTTTGCCTATGCATCCTGTCCAGAATTTTATTCTCCTCCTTCAAAAAAGCACAAGATATAGTCAATATTTGCAAACTTGGAGACAGCCTTGATCTACATTATATCATGAAGAAGAAGAATTATTATCAAAAGAGAAAACACCTGGCAAATTTCAATTTGCTTCATTAGTTCTTGATTCTTGTTCTGCAGATCATCCACCAGTGCTGCTTTCGCTAAAGCAATCTCAATAGTCCTTTCAGCATCAAGTAGAGCAGCCTCCTTGGACTTTGTGAGCCGATCAAGTGCTCTGTTGTCTTCTTGCAACCTTGCAGCCTAGCAAGAAGGCAAGACTTACAACGTAAGACAATTCTCTCTCTCTCTCTCTCTCTCTCTCTCTCCCTCCCTCCCTCCCTCCCTCCCTCCCTCTCTCTCTCTCTCTCTCTCTCTCTCTCTCTCTCTCAAAATCAACAACCAGAAAAGAAGATCTGAGGATGTCTGGATGTCTCATCAGAACCGAACATGAGTAACACCACAAAAGACGATGGAGTGCACATAGCAAGCAATTGATCAAATTTTCACATATACCTCAAGCCTAGCTAGCTTAAGCTCTGCCTCAAGTGGAGCAATAATTGCCTCAATTGGAGGCATCTCATCATCTTTTTGGGCAGCATGAACTCTTCTAAGTGTAGCTTCCGCAGCAAATTGTGCAGCCAGGGCCTCTTTCTTCTCATCATTCACCTTCTTAATCTCAAGGTTCTGTAAACATGATCCCCATTAGTTCATCTCGATGGTCACGTCCTCTAACTGATATGGAAAAGAATTGCAAGCAAGCGACAAGTCACAATAGTATTTCATACCTTGCTTTCTAAAAGAGCTTCTGTCACTTTTAGCTTCCCGTCCACTTTGTTCAGCTCGTCAGTCAACTGATGTCAATCATTGCAAAAGACAATGAGAAAATTTTTCAACCATTAGATAATGCTCAAAAACATGAAACCATCTAGCATCCTAAGGAGCAAAAGAGGTGAAAGATGCAACTGCCTAGAATCCTCAGCTAATTTTACACAGAATAAGCACGAGCAACATCAGAAGTTTAAGACGAATGAGGTTACACGAAAAATAAAGCAAAGCTACAGATCGTAACAAATAAAGCACCAGAAAGAGCATCAGAAAGCCTGGTTTATCCTCCAGACCATACCAGAGGCACCAGTTTGGTTTTATAGAGAAGTGCCAAAGAACTAAAGTTTCCAAGACCACCATGCTTACCAATATTGGTCTCCCAATATCCAAAGAAGGGATATAAGACTCTTAGATACAAAGAAGAAGCATGTTTTTCATCAAGCCATCATGCCAGATCAAGAATTTCGATTTCCTTTAAATGGAAACCTAGGTAAGATCAAGAATTAAATCATAGTCGAATTCAGGGTGAAACCAAGGATTAAATCTACAAGGGCAACTTGTCTAGCCCCGATACTTCAATCGTTTTTCACCTTCCCTACTCAGTGAAAAGTAGCCGTCGTTGTAAGAAATCGCAATTCCTTCTTGGTTCTCACCAAGCCAAAATCAAAGATACTCTTCTACGAGGTAATGACCTGAGCTGGTCAGCTCAAACAATAATTGCATGTAGTAGGTCATCTCACAAGAAAGAGACATTGTAGAGCATTAAGGGTATGTAAGTACCTCTTCAACTGCTTTCTCCTTAAGACGTTCAGAATACTTCAAAGCTTTAATTTCTGCAAGTGCATCCCCCAGTTCTCTATCTTTGTCTGTGAATAGAGTACAAAAACTAATCAGATTGCTGCACATCAGATGCGCTCAACAGTCAACAGTGAGAATATGAAAAGGATATAATTTCCTTGACATCTACTAATCTTTCTAAGAAGCTCAGCCAAGGTAATGAGTTAAGCCCAATCCACGAAACACAATCATAACAAACATTAGACAAAGCAATGCAATTTAAGAACTATAGAAATATACTTCAAGGAAAGCCTATTTATTTATTTCCTCCATTCACTGCTCTGACAAAGAGCTGGACATCAAAGGGGCAAAGCCTAATAACGCGAGGGTCCAACGAATCTCAACCTCCTTCTTGAACAAGTCTAAAAATTTGACCTCCTATGCTTATTGAAATACATCTCTAGAGATGACTCATTCCCGCAAACGTCTTAAGATTGTAGCATTTCATCGAAGCATTTCATCGCCATCGTGTGGTCAAATGCAGAATGGAGTGCATGACATGTTAAAGAGCAGAAAAAGGAATATGTATGCGGTGTGCTCCGCGGGGAAAAGGTCACGAGGAATCAGCATTCGTAAGATTGTAACGGGGAGAAAACGATCCAAACGCGGATGAACAAATTGCAGTACACCCTAGCGTGAGAAGAATCACATTCGCATGGATAAGTTATACAAGTGTTTACCAGGTCAAATCTAGCATAAGTAAACGACGATTGCATTCCTGAAGTGACTAATGCTGCAAGATCTTTGGAGGAGAAAAGCCAGCAAAAAGCCAGACATTTCTTTTCATAATCCGGCCCTCCACCGAGTCTACTGATACAATTGCTTGATTAGAACAGATTGCACCATCGATTCGTGCGAAAATCAACCCCGATGAATCGCTCGCTCGCTCGCTACACATCCACACTCAAACATACGCAGCTTGACCTATCTAGTTGTCAAGTCCCACCCGCTCTAAGTACCCAGAAGCTCAAAATGCTCAAACTACCTCCAAAATTGAGTCAAAAGAAACGGAGAATCAATACACCTCCGTTTCGACAGCGTGATTCGGGTACTACCGCTAAACACGAGTAAATGCAGCATGAGAAATGAAAAGCCGCCACACACGGACGCTCGAGGACGATCGACGGGACGCGCGAACGCGCAACAAGGGGGAGAGGTCCTATGAGAGAAGCTAAACACGGAGCGACCGACCTCGGACTTCGTTCTCGAGGCGGCTGAGCTCGACGCGCACGGGATCGGAGCCGTGGAGGAGGGTGATGAGGTCGTCGACGTCGGAGCCCGCTCGCGGCGGGGCGTTGGGGGCGGCGGCTCCGCCGTTCGGCTTCCGGCGGGCCGACTTGAAGGAGGCGGACGAGGCGAGGGCAGCCGGCCTGGGGTGCTCGGCGGCCTCGCCGTTGGCAATGTGGGCGCCGGCCATCGGCGATCTTCCGGTGCGCGGCCGCGACGGCTGGAGCCGGAGCTGAAGATGCCAAAGTCAGTCCGCACAGAGGAAGAGAGAGAGAGAGAGAGAGAGAGATTTGGGCGTGATGTGATTTTGGTATCTAGAGAGAGAGAGAGAGAGAGAGTTGAGAATTAAAAAGGACGTTTAGGCGGGGGGGGCTTTGATTGACCGATTGATTAAGACCAACATTATTATTACGTTGCGGTAATTTGAATTTCTGAGCTCAGATAAAGTTTCAAGATTTCGATCCCGAGCATGACCTTAAAAAAGCTCAAAGAAAAATAGGGAGAGAAACTCTAGTGTGTGTTAAAGGGATCTCCATGTAAGTTTTTTCCGTATTCATATCTACTCTCCGAAAAGGAAAAACAATAAAATGAGAGAATCAATGACTGTATTCTTGAAACAAGGCGTTATTGCCTGCGCAAATAGCACCACCCACCTTGCGTGAGGTAAAATCTTATCAAAGCACCAAGGATTTCAAGGTACCCCGATAAAGCAAGGTAAGGTAAGCCTTACCAACAGGCACTCAAATCACTAAACAGAAAGCATCGACACGGATCGACAATTTCGCTACTTCTCTCAGATAAATTCCACTCATTCCTAGAATGCAAGCTATTCGCCTAATAGCGGGATGACCCCCCGAGTCATCGAGAGCGGCAAGGTATTTTGATTTGAACACGGAATCTGTCGCTGTTCGAGATGAACGTACGTGCTTTCAAATTTGCACTAGAGTCCTATGGTTTTGTGTGGCGACAAGGCTGGTGGGCACCGTATGGTAACGCGAGAGGGAGATGGGGTCTTGGGATTTTGATTTTCAAAAACGGAAACGGTGGGGGACCCAACCATTGGCTCTTGGGGAGGGGAGGGGGGAGACAGGTGAGAGACGCGGGATCAATCGCGGCCGTCTGATTGAAATCGAGCGCGGCTTAATTACTCGAATCAGCATCATCATCATCTCCATCGATCATGATGATCTCTCTCTCATCTTCCGTCCGTCCGCACCTCGTGGAGGAGGGAAGGAGGGAGATTATCGTCCGAAAACAAGAAACATGATTTGTAGTACCTCCCCCAAAAAAAACTTAAAAAAAACAAGACGACGACGACAACAACGAAGGACCGCCCCGGCGGGCCCCACTCCGCGATCAGGCAAAAAAAAATAAAAAAAAAAAAATCCCAACGCGGTCCATCGAAATAACGCACGGGCGTTGGAGATGATAAGGTTGTGTTCCCGTTTCTAGCAACCTCGCGAGTTTTTTCCATGAGGAGGAAGTGAGCCCCGGAAGCCGGAATCGCCGCCGTTGTGGGCCCATCTGGAATTCGAACATCGCGTCCTAACACCAATTCACGAGATCCGGCCGATGCTAGCCTCCATTCAAAAGCGACGCTGCTTTTCAGTAAGGTAAGTATCCACGCTAGGCACGTGTCTTGTTAAATCAGTGAGAAGATCGTTCTCTTTATCGAAGGGGAAGAGGGGAAAAAAAACACGAGGGCGGAAAAATCCGGCGGGAGGACGAGCGGAGTAAAAGCATATTCTTATCTGGAGGAACCCGCAAATCAGTGTTGATCGGGGTTGATCATTTCGAGCACGTGATCGACGGCTTTGATTAAAGAAAAGGAGACCGTCCGTGTGATCAAAGGGGGGGCGGGGAACACGATAAGAGCGGTGGGGTGGCGGGGCAGGAGAATATTGGCAAGAGAAAAAAGCGAGAATAATAATAATCGTTTGGGGGGGGGGAGGTGGGGACCACCGGAAGACAAGCGCACATGCGCCGGATGGGGTGGGGGGGTGAATCGCACGCGCTCCTTCGTCCGATCGGAAATCCTACTCGACCCTGAGCAGTACCGTTCTCGAGAATACGTACTTTCGTATCATCATTCGTTTCGAGGAAATACCTTTTTCTATTTGAAACCACGTCTCCGGGGCTTCAAATTCTCACGCCAGCCGGATAGCACAGCACTTAAGCCGATACATATCGAACCGCCTGAAAATTCCTAAACCGCGCTCTAAAATGAATTTGTAAGAAAGGAATAGGGCCGACGTTTTCGATACTGGGCATAGCTCGAAAGTACTGTAGAGAAACTTTTAAGAGTAGAGGGACATGTAAGTAGCCC
Organism: Syzygium aqueum; assembly: GCA_031216185.1. NCBI lineage: Eukaryota > Viridiplantae > Streptophyta > Magnoliopsida > Myrtales > Myrtaceae > Syzygium > Syzygium aqueum. Next base: position 22,542,355 of record CM062231.1, read on the forward strand.
ATTGGATCACGAATGAATTCCCTTTTTTTATGTTTTTTTAATGAAACGAGAAATCGGATTTGTGGTTAATTACGAGAGGAGGCGCAACAGCAAGTAGCCGGTACAGATACGGTACAAATACGGCACGGACTCGGCGGGTCAGCCGTCCGTCCGTCCGTCCGTCCGCCCGCGCACTTGCGTGCCGCCGCGAGCGTGCGTGCGTCATTGGGAGCTAAATGAACGGACTATTACGGAAGCTTCAGCTCACATTCTCCGTGGGCCCCCGCCTGCTGCGCTCCACTGACCCCTTTTTTAGGGGGGGGCTTTTAATTATTATGCTGCTCCGACACGTCAGCATCGTCTTTCACGTGGCCACGTGTTCGCCCCAGGGCGGTATTGTCAAAGGCCCATTCATAAAGTCCCATCCCAATGATAAGCAATAGACAACCCAAAAAAAATGTCGTATGAAAATACTCTTCACGCATTTATTTTGATATAAACAATCATTTTTCACGAAACAAACGAGCCTTCGACCGTTGGATAGGGGCTGAAGAAGACAAAAGCTATGGGGGCTCACTGATCCTGAACCAACACTCACGCCCTTGGAATAATCCCAGTTTGCAAGTCTTTAGATACAGCTGCTGTGGGGGGGTGGTAAGAATGGCAACGTTTGGTGGGTTCCCCAATACAGTGACCTCCAAATTCACCAAAACGCTAGCTCCTTGATTTTGTCAGAGACCAGAGCTGTACCCACTAAGGATCCCCCGCCGCTAGTGCTAGTGCTACTTGCCCTAACAAAGGAGCATCCTCACGTTCCAGGGGCACATGTACCTTTGCTTTCCTTGCACTTCATGTCAGCACCCCCCGGTTCAAGATTCGAGTCTTACTTCCAGAGAACTCCTCAAACTTTTGCTGCTAGAAGAGCCAATCCCGATGAACAGCCTTAATGTCATACCAGTTGGGTCGTGCGTTTCGACTTTATTATGCACTGGAGAAGGTTCCTATCTTGACGAAGGAGACACTCGGACCCGTGGTATTACGAATTTTGCCATTCGGAAGCTTGTTAGGTTCAGCCCACAAAAAGATACTGCAGAAGGCAACTCGAGATAGAAATTAATAGATTTGTTGAAAAACAGCTCTGTAAAAGCTCCCATATGGAGTCAAAGAAATCGACTGCACTAGTACTATCGGCAGAATCAGTTCGATCGAATCAGTAGAACCTACCATAGTGAAATGTCAATAGAATTCAACAATTATATGTACAGCTGCAATTGCACATTCAATCAGGAAGAAATGGTCATCAACCGGTGGCTTGTAAAGAGAGAGCATGTTCGGTGATTTCGATCAGAACTCCCGGTAATGATGTGAACGTCTTGTATGGATAAATCAAGATAAAAAGAACAAAACCTCCAGTACGGGAGACATGCCATCTAGTTGATTCTATGTCGATCCGGCACCAGAATTCTTAGCTAGAGCAGCTTCGCGTTCCTGACGACGACGCTCTCTCTGAAACAAGGAAAGAATTAGGATGTTACGATGAATAGATGTACATACGATATTGGGCGTCTTTTGCAATGTATCGCAATTTCAAGATAAACAGGACTATTCTGCATTTATCTTAATAGTTTGTATATAGTCCACCCATAGGCCTCAGGAAACAATAGCACAAGCATATCATCAGGGCTCGGTCACATGTCTCGACTTTTTCGAAATATGATACAACTGTTACAGCAGCAGTGTTCATGTTAAACGGATGGTAAACACCATCCAGCCTATGGAGACCGCTTTATCATCTTAGCTAGAACTAATCTTGACAGAAACGCATAACACCAGGAAACTCAGAACACAATCTTCTTCTATGAAAAAGCATCTAAATAGTCAATGGAGCTAAATTACGAGTATATTGCAACCTAATTATTCATTTAGATCCAGTAGATAGTTATGATGATTAAATAGATTTCTGAGCAAGATGAATAGTAGCACTTGTAACTCTTGTATCCCACATTTTCTGTTCACGCTATTATATCAAAGAACTTGATAGGCTAGATGCGCGTATACGAAAACAAAACGTGAAGCCCAGGCTGTATTGGATGGATCCTTTGATATAATTATTTTCCCAAAAAAGGCCATGATGTACCAGAACCAGGATACATTCTACCAAATAAAACCATGTACTGACATTATGCAGAAGGCTCAGAAGTGACACATCTAGATCAACTTCTCTATCAAACAGTCAGATATCAGCTATTACACAATCCTCCATAATAAGTTTTTCTATAGCTTTCCTCGGGAAGAGGGGAGGGGAGGGGAAATGGGAGGAGGGTGAGGAAAATGGCTAAAAATTTGAAATTTTTGTGAAAGAATTTTCTCTCCACTCCCCTCTTCACAAACAATCCCATAGAGTCGATGCAAAATGCAAAAGAGAATGAAAAACGACCATACCCTTCTCTCCCAGTAAGGTAGAAAGCAGACGAAGTCATAGACTGGAGTTATAGTTGAAACCAAAACGGCGTTGACTCCAGTAAACAATAACAGCGCCGTCATGGGGCGGGTCTTATGCGGCATTATACCAAGTAATCAGATACTTCTCTGCAAAAATATGATTTGAAACTCCAGGTTAAGACCAGAAACCATTGATACTTATGCAAATTAAGCTAACTTTGCACTCCTTGGATAATTAACAGACAGTGTGAAGTAAATAAGCCTTCATCCATTTGTTATCTTGTGCGCAGAAAAGAAGAAACACAAATGATTGAATAAGAAGAGGCGTGACAATGACAAGACAAGTTTTAGAGAATCGAACTTATACGACGACGTCCACTCTCAAGCCCCAACATGTAAATTGATAGAACAAATGACCAACAATCTCAGTTCCCCAGTGATGAAAATCTTAGCAAATCGTAGGGTCACATTGGAAGAGTAGAAAATCGAGTTTGATATATTCAGAGAGCCATTGATGAGAAATATATTCAGAGTCTCCAAGGTTATGCTACTTCACTTTGATCAAACAAAAGGGGCCCATGTTGATATGGTATTATGCAGGCTTCGAGCTATCACACCTGTATAGCTAGCTATCATGGTGTCATCTTCCCAAGGGTCATATCAATTGGTACCAAAGCTGTTCACCGTGCGCATTCTCTAATCCCAATTGCAGTCACATGTTGCAGTTTAGTGACACCAGTATCGCAGAGTTCACCTTGGGACAAGTTAAGGCTATTCACTGCCAGCCCCAGGACAACGGAAGCATGGCTGATCCAATGATCCAAATTGTAATTTTTGGAAGGGACATCCATTCAAGATTTACACAGGTATCAATCTTTCGCGCCTCAACAACAAGCTTTTGAGTATGGTTCTCCCAAGTCCATACCAGCCCCAGCAAAAGACAACAGAACCCCATGCTAAAAGAGTTGTGCCAAAGAGAAAAGAAAAGAAGATGGACGCATAACTCTCATGGGCATTTCATCAAACAGATGGATCACCAACCCTCACCGCTTTCGCCCGAGCCTAGATTATATAAGAAACGCTACAAACATCATCAAGAACAGGCCACACAAATAAGAAATTCTTCGCATTACGGAAATTTCGGGTCGCCATCCTCCTCGGTTGCTCAGGATAGCTCATAGCTGGGAAAGTCAAAAACCACATTTGCCCGCCGCCCTCCTCACAGATTCTTTCCGGCTAGGCTGTGTCAGACTCGAAACAAAATTCCGCATTCATTTTGAAGGAAAAAATCTGCGTTTCTAGTCTGATCAAAACAAGTGGGTCTTTCTCTTTTTGGGGATTGATGAGCATCTTGCACCGACAGTCTTACAAATTTCCACTTGGGTACAAGAAAACGGATACCCGCCAAAACGGCCATTGATGAACAGGCAGGAGGAGGGTTCTCTTCTCACTCTCGGGCTCATTTACCTGGCTGAAGATCGGATGAGAACGCCGTCTCCTTGCTGCTCGCTCTGCGGTTTCTTCGCACTCCCCAAGAGCCGAACGAGAACGATGATCGAGTAGGCCGTCTTGGGTCACAAAATGACCGGGCTGTTCCATTTCAACGCTGTTTTGCTCTATCTACTTATACCCTACAAAACGACACGACATGATATTTGCGTTTGTACAAACCGATAAGTGCTAATGTCGTGATAAAAATTGCGATCCGACACTCAAATTGACCTGTTTAATCCATTTGAATACAAATGTACACATTAAATTACCATACTATTCTGACACAACGCGACGCTGTTAATCTTTTAACGCATTGAATGATTTTTTCATTTCTTTTAAATTTATCTTAAAGATAAGGAATCAGAGGTGAAGATAAAAACATATTTAGAGATACAATTAGGTAATAAAATATATTAAAAAAAGATAATTTAACAATACACTCTAGTTATAAGGTGAAATGAAAGCTACTCTAGAAATGTGCTAAAACAAGCTATCATGTGCACACATTAATATGTATTCGTATTGTTAGTGTACCATGCACATCGATACCTCACATGATGACACGTTACTGTGTTCTGTGCGGTGTCTTATAACTTGCTCTTCTAGGAATGTCGTGTTTAAGTCAAATTATTTAACGCATCGTGCTCTGATTAGTCATATTTGTATCATACTTTTGTTTCGACCCAGACACAATAGGAATTGCCAGTCCATGGCTCAAACGGAGTATTTTCCATTCGGTATTTAACTCGGCATCTTAATTGTTCATGGATTAATGAGGTACTTCATGTACTTTGAACTCAAATGTCTACTTGACATGAGCCCTCATCAAGTCATCGTGAATGAGGAAGCTGTGAACCAACACAACCACAAGAAAGAGAAGGAATCAGTCTACAAAGATTTCGCTTCAGTTCAGACTGCATCAAGAACTCATTAGGGAGCAGATTAATTAAGCAGCCTGAGAAATTATTCTAACCCCAGTACACCACAGACATCGGTTTGTAACTTGCTGATATCTTTCAACAGTATCATTGTGACATAAACAACTCCCACTTCTATTCCCCAAAGTTAATGCATATTAAACAGCATACGGTAGGACTTCCACAAGAACCAAACAGGGCATCGCTATAATGTTACAACAGCACGAACACTGACATCATTATAGTGTTATGACATATGAGTCTATAATTACAACAGCTAATCATCGTCGCATTGCAGTTTGGACATTCAACGGTCTTTGACCTTTGCAGAGTAAAGGCGATCTGCACTGTCTCCTGTCAGGACGCGTAGTAGGGGGCAGCAGTGGATTTCAACAGGTTAATACTATATGACCTCGCCATCCATGGGATTATCACTCACGAGGCCGGGCAAGCCAGAGAGAGCTGAGCGCTCGAAGACGGGAAAAGTAGTCATTTATTGCAAGAAGAGCGCGTGCGGATTGCCTCGTTGTCAGAACTCGGTGCATTTGCTGCAGAGTTTGTTGGCGCAAATTGTCCGCCTGGAAGTTAAACAAAGATGAGCAAACAAATGGGCATCAACATCTCCCAGGAGTTTCATTAAAAAAAACATCTCCCAGGAGGGGTCCAATCCAGGAGTAGGTCTCTTCTACAAAGGCAAACAGGTAGAACCATAATGCAGTAACAAATGCTAACACACATCACCTCCATGAAACAGCTAACGTTTGGACATTTTCTTAGTAGATACAAGTCATATGAAAACACGCAAGGAATTGCTCCGTTGTACTGACTCATAGTAGGAATAGCTGTCTGACCAAAAAAAAATAGTAGGAATAGCTGCATTTATTAGCTAGGCAATTTCTTGATCGCTCATACAACTCATTGTTCATTTTTCAGTTAGATGTACACCATTTTGCCAATCACTAGATACCAAAACAATGCATTCAATTAATTTTGAAGTAAATATAGACACCACAAGCTAAATTGTAATGAAGCCTTGTGCCAAGAGCTGTAATAGACAGACGAGAGATTAGTATCATTTTGAAAGACTTCCCCATAACCAGCACAAACCAACCTGTTAGTCTGTACATTAAGCAATTCCTGATGAAAAGGGGAGTTTAGGTAAATACCCAATGCCTCCCCCAACAAAAAGATGACCCACCGAAGTGAGCAATGAAGGAAGACTAGAAGTACTAATACCTGACGAAGGAAACCCTCGAGAGTTCCAAGTTTGCCCATAGCCATGGCCATTTGACCCATATAGTTTGCCACATTCCCGGAAGATCCTGCCGTCGCAGGTGAGCTGCTGGCTAATGTCTCTGCAAGAGATTGTTGCAATGCCTCCATCCCTTGTGACAGAGCATCTTCAGCCTGTTGGGATGACTGCTGTAAGTTGCCAATACCCACCATCTGTTGCTCGGTCAAAGGCTCCAATTGATTCACAAGAAGCTGCAAAACGGCGAATTGGTTAACAAGATGGACTTGGTAACGGAAAATCCACAGTTTGTATTGAAGCCAGCTTTCACTGAAAAATTTTCAGAATATCCAAAGGGTCGAACTCAATGCACAAGAGAAACAGCCAATTATGTCACTAATGGCACATCTGCACCAGCTCACATTCTCTATTAAGTTCTAACCTTATGCAGTTTACGAACAGTCAAAAGTTCCGTCAACTTAAAAAGGCCACACCGTGAATATATCTACTTCTCCTGTATAAGAGTGAAAATGAGAAATGAGCTTAAGGAGTATGTCCCGTACCTTAAGGACTTCAGATGAGCGAAACCCACCAATCCACATAAAGCATCGCTCTGCTGGAGTTTTCCACATTCCAGACAAAATGTGGAAAACATCAGCTTTTGCTGCAGTGCCTTTCAGCTTAAAGATTTCATCAAAGTGTGTGGTGACATTGTCAACAATTGTCCGTAGTTCAGTGTCTCCAGCGTGAGAATTGACCGCATTTCTCAGCTCATTAACTAGCTTGTTTTGCTCTTCTAGCCAACGTGCATATTCAACATCAAAGGCCAGGGCACCTGAGGATGGATGGAATCAAAAACTCTGGTCTTTACTGATAAAAGCATCTTGGGGAATCGCATCCCAAGAATCATCATTCCATGAAATTAAAGACCAACAAATTACTTATTAAGCACATGAAAACTGCTTAAGATTCTACCGCATGGATCCTGCAAAAAACACCAATATCGGGCGATACATGGAAGTTCTGTGAAAAATTGGCGAATGAACCTGTACCTTTAGATGGCAGGGGATAGGAAAAACAATTTAGTTGCTTTAATTTTGTTCCTCAGGGAGCCAGAATCAGCAAATATTTAGCATTCAAGATGTTGATCAGTCATCAAAGCACAACTGAGACATCATGAACAAAAATGCCTCAACCCCTTTATTGGCTTTTGCAAAGAGGATAAAAAAGGCAAAAAGCCTGCGTAAGGATGGGTTGAATTGTGCTTCCTATTTTCGCTGCTTAGTTCCACTGCCAGCAGAATGTTGCTACTCTCAAGTCTACAACTTCCTATGCTCTGGAAAATTTATGTACATCACTACAAGATTGGCAACCACTCCACGCTATTTTCACATTTCACAATGACAAAAACAACACCACCATATAGTTTTCTAGCACATTATAATTTCAACCAAAGAAAACTAAATTCATTACGAGAAGAGAGAATGAGAAAATGTTGAAGTACCATTTCCGCTCATTGAATGGGATTGGTCTCCACTACTTGAAATGAAAATGCCCTACATATATAGACAATTAAGTTGATTTAAACACAAAAGGGGATACAGATTACCTATATAAGTCAAACAGAGCAATACAAAACTGAACCTGCTGACGGGCTCGCTGCAGTTCTTGCTCTAGTTGGGTGAGTTTCAGCCTGCTACTCTCTAGTTGTTGGACATATGCCTGCAAATCAGATGAAAATAGAAATGGGAAAACATAGATCTAACTATTACCCAAGCTGCTAAACACTTTAAGTACAAAATGATTGACGAAGCTGGATGAGAATTCAGCTTTTCCGCGACTGGCAAAAAAACTAAATATGAGAACTACCTTTTTCCTTAATCTACTTTTTCTGGCGGCTTCACGGTTTTGAGCAAGCCTGCGTAAAGTCTGCAGAATTTGATGGTAAATCATGCAATCATAATCCCCATCTGAGATGATATTGAGACGGACAATGAAATTTGCGCACCTTTTGATCTGTGGCTTTTTCTTTTGATCTGTCGCTGGAATCAGAAGCTGCTGCAACAGCCAATTGACCCCCTTCGAACTGCATGATTGAGTACACAAGACTTAAAAACAGTAACAAAAAATCACGCACCATACCATATCGCCGAAAGAAGCCATATGTTTGTCTTTTTTTGTGTGCGCCATTAACTCCAGATGTTAGTTACTTGTCGAATCAAAATAGTAAATACCGCAACATTCTGAAAAGAAATTGGCAAATGGAGAGATGTAAGCTAAAAAATCATAGAGATGGTGTAGGAGACGTCACCCTCTGATTCTTGTCACCTGTGTCGTCTGTTGACGTATCTGTCCTTGGACTGGAATCTGCCATCGTGGAATCCCCCCAGTTCTCACGATGAGCACCAGGAATTGACACCAGGTTTGATTGTGATTCTCTATGCATGGATAGTGTCTGAGACCCCACAATATTCGCAGAAAGATTTCTGTCTGAGGATGAAAGGGACTGAATCCCACAATTTATAAGAAAAGAGAGGAAGAAACACAAATAAGTCACTTCTCATTAACTATAGCAGAAAATGCATGAACAGGAGTGAGAAGTTGACCTTATTCAAAGAGCCAAATTGGACATCAGCCCCAAGAGCCTGGGCACTTGATTTCATCTGATTGAAGACAGGATCTGCAGGCGACAAAATCACCCAATAGAAAATGTAGCTCAAGTAACACAGAGGGACGATAAACCCGACAATTACATGTGTTAGCAACTTATTATTCATTTGCAAATCAACAACAAGGTGATATCATCGGTATTTAAGACAAAACAATGATTTGACTCTCAAGACAGGCTACAAAGAATGTCCACAGGAATGAACTGCCAAATTGAAAGTATGAGACCCTGTAATTAGTCAATTCATACTAATTAGCGCAAACTCGAGCACAACTTGGCAGATAAGGTTTTAAAGTGCTAATAACAGTAGCAGAGCCTCAGCTCTGACGAATGACAAATGACACCTCAGAGGACCATGGCCTTGGGAAGCAATATGTGGACAAAAATACAGAACCAAAACGAATTGATCAGCAAATCAGCCACCAGCAGTTAACCTAAATGGTGGGGAACATGCAATCACGTGCTGCAGGCACGACGTAAAGCAAGAGTTCGATTCATTGTTCACGAGCTCAATGCAGCAGAAAGCAAAGAGAGATATTTGTATGGCTGTTGCACATCATCCATTTGGTAAAATTATCAACTTCTTGACATTCAAGTAAACTTGTGTATTAGACTATCTGTAGAAGCACTTATTGAAGCAGACGATAATAAAAACATATGCACAGGCACATACTTCTGCTGAGGTCAACTGCATCTTCCATGTGGAATCCAAGAGACTGCTCAAGCGTTCCAAAGTCTGTAATTCGAGAAGAACGAATGGAGTTTCCTTCTGGTCCCCTAAATTTCATAAACCCCCACTTAAGTATTGATTTTCAAAGCTAAACTATATTTCATAGAATGACAAGAAATAACAGAAGGCCACACTCCAGGGCAATTAAAATTATTGTCAGACAGGAGAGAAGCAAAACACAGCGACAGAGCAATTTCTTATCTCAAAAAAGCACTTATTCTACAGCCAATGATAGAGATTTCTGCATTTATCTGAGCGAATCGAGATTCCACATTTCATAGACGATAGATACAGAATTTCTAAATGAGCAATGCTCAAAGAAGAATACACATTCTCTTTTAGGGAAGCAATAAACAGAACGTCCTTATCGATTCACGATGAACAGAATCGAATTGCAGTCCACCGCAGCTATAGGAACAGAACATAGATAAGGCAAAGTCTTCCGCTGCCAAGCTACTTTACTATATCCTTTTTATTTTCCCATATGTTCATAACCATTAACACTTTGAATTCTCTGGATAGAGCTTACAGGAACTTGCCAGGCTAATTTATCCCCCTCCAACAATTGGAGAAGTCGAATGAAGTGGCAATCCAAAAGACGAACCAGAAACATTGACTTGACTAAGGAAATCACACCCCGTACTTACTTGAGAAATCGATTGCAAACAGATCGCTGCCGATTGTGTGGCAGTTAAACATGAAGAAGCAGAGAGAATGCCGAGTTTAACACACTCCCACCACCCCAAAAGACCCGATAAAACTGCAAAAGAGACTAAGACATGGATTGCTATTGCTTACCCTTTTCCGATTCCCAAACTCAGATTCCTATTTCTTCTTGTTCATTTCCAGCAACTTTAAAAAGGAAGGTGAATTTTCTTCTAGTTATACAGAAAACCACTTCATATAAAGAACATAGCCAGCCCTTCACGGTAGAAGGCACACGAATTCAACGCGAGCAGTCACATGTAGTCACGATTTCAACAGGGGCAAACAGAAAAACGCGAGATCTCTGGAAAAAGCAAAGCAAAATGATTGAACGAGGGAAAAAATTTACATGGAACTCGGAGTGGGTAGTTGAGGGACGAAGCTCGGCATGCCGTTCACAACTCTGCCATCATCTCCGCCGCCGCCGCCGCCGCCAACTCTAGTTCTACTACCCATGAATCATCATCACCGCGACCACCCCCACCCCCCCCCCCGGAGTCAACGCACGCCGACCGGACCAGAACGCACCCTTCCCGCCTCAATCAGCTCTCTATCCCCTCCCAAAAAAACACCGCAACCCCGGAGGCCGAACTCGGGAAAAAAGCTTCGAACTTCACCAGCCCAAGCTTCCTCGCCCCCACATAAAAACCGCAACTTTCAACGGAAAGAAACCTCGCGATCGGACCCAACCGAATCCCAACAGGAGGACAAGCTCAGGAGGGGGGCGGGGGGAGCTACGCGAATCTCCGCAACACCCCGCCAGCCGACGGTTATGATTAGGGCATCCCCGCAAAAAGCTAGGACACCACCTGGGAAAAAGAAACAGCACTACACACGCTACTCACTGAAGCGTACGGAACTGGCGCAGAGCCCTTCGTAGCTCTTCTAGGCGTGCTGGGAGGGATGAGAAAAAGGTGAAGTCGAGAGAAATCTCTCGGGGGTGGGGAAAATCAAGAAAACCCTAATTTCAGCGACCTCGCGGGAGATAAATAGCACCCACCAGTACCACCCGTCGCTGTTGCTGCTGCTGCTGCTGCTGCTGCTGGGGGCTCCCTTTGACTTTCTCGGGGTCCACGGCGCGGGGTGGGAAGGTGGGTACGTATCTTCCCGAGACTGACCCCCGCCCGCGCGCGCTCGGGGAAGAACCTCCCTCCCCTTTCGCTCGGCAAAAATCCTTCACCAGACCCGCCGGTGAAAGAAGGTTCGAGCTCTTTTCGTTCTCTTTTGACCCCGCGGTTCTTGGGTTGGTGAAAGGGGGAGGACAAGGGGAAGAGGGGCAGAGGCAGAGAGGGAGAGCGCGCAAAAAAGGCCAGAGAGAGTCGGTAAGGAAAGCGTGCGAGGGCTTTGGCGCATTGACGATCTCCCTTTTCATCGCGCGTCCTTTTCTCCCTCGAATTTTTCACCTTTCTCTTTCCTCTCTCCTCCACCTCCACCACCACCACCACCGCCACCGCCATCGCCATCGCCATTCGCCACCACCCACCACCACCACCACCCCCTATACCGATTTTTCACCTTTTCCCACTTTCGCCGCTTTGGGAAGGAAATTTTGCAGCTCTCGTCGGGATTGTCTTTTTGCTGCTATCGTGGCAGTGCGCCCCGATCGGTCTCTGTTTTGACTCTCTTGTCGTGTGAGCAATTTCCGGGTTCTTTGTGGCGGTTCTTGCCCCTGACGAGGAATTTGATGTGGACAATCCCACCCACGTTGTTGAGCGACCAAAAAAATTTGTCAAAGTGGAATGATAGCCTGCTTGATTCTAACTTTGAAAGGCACGACAGTTTGCGATGATTTAGATGGCCTCGAAAGTTCACATGTACGTAGTGGGTTTTCAAAGATTCGTGACTTAATTTAAACTTGGTAATGTTGCATTGTACTTGCGTAACACATTTACCTTCCGTCAATGAGAACCGTTGAAAATTTTTGTACTCATTGACGCCAGAAAGCAAACGTTATTGACATGGCGCTCACATGACTTAAAGAGAAATAAAAACGATATTGTTTTAATTGAATAATCATCTAACGACTTTAATAGAAGGTAAACGTATCACATAAGCACAAATTTAACGTATTTCGCGTCACAATAAAAAGTTTAGGGTAAATGTATCACAATAGTCATAATTTAGGGTTTTTTATATCACAATGTGCATAATTTAGAGTTTTTTATAACTTTTTTCCTTATTTTTAAAGTGTCTTGAGTAGCGTTATTTCTACTTCTAGTTAACTTATATACTAAGATTGCTTGTTGAGAAGTTCTATCATGTTAAAAATCCAACTTCTTTTCTCAAGAAATGACGCACGTGAGCGGTTCTTCTCGGTTATATGCAAATTTCTCGATTCACGAGCATCGAATGAGGCTCTAGCTAGCTATACGGCGGGCCCGAAATGATCACGATAACTTAAAAAATCGAGCATAATCGCTAGAGGTCCTATCAGTTGGTCCGTAGCTATATGGACAAAGAATGCTCGCATGCAATCCAACAGCATAAAAGAAAAATCGAATTCATATTTAAATGCCAAGCGTGACCTGCAAAAAAATATACGAAAAATACGCCGGTTGCTTTCGTGTCCCCGGGAAAGATAATTTTTTTTATTATATCATTTCCACTATACATAAATTTAACCCGCATATATATATGTATATTTTTTTTCTGATTGCAATAATGGAGGATGTACCATGCATGATCAGGCACTGATTTGATGATGATTAAGAAAATACAAGTGGGCACGTGAAATGATAAGTTAATAATTCGAGGCGCGTGGGGAGATTCGAGTCAACTCCTGGAAGTTGGTGCGAATCTCGGGGAGGTAATTAGAAATTAGGCAAAGACGAGGGGCCAAAGAAGGATAAAACCGCGTAAGGTGGGCGCGATGGGCTTTTCTGCAAAAAAGAAAAAGAAGAAAAAAAAAAAGAGGAGATTTTTTTTCTTTCCGGTCGAATCGAAATGGGGGTAATTCACTCGCGTGGGAAAAATGGTGCGAAATGCAGCTCCGCCGCCACCATGCGGTACACGTGGGGCCGCGGGACACGTGGCGTGATCGCGAAAGAAAATCATAAATCGCGAAAATGTCCAATTATCTCGGATTTTTAGGTTTTCGATATTCACATATATTTCTGAATACTAGTTCATCTTAGATATCAATTGCATTACACCCTCGCACTCGAAGGCCATCCATAAAATAATTCGAAAAGTATTCCCCCAAAGATAAACGTTTATATTGTCCACGGAAATGAAATAACGAAAATTATATTCATAATTAACGAAAACGTTTCGGCATAAATGGTCGTCATGCCGAAAAGAATTTTCAAACGATTATTTTCATTAAAAAATGGATTTTTAAAGGAAAAAGCTACATAAAACCTAATTTATGCCCACTCTAACACTTTCACCTTTTAACTTTTTTTGTGACATCGAGAACCCCAAACTATATCCATTGCGACACATTTACTCTGAACCTTTTCTTGTGACGTAAAAAACCCCAAACTTGTATCTATATAACATATTTACCCTCCCTTCGTTAAGGTTCAGTAAGATGATTTTTCTGTTATAACAATGTAGTTTTTTATTTCACTTAAGTCATGTGGGCGCCACTATTTTGCTTTCTAGCATCCACAAAAATAGATTTTTAATGATTTTTATTGATAAAATTTTAACGAAAAGTGAATGTGTCACACGAGTATAAGTTAGAGATTTTTAGTATCGCAAAAAAAATTTAAGTTAATATGTCACATTGGACACAAATTTAGTAATTTTTTGGTGGCTTTTGCCCTTTTTGGGAACATTAATTTCAAAACAAATAGGCCATTAAATTTCAAGTTTTAAAAGTAAAAGCTGGAAAAAAAAAGAGTTAAAAGTTATTATCAAGTATTATCATTATCATTATCATTATCATTATCATTATCATTATGGTCAAACAAAGCAGGTATCTAGCCAAGGATTCAAGACATGACAAGATCTGAACAAAGTAGACACCTACTTTTGTCAGCTAAGGAAAGGGAAACAACAACAACCTAGCGGGAGGTTCCTGCGGAAATCTGGAATTCGACCACGTTGACGTCCCAACATTAGCTAACCAAACCGCAACTTTACACGGCGCATATATTTGACTGGCTACACGTGGCAAGACTTTTTATGCAATTTTTAAAATGAAAAGCGAAAATACATATTATTCTCATTATAAATTAGGGGTAAGCGGTTCCAGGTTCCGCCTGTAACCTGGAACCTACCCTCAGGTACAGGTTCCTCAAAATGAGAACTTATAACCTACTTGTCGGAACGTGGAACTTGGAACTTGGAACTTGGAATCTACCCTGTCACAGGTTCTGGGGTCGATTTCAGGTTTCAACAGATTCTTTTTTTTAATTTCGTTTTGAATTAAACAGAACGAAAATAAACGCAATAGTAGATCATCTGAATGATACATACACAATGCCCCGATGTGATATTCAAGCGATATAATGCCAAGTTTACAAATGCCTATATAGAACTAAACTATAATTGCCTAATACCAATTGAAGGGGAAAGATAGGGTAACTACCCTACTGTCGAAAAATCCTCCAACACTAGCATCAGCATTCCCAAGCCCGTTATCTCCAGCAACTCTTAAAGAATCAGTTGGTGAGTCACAGACAGTATCAGAGCTTGAACTCTATTTCAATCTCCCTACAACTTGGGCCTTCTCAATAGAAAAATTTTAAGTAGGAAATCATGAAGATGGCTGAACCACTTAACTACAGTAATAGCATGAGCTACCTGGCAAAAAGATGTGACTAGTTTCTGTCTCAAAATGCAAAATCGAGATCCAGGTCCAGTATAGTTTGCAACACGAGGAGTTACTCTCATCAAGTCAAGAAGATAGTGCCTAAATCAAAACAAAAGAGTAAGATGGAAAGAGGACCTACTTTTTTCTAAATCAAAACAAAAGATAGTGATCTAATGGGTGACTTCACTCCTCAAATCAAAAGCTCGTACTAATAACTAAGGCAACAACCTGCTTTTTTATGGTTCATCAAAAGACACTTCTTATGGGACAATGCAGATGTACTTTAAAAAGGAAAGATCAAAAGCATGACATAAGGCAAAGTGCTAGAAGGAAGAGATTATAATCAACAAATTGCCCTTCCATTTTTCTGTTTGTGCTAATGTTTGCTTTTACAACAAAGGTTTTTCAGCTTTTACAACATCTCTGGCAAATATCTCAAAGCTCCACTGACATGCAAAGGCGACACCTTAAAGCTATTTCTAGGAAGTTGCTCCAGCCAACCAGTTCATCACAACACAACTACATCACAATGAATTTCATCATGGCTATTTTATTACACCAAACAGACATGTAGCTTCTCTCAAGAAGCAAACATCGAACTTTGATTTTCTCTCATCAAGGGGGAAAAAGTCCACAACTTTCAGTTTTACTACAAAGGTCAATAACTTGGAACAACAGATAGACCATGTTAACAACTACATAGGACATACTTCCATCCGATACTCGAACGCTGTTTGGTATCTTTGAGGTCATACAGCTATGAAAGTGTTGCACTATGAAGTATTTGCTCTTTAGCTTCCAAAAGCTATAACATCCCTTTCTAAAGATGTAGGTGATGTTGGGCAGTCGTACCAAACATCCAACTAAGATAGCTGGTGACAAGCTTACATGAATCCCGCACACTAGGAAAGCAGGGCTGAAAAAATCCATAAACACAAGCAACAAGTGCAAGGGAGTGCCGATCACTTAAAAATTGGAAAGCATGTGTGCTACATAGAAGAAATAGCACAAAGATGAAACTAAGGCTGGCTTCAAGCCAATCTTGAAGCTCGGGCCGAACCCTTTGACTAAATGTTGAAGACAAACTAATAGGATTTCACTACAAAAAAACATGAAAATTGCGACGGAAATTTGCGACGGAATTTTTGCCGTCGCAAATTTGCGACGGAATTTGCGACGGATGTACGTTTTCGTCGCAAATTTGCGACGGAAATAATCCGTCGCAAATTTGCGACGGAATTTGCGACGGCATTATTGGCCGTCGCAAATTTGCGACGGAAACTTACGTCCGTCGCAAATTCCGTCGCAAATTTGCGACGGCAAATGTAATACGTCGCAAATTCCGTCGCAAATTTGCGACGGAAAAAATTCCGTCGCAAATTTCCGACGGAAAATAATACAGTCGCAAAATCCGTCGCAAATTTCTGACGGCAATGTACTTCCGTCGCAAATTTGCGACGAAAACGTACATCCGTCGCAAATTCATAGTTTATCAAGCTTATTGAAAATCACTTTGTCTCTCTCTCGCTCTCTCTCGCTTTCTCTCGCTTTCTTTTGGTTTTCTCCCCCTTTCATGTCACTGAACTCAGCAACATCTACGGACGCACATATTAATCTCGGTAAAGCTTTTGTACCGGTAAGTGCAAAATTGCTATCTTCGTCTTTATTTGTCGTTACATTGTAATTTTTTTTTAAATATATGTTTATATTTGTATTTTTTCTTATTTGCATGACCGGTTTAACGCCGGTTTAATGACCGGTGACCGGTTACACGTCGCCGGCCTTCGGATGAGCTGAAAGGCCGCGCCATTTGCGACGGAATGGGGTATCCGTCGCAAATTTGCGACGGAATGTTATGAATCCCGTCGCAAATTTGCGACGGAATGTGGTATCCGTCGCAAATTTGCGACGGAATGTTATAAATCCGTCGCAAAATTGCGACGGACACTGTTGTCCGTCGCAAATTTGCGACGTAATGTTATAAATCCGTCGCAAAATTGCGACGGACACTTTTGTCCGTCGCAAAATTGCGACGGACACTCGAATCCGTCGCAAATTTGCGACGGAATACCGTATCCGTCGCAAATTTGCGACGGACAACAGTGTCCGTCGCAATTTTGCGACGGATTTTGCTTTTATTCGTCGCAAATTTACTAGAGATGAATTCCGTTTCCATCGTACTTTAAAAAATATTACAATATTTCAGCAACATCTAATTGCGACGGTCAACAATTAAGTGATTTTTTTTTTGTTTGTGCCTAATTGAAGGTCTCGCAATCCAAGTGGTCTTTGCAATTCACATCCAATTGATCACTTTGTCCTATCAATATTTCAGTCAAATTTTTGGGTAAGTCTTCTTTGCATTGTAAATTGTTCTATTTTTGCAATTTCATATTAATTGTTGTGTGAAGAAAAAAAATTCTAATTTCCCAAATTTTATAGTTTTAATTACGAACAATAGATATGATATTTTAAATATTTTACCAGTATTTATTATTTTAATACAGACATAATGCAAAGAGAAAGGGCTTGGATGTATAATAAGAACTTACCTGGACGTCAAGGATTGACGAATGAGTTTCGTACTGGGTTGGAACTATTTTTGGACTTTGCTAGTAGTAAATATGAGTTTATGGATGGAAATAAGTTAAGGTGTCCGTGTAAAAAGTGCGGTAATGGTAAATTCCAGAAGTGTGATCAAGTTAGAGAACACCTTATTAGATATGGGTTTACTCCGAACTATTATAATTGGACTTCCCATGGTGAACCATTTATAGCTGATGATAACCGATATGGAAGAAGTGACCACTTTTCAGTTAGTGAAGAATGTGGCTATAATCCGTCGCAATTGAACCCATACGAGAGGATGGTGATTGATGGAGCTCGTTATAATTTTGGCACAGAATCAAATCATGCAAGTACTAGTTTTACTCCTACATGTGAACAATTGAGTAGTAGTCATGCTTCACAATTGGAAGATATAGGAGTAACGGGTTATGAGGAGAATGTGTATAATGAAACTTTTCAATCTAATCAGTTCTGGGATGTGTTGAAAGCAGCAGATGAACCTCTATGGGCAGGTTGTGAGGACCACACAAAGTTATCGGTAACAGCCCGACTATTAAATATCAAGGCAGAGCATAATGTGTCTGCGGATTGCTTCAACTCTTTTGTTGAAGTAATGCGAGAGTCATTGCCTCATGATAACAACATGCCAAGTGATTTTTATGATATGAAAAAGCTAGTGGATAACTTAGGTCTTCCGGTTGTAAGAATTGATGTATGTAGTCGGGGTTGTATGCTATATTGGAGAGATGATGAAAATGCAGAATCTTGCAAATTCTGTAGCCAACCTAGGTACAAGATTAACAGGAGGGCGGGTCGTCATCAGAAGCGTAGAGCATGCAAGCAAATGTTTTATCTGCCCTTAATCCCCAGATTGCAAAGGCTTTATGCGTCTAAAGCCACTGCTGAACACATGACTTGGCATGCAAATCATGAAACAGAAGAGGGTCTAATGTGTCATCCTTCAGATGCGGAGGCATGGCAACATTTTGATAGAACATACCCTGAGTTTGCAATGGAGCCTCGGAACATCAGGTTAGGTCTCTGTGCCGATGGATTTGCTCCATTCGGGAAAACAGGAAGAAGTTATTCATGCTGGCCAGTTATCGTAACGCCGTACAATCTTCCACCTGGTATGTGCATGAAGACACCTTCTATGTTTTTGACATTGATCGTGACAGGGCCGCAAAATCCGAAAAAGTTGATAGATGTTTATATGCAACCATTGATTGAGGAGTTACAGCGGCTTTGGGTTGAAGGTGTCCCTACGTATGACGTTTCTACTGATCAAACATTTGTCATGAAAGCTGCCCTTCTTTGGACGATAAATGACTTTCCAGCTTACGGAATGTTATCTGGCTGGAGTACAGCTGGGATGTTTGGCTGTCCGATATGTATGGAGAGGACAAAGTCATTTAGATTAAAACATGGAAAGAAGCCTAGCTATTTTGACTGCCACAGACAATTTTTACCGCCAAATCATCCTTTCAGAAGGAATAAGAAAGAGTTCATCAAGAATAGGACCGAAAGAACGCGTCCACCATTGAGGTTAACCGGCGATCAAATTTGGGAACGTGTGCAGGACTTTCCAACTGTTATTGAGAACCCGCACGGCACGACTTTTGCGTACGGAAGTACACATAAGTGGACAAAACGCAGTATATTTTGGGATCTACCATATTGGAAGGCCCATCTTATTCATCATAATCTTGACGTCATGCACATAGAAAAGAATGTTTTCGACAATGTCATCAATACTGTGATGGATGTCGCCGGAAAAACAAAAGACAACTTGAACGCAAGAAAAGATATGACAGATATTTGCGATCGGCCAATACTAGCTGTGGATGCAAGCAGCATGGGACCAAAACCGAAAGCAGTTTATACATTGGCTAAGGAGCAGAGGCGAGTTGTTTGTCACTGGTTGAAATCTGTGCGGTTTCCTGATGGATATGCTTCGAACCTCGGGAGATGTGTTGATTTGAATGAATGCAAGTTGACAGGTTTGAAGAGTCATGATTGTCACATCCTAATGGAAAGACTACTGCCAATAGCTTTGAAGGAAGTTCTACCGAACTTTGTATGGGGCGCCATTACAGAATTAAGCAATTTTCTCCATGATATTTGCTCGACAGTGTTAAAAGCATCGCACCTGGAAAAACTAGAGAGAGATATTCCAATTATTCTTTGCAACTTAGAAAGGATATTTCCTCCGGCGTTTTTTGATTCGATGGAGCATCTCTTAGTTCACTTGCCTTATGAGGCCAAAGTTGCAGGTCCCGTCCAATTTCGCTGGATGTATCCATTTGAGAGGTAATGTTTTTTTTTAAACGCGGTTCAAATTAGTTTATCATATAATATATTCCGATAAGCTTCTTATTATTTCAACTAGATTCTTATATCATTTGAAGAAAAAAGTGAAGAATAAGGCACGTGTTGAGGCTTCAATTTGTAATGCATATATTGTGGAAGAAGTGACAACATTTGCATCATACTATTTTGAGCCGCACGTTCAGTGTAAGAGGCGGAGAGCAGGCAGAAATGATGAGGGCCCCATTGATCCCAATTGCACGGCATTCTCTATTTTCAATTATCTTGGTCGACCAAGCGGCGCATGTCAGTTTCGTTACTTATCAGGCGAAGAATTGCATGCAGCCCATACTTATATTTTATTGAACTGCCCAGAAGTGGAGCCATACTTCAAGTAAGTGTAAATTTGCGAATATATGTTTTGCGTGTCAAATATTTGCTAATAATGATATTGTTTTTAATATTAGGATTTTCCAAACTTCAATGTTTGGACTACAACCAAATGAGTTTGACCGTTTGTGCGATGAACAATTTGCAGCATGGTTCAAGACATATGTAAGTTGACTGTGGATTAAAACCAAATTATGAAAATTATATACATCATTTAAATAAATATATATTATTAACTTTGCATGTCTAACCTTAGGTTCATAGTAAGTATGATGAATTTGGAGGGCAAGGATTGCTATATTATCTATCATGGGGTCCACAGTTAAGAGTTCGAAGTTGGCCAGCATATTTCATAAATGGATATAATTTTCATACTCAAGAATATGGAATGGGAAAATCCACAATGAATAGTGGTGTGTCTGTTCGGTCATCCAATAGTGACAGTTTGCAAGATGATTTTTATGGATTGTTGGATGAAATCATTGAGATTGAGTACCCTGGACCATTAATGATGCGGGTTGTGTTATTTAAGTGCACGTGGTTTGACCCCGTCAAAGGAATGAAGGTGCATACGAAGTTCAATTTGGTTGAAATAAATCACAAGAAAAGGTATATGAAGTATGAACCATTTGTCTTGGCACAACAAGCAATTCAAGTATGTTATGCATCATATCCTAGTTTGAAACGCGACAAAGCTGATTGGTGGGCGGTTTGTAAAATCAAAGCACGGAGGAAAATCGAGGAACACTGGAAGGATAGAGCCTACCAACAAGAGGAAGTGTGTAACACTGTTGAAGTTGAGGAATATGACATACCAACTTTACGAGATCCGTCCGGAGCAATGACAGATGTGGAACCAACGGAAATTAACGAATTAAATGTACCAGAATGTTCCGAATCTGATTTGCAGACAGATGACGAAGACGAGGACGAAGACGAAGACGAGGACGAAGACGAAGACGAGGACGAAGACGAAGACGAAGACGAGGACGAAGACGACGATGGAGATGAAGCCGACGACGACGACGAAGACGAAGCCGATGACGAAGATTGACATTGTTGTCACTCAACAGTACGGATGTGTACTTATTAATGCTACAATTGCTATTTTGGCTGTTATCATTATTGTTATTGTGCTTTTGTATTATTGGTATTGTTGATTATTCTTGCTAATTTAAAGTATCATCTGAAATTTCAGACCGAAAAAAGAAGACAAGTTAAAAAACCACACGTAGCATATTTACGACCCATACCAATGCGACGCCACATTTTTGACCGAAAAACTGGTCCGTTGAAATTTTGGCTATGGAATTTCTACCGTTCGAAATTTTCGACTGACTCAGACTTGGTTGTTGCGAATTTTGCCAGGGAATATTTACCGGTTGAAATTTACAATTTTATATCCGTCTCAGAACTCCAGCGTGGTCCGTCGCACATTTGCGACGGACAGCTCCACTCCGTCGCAAATTTGCGACGGACGCACTCCCGTCCGTCGCAAATTTGCGACGGACGCACTCCCGTCCGTCGCAAATTTTCCCCGGGAATTTTTTTCGGTAGAAATTTGCGAAAAGTTGAAATTTGCGACGGATCAACTCGTCCGTCGCAAATTTGCGACGGACACACTCATCGTCCGTCGCAAATTTGCGACGGACACAATCCCGTCCGTCGCAAATTTGCGACGGACACACTCACCGTCCGTCGCAAATTTGCGACGGACACACTCACCGTCCGTCGCAAATTTGCGACGGACACACTCACCGTCCGTCGCAAATTTGCGACGGATACACTTTGGTCCGTCGCAAATTTGCGACGGACACACTTTGGTTCGTCGCAAATTTTCCCTGGGAAATTTTCACGGTAGTAATTTGCGATAGTTGAAATTTGCGACGGATCAACTTGTCCGTCGCAAATTTGCGACGGACACTCCCCGGCCGTCGCAAATTTGCGACGGACACTTCCCGTCCGTCGCAAATTTGCGACGGACATACTCACCGTCCGTCGCAAATTTTCCCCGGGAATTTTTCCCGGTAGAAATTTGCCAAAAGTTGAAATTTGCGACGGATCAACTTGTCCGTCGCAAATTTGCGACGGAAGTACTTTTCCGTCGCAAAATGCGAACGTTTAAAAAATTTTTACCGAAATAACGATTTTCCAAAATTTTGCGACGGACCACGCCGTTCCGTCGCAAATTTGCGACGGACGTCCGGAAAGCACGCTGTCCGTCGCAAATTTGCGACGGACCAACGGTGTCCGTCGCAACTTTTGTCACCGACAAAATTTGCGACGGACACCGTTGGTCCGTCGCAAATTTGCGACGGACCAACGGGATCCGTCGCAAATGTGCGACGGACCAACCGTGTCCGTCGCAAATTTGCGACGGATCCCGTTGGTCCGTCGCAAATTTCTGCATTTCTTGCGTGTTCTGCTCTTCTTCTTCGCAAAGTGTGCAGGTTCGTGGCCGTCGCCGCCCAGCCGTCCGCCGCCGTCGCCGCCCACCCGTCCGCCGTCGCCCTCGCAGGTCCGCCGCCCGTCGCCCGCCCCCGGCCCCGGCCTGGCTCCGCCCCTCCGCCCCGCCCCCTCGCCCCCTGCCCGCCTCCTGCCCCGCCCGCGCCCCGCCCCGCCGCACCCTCCGCCCCTCTCCCCGGCCCCGCCCCTCTCCCCGGCCCCGCCCCGCCCTCCGCGCCGCCCCTCCCCTGCCTCCGCCGGCGGGCGTCCGGCCCGCCCCTGTCCCCGCCCCTGCCCCCTCCCCTCGGGCCCCGCCCCGGCCCCCTCCGCCCTCCGCCCCGGCCCCGCCCCCTCGGCGCTCCCCCGCCCCGCCCAGCCCGCTGCCCCCGGCCCCTCCGCCCCGCCCCTCGGCCCCGCCCCTGCCCCTCCGCCCCGTCCGCCCCCTCCGCGCCCGCCCCCCTCCGGCCCGCCCCGGCCCCCGTCCGCCCCCGTCCGCCCCCCTCCGGCCCGCCCCCGCCCCGCCGCCCCGCCCCGCCCCCGCCCCTCGGCCCCGGCCCCGCCCCGCCCCGCCCCGCCTCCGCCCCCGCCCCGCCCCTGCCCCGCCTCCGCCCCCGCCCCTGCCCCTCCGCCCCGGCCCCGCCCCTGCCCCTCCGCCCCGGCCCCGCCCCCCTCCGGCCCCTCCGCCTCGGCCCCGGCCCCCTCTACCCCCTCCGCGCCCCCTCCGCCCCGGCCCCGGCCCCCTCCGGCCCCCTCCGCCTCGGCCCCCCACCCCCCTCGGCCCCGCCCCCGGCCCCCTCGGCCCCGTCCCCGCCCTCCGCAGCTGGCGCCCTCATTGCCCACCATTAGCGCCGACGCTCGAGCCTGAGCAGATCTCGGCCGTTACCTGCACTGGAGCACAGCGACCGTGGTCGCACTACAGCCGCCGCCGACGCCGCAATCACCATTGCCGCCGTCGCCCACGCCCGTGCCGGGTTCGCCAGTGTCCATTTCGCGGGTTTTTTTCGTGCTTGAACCAAGTAAGCCAACTCTTTCAGCACCAATTAGTATAATTAGGTAATTAGTCGGAGTTGTTTAGGGATTATTTAGGCTAACTTATCATTAGTTAAATTACGGGTCGATTTCAGGATTGCATGTGGCATTGATCGATGGTCGACTGTTTAATTTGTTTATTATGTGGATGATTTAGTGTTAAATAGGCGTTTTCGCAGAAAATGCTTGAAAATTAAACAAGTCTACAAAAATTCCTGCACAATTATGGAAAATTTAAAAAACTGTATATGTTGACAACAAATACGAAATTTTACCGTAAAAGTTTTTAAAATTTTATAACAAACTTAAATTTCTTTAGATGGCCATCAACTTGTAGTGAAATTTAAATTTCTTTAGATGGCAAAAAAAATCATAATTTAAAATTTTTCAACATTTCGCCGAATAGCTTATAATATTTGTGGCCACCCACTTTCAGTTATATTTAATTTTTTTAACGTGCCCTAAAAATTATTTAAATAAAGAATGACTTAAAAAAATTGGAATATTGTATCTAATAGCTTAGACTACCTGTGGCCACCCAATTTTCGTATGGAAATTTTTTTTCCACGGAAATATTTAATATTAAATTTCATAATTTATAAAATCTTAAAATTGTCAAAATTTCAAAAATTTTGACAATGTCTTATAATATCGGTGGCCATCAACTTTTAGTGAAATTTTTTGTTAGGTCCCAAAAAAAAATTAACAATAATAATAATAATTTATTTCTTACAAAACTTTACAGAATGACTTAAAATATTTGTGGCCACCCACTTTCAGTGAAATTTAAATTTTTGTATGTGGTTACAAAAATTTAATCAAAATGAATGCGACTCATATAGTGATGTTTCATACCGGTGGCCACCCATATCGTGCTCATACATTGATGTTTCATATAATAAATGAATTGGATTTTGAGTATATTTGTTTGTAGGAAATTGCACGTCATAAACACTCGACATTGGCTCATATCAAGGAAACTTTTTCTCTGTCATTCCATCAAAATGGTAAGCTTCGTTATCGGTAACATCATTATGTGTTCGTAATACGAGTCAATAGTTCTTTACATATTCGCATAACTTTCCTACTTGTCAGTATAAACGTGGAGGTCACATGCCTAGAAGACAAGGCCATTCCTCCTCCTCCTCCTCGTCCCCGTCCCTTTCCTCTTCTCATATCCCGGCATCTAACTCTCAACCACAATATAATCCTACGCAATATGGGCACGTTGGCCCTTCCTTCCACACTGAACAACATGTTACGGGACTTGACCACATGCGAACTGAACGTTCTCCAGTTCAATCTCCTTTGGCTCCCTCTCCTTCCGTTCCACCCAATTATTCGGCGGAACGATCGAATATTGACGGAAACATCGGTCAAGAAGATAACCGATTCTTCATATCCCCATTTGGAGATTCGTAAGTGCTTCATATTTATTTTAGTATATGTCATATTTAGGGCTTTAGATGTTGATGTCAACTGAATTGTCCATGTTGCACAATATTCGTATAAATGCAGATTCACGGATGCTACGTCTGTTATCAAAGAATTGAACAAAATAGTAAGAAACTTTTGGATGGGAGAGTATCTTAATTACAGAAGTGTTCCACAAGAAGCGAAAGAAATGTGGTGGAATGAGTTCAAGGTAAGTTTTACATATTTTATTTGCTCGTCAATTCAGTTTGGTGTAGTATATTGATGGTCAAGAATGATGTAAATGGACCAGAACAACTCTGTAGTTCTCGATACCTAAAGGACCGGATAGTTTCCCGACATGAACTGTACAAGATATTTATATGTGTCTGGTTCATGATTATGGATATGTGATCATCAACATAATTTTCAATTTATGTTTTCATTTATTGCAGCGGAGGTTTAAGTGGGAGGAAGCGGAAGACAATGAAGTGAGAAGAATTTTCGATAGGAAAATAAGTGATTTCATGCGAAATGTCATGAATAGAGCGAAAAGCCGGCGTGCGAAGCCATCTTTCTTCACAGCTGATAATTGGGTGGCAATTACCAGATTTTGGGAATCTGAACAGAGTCGGCAACTCTGTGCACAGAATAAGAAGAATCGATCTTCTAGTTCTAGTGATGGGTCAGCCACATATGCTGGGGGCTCTATCAACATTGCGGAGCATCGCAAACGATTGGTAAGACTGTTAAATGCGTTATAAGTTAATTTAATTCAATTACTGAAAATTACATTTTGTAGGCACAAGAATTGGGGACGGAACCGACATTTGCAGCTACATTTGAACGCACATTTCAAAAGAAAGATAAGACATGGACTGGCGAGCGAGCAAAAACTGTTAAGGTATGTAAAGTTATACTTTAGCTTATATATAAACTACAAGTTTGACCGTGAATGCTTTGCTGATTGATTGTATATATATATATATATACATATATATATTTATATATATTATATAGTTATTTTACTTTCATTTTCAATTGTTAATGTAGGACAACTATGATAAACTTGTAATGAACACTGCTAGTGGTAGTGATGATTGTCCTGAGTCCCGGCCGCCAGTTGATAATGTGGCATTATGGATGGAGGCAACGGGTGGGGTGAAAAAAGGGAAAATATTTGGGCTGGGATCGTTGTCAAGGATGTTCATGCCGAATACTCCTGGAAGTTCATCAGGCGCTGGGACTAGTCGACGGAGGTCACAACCAAACGCGCAATTGACCCAAGAAGTGCATCGTCTCAATGATTTACTTGTTAAGAAGGATGAACGAATATATACCTTGGAAGAACAAATGAGAATGGTTATGCAACGCCTTAACATGGATCACAATTACGGTCCTCCTGTACCTTCAGCCAATCCAATAGGTGATGAGCACAATGATGACCAACCTATTGCTGCCGGGAATGCTGCTGATGCTGATGATGATGATGATTTTCTCGAGGATTTGTAGTTGACGTTTTTAGGTAAGCAATCTTGTTTTTCCATAATTTCACTCATATTCATATGTATGAACATTTATGTTCGTTATGAAACATATTTGTGTTATTTTACACCTAGTTACTTCCACATCCATGCATAATTGCTTTTTTTAATATTCTGGACTGATTTATGTATCGACATTTCCTCAGGTCTCGACGGAGGTGACTACTTTTGGTGTCCAGCCATCGTACCAAGGCAAGACTGCGTCTTCTTCTGTCTGGTTTTTGTTGCGTCTTCTATGGTTGTCCCGTCTCTTACTTCATGTTTTGAATGTATTGTACGATTTGATATCAAATAGCAAAGTACGTCAGACTATACAACTTTCCTTCTGTTATTTGTTTTAATTATATGTCGTTGTGGCCGGTTTGTCAGAACGTATGTTTTGTTCGTTTTTATGTTTCAATTATATGTCATTGTCTATTTTGATTGATATGGACAATAATTTACGGCCGAAATGATCTAAAAATAATCCATGCCGAATTTTACTATTATTAAAGTTTGTCGCAAATTTGCGATGAACTTCGCGACGCGTTTTCCGATGCAATGCATGACGAATTTTCGGCGCAAATTGCCGACGTAATTTACGACGGAATTTGTTCGTCGCAAATGTGCGACGATTTTGTGACGGATATAGGGATGAATTTTGCGACGGATTTTGCGACGAATTTTGCGACGTATTTTGCGACGGATTTATAAATCCGTCGCAAATTTGCGACGAATTTTGCGACGGATTTATAAATCCGTCGCAAATTTGCTACGAATTTATAAATCCGTCGCAAATTTGCGACGAATTTTGCGACGGATTTATAAATCCGTCGCAAATTTGCTACGAATTTATAAATCCGTCGCAAATTTGCGACGAATTTTGCGACGGATTTATAAATCCGTCGCAAATTTGCGACGAATTTTGCGACGGATTTATAAATCCGTCGCAAATTTGCGACGAATTTTGCGACGGATTTGCGACGAATTTTGCGACGGATTTGCGACGAATTTTGCGACGGATTTGCGACGAATTTTGCGACGGATGTATAAATTCGTCGCAAATTTGCGACGAATTTTGCGACGTATTTTGCGACGGATTTTGCGACGAATTTTGCGACGAATTTTGCGACGAATTTTGCGACGGACATGTTCCGTCGCAAATTTGCGACGGACTGTTTGCGACGAAGTTTGCGACGGATGCTTTCCGTCGCAAATTTGCGACGAATTTTGCGACGGATTTTGCGACGGATTTTGCGACGAAATTTGCGACGAACTTTTGTCCGTCGCAAATTTGCGACGAATTTTTCAATTTTCCGTCGCAAAAATTTGCGACGCGCTAGTTGCGACGGATTTTTGCGAAATTTCCGTCGCAAATCCCGTCGCAAATCCGGTTTTTTTTTGTAGTGTTTTTCCTTTTCTTTTTCTTCTTGTGGATGAGCTGGCCTGTCTAATAACCTTAAGGTTTACAAAAAAAAACAAAGACAGAAAGCCGCTCATGAACACGATACTGTAGTTACTGCATGAAAGGAATGAAACTATACACAAAACTCAGTAAAGCCATTAAGCTAACTACTCATACATAAATAAACAAGTGGTACAAGCAGCTCATGAGCTTACATCTCTTGTGTTCCAAAGAAATGCACAAAGTACTTTTTTGGGTCAGGAGTTTGGTGCCAATCCTCTGGCCTGCTAATCTGAAGACATAAAAAAAATCATCATTCACGGAGCAACCATCATACAAAAGATGTGCACCGCATCACACTGATTAAATCCAGAAAGGTTCACTTCCAAAGTGTTGGGTAAAAACAGTACACAATGCGAGCAAGTAAGAAAATCCAAAAAGACCAGCCTCCCCAAACATAACGGCCGACCACCTATTCACTTCACAACATAAATTAAATCAAACTAAACCATTTTCCAACCGCGAGAAGGCAAAAAAAGAAGAAGACAGAAAGTAAAAACTTGCGCTTGAACTGTCACATTCCGATTTTTGGGCCTGGGAAGCCGCAGGTAAATTGTAACATCCTCAATTTCAGTCCCTAGGAACTGGCTATAAGTTTGGTGGTTTTCCAATCGGAACTAATTTTTACTCTTGTTTTGGAAAACCCAGTTTTGGATCCCTTCGTTTTGTTATTTTTGGGGAGACTTTTGTGATTTGAATTTCTGAACACTTCCCTTTTGAAAGTTGTTCCAAATATCTTGAAGTTTTACATACTTTAATTTCAGAATTTTTGGAGTTGATATGAGTGGTACGATGGCTTGATTTTCGAACAGTGTGAAACTGCTCAGAATGGGTATTTCGTTAATGTTTACACCGTATTTATTTTCTACTAGCTTTTCTGGGCCGATTTTGGAAAAGTTTCCTTCACAAAAGTTGTTGAGAACATCCTTTTCTATAACGTATATAAATTTGGGAATTTTCCGAGATGATTTGGATTCTGAACAGAGCTTAATTTGAGAAACAAGAATTCTGTTCAAGTGAAATGTTTTTAGTCCGTCTTTGAGCTACTAAAAATGGTGTTTACAAAGAGATTTAGATTTCGTGTTCTTCATGAGAAATGTTTTTTAAGGCCTTATTTTATGACATATTCAAATTTGAGAATTTTCGGAATACATTTACTATATTTTCAAGTCTGATTTCGTGAACAGTGCAAAACTGTCCAGTTTTGTCAGATTTCAAAGATTTAGCATTTTCTATACGAGAACATAGGAATTTGAACTTGACGTCTTCTAGTGATTTAAATTAAACATTCTGAGCTTTCAAATGAGATATTTTATGCTTTGATTAGAGGTCGGACTAGGGGGAAACCGAAAAAGAGAAGCAGGCTTGGAATTAGACGATTCTAGAGAAGTCAAAACTTGAAGCCCAAGTTGGAAATGAATGGCCAAGAATGAAGCTTGTTCAAGAAGCCTAATTAATGGCTTGTATTGATTGCTTGGACTTTGGTGGGTCTTCATGATATCTTACAATTAATGAATCAAGACTTTAGGGCCCTTCATCATGACTCGCATTAATGGAAGTTGGACTTTGGAGGCACCGTCATCATGACCTAATGAGGTCATCGCTTACCTCACGCACCCGATGACACGTGCGCTTACCTCATTGAACCCCAAGCCATTTGCCCTATAAATAGGAAGAGAGAAAGAGAGAGAAAGAAGCCTCAAGTGAAGCCCTCACCGCTCTCTTCTCATGCTTTTCTCTCCTCCCTCACGCCAACTTCATCATCCTCTCCCTTTTCTTTTGTTTCTCGGCCCAAGAGGTTCACGCCCAAACCAACCCTGAACCGGCCCGTGTTTCATTCCGTTTCCTACCAAAGAGCCCATGACATAACCTTCGTAGGCATCGGTTTACTTGGCCAAGCAAAGAGGAAGCCCGAAATTTCCCGAGCCTAATCGTGTCTAGCCCGTTCTCTAGGGTTTTTGTTGTTGTGTAAGTAAGGGTGCGCATGAGAACGTTTCTGTGCCCGGGAACCATTTCTGAATAGAAATGATTTTTTTTTATTCTGTGCCCGGAAACAATTTCTGAGTATTTTAAGGCGTTTGGTAACTGTCCAAAATTTTTATTCCTAGAATAGAAATGCGTTTGGTAACTACACAAAATTTCTTTTTATTAATAATATTTTGAATTGTTTAAGGTTTTTTTTTTCAACCTATTTTCTCCTTTGGCCATGGCCGGTCGCTGACGACCGGCGACCGGCCACAGCCCAGGGTCGGCGAGGGTGGGCGAGGCCGAGCCTCACCGTCGCAACCCACGGCGAGGCTCAGCCTCGCCCGATCTGGGCGAGGCCGACCTCGCCAGGTCCAGGCAGCGAGGGTCTAGCCCTCGCCCTCGCCAACCTTGGGCTGTGGCCGGTTGCCGACGATCGGCCACAACCCAAGAACAACAATACAAAAAGAAGAAAAAAAACTGATTCTCAAAATTGTGCCGAGAAACAAGAAGCTACTTTTTTTACTTCTTGTTTCTCTTCCAAAACTGTTTCTCGGCACAAATATTTGCAAAAATGTGCCCGGGCACAAAAAATTTACTAAACGCATTTTTGTTCCCAAACTATTTCTGGGAACAAAAGAACAGAAATTTTTACTGTTTGGCACGTTACCAAACGAGCCCTAACCTTCCTAATATCGGAAAAGGAAGTTGTGATACGTTGTGACACGGTTTGCTTGAATCGTTTCTCGGTCATTTGGTTGGTTGTAGTTGATTCATTTCTCGATTTAATCATGTTTCATGTTTGACGTTTGTTTTGGAGATAGAACCGAAACTTGATTGGCAAGATGCACATGTTATAGCCATGCTTAATGTTATCTTGTATGAACTTTGTTATTGATCTGCCATCGATGTAGATACGGTAAGAGCCGACTTGTGCTAACGGCGATCCCCTCGTCCTCGCTTGATATTAGTAGGTTTACTTACTAAGTCTCCCCGACTCATCCCCCATTGTTTCCCTTTTTTTCAGGTTCGTAGGATGGCATCTCCCCCGACCCGCGTTGGCAATCCCGTGGAGCAAAGAGCCGAAATGCTCACCGTGATAGATGTAAAAAAAGACCACGCCTATCGCCAAATCACAATACTGGTGATGTTCGACGAGGGCCTAACGGATTTGGTGCCTCATCCGTATGTGGCGTAGTATTACTACGCGGACGGAGAATGGGTTAGAACCCTATGTGGGTCCAACGGTGCTTTGGCAGTGCGAGTAGGCCGACTCTGGGATAAAGCCACGGATGGGATGTGAAATGGCCAGGCGGACGGGACCGGGGCGGAGGTGAAGAAGCGAGGAGCGAGAAGCCGTAGTGGGTATAGGATAACCCAAGTCAAGTTTTGCTATTCATAGTCGGTTATAAAAATATGTGTTGTTTGCTATGGCCCGAAGGGCTTGTTAAAACATGTTTGCATGCCCTGTAAACATAAGGCTTGCTCATGATGTTTCTTGTCTTATTTCCACTGGGTGAATTAATTGTGACTATCCCGAGAAATACTTCTGCTTGTGTATAATGAAAGATAATAATAAACGAAATGTCACGTTTATGACTCCGAGGTTGGGGTGTTACGTGAACACCCACACAAAAATGATAAAAACAAGCAACAATCAAAGGGAATACAGAGCAAAAAGCATGAACCTTGGCAGGCCAAGCAAGGTCGCCCTTGACTTCGGCAAGAACGAAATCGCCCAAACTCAACTGACGCTTACTCTTGTCCTTGCTCACTCTCTTCTTGCGCCCTCTAGCCAGAATCGGAAACCCTAGAAAAAGCAAAGACCGCAAACGAGCCGGACCGCGGTTGATGAAGACAGAGGAAGAACCGAGGCAAACGTCGAATGGAGCGAGGAGAGGCGAGATGGTCTTGTTGAGTCGTGGGTGTTGGGAGTGGGAGAGAGAGCGCAATGGAGGAGTGACTGAGCGCGGGGAAATTTGGGAATAAACTAAGGAAGTTAGGTTTTTTACTTTAAAGGAGAGAACCGATTCCGGTTCTTATAGGAACCAGGAACCGAAACCGGAATCGACGGTTCCTAAAAAATTGGAACCGGGAACCGAAACATCTCACCCTAGAACCAGGAACCGAACCTTACCCGCCGATTCGGTTCTTCGATTCTCGGTTCTACCCTGGAACTGTGCTCACCCCTATTATAAATGCCATAATATTTGTACGGTGCTCATTTATATGTGAGCCATATATTTTTTAATCGCTTGAGTGTCATAACTTATATACGGAGCTCACTTGAATGCTATAACTTTTTTTCCAATCACTTAAGTGTCGTGTAATTTTCCAATCGATCACTTGATTGTCATAAATTTTTTAAATGTGTAGCCACATCGGATTCCTAGCACTTGAGTGAACGCTATTAAAAATTTATAACTCTTCAATGATCAATTAAAAGTTGTGGCACTTAAGCGAACATTTTTTAGAAGTTATGACACTCAATTGATCGAAAGTTATAGCACTCAAATGAGCATTATACAAAAATTGTGACACTTATGGTGCCATTATCCCTATTTTCACCATACTTAGCTACTTCCACAAAATGGGATCTCAATAAACTCGAAAACTCAAACATTAGTCACTGCCGCCGTTTCTGTGGGGGGCGTTCATTTTTGTACCATCTCTGGCTCACGAGAAATATGGCACCCGAAGGAATTCCGAGGACTTAATTCAAGCACTAAGCGTGCTCATATTCCTCACTCAATGTTCGGGTTCGAATCACTATACTTGCGGTATCTTTCGCGCCCGATATTTTTCAATCCCGGAAAGCACGATTAGGGTTGTGTGCGGCGCAAGCTTGGGTCTTGTAACGAGGAGCACCAGAAAGGCCCCTGCTGAGAAGTGTTGAGACGGGAGTGACTGGACAATGAAGAGGTGTGCAGCCCAAATCCTAATCAAGCGGTCCTTACGTAGGTTTTCACTGGACTTTCTCGGTACATGTTTCGGCCCCTTTAGTTATAGTTTCGAGCACGAAAATCAAATGTGCATCCGTGCGTTCACTAGACAAAGTTCATGCCATTTCATATCAGTGGTATAACTATTAGCCTAATGATCACTTAAGACTAAACAATTATTTTTATTTCTCGAGAGGAACAGCTGCTTTATTCGTCATTAAGAAGGATTCGATTAGCTACAAAAAAAGAGAGTGGCTAATTTCGAGCCTCCTATTTTTGAGTTTTTTGACAAAGAAAGAGCACCGAACACCTTATCTTTTGTGTTTGGAATGAGAATCGAGATGTTCCACGAAGTTTGGTATTAGTCGACGTACTGGCCATTGTACGATAAATCGATGTACGAATCAAAAGGGGGTTTACACCGATACTCGCTTTTTAAATCGAAGACCCTGCTAAACTAATTAGTTTTTTTTTAAATACACGTTAACCCAATCGTTTAACGAGTAATTACAGCACGCATTGTGAGAATGAAAAGAAATTATACGGGCGGTCTCCTGCACCGTCGATTCGAGAAAGATTGGCAGTTGTAATGTTCAAATCAACAGTGGACGAAGCTGCCCGTGTAAGGTATCTTCTGTTTTTTTTCTTTCTAAACGAGCAGCGTGTGCTCTGTTTCCTCCCGTTAGAAGGTCACGTGAAAAATTAAAGATGGAGAGAGGTGGAGGGGACAGGAGGACGATGAAACGCACTACTTATTTTGTCGCCGGGCACTTGGCGCTGACGAATTTAACGCCTGGTTTCCTGGAATTTACTAAGATGGGCCAAGCGAGACCGTGTTGGTCGCGTTAAGCATTTCACAGGCGCGACGCAGGAAAGGAAAGGGGAAAAGCGTTCCGGCACTGCTGCATTAATCATCATTGATGCGGGTGGAACTTTCTTCGGTGTGCGTCTTTCACACGTCCTTTGCCGGGGATTTATCTTTGCTTCTAGGATCGACCCTACCGAAACGTCAACCCGTGTCTCGCGCATTTAAGGGCAAGCATCGCCACTGGTTTGATCGTATGATATGGGGTGGTGGGAAATCTCGCTTGCGCCGCTTGCCCGGTTCATGCATCGCAGATTTGATCGGACGTGCAGCTTTCGACCAAAAGCGTACCAAGACTCTGAGAGAGAGAGAATGGGTCTTGCACAAGTTAGCGTAAGTGCGGAGTTTGTCCAATCTCTCTTCTAGTTTTGCAGGCTGCCCTGGAGAAAAAGATGGACGTGGGTTGAGGGTTCTCTCTTCTCTAATTATGATGGGTTCGGCTCGATCGGAATTCGATAAAGCATGAGCGAAAAAGTAATCGATGATTGAGATGTAATCATTACTTATGGGCGTCGATTTTTGCAAGGAGGTGAAGTTGAGTCGATTTATCGTTTTTCTTTGTTTAAGAACATCCTGAATGAGAGCAATGCGCGTCATCGGCGCATATTTTTGTGGCATTGATTGTGTCCATCGTACTATATATTACTAGAGTAATAAATAACTTTTTTAGTTATGACAAGGAGGAGAGAAGAGAAGAGAAGGAAGAGATAGGGACTTGATATACTTTTGAACGTGAAGTGTCAATAAATTGCGTTGTACCGATAAAAAGTAAATGCATAACTGGACATAGGTGATGTTTTGTCATATCTAATAATTGCAATCCGTATATCCACTAATTGCGTGATATAAGTATGAATATGGGGAGACCACAAAAAGCGGATTTTACGGAATTTGCAATGAAATGCGAAAACTTTTAAGTGTAAAAATTTAGAATACAAATAAAAAGAAAATTTCCAAAAACCATCTCCGCTTTTTTATATCAATGACAATATACATCTCAAATTTCAAAAATACACTACAATTTGCAGCTTCTCACGAAATTCTCAAATCCGAAAGGACCAATATGCCCGCGAACTCATTCAAACTCTAATCCATTTCCCATCTCCGTCTCTCTCTCCCTCCATTGCGAGCTCCTCCGTCGCCAATATTGACCGGCGCTACACCACCATCATTTTCGATCGATGCCGTGCCACCTAAATTGAGCTTTTTTTGTGCATCTCTCTCGCTTTCTCTCTTCTCGGCCACGGTCGATGTCGAGCTCGACAAATCCCTGTCGAGCTCCACTTTAGTTCCGTTAGCATCAAGTCAGGCGGAGAGATTTGTCAAGTCAAGCTCGGTGCCGACGGATTTGAGTCTAGCTCAACGCCAACAAAGCTCGATGGGTGCTGCTTCATTGTGGTGGCGGGTAGCATCGGCATGGTAGGCATCGGCAGCAGCCAAAGGAGAGGGGCTGAGCACTAGCCTCGGATGGATTAGGGTACTGAGCAAGTGATTTTGCACTGTGGGTGGACTGGATTTGGAATGGTGAAAAAGAGCAAAATCGGCAGGAAAGTTAGGACCAAATGTTACATGCAATTCAGAATGCTAATTGTAACTTTTCAGAACTTATGGTGCAAATTGACATGGGGATGCTTGTTAATATTTTCCCAAAAAAAAATGCATGTCTGAAAAATTAATAAACAAGTCGTATTCAAGAATTCTTTGGTACAAGGACTAACTTTACTTCTTGTGCAATAAGTGCTGCATTGGAAGGGAAGATGGAGATGTTAAATGCAGCCAACAGCAAATGACTATTTTTCAATTTTCAAATTAAAGAAGAAAAATTGGTGGGACAAGGCAATAAGCAATTTGGCTCTCATTAGAGTTGTGGCCGGCTCCTTCTCTGGCTGAGCTGTCTGGCCCCTACCCCTCTCTTTCCGGACAAGTACTCACACGGATGCCGGTCTATCGTGGCCGTTGATTATGTGGGCCTTATAGTCTTGGCTGAGACAAGACGTCGTCCTCGTGCGCGGCACGGCTGTAATTATTTCACATCATCTTTTTAATGTTCCGGCAACTCTTGACACGACCTGTTTGCACGACACATGCCGGCATCTAATTCAATAGATTTGGACCTTGGCATGAATAAGTTCGTGTCATAATCAGGTCGCCGATTTACGACCCAACAAAAACCATGCTTTTACGCTGGTTGACTCACTTAATCCGTTTTGGCACAAATCGATACTTTTTGATTAACATGCGAATGTGCCATTTGTTTGAACACAACACAATTAGATGAGTTTTAAGATCTATACTCGTAATTTTAAAGATTTTTTTATCATTGTAAAAATTGACGCCCGTGTCAAAAAGAATAAAGGACATAAATATGAATATATTTAGGAATACGAGAGTTATTGAATATAAAGAAAAACTAATTTAACTAAATGCTTTAGATGTAATGTGAAGTGAACAAATGTGTTGACTCGAGTTATTGTGTATGAACGTGTTTTACATGTTTATCCCATACACAAGCTAACATATATCTGTAAATAGGTTAATGTGTCGTGTTATGTCACGTCGACACTTGACATGACGGCATGTATGATAATCATGTTAATCGTGTCTTGTCGTATAACCCTTTTTATTAGACATATTATGATCGTGTTGAGTTAGTTTGATGTGTTTCTTAAATTTGTCGTGGTCGGGATGGCCATATGCATGTTATATACCCCTATTTCGACGTAGGAGGACATAAATCGACTTACATATATGAACCTGTGTAGCCTAGTTGGGTTTAGGAGTCCCACGGTCCAGGAATAAAACTTTACTGACTTAATACATGCAAATTTTAAACATAGACACTGCTAACAAGTGCGCTTACAACAGTATCAAGCATGCTTAATATGAAAATAATTTGATATTTAAAACAATCTCAAGAGACAATAGATGATAAGCGTGGTCGTCTTTGTAAGAGATTTGAATCATTTTTTTGGGAGCCACCTATGCATCTTTGTAATTAATTGGTACATGGAGCCGGGAGAACCTTTAAAAACGGATTGGTTGGGTGCTCAAGAGCCGTAGCCCATAATCACCCTATTAATATTCATAATTCAATTTTTTTAAAGTTTTCTGTCAGAATATGAAGTCAATCCTTTAAAGTAGAAATGAAGGGACTTGGTAGAGTATCTACCTACTATTGCAAATGGAATAATTATAGAGTTTTCTTATCACTTCATGTCCGTGACAACATGAAAAAGAAACAAAACCAACGACAAGTCACAATCGGAACACTAACTTGGACGGTTAGGAAAGTCCAATCTCTATAATTACAATTTCCGTAAGACTCGTGATGAAATTAAAATCAGAAGACACGTAATTGATAAATAAAATGATTAATACTACTAAAAACCTCACAACTATAGTTATTTTTTGCAACGGTTTTTACTATCATTAATTTGTAACCGCTTTTGTTCATCATCATTTTGCTAATGATTTTGCAATAGCCGTACAACAGCTTTATAATGGTGTTATAACGATTTTATAACGTTTGATTTATTTCCTCATAGACTTTTTAGGCTACTATGCTGAATATTGATTCGCTAGTAATGCAAAGAAGAGTATAGGGTATGATACAGAGTGGATCGATTGTCGGCTTGCGTGCAAAATTGCTCATTTTGCTTTATCGCTTCATCAGCCAAGATAGCTCTTTCAGCATATAAACAAGTGGCCACTTGCTTGCTTGCTTTGTTTTTTAGCTGCTCTTTTCACTCTGTTGTTATTTGTTTCCTCTGTTCTTTTCCCTCTAATTATCTGTGAGTGGAGCTAAAATCAGAAGATTTATCTCCATGTGAAATCCTTCTATACTCGACGCATTCGCAGAATTTGCCCTTCTCCAGGTAACTAGCCTCCTACATAAGTTTTGTTGGAGTTGGTTTTGTAATAGTTTTGTAATTGAAGGATGAGTGTAAGACTGTAAGTTGATCTACTATTGGCAATTTGAAATATAGGCTTTTTTTTTAATCTTAATGTTGCGGGGTGCCGAGTCGGAAATATGCAAACACTATTATGTCCCAATTATAGGAAATTCTCAATCCCAATACTTGTTTTTTTATAAATCAACCTGTATTTTGAAACAGGTCATGAATTTTTTGTAGGTGCAAAAATCGAGTCAATAGGATGTCGGACGGGAAAATTATGACTGGTCAAAGTCCCGCCAAATTAGATTACATGATTGGTTTAAAGCCTTCAAATCACCTAAATTCGTTCAATCATAGCAATCGAATTTGAAACCATGAAAGAAGTTAAGGTGAGGATTTAGGTGACAATTTGACTTTTCATAGGTTGTTTAGGTTGTGCAAATGTCGAAATATGAAACCTAATAAGCAAATAAAGTTGATTCGCGACGGGTTTTTGTTGGTTATTTGAATGTGTAAGAGTACTTTCAGTTAATTGAGCTCTCCCTCACTCAATTGATTATTGCATAAAATCGAAAATAGCATTATCCTCATCATCGCCTCCATCTCCAAAACCACCATCACCGAGCAAGATGGAGTGTGTGAGAGGGAGAGAGAGGAAGAGAGATTATCATCACGGAGCAATGTGTCAACGTCGAAGAAGAATCGGTCAATGCTTGGTGGGTGCTCAGTGCAAACATAGGAGCCGGCGCTGCTGAGAGAGGGGTTGAGTAGCGCCGAGAGAGGCACGCAAAACAAGGCTAGAGAGAGGATTTGAGGATTAGGGTTGGTTTTTTTTTTTAGGGTAAAAAAAGAAAGGTTATTTTTTTTAGTTTGGTCGAAATAAACCGAATGAAAAAATGGTTATTTTTCATTATCCAAACCAAAATGCACGAAATTTTCGATTTAGTTCGCTACGGTTCGTATCTTAGTTCAATTTTTTTGGTTCCGTTCTAATAGCCCTACTATCAGGAACCATCTCACACTAGGACAAGACAGGAGGTTTAGGTTTATTTTAAATAAAAAGATCAAGAAAGATTGTTTTTATTGCTGTATAACTGTCAAAGAAGGTCTAGGTGCTAAATGCCTTTGAGCTTGTTAAGTCACCGAGATCCTACACTTTTTTGTTTGCATTGAAGTGCGAACATTCATGTTAGTTGCAAAATTCCTATGCTCTTTACTCACTTGATTGGTATACTCAGGCCCGTAATCTTTGCTATTCATTTCTACATTTATTATGTCATTACAATTGCCATTTGTCACGGTCATTATTGAGCTGCCAACACATGATCCAAAAAAATTATTTTCTAACTGATAGAATTATGATTTGCAACTTAAAAATTTAGCTTGCGAAGCTATTTCTATGTCATGAAGTTTATCGATACATAGGCACGTTCGTATTTGTCATGAAGTTCACAAACACACGCACATGTTAGTTCATACTAGTCATTAACCTCGGTTATATACACATTCGTATTTGTCACTGGCCATTGTTTATCTAAACTTACGAGGCATCTGAACACTCCTATGACATATCAAATACATTCTCCCCTGTTTAGTCTTTAATTCAGATCATTCCTTCCCTCTTCACCATCCTAGAAGCCTTCCAGAAGCCGCTTCTTGTACGAGCCCTTTGGCCCAACGACTGTCCTCATCAAATCGGGTTATTATAGGTCCATGAGCTTCCACCTGATTCGTCCCCAAAGCACACACCTACTAAAGTACACTCGTGTCACATATATCTCAAATTAATTTTTGTTTCACAGAAACTCTCGAACTGGTATACGCATGCAACATTTACCCAAAACTAATTGTCATATCATTAAAAATCTTAAATTCGTACACCCGTGCCACATTTACCCCAAATCAATGCACTCATGCCACCTTTACCCCTAGAATACCTCAAATTTACCACAATTTGGCATAAAATGTGGGCTTTTGTGATATAAAAATTAGTTTGCGGTAAATGTGGTACGGCTGTATCGATTTAGGAGCTTTTGTGACGCAAAAATTAGTTTGTGGGTATATATGGAATGGTGTACCAATTTGAAGTTATTGATGTGTTAACTCTAAATAAACTGACGTGGCTTGTGTAAATCTTTTATTTTTTTGTATTGATTGTATATTAACTAAAGAACCACCCGCCTGGGTGGCGCTGCTGGAACGCGCACTCTTCCTCTCGCAAAAGGTTGAGTGTTCGAATCCCGGGCGCCGCAGGGTGACTTAACCGGTGGCACGTGTGTGGTGGCTAGCATGTGTTGCCCCCAGGGTTTACTCCCCGGTTGTCGGCCGTGCGGGGGTTCCCTGGGTTATAAAAAAAAAAAAAAAACTAAAGATCATCTTATCATAATCCTAAATTTGAATTGTGTCAATTTAGAGCCAATCTTTCCTATGAGTATCTAATTACCGAGGCCTCTCTACTTGAACCACGTTGAAACGCTGGTGGGCATTTAAGAGTAAGAAACCGCCATTTATAGGATCCTTGTTAATTGATTACTAGAGTCGAGCATGCGTTGTGTGCGTGTGCAAAATTAAAATATACATGTGTGTGTATGTAAAAAAATAATAATGAATTGAGAGTTGTTTTAAAAAAGAAAATAATAGCTATTTCTTCTGGTCGATGAAATGTGTGAGGGTAGTTATTCTTTAAGTGGAGTTTTGCGTGTGGATAGAATTTAATTGACAATTTTATCGGGGTAGTTTTGGAAGGACAAGAAAGTGAGATGATAATTGAGAGTTTTGGCTCAATATATAGATTTAAGGGATAAGTATGTTAAAAGTTATAAAATTTATCCTGAAAGTGTAATTGAGTGCTACAACTTTCAAAAAGTGCAATTAAGTCTTGAAACTCTTCACAAAATTGCAATTGAATCCTGAAACTTTTAAAAAATACGGCCAAGTCCTAAAATTTGTCAAGTTGGTGCAATCAAATCCTAAAACTTATTAGGAATTGATTTCTTTTGTCAAGTTGGACAGAGTTAATTGAAGAACTTGATTGCACAAACTTGACATGTTTTAGGACTTTATTACATTTTTTAAAACTTTTTAGAAATTAATTACACTTTCTTGACAAATTTTGAGACTTCTAATACATTTGTATTTAGGATATTTGTTAATAAAATTCAATATATATGTAAATATATATGCATATATGAAAGCCATAAGTTCTAGATTAATCATTTGTCCTTCCTTGCCATAAACGTAACTCAATCAGCATATACGAACGATCAATCATATAAAATATTCGATATCCTTGGAATTCTACGAGTGTTTATCCAACTTTGTGGCGACGAGAATCGTTGTCCACGTGTTAGAAGATGAACACCGTGGCCCCACGTTACTTTTGTCGAAGCCCTCCTTTTCTTTTCATCGTATATTGCGTTCATCGGTTTCCACCTTTAGTAAGTCCTACGATCTCAATCAAAGCCCAACACGGTAAAGTCATAAAAACATGGTTGAAATTAAGAACATATGAGATGCTCCTGCCGAGGGACATGCTCTAATTTTCTCTCCATATTTTTTGGAAAAAGAATATTTTTTTCCCCATGATCTAGAATTGGAGACACCGCATACCTGGCAATCTGGGCCCACTAAGCCCGATAGGGAGTGTAAGTTATAATCTCTGATCGATTGTCCACTCACAAGCTAATTTGAAATGAATTTGAACGCTCGAGTCATGTTTTCAAGTTGGAGCCCAAACTAACCGCCTGCATATGTTGGGATTCGATCTTGCATCGAAACTAGCTCGTCTAACATCTCTCCTCACATGTTGGGAGTTAAAAGTATTCCTTTCAGTGCAAATAAATAAAGAATCATTGCAATTTATACCCAAATTTTTAACACGGACGTTTCGTTGTCAATCCCACATAACATTACCGTTGCTAAGTTTATAAGATTCTTTAATCAAATATCTCAACTTTATATGAAATTTGAAATCGTCGATAACCTATAACAATCCGCATGGGCACGAAGTATATCGAACCCGAACGCCAAGACGGATTGTGTTGTGGCTGTCGAGAAGGAGAATCACTGGTTTAAGAGTGCGATTGCGAAAAATGCATGATTTGAAAAAAAAAAAAATTCAAAACGTTATTATTTGAATTACTTTTCGTCCACGAAAATATTTAGACGTGAATTGTTGTCCATAACAAAAATAAAATTTCATCGATCAAGTGATATGAGTAAAAAATATATTTTTTGAATAATTTATTTCTCGTAAAATAAATGGAGACCCGTGAACTCAGATGTATCGGTTCAAAGTAAATCTCAATCATTGGGTAAGTGAAGTTCACGCGATCAATAGCTTGATTTCGAATTTTAAGCGGAAGTGATTTATCGGCGGTCCCCGTCCACCGAGACACGCGGGGCCGCGCTTCTCTCGTCCTTGTCAAAACACGTGCGCGACTCTGGACCGCCACACAAAGCGCCGTCGAGGTTTCCTGCCGTGTGGCCGCGCCTACGTGCGCTCGGGACTCATCTCTACGGCTATGATCGCTCTCCGGCCAATCACGCAGGAGGCCCGCTTGACAGCGCGGATTTTTTCCCTCAAGGAATGTGATTTTTGTAATAAGAACAATTTTATCAAATTGTTATCACAGTGAATACCACATCAAAAATGCTTTCTTTTTTTTTTTTACCTATTTTGTTCAGCATTCGGAAAGCATACATATATTTATGTGCAAAAAATAGATGCGTAAATATATGTGGGATTTTTTTGCGCGACATCGGGTACGATTTGAAATTCGTATCGTGAATATGGGTGGCCCATCAAATCAAAGCGACGTTCTATAGCAAGACTTACGAGTACGAATTAAAGATTATCAGACTTCTAGCGTGACAAAAATATTCAATTTTATTATTATCAGGCTTGCGGATTATGATGCAATGTTTTAGGTATGAGGGTTATGATGCATTTAATCATGCGCGGCGTGTTAACCAATCCTTTCTAATGATGTTTGACACGTACAATTATGAGTGGAGTGTTAACCAATCTTTTCGAATGATGTTTGACACATACGCTAGCGTCATTTAAAAATTGAATTGTGCATGACATGACTAGCTCGCAA
This sequence comes from Syzygium aqueum, assembly GCA_031216185.1. Classification (NCBI taxonomy): domain Eukaryota; kingdom Viridiplantae; phylum Streptophyta; class Magnoliopsida; order Myrtales; family Myrtaceae; genus Syzygium; species Syzygium aqueum. Next base: position 22,585,193 of record CM062231.1, read on the forward strand.
AGGAATCGGGAACCCTCCGAAACTGGCGGCTCCCGGTTTCAAGTGTGAAACCATCTCGCTCACTCAAATCGAACCGGTATGTGTGTATGTATATATATTTAAAAAAAAACCCATGAAATCTGCTTATTTGATTTCAAAAGAAGTAACATGTCTATACAAAATCCGATAATTCTGAAAGCTGACAAGGAAAACTCTTATTAGATTAAGTGATGAAATGTTTTTTCAGAGATTGGCTTCTAATTTGCTTCCTTTGATAATAACTATGTCTCGATGTTTTCGCGTAGAATCAGTGCTTTTACAATTAATTGCACGATGAAATTGAAGAAGTAGCCAAATAGAAATTAAGTTCATCACGATATTAATTGATGAATGCAATTTTATAGAGATTGAAGGGGCAATTTCATGAATGCACCCGGGAACCGGTCTAGTGCCCAAGTTGATCTATGAAACCAATGGGTAGCTCCCGGTTCCAATTTTTCGGAACCGGTCCTTAGCGGACGATTCTTGGTTCTAAAATGAGAACCATCCCATCTAGACCATGCTCAACCTTAACTAGCTCAACGCATTCACGAAATATTCAAAAAGCGAGATGATATCAATGACGAAGCCTCGTATCAGCGTATCAATCTGTATGAAAAACAAAACAAAAGGGACGAAAATGGATCTCGGTTTGGAGAAACCTCCACTTTTGAACTTGTGCATTTTCTTTCGGATGCAGCTCCCACTGGCACTTTGATGTTCATACAAAGCAAGTTTGAACAACCGGAGCAAACGAAAAAAGATAAAAAAAAATTTGTTCTTTTGATCTCGTCTTTTCCTTTGGACAGCTGTAGAATCAAAGAAAATCACGTGCACCCCGGAGCTAATCCAATAAATTAAACCGGAACGCAACCAAAATGGGCAGAAAAGGCAAAAAAAAGGAACCAACTCCAACGGAACACCAAAAATGGTAAAAAAAAAAAGAAGAAAATTGGAAAAACTCCGAGCCGACATGACATTCTCGGAGCCGAGCCGGGGACAGCCACGCTGGCTGTCCTTGGGACATCACGTCATCGGCTTTCGACGGGTGACGTGTGCACATCTTATCAGGCCAATGCCACGTCGCGGCATTATTGGGCGATTGTTGCTGTCCCACCCGGATTTCCCCACGCGCCGGCGGTCGTCCGCCCTCCACGCGCCCTCTCTCGGTTGGGATTTTTTTTGTCTAGTTCGTCCCTCTGTTTTATTTTACGTCCGTCCTTTCCCTATTTTTAAGTTTACGGTCCTGCTTTTATTTTTCTCTAATAAAAAATTAGATCCATTCAACAAAAAAACCCAACTAATATATCTATGATAAATTTATTTAAAATTAATTTTTTAACAACAAAAAATCTCAAACTTGTATATTTACGATAAATTCATCATAAATTAATTTTTTGATTATCAAAAATCCCAAACCGGTATACTTGTGATAAATTTACCATTCATTAAATCGGATTAATATAATAAAAATCACAAATTGATAAACCTATGATAAATAAAAGGATAAAATCCCAAACTGGTATACCTGCCAATTACCATGTATCATCAAACTTAGTAATTTGACGGTAAAATTTAATGGAACCTAATGGAGAGTAAATTTGTCATAGGTGTACTAATTTAGAATTTTTGGTGGTCAAAAAATTAGTTTTAAGTAAATTTATCACATTCGTACAAGTTTGGAGTTTTTCGTGATATTAACCCTAAAAAATAACAACATAATATAAATTAGTACGGACCTAGGTATGTCCTTGAACTATTTCGCATAAATTCCAGGATGTTAAATTGGGGGATATTCTTTGGAGAGAGGGAAAAAAAAAGCTTTCTCTCCAATTAGGAGGTTGGATGTGCAGGCATACCGGCATCTTAAAATAAGGAACGTAAGCACGTCAGCCCGCTATATATGTACACTTGGATGGGCGGGGTGGCCCCGATCAGAGTTTCTTTGCGTGCCAACCGTTGTTGCCCTCCATGCGCCCTCTCCAGATTGGAGTTTTTTTTTGTCTTGTTTTTTTTTATTGGATGTCTCCGAAGAGACTTTTGCCTTGTTCGTCCCTTTCTATTTTTTGGGTCCGTCCTTTGCATTGTCAAGTGTATGGTCCTAATTTATTTTTCTCTAATAAAAAATAACGACAAAATTATAAATCATTAAAGGCGCGTCTTCATTATTAACTGGAATGTACATTTTCACCACACTCAGAAAAATACACGCCGTACCAAATAAATGCTAAATAGCTAATTTCAGGACGATATCAATTACTACACTTTACCCTCCATCAAATAATTCCGTACATATCCAACCCTACAAAATTAGTTTCGTACATACAACAGCAGTTAAAATAGAGATATATTTATTTCAACTGTCATGTTTCGCTAATCCGTGTTCACTAGGTGAATGATAAAATAAAAGATAAAGTCACAAAAAGTAATATGCGTCATATTTATCATGAATTTTTTGTGATATAAAAAATATCAAATTATACCTGTTATGACATATATATCATAATTTTTTTGTGATATAAAAATCTCAAAACTTGTAACTATGTGAGATATTTATCCTCCGTTAAAGTTTAATTAGGTGATTTTTAGTCAAAACAATGTCTTTTTCATATCATAGAAACATTGTTTGCTTTTTGGCATTCATGTAAATAGATTTTTAACGGTTTTCATCGATAGAATTTTCACGGGGGTAAATGTGATACAAGTAGAAGTTTGAGATTTTTTGTACTCCGGATATGATGATAAACATAATATAAGTTTTTTTTTACGGCTTTTGCCCCAATTTTTTTTTATTTGGAAGAAAGTGTGGGGCACGCGCCTTTTGATTGCTCGGGACAAGTACAGATACGAGGCCAAGATATCGCCATTTCCATTGCTAGCTTCCATTTGCTGCCAACAAACGCACGCTTTTTTCCACCAGTTTTCCGCTCTTATCTTCCCCCCACTCCTCTTCCTCCTCCGAGAAAATCTCGTACTTCCTTCACAGCAACACTCATTTGCAGCCTCAGACCCACGAAGGAATCCCCCGTGCGAGAGAAGAAAAGCCCTCTTCATTTCGCGTCCAATCCGCAGCAGAACTCGACACCACCATGGGCGATTTGCTCTGCAGCATGCAGAAGAGGAAACCCACCAAGAGATCCAAGCCCAAGAGCAAACCCATCAAGGTCGTCTACATCTCCAACCCCATGAGGGTCAAGACCAGCGCCTCCCAGTTCCGGGCCCTGGTCCAGGAGCTCACCGGCCGCGACGCCGAGCTCCCCGACCCCGCCAAGTTCGACGGCTCCGATCCCGACGGCGTCGGCGCGGCCGCGAAGGCCGAGGGGGCGGATGATGATGATGATGATGCCGTGGAGCCAGGGAGGAGGTCGAGCCTCCCGAAAGCGGGGTCCATCCAGGATCACCACCACCACCACCAACAGAATCACCCGAGCGGTGGTGATCTTAGTAGACTGGGTGCCGGCAGCTACGAGCCGTTGGATGATGAATTATTCACTCCTCAAATGCTGGAGACACTCTCGGGCTTGCTTCCGCCAAGCCTGTCGTACGAGTCCTCTCGTATGGATCTGGCCTAAGGGAGAAGAAGCCTGAGAAGTTAGACGCGGAGCGCGAATAACTGTGAAGTAAGTGCTATGAGAAGTGACTTTTACTTTCGTCTTTTCTTTAGTTGCTGTACATGTATGTAAATGGCGCTTAGGTACGGCGTAATTATGCCAGTAAATAAGCAGTGACCAGCCTCAAGAAGCAACTTCGTGCTTGGATCGATCCGGTCTAGACCGCATAATATGCTCCTGTTATTAGAATCCTATGAATAATCAATGTTCTTTAATCGTTTCGTCGAGTTGTTGCGCCCTTTGGTGTTTAGTTGTTGGCCTAATTTGAAGAATTTATACCCAATTCCGTACCTCTCGTGATATCCTTTCGAACTGGTTTAGATGTTGGATGATGAGTTGGGTAAATCGTCGATGGGGAGATTTTCTTACATGCGAACTTACGATGATTTCGGAAGAGTTGAGCTTTTAAGTAAGTTTTCACGTTGCCGACATGCCGGACCGAGTTACTATGGTTAGGATTAGCACGTGCCTAACCTGATTCTTGATAGATCGTGTCAATCAATAGAGACAAAAAAGCGAAAACGAGGGCGGATTTTTGAGAAATCTAGCCCTAGCAAGGTAGCCGACGCTTTCAGTGCCTTTTCTACTTTTTGGCTGCGAGGAAAGTGTATACACCAAAGAGCTGGGTTTAGCATTGAAGTTGCACAAATAAGCTATATTGCCCGTTGGTACAAGCCGCAAGTTTTGACAACATTTTCTAGCTTTTTCATGCACCATCTCCAGTTGATACTCTCCCAGAAAGTTAGCCTGAATGTGCACCGGCAAAGATGAACATCTCGTTGAAAATATGAAGATGATTGAAAAAGGTCACCTGAGTCCATGATCTAGAGAAGTCCTGATTAGATAACACAACCCCTTACCGAGCAAAACTATTAGAAAGTGATATCAGTATCAGTTTGCTCTTTTCCCCGGTTAAGTTAGTGTTAGATGCCAATATTATCATCCACATACATATATATAAGAAACAAATTCATGTACCTGGACATTGCGCTTAGTCCCAAAAGATCAGAATTTGCAAATCTAGACCATTTTTCTATACTCTCGAAGTAACTACAACATGATAAGTGCGATGTTCTCAGAAAGGGTAGCTCTCTTTTTAGGTTACATCCGGGGATAACACTAGAGGAAAATCGTACGAGTTTTTTTCTGAGCACAAGAAATACTTTTGCTGGCATTCGAGCGTTCTCCATCTGAGCATCAACACCCAAGTTGGAGCTTGGAGTTAGAGATTTCTTTGCCTATACATGGCTAAAGCTTCTAGCTTCCTCAGTGCAGGTCTTCTCATCATTGTAAGTCTATGGCTTGCATAGTTATCACCCTGATCATAAGGAAAGACAGATTTAACCAAACTCTATTGCGTATACATGCATGTAACTTTGTATCCGTCTACCGATGTGCATGTTTGCGCAGCTCACAAGCTTACTGATCTGGTCGGGCGCATTGAACCGGAGGCGCAGCTTATTAATGAGCTGAAAATCTGGTACGAGAGCGAGCCCTAGCCCAAACTGATGCGTGCATGTACTGAGCCAAGTTCCTGTACGTGCTCCCTCCAACTTGCATAAACATCTAGCTGACACTTTTTCGAATTCAATGCGCTTGTTTTTGTCGGGTTCTCGGGTTCAGTGTCTTTGGCCATCTGCTTGTTTTTTTCTGATCCAATGGGCAAAATATTCATTTGTCATGTAATGCCAAGTGGTGCTTTTAGCATTCATCTTCTCTGGATGTATCGGACGTGGTTACCACAAGGTTAAAGCAGCTTGCAGCTGCATGAACGGTTTAATTTATGAAATACTTATGTAAATATATATTTAATCCAACTAGTCTTGTTGGATTTATTTATTCAATAGTTATAGGCCCACGTACCCGCATGCCACGTGCGATTTCTCTTATTCGCGTGTGTTCGAAATGTTTTTGTTGCTGTCTTTTTTTTTCTCGATTTTCGTGGTAGCTCACAAGGTCGAGTGAGGTTACTCAATTAATGATGCTACTTCATCTTTCTTAGGTCGGCTTCCTCGTAATATTTTTTTTAGAGCCACGTTTCATCCATGAACGATTGGTGGGCATAAATATGGATATTACCCGCATTTATTTTTGATTAATCAACTTGGACATGAGCGGATATTCCTATAAACTCGGCTCATCTACCAATCAAACGCGCGGTCCCATGCCTCTTAGGCTGTCCTAATTACTTTGGTCGTACCACGATCGGGCAATTACCGGGACATGAAACCTTGTTAAATTACCTTCTTATACTAATAATGCAAGTGGACATGGATATTCTCTATTTCCATAGGGGTCCCCTATTGGCTAAGCCTTTTTCCAGGTTCCAATTCGAACAGTGGACCAACATCTCTATCGACCCAACCTGGCTCTTGCAGTGCCAGAAACTCTCAACGAAAATCCCACCTTCTTTTTGGATTGGATGCGTGTGCGTAGAAGACAGTGAAGGCACTCGTGTGATGCATACTGAACTGTGGGTGGCAATCTTAGGTCCCAAAAAGCTGTCGTGCATCAACAGAGATGTCAATGAAGTAGGGTTCTTCTAATCCTCAAAACGCTGGATCGAACAAGGAACATCGGACCCGAACTCTGGGTCTCTTCTCCGCAGACGAGACAGTCCATTCCAAAGTAGGTCCCTCCTGAATTAATCGTCACGAAGCCGTACCAAATTACTGATGCTACTTGACTCTGCTTCGATGTATATCCAAACCGGTTGGGAGCAACTTGAGGACGCTGCACGTAGTCTTCAATCCTCTGATGCAGAAAATATCGCAAGCAGTGATTGCTTGATTCGATTGATTGGGGCCGGTTGACCAGATCCAACCACTGGACTCTAGCTCCTTAAAAGTTATGGGAGTCGCTGCGGTGGACTCCTCTACTGGACTTCTTCTTCCTCCTCCTCCTCCTCCTCTTTCATTTTTTTGAGGATGCGACGGGAGTAGGTTGAAGATGTCTAATGGAAAAGCTATAATCTCGTTGGTGGGGAAAAGTAACGAAAAAGTTCTAAATATATATATTTTTAGAATTAAATTTTAAACCTTTTGCATTTGTATCAATTCAGTCAATCTTGTCAATTTCGATCGAAATCGCTAACATAGACACTAGCCACCCTACATGGCGTAGCCAGCGTTGATGTGGATAATTTTTAATAATTTGTTGAATTATTTATTTATCTATTCATTTATTTCTCTTTCTTTTTTTTTCCTCCCTTTCGGCGACCGGTTAGAGGAAGAAGTGAAGAAAAAAAGGAAAGGGAAAGAAAAGAAAAGAGAAAATAAAAAATTCAAAAAATTATTAAAATATTATTTAAAAATGTCTATGTTTGCGCCGGCTGCGCCACATAGGATGGCTGGCGAATGTGTCAGCGATTTTCGGTCAAAACTGGTTGAATGGACTTAATTGACACAAATGCAAAATGTTTAGACTCAATTGGCAAAAAAAAAGATTTAAGGCTGAATTAACATAATTGTAATAAGTTTAAGACTTTTTTTTGGTAATTTTCCCTTGTTGGTGCTTCAATATGATCCATTTATTCGAATAACCACTTAAAGTTCATCACTTCATATGTCGGTTTTCGAAACAAATCTTTTAATCCCAACATTACTATTCTTAAGAAATTCACCATGAGAAGAAAAGATCATGGTGCTTATTACACATAAATAATCACAAACTTGGGGCATGATGACATATCTGATAATCGTGCAAATCTTGTTGTGTCTAGTGAACCTTTTATTATACATGTGTTTGTGTTGATCCACTTCGACACGTTTCTTAAATTTGTCATGCTTGGGTATGTGTGTTATACTCCTGTTTCAACGAAACACGACACGAATAGGATTATAGATAAGAACTTGCATAGCCCAGATGGTTGGGTCTAGGAGCCCATACAACCCAAGAACAAAAACCTCACCAACTTAATACATACACAATTTAAACATAGACACCGCTAACAAGTGCACTCAGAGCAGTGTTAGGCATGCTTAATATGAAATAATTCAATATTCAAAACAATCTTAAGGGACGATAAGGGCATTCAACTTCATTGCTCTCGAGACTGAGATTTAAATCACAATATTTGCTCATTCTTTTGGAGCCACTTATGCATCTTTGGTACTTAGTCGGTATGTGGAGAAGGGAGATCTGTTAAAAATTGTAAGGATTTGGGTGCTCAAAACATTCAATTTTTTTTTAGTTTTCTGTCGGAGGATGAAGTCAATCCTTAAAAGTAGAAATGAGCGGACTTGGTAGAAATCTATCTACGCATAATCAAAGTTATTGCAATTGCAGTAATTCTAGGGATTTTTTTATTACTCTGTTCCATGTCAAAATGAAAAAGAAATGAAATCAAAGACAAGTCACAATTGGAAATATACTTTCCGTAGATTCGTGACGAAACTAAAGTTGGATGACATGTATATAGTAAATGTTAATATGACTAAGAACTCAAAACCGATACATTCGCACCACATTTACTTCAAATTAATTTTTGTGTCACAAAAATTTCTGAATTGATATGCGCGCCACATTTATCCTTAACTAATTTTTATGTCGATTTTATATATGTAAGTGTACCAATTAAATTATTTACTTACACATTTACTCATGGATTCAATATGTATAAAATAACTAATTGAGAAAATTTATAGATAAAAAAAAAACAATTGAGATCATCTCTTCGCTTTACATAATAATATAGATAAAATACGAAAACCATTGACAAAATATCAAATCTTGATATATAAATTTGTTATAATTTGACATATTACTTTTACACGATTTGTTAGAACTTATAATAGTTTTATTCTCGTCCAAAACATGAAAAAAAAGTTAGAACTTTCTTTTAAAAAAACAAGCAACTCCAAATGATCCGGGCTCTTTCAATTTTGGCGATGGCCCTGGCTTTTTTTCTTTTGGCAATAGTGAAGACGTTACCCCAAATTATGTTCTCATCTTTGACCGGATCTGGACATATCCTCTTTTGCAAAGGCAAAAAAAGTTTAATGATTGCACAAACATATCAATATATTTCGAAAGTAAATTCCCTAAATCTCATTTCTCTATCTCCATTATTTTTTGGTCCAGACTGGTTTCTCTCTATCTTCAATCACTTCCTCAATGTCTATAATCAAAGGCAATCAGTACATGAAAGAACACACAATCAAAAGAAGAACCCAGAGAGAGAGAGAGAGAGAGAGAGAGTACTGTACGACTATACATCAAAAAACTGGCTAGAGGATGGTGGACAAGATGAACAAAAATTCGATTTCACCTACAAGCATAAGCACCAGGAGCATTACTTTTCGTGATTGGTTGATAACTTAACCCAACACTCAAATTGTCGGAAAGCTCGAGTAAGTTTTCATCAGCTGCTCTATTCCTGGAAGACTCGGAGATTGATTTCCACTCGAATTGGAATGTTCTGTGTAAATGAGTTCAGTAAGTCAAATCATTCAGAACCAACATCGACCCCTCTTTGCTTCAAGTAATGCTTGGCCTCGACAATGTCCTGCAAAAGATTCAACTCTCTTGCCTCAACTCAAACTATATATTCTAGTTATAAAAAAAAAACTAACTCAACTAAAATGTGTGTAAAATATGGGCAGGTATCGAATACATTGCTAAGTGCCAGCAAATTGTACAACAATGGAGCAATTGTTCTGAAAGACGAAATTCATATGATTCATTGCAGCTGTGTGCTATCCTATTATCGCATCATGGATATTTCACCACGGTCTTTTACCACTCCTTCCAGAGACACCAAGCACAACAAGCATGAGCCACCCACTCAGAGAGTAAGAAATTGTGCTAGATGTAAAGTCAGTTTTGGGGTACCCCATACTCCTGTGGTTGACCCATGAGTCAGCCTTACCACAGGCGAGCCAGTTAATAAACTAAATTGAAGAACAAGTCCTCTTGCCATATAATGCGTCCCTCTTACCCTGCTAGAAATAGAATTCACAGTTGTCCACAATTTGCCCCGCTAGTTCTTGCAGCATGCAGTCCCTTCAAACCGCCTGCTAGATTAAATCTAGTAACAACTCCTCTTCTTTCTTTTGCTAGAGCAATGTGACCCTCTTACTTTGCTAAAAAGACAATCCACGGTCACCTAAAATACTAGACTAGCTCTTAGGGGACTACATTTCCCCTAGACCGCCCACCACCCCCAAACAACACACAGAGTGGTCACTGACAAGCCATTGAGTAAATACCATCGGTACTGTTTTGAATCTCAGACCACTTGCTTCTCGAGGTCAAGACAAAGTCGAACTTATGGACATACAATGATATATGACACTGGAGCCATATAATTTATGTCCCAGGGGTAATAAGTTAAATGAAATGCTCCAAGAAACCTGATAAACCAAGCAGCAAAGTGCCAACCTAAAAGACTGGACAAGATTTCATAGACCGCCTAAACATGAAACCAAGTGATGTCTTGAAAAATACAATTCGAGTTTCAAAACCGAAAACATATACAGACTTTCTTCGAGAAATGCTGGAAGAGACTAAATATGTTAGGAGGTCATAACCTCAATGATATTCTTAATCTGAATAAGAAAAAAAACATATAGGCAATACAGCTAGCTCCCTCGAGAAAATTTCCTTTTAGGCATTCACTCATGCACGTTGCATGCAGCACACTACCAGTAATATTCTCATTTAAGAAATTATAAAGAGGAGACTTGGTATAATCCTTACAAAAATATACACGCTAGCACCGAAAAGAAACAGATACACAGAGAAACGGAACCCATTGAGAGTCAAAAACAGAATATCGATGTATGAGCCTTGTCCAATAACCAATTTAAGAAATTTTGAAAGACGAAATACCTGCTGCAACAACAATGCCTCTCGAGGACAAGTTGGAAAGTGCATTAGGCCGATGCCAACCATTAGCAATCCATAGCATCCCAGTGAAACAATGAAATATATTGGTAGCTGAAGGACAATTAGAAACTCAAAACATCAAGCTATGCATGAAAGGAAGGATCTTACGAGTGTCAAGGAGATCAGAGAAGGGAGAGGCAACTAAAAAGATTCTTACCAACCAAGTCTGACTTCGTGGAACTACAGACATCTCCAGGAGACCAATCCACATGGCAGAGATAGCCATCAACAAGGTAATTATCTTCACAATATGCTTCATTATGCTCAAGCAATCCTACCCTTTGTCATACGAAAGTACAAAATCAGATCAGCAAGAGCTAATTTCCCACCAGATTTGTAACAATATCTTTCAGCCATGTCAGCGAGATATAGACTGCCATTTCAGGATATTCTATACAGAAATTTCTCAAACAAAACATTTTTATGTTCCGTTTTTCACTTTCAAGCCAGTATTGCAAACAGTTGTGCACACCACACATCAGTCAATACTAGTCTTCCCTAACTAATTAGGAAATTCTAAGACATGGACATCAAATGAATACCTTATTCGACTTAAAGAATATATCTGAATCAAGCGATGAGGGAGAAATTCAAGAAGCCGATCCAATTTGGTGCGATCGAAACCTTAAACCCATAGAAAATTTTCAAGAATTAGCCAGAGTTTCAAGAAATGCAAACCTTTCTGTTGTAGGGAAGAAAAAAAATCACACCTTGAACGGATTGGTGAAACTTTTAGAGTCAAACCCAACAAAGCACCTAATGAAAGCTTGGAACAAATACGGATGGGGACTCTTTGAAGGTGGTTTAAAGGTACTTACTCAATAGACAGTCTAAATCGCCCATTGATCAAGAGCACGGGGTCTCCCAAGCCCATTACTCGCGTGACGTGGGAATTTCGTCGTTTTTATGTTCCTTTAGCCTAAATGATTATAGGAGTCATCACTAACCATTTGGGGTCGGCCAAAAACCAAACAAGACGCAGGAGTGTTATCTCATTTCCTACGGAATTAGAGATTCTAAGCACGGACACTTGATTATGCTAATATTTCCATTAATGCCATTTCGGTACCACTAATTTGGAGGGAAAAGTACCAAAAAAGTCCAAAGCATATTGTATTCGTACCAATTCACTCATATTTTAAATTGAAACAATTTAGTCTTAAACCTTTTTTGAATTGGTACCAATTCAGTCCATCGACCAATTTAGGTCGGAAATTGTTGACATGGACGCTGGCTATCCTACATGGCATTGCTGGTGCTAATATAGAAGTTTTTTATAAATTTTTTTCCCTTTTCTTTTTTTTTTCTTGGCTTGTGGCTGGTGCTGTGAGGGTCCTTGCCAAAGGCCGCGAGGGTGGCCCCCAGGCGGCGAGGTCTTGGCTCTCACCAGATCCGGCAAAAGCCGCCCTCGGCCAGGCGGCAACAATCAAACCCTTACCAGAGGCTGCGAGGGTTGAGCCATCGCCAGTGGCCAGTTGCCGGCCATGGCCAAGTACCAGCCACAGGCCAAAGGAAGAAAAGGAAAAAAAGGAAAGCAAAAAAAGAAAAAAAGGAAAAAAATATAATAAGAAATTTGAAAATTTATTTAAAAATTATAAAAAAATTATCCATGTCAGTGTCGGCCGGGCCATGTAAGACGGCCAGAGTCCACGTCAGCAATTTCCAGCCAAAAATTGGCTGGATAGACTTAATTAGTACCGATGTGAAAAGGTTTAGGACTAAATTGGTCCAATTGAAAGTTTAGGATTGAATTGGTACCAATGCAATAGGTTTATGATTTTGTTGATACTTTTCCCCTAACTTGCAAGGTTTTTATTTAAATGGTCATGCAATCTTGATCACCGATTATGAACCTAAAGGTATCAAAGCCACTAAATGATGCATATCTTCTTGAAGGGATTATGAACAAATCTACAAACGAGCTATTGAAATGACTTTGAAGTAAACAATCAAGTGATGAAAGCATCTAAGTAAAAGGTACCGGAAATGAAAACCTCATACAAGTCCGGCAAAGAATCTACAAGGCCATGTCGTAAGCCATAGGACATGATTCCCACGAGCTAAATTCGATTCAAGTTCAATTTCTTGTCCAAAAAGAATAGTCACTGGGACTAAACTTAATGAAACTAAGCTAAATCTAGAGCTAAAACTAAAAAATATCTATTAAAGGCCTAGTTTTAAGCATTTTCTGATTTTCTAATACTTTCGAAATTTTTTTATTATTTAATATACAGTCATCCATTTGCAAAAACACACAACATACGGACGGAACAAAGGGATACAATCATAAGGTAGAACACGAACATCACAGAGTACCGGCACCATTTTTTCGCCCGAAGACCATAACCAACAACCATCACACGACACGCAAATTACAGAAGACAGGGAAAGTAAACGGATTCAGCAACGTTCTTGGCGACAATGAAATACGGAGCCAATCGTCACGCCTAATAACCATCAAAACAGTGTCCATCAAGTAAAACGTATGGGTACGCGGTCCAAGTAATCCACATGCATTTCGCCGAGCATGTGGTGAGCGCAAAGTGAGGAGAAGACATCGACCATTTCTTATAACTCTAACTCAGGTCCAAACCCAAAGAAATCATCAAGAAACACCCGAAATCAACAATTGCAGCTCACTCAGAGCCAGCACGGTGAAGTAGGACTAAACGAAAGATCGAATCTCGGTTTCCGGCGGGACCAAAACAGGATGAAGCACGGGAGGGAGGTTCACGGGGGTGAGCGAGACTCACCGGAAAAGCTGGGAATCGTGGGAGAGGGAGTCGCGCGAGAGAGGGCGCCGGCAGGAGGTCGTCGGATGGCGACGGTGGAGATGGCCGATCGGGTTCGACCAAGAAGAAGGAATGCGCGACGTGAGGCTGTCTCTAGAGAAAACAAAAAAGAACCGAGAGCCTACTTCACCCCCCCCTTTGAACGATCCCTCTTCTATTTTTCGATTTTTTTTTTCCATTTTTTCCTTTTCTTTTTTTTTTTCCTCCCATTTTTTCTTCTCTAGTTGATTGCCGGGCCTAGGGAGAGACAAAGCCTAGCCCCCACTGACTATTGGCGAGGTCGATCTTGCAGCCCTTCCTCTAGGCGATTGTTGGGGCCTGGCAACCGATCGGAGGAGGAAGAAGGGGAGTAAAAAAAAAGAAATAAAAAGAAAAATAATAGAAAAGAAAAATAAAAACCAAAAAATTCGAAAAATATTAAATATTATTAAAAATTGTCCATATCAACGTCACATAAGCCGACCATCATTCATATTAGCGATTTTTGATAAAAAAAAATTAGCCGGATAAATTCAATTGACAAGAAATGCAAATGTTTATGACTTAATTAACAATAAGTATAAAGGATTATGACTGAATTGACAAAAATACAATAAATTTTGGACTTTTTGGATAATTTTCTTGGGTGTGGCGTGATTTTGGTGCTTAGAGAGTGTGGGCATAATACCTAGAAAAATCTCCAACTTTAATTCTTATCCCAATTCTATATTTTCTCATAAAAAATCCTTCGACTCAGTTCTCAATTTTATTCAAAACATATACTTGTATTGCTTGCGAAAATGAATGACTAATTGTCAAATACAAACTGTCGTTGATAATAAAATTATTTTCTCTTAATAAATTATTTCAAACGATACAAGTGATTTTTTTAAGAAAATATAAATGTTACAAAATGTAGAGGATTTACAGAGATGGGGATTTGATTTCGAAACAGAACCAACAATCGACTTGAAGCTAGACTGGAGGAGGGGGTTCTCGTGTGGGATAACTACAACAATCTATTAAAATTGAGCGCAAATAGAAAATATCTAGTGGTACTAGAGCGCCACGTCAGTTGTGGATGTGCACGTATTTATCCAATTCGGTCACTCACAATCTGGCACGTGGCAAAGTATTGTAACAAAAAAAAAACTTGCAAATGCTAGAGTTGGGGATCATAAATACACAACGACTTTACTACAAAATTTAGGGAAAAAGTCACAAAAAATCTAAAATTTTGCCCCTTGTGATACATTTACTCCGAATTTTTTTTTGTGATACCAAAAACCCTAAACTTTACTTTTTATGACACATTTATCCCAATGTATTTAGTCCATTGACATTTTCATCTTTTTTGCTTTTTTTTTTTCCTTTTCGGCGAGGGAGCCCCTCGCCGGATCCGGGGAGGGGGGCCCTCGCCGGCATCAAGCGAGGATTAACCTCGCTTGAGTCGGGCGAGGGCCGCCCTCGCTTGCCCAGGCGAGGGCGAACCTCGCTCAATGTCGGCGAGGGCCGCCCTCGCTCGCCCAGGCGAGGGTGAACCTTGCCTGACACTGGTGAGGGCCGCCCTCGCTCAACACCGGCAAGGGCCACCCTCGGCCCTCGGCCGACGCTGATAAGAAAAAAAAAAGTAAAAAAGACGAAAATGCTTATGGACTAAATATATTGGGGTAAATGTGCTACAAAAAGTAAAGTTTGAGATTTTTGGTGTCACAAAAAAAGTTTGGAATAAATATATCACAGGAGATAAAATTTAGAATTTTTTATGGCTTTTTTCCAAAAATTTAAATGGCCGCCTAGCTCTTCTTTTTCCTCCTTCAACTCACTTTTTCCTTTCCGACAAAAGAGAGCGACCAAAACTCGTTCCTCGTTTGAACGCTCCTTCTCCCAGCTCCATCTTCATTCACTCAGTCTCGCCTCTCCATTCCCTTCCGGACGCCTCGCCCATGCCAAGACCTAGACCCAGCCTACCCAAGACCGCTGGTCTCACTATTCGCCCCCGAAAGACAGATCGCCCAACTATATTTACATTGCTAAAACACTTTCATGTAATACAATTTTTTTTTTAAAAAATCATAAGAAACAAACTTTCCTAAATTTGATTAAATGGATTAGGTTGGGTACGAGTTGGGTACGAATCGAGAAATTTACATTACGATAAATAGGTCATAAAGGGATTAAATTAATTAATTTGGGTCGGACCATTTATGACTTAATCCAAACCCGTTCCAAATCCAACCCGATCCACACGTTTGACAAATCTAGATTAGCATTAAGGCCCGTCTTTCCTTTTTTTTTTATCTCTTAAGTTCTTGCAAAACTAACAGCAGAATGTTCAAAAACGGTTTGTTATCTAATTACAGAATCAGCAAATCACTCCAAAGAAGGATAAAGCGAAAATCGGCTAAAAGTATTCCGACGAGAGCAAAAAGGAGAAAAACTAGAGTGCGCAAAAGTTTCCTACTCCTATTCCTAGCCTCCATTACAATAAGAAGGGTTAATTTGAGAGACGAAAGTTTGCTGTTGTCCTCCCTGAATAGCATCCAGGAACCTGTCGATGTTAGTCCCAATGATGATTCGTGAGCTCGGCCGGTTCTGCCAGGTCTATTTTCCTGAAACCCGATCTGCATGCTAGCTGGAAAAACCTTCTCCCAAGGCCTCTCGCATCCGCGGGTACCTACAACACTCCATGGCTTCAGCAACAGTCAACCAACTTCTCTGGCGAGGGCTCTGCTCAGGCCAAGACTCGAGTTCCTCCTTCACTAGCAATGCGAAAACGGCAGCTCTGCACCAACCTTTAGGAGACAGCTCGCCCTGGAGTGTCTTGCTCTTGAATTCGCAGTAGCCGATAAAATGCTGGAACACATAAAGTTTGCTTAAGAACAATGTGGACAAACAGGTAAAACTTAAGGAAAAGTGATACTTGTTTGCCTGGTCAAGTACAGTAATATTTTAACAAAGCTGGCAAGGGCATCGAGGTCAGTCTCTAGGTCTAAAGTTAATGTACCAGCTAGACAAGTACAAATCAAACAAATTACAGCACATATAGAGTTATAGTCTCAATGAAAACAATTGCAACTTGAACCTTTAACCTATATATGAGTGTAGATAAAATACAACTCGCACTTCACTCTTACCATGAAATCTCCCTGAACCCCAGCTTCCTCAAGAGCTTCACGCGAGGCAGCCTGCTCAACAGTTTCATCATCTTCCCAGCCAGCCTAAAATTTCAGAAGTAAACAAGCCTTGGATAAAATTTATGTAGCAACAAGCAACAAAAAATATGCAAGAATTGGGAAAAATTGGGAACTCTCACCTTCCATCTTTTCTTAAATTGGTTGTTTAGTTCTATATCATGTATAGGGCTTTGGCTTGCCTTGGTGTGTAACCTTCCCCCTCTCTCTTGGGCTTCTTGTCCTGTAGGGGTTTAGGGTTTTCTCTTGTATTCTCATAAAAAGCTGGTCCTTGTTTTTCAGCTTTTGTTTTGTATAGTCATAGCCAGACCTCTCTAGACCCTCTTAGGGTCAGGTTTTGGTCTGTGCTTTAGCTTGTAATTGGTGTTGTGAAAAATTATATATACTCTTACCTTTACAAAAAAAAAATATGCAAGAATCCTTACCAAAAAAAAAATGCAAGAACTCGTATTGCTAGCACATGGTCTTGCCGTAAAAAACATGACCATGGAGAAAAAAGTGAAAGAATAGGAAAGTTTCTCCTCTTCCTGGCAAACATACATGAAAAATTTTAGTCATCTTAATCCCAGTAACCGAACAAAGGGAAACAACAATTTTGAGCTTGCAGCAACTCCTCTGTGCTTTTTATTCATGAGGCTTTCCACTCTAACAGCTGGAACAGTCCAATTATGAAAAAAAAAATGCTCTTTCCAAGTCGCCATTAGGCTGTCGTTGATGGTAAAAGAGTACTACCTTTAAAGAGATCTTTCTCTAGTTTTTACCATCGAGTTAGTTTGAAAATGAAAACAATCAAGAAGACAACTGCCCACCATACAATGCTAGATTACTTCCTAAGCAAATTTCCATACTACCACCTATCCGGTTACACAATAGGACTTGTTTTTTATCAGC
Organism: Syzygium aqueum; assembly: GCA_031216185.1. Lineage (NCBI taxonomy): Eukaryota > Viridiplantae > Streptophyta > Magnoliopsida > Myrtales > Myrtaceae > Syzygium > Syzygium aqueum. Next base: position 22,602,566 of record CM062231.1, read on the forward strand.
ACATATCAAGAGATGTCCTACAATACCAAAAGGGAAATGAACAGACATAGTCTGGTCTTATGTCCTCGTGTCTCAAATATTGACCCAGAATCCCTCTTTCACATCTCTACATCTACTGAGTAGCTAGAACTTCACAGAAGAATTTTGCCACAGACAGTTCTGAAAAAGCACTGGATGCTTTCAATGTGACCTCTGAGAATAAGGGTCATTCAATCTGCAGCGGTCCATCATGCCTTGCAAGCTAGCCTAGCTCATACAATGAGGAGTCAGATGAGCAAGATTGTTAAAATTGACAAATGCCGTTGTATGAGGAATAGAATCATAATGTTGGACCCCATTTTGTCAGATTCCTAGAATTTCCGACCAAATTGTACAGAATTCCTAAGGAATGTTAATAAAAGGACCTGCATCATTTGTAAAGCTAAAATTTCAAGTCAATTCTACATTTGCATATACAAAAAACGGAGTTATCAGCGAGTGTCCTAGGACACTTGTTAAACACCCGTGTAAAGAAAGATGGTAATTTCCAGTGCATTGTCTCTCTCATGTGATATGTAATCAATACATTGAAAATCAAAACATTTACTTATTAAGTTTACTTAACAGGTGCCCTAGGGGCACTCGTTAGTAAGACCCATATTGATTCACATAAACATCATATTGGCAATATCTTAACATCTCACAATGATCCTATGATTTTATCAATTATTATGGGGTCTGTATAAAGATCCCAGCACATTAAGATCATGGTAAGATCTAACTCTCCCTCAGTTTTGTGAGTGTTTCTATGGTTTTAGCTCACAGAATTATAAGATAAAAAAATCTTAATATGGATTTCAACAACAATGCTGATGAGAGCTTCAGTAAGAATTCTTTTTCAAGCCTTGCAACTTAATTTCTTGAAAGTCATCATAGACTTTGATACTAAAGTCGCGGAAAGTTGCAATTTTCTCAGCTATACATACATGCAAAACCTACCTCACCACTGACCAGATCTTTTGGTTCTAGAGAATACACTGAGTATATCAGGAGACCACCAATCGGTTTACTTTCAATGATGTGGCTACTAAACTTCTTACAGATGCGTAGGATTGGGAAAAGAGTAATTTTGCCCTGGAAGAGCCATCTCCTTGCAGAATCTCATCAAATATTAGCTGTTCATACGAACTTATGGGTTTTCAGAGGCTCTCAAGTCTATAAAGTTCACAAGGATAAACTATCTGACAAATAGTTGGATGCATAGCGTGCACTATTTGCGATAGTTCAATTCAGCCAAGACACCATAAGTATTGATTACATTGCGTATTATGAAGGATATGTTGACTTCTGGTTATCATCAGGATCACGCAAAAACACAGAAAAATAGATGATGTTAACCATTTCTATTGCAACATTGTATCATTTAAGAAGTTTATAATAACGAAGTAGCGATGTATCTACATTATCATTGTAACATTCTTCAAAGGGGCTTTTCTTTTTGGTCGAGATTCTTTGAAGCATCAGATGAAGGGATCAATCTTTACGCTTCAAATTTTGTACCTTTGGAAACAGAAGACCAGGTTTGCCGGTAGAATTGATTATCAGTCCCTCAACATCTCCGCGACATACACCATTCCCATTCTCCACAGCACTTCTATACTTGAAACGAACACACCTGTTTCCATCGGTCAGTAATTCAAACACTGCTGTATTATTTCCACAAATGCTATCGACATTAATGCATGTAGGGAAACCATACGTCAAACACAAAAAAGCTCTCTCATTTTGCAGGAGGAGATTTAAGCTCATAAACCGACATCCCATGTGCAAGACTGCTGGATTTTGTTTTTTCTTTCTAATAGGTGAACTCCGTTGCCGGTACATCTTAAGTACAGTTGATAAAACAAGGATAAGAACATTAAGATTGCCATAATTTTCGTATAACGGTGGCTTGAGGCAATAATTTTTTTTTCGCTCACTTGAATGCCACAAATTTGAAAAAACGATCACTTAAGTATCATCGACGATTTGCCTCGTCGGAAAATCCAATGTGGATGCCGCTCGTCCGATGTGGCTTCGCCGGCGCTGACGTGGATAAATTTTAAATATATTTTTGAATTTTTTAGAATTTTTTAATTATTTTTTTTGGAATTTTGAATTTTTCTTTTCCTTTTTTTAGCTCTTTTTTTTAACGTCGGCGAGGGTCACCGACAACTCTCGCCAACTGTGAAGCCCTCGCCCTCTGCTGCAAAGGTCTGGGCAAGGCCATCGTGGCCTCGCCGATAGTGGGTGAGGCTGTGAAGGCTGTCACCAAATTTGGGTGGCTAGGGGCAAGGTGTTGCGGCAAGATTTGGCGACGCTGCCGCCCAAATCCGGCGACGGCCTTTGCGGCCTCGCCCACTGCGGGTGAGTCCGCCATGGCCTTGCCCGGGCCTTTGCGGCAAAGGGCAAGGCAGCCCTCACTGGCAGTGGGTGAGGCTGCAAAGGCCATCGCTAGATCTGGGCGGCTGCCAGCAAGGCATTGCAACCAACGCCGCCTTGCCCGCTGCCGCCCAGATCTAGCGACAACCTTTGCGGCCTCACCCACTATCGGCGAGGCCGCAATGGCCTTGCCTGGGCCTTCACGACGGAGGGCAAGGCAGCCCTCCCCTAGTGGGCGAGGGCTTTGTAGCCGGCAAGGGCCACCAATGACCCTTGCTGGTCTTGAAAAAAAATTTAAAAAGGAAAAGAAAAACAAAAAATAAAAATCAAAATAAATAAAATTCAAAAAGATAATAAAAAAACATTTAAAAAATTCACGTTGGATGGAAAATTAATTAAAAAAAGCCACATAGGATGATTTGTCGAAAGTGGCATTCAAATGATCTATTTTACTTCGATGTGGCACTTAAGTGAGCGAAAAAAAAAGTTATAACACTCAAGTGAGCGTCGTACGAAAGTTACGACAATCCTGCCGTTCTTATCCCTGATAAAACACATAAGAGGGAGTGACCTTGTGAAACCTTCAATGCCATCAGCACAACAAAGGAAGGGAAGTTGCTTTTACAATCTCCGAACAGAATCAAAGTCCAGCAAGCAATGTCTTGGCTTGTGGACTCATCGAAAGTCAAACCTCCTTAACAATCGAAGTCGCAAGGGCAATTGCTAAGCACTAAGATATAACCATGCACCAGCCAATACTGAGGTTTCATTCACTTCCAAAATCAACACCAGCTGAAGCTGACGCACCGATCAATCAAACGGTCAATCCAATGTCCCCAATCTTCACAAAAAGTCTCGCACAACTCGCTATTTGCCAGACACTTCCCTGAGCCGATAAGGAACCAACGCAGATGGACCCGACAATGACGCACAGGCAATCGAAATACAGAGACATGGAAACGAGAAGATAAAGGTGAAAACTTTTCCATGAAGTACCCGGCCAGAATAGGAAACCATCCTTGCAGCGCTGCTGGTGGCGACCGGTGCGAGCCACCAATGCCTCCATGGCTTCGGATCTCGGGAACAGGAAGAGGGTGGGGGCAAAATGCTACCGAACTCCGGTTTCGGTGCAGTGACGGAAGAAGCGGTTTCGGCGCGAGCGCTCCTCGAAACGAAGAGAATGATGGGCGATTGGCTTCTCTCCCTCTCTCGCCCTCCCCGCCGCGACAAACGGTGCCGCCGACAACTGACACAGCTCGTCACCGGCAACGCTCTGTCCCACTTTGCTTCAGCTCAGATTCACAGTGAGAGAAAAAGAGAGAGTGCGCATGCTAGCATTAAATTACAATCTTGTTCTTGAATCGATAAAAACTAGGTGGCTCTTCTTCAATGTCTCTCTGTCTGTCTCTCTGTCTCTCTCTCTCTGCGCTTCTGCGTTTTCTTGGTATTATCTGTTTATTATATGCTGTTGGGTCTGAAATCTAGAGCCTTTCAGTTCTTGATGGGATGGGTATCTTGTGGAAAGCGATGGCTCCTTGCTTTGAAACCGATATCTTTCTGTACTTTCTCTGTGCCTGATTTCTTCAGAGTCACAGGGTTAAAGGGATCATCTGAAATATTTGCAGTTCATTCAATCTGATCTTTAAAGTTCTTTCCTTTGGCCAGTAGCGGCCGCACCATCCACGCACCGGCCAGGGGCTGGCCGCCCGTCGACACCTCCGCTGCAGAGTTAGGCCAAAGATGGCGAGAGTGCACCACCTTCGCCACCGAGTTACGTGAACAAAGGGAGCCAGCCCGGGCGACCCTCGCTGGGCTGGCAAGTGGCAAGGGGCCCTCGAAGAGCGATGCTAATAAGCATAACTAACATACACAAAGCAGCAAGGACAGTATTTACTCCTGTTCTTTTTAAAATATCAACTGAGCAATTAACGCTGCAAAAATAGTTGACGATCACATTGATCTGGTGCTGTAGTTCCATGAAGCTTTTAAGGTATAGAACTGGACTGATGATTGCCTAAAGCTCTATTATACATTTGAGTGACTGAATCTCCTGTTCAGTAACTCCTTGCAATCTGGGAAATGGAAGAGTACGTCCCCAGCGCGGCACTGACGACGCCCACGACCGCGATGGCAGTACTCAGTATAACCTGAACATATCGAGCAAAAAGAAATGTATCAGCAATTTGAGCATTAGACAGAACGGTACTACGCCGATAGGATCTTAGTTTTTTAGAATTTATCAAATAAGACCGATGCCGAGGTGACATCCCGGCTCCCGCAAATTAGTGTTTACCAAGTTAATTTTGGGATTCAAAGTACTAAGGTTGCGCTTGGTAACTGGCCAAATAGTAACTTATTCTATTTTTTCGTTTCCAAATTCAGTTTTGAAACAAGAATCAAAAATGGAAAAGAACTTCTTCTTCTTCTTCTTGGTTTTCTTCCTAACCCGTGGCTTGTGGCCGGTCACTGGTGCTGACGACCCGGCATGGGCCAAGGAAGGGGAAGAAAAAGGAAAAATAAAAATAAAAATATTTTAAAAAATAAAAATATTATTAAAATATTATTAATAAAAAGAAATTTTATGCGGTTACCAAACGTATTTCTTTTTTTTATTCTAAGAATAAAAATATTGGGCAGTTACCAAATGCATTCAAATGCTTAAAAATTGTTTCCGGGACCGAAATAAAAAAGAATTATTTCTGAGCAGAAATTATTTTGGGTGATAGAATGGTTATCTAACGCACCCAAGCTACCTATTAAAATTCATCTTCTGCAGAAAGATTCTGTTTTCCTACTTTCTGGCCCCAACAGGGGAATAGTAAGAGCAAGCATGATCAAAACTGCAAGTGCTCCACCGCCTAGCTTATGTATGCCACATTTCTATAAGCCTCATACTTTTACTTCTCTCCTTAAAGTTGAATTCACTTCCGCCAATGAAAGTTTTACCCAAGATCCAGTCTGAAGTACCTGCATTTTTGTTGCTTTGTTCCCCATAATCCTCACAAAGCACAAAGCTGGCATAATTACTGCCTGAATCAAAGATAGTGGTTCGTAAAAATCGGGAGCGCAAAACTTGTATTCTTCAATAACAGGTCAGATGGCGATTCCAAGAGATGGAAATTCCAAGAGATGATAACAAATCCTTAATAATGCGAAGTTATTGCTTTTATTCCTCAAGGAAGATCATTGTCAGATACTATGAATTAACAGCACGTAAACAAGTCCCATCCTCAAATATCAAGCAGTTGAAACTGATAGAATATCAACACAATGGCACGATTTTACCAAGAAGAATTTGAGGATCTGCTAAGCTAAACCGATTAGCTTTGTTTGTTGCTAACTGAAAATTAACCACAAATTTTTCTAGATCTTATTTTGTTGGTGTTCAAATTGCTTCTAAGTTCTCAAAACATGTAAGAAAATGTACGTAGTCTCTAGCCAAAATTGAGAGACGTGCTTGTATAATTCGACTACGGAATCCTTGAACAATTACTACAGAAAACTTAGTCCCATAGTAGACATGGAAGTGTGGACTAAAAAGAAAAGAAGGGACAGAATTGTGCCAAATAGTGCCTTTATGCTCATATGCAGACAGTAGTAAAGATAAGGTCTATCTGTTGGAAAATGTGAATGAGATAGGAAGCGGTTCAGAGTCGATCAAAATCTTTAATAAAATGCAGCACAAGTCCTGGTTTTGACCTCGTGAAGTAAACAAATGGTCCATTTATCAATATTCCGAACATGAATGGACTCAAATGGAAACAAGGCCTGGCTTGATCTTATTACCTGGGCTATGCAAGTATGCAATACTTCCTCATTTGCTCATAGTCTCTCCAGATTCGCCTTTGGCGCATTATGCCATATTATATGGACTGAAAGGAACAATTCCCTGTTCAGAAACAAGACTATCTTTATCCCGGGAATGCGTAAGCACCTTCTCAAGGTCGTGAAGGACAAAGCTCTTGCCATGGGGACAATCCATGACACTCCTGCTAATCGTCAAATGCAAAGGAATTGTGGCCTCTCAGCCACTATTTTTGCTAGTAGTCCAGCCACTACTTAGGCTGCTTTCTGTCCTCTTTGTACAGTTTTTTTGTTATTTTGGTGTATAGTTCCTGCTAAGGACTTTGATCCCACTCCTTGTTGGATCATTGGATGCCTTTAGCCTCTGGTTGTAATTGGTTTATGAAAATTTATAAATTTTTACCTTACCAAAAAAAAAATGGACTCAAATGGATAACTCTGGAAATGACATCAGACACAGCAAGGCTATACAGAAGAAAGATATAAATCCAAATTCAAGTTAATGAGGTAATATCCCTACCACCAGAACTCTTAGGAGGGAACCAATTAAAGCCATTACAAGACCTGCATCAAACCAGAAAAAGTTATACTGACAGCACCACATAAATGTCAAGTACTTGCGTGAAATACTAGATGTAGCTGGGAACCATGGGTAAGCAAACGGTAAAAGTTGGAGCAATGCCGTAGATCTTCCGTAATATGAGGTTTGTGCTGATGCAAAGTTTAACTACATTATATACTCTTTGTGCAGTATGCTCTTCTGAAATTCTAAAGACAAGCATCCCTCATCAGTATGTGCGGATTCACTTGTAGAATGTGTTCAAGAAAGTTCCTAACATCGAGCATCTATTAGTGTCTCAATGTGGGCTTCTCATAAAAAAAAACTGCAAATAAACTATGTCAAGTGTGGCACTTCAATATAGATGTGACAAATATCTCAACCTAGAATATTTGAAGGTATTACCATGGAACATAATACCGAGGAATGGAATGTTTGCTAACAGAGAATCCATCTTTTTTTATACAATTAAAGCACACTTGCTTTTGTTACGTGTTAATGAGGAAAAGGAAAAACTATTTCTACGCCTCCTAGTATTGGAAGTATGGATATTGAATGAAAGATTCTTGCAGTTCAAGTTTTCCAGTAGCCTCGAAGAGTAAAAATTCCAGTAGTCCTTTATGTTTAATTTAGCTAATATCACCTTTGGCAGCCGCAAGCAAAGGGTCACTAACCAAGAAAAGAGAGGGAGAGAACAATTTCTAGTTTTCAAAATAGGACTTAACAAATGTGAGGGGGGACTACCACTGAGCTAAGTCACAGCTTATTTATTTTCTCCCGCTCAGAATTGAAGATTAGATGCGACACACTCCCAATATATATCATTAAATTAAATCCAAATGCATGCCAATCCGCCAGCTACCTCTGTAGTCTTTCGTAGGTTTCATATAACTAAAGGATATTTCGACAGTAATGATGAGGGTGAACTGTTTCTGTGAAAAGGAACTTAAAATATTTACCAAAGAAAGGAAGAAGGAAAGCAATACAAAGTGAGGAGATGACCAGGGTTGTTGTAAGCAGAATATAACACAAAAAACTGTCCGAGATTCCTGCAGGCAGCAACTCTTCTATGCTCCGTGCCAATGGGTTCATCAACAGCGCATATTTATCCAATGTTCAGGATACAAAGTATGTTATAAACAGCAATGATAAAAGGAAAAAAATAATTCGTCAGTTTAATTGTCACGACTCAAAAATTGCAATGCAAAAAGGATATTTAGTGAACCGATTGATGACCTGCCACAGAAAAAACAAAGGGGCGCTTAGAATCCATGAAGGTATTCATTTCAACCAGGGATAGAAGCATTGCGGCAAAATGCACAAAATCTCCTACTCACTATTGTCCATATGGCGACTTCGGAAGCAATGGAATGTCCTGGCATATTTAAGGATATCTGGGAAAACGTACTTTGACCAAACATGAGATATCCCAAGACTGCAACGCCGCCATATATTAAGACACACAAGATGAAGCCGCATATACAAGTAAAACTTTTAGGATATAAAAAGAAATTAAGTATGTTAAGCATGTACCAGAAGAAAGTCCATACCACACAATCAATGCTTTGTTGAATTTTGTTTTATCAGCCATTGACTGATAGATGTTTGGAAAAACAGAATGTCCAGAGTAGCAAAATCCAAACACACCAATGGCAAATGGAATGCCACTCCAATTCACTAAGGGACTTGTTTGTTGAAATCCAATACCTCTGTAGTACCGAGTATCACCACACAAAGGAATATCAAAGCTGTAGCAATTACTCCTCCAGCTGCAAGGATGCAATGCCAACACAGATGAAATTCACAAGTTGCAGTTTAGATACTAAAAGAATTATAAAGGTTACTAAATCAGGGAAATGCTCTTGCTGGCCTGAGAGGTATGATATTACTCGTAGATCCCTCAACCAAACTGTAGGTAGTACAACGAGAGCAGTTTAAATTCCAAAAAGGTGCAAAGAATCTAGCTGAAAACCAGCCCAATCAAATGATACTCCAGGAAATAGTCTGGTGAGGTTATCCCCTTCCAAAATAATAAACTCCACAAAATAGGACTGGGGTTAATTCCAAAAAAAAGCATCAATTTTAGGTCTAGTGACAATTCCCCGAACTTTTTTTTGTCTCATAAAAAAACACCAACTTTAGGTCAAGGGACAATTTTGGCCCGAACTTTTTTTGTCTTGTAAAAAAATACCAACTTTAGGTCGAAGGACAATTCTGGTCCCAACTTTTTTTGTCTCATAAAAAAATACTAACTTTGACTTAAATCCCAAATTTGGCCCCCATTAACTTAAAACCATTGATTATCTAACTTGACTATTCCACATTAGCAATAAATCCATGTGGCTTGCTAACTGGATTTAAAGTAATATTTATTATCTTATTCTTTAAGCTACAATTTGAAGAATAACGGTAAAGCTGTTTATTTCCATCACTTCACTTATAAGTCAACAATATCTCTATATTGAATCTCTCTGACCAAACGCAATCTGAAACTGACCACCACTTGTCGACAAACGCCATGGATGAGATTTGTTCTCAAACAATGGTGAAAGTTAACAGGTGGCCAGATTTGGGATCATGATGAAATTTGGTGATTTTTAAAGAGACAAAAAAAAATTGGTGTCGGAATTATCGCTCATCCTTAAGTTTGTGCTTTTTTATGGGACAATAAAAAGTTTGGGCCAGAATTGTTCCTTGACCTAAAGTTGGTGCTTTTTTACAGAACAAAAAAAAGTTCGGGCCAGAATTGTCTTTCGATTTAAAGTTAGTGTTTTTTTATGGAACAAAAAAAAGTTCAAGACAAAATTGTGTTTTTTTTGGAATTAGGCCATAGGACTGCAGACAAGAGCTAAGATAGTGAATAGGCTGAATTATCACAGCAAAAGCAAAAGCAATGCTTCTGGTCGGAACTTACATATAATTCGGTGTACAAAATGATCTGCAACATGAGGCAAGAAAGACAACTATTAGACTAAAGGCTATCCACTGCTGTGCAATGAACCTTTCTTTTACTCTCCATAAATGACAATCTACGCCACAAACCAATTAATAATCAGCGCCCATATCTCCCAAAGGCAGCTTGTCCTAGATCTGGGTATGTAACGATGCCTTCTTTGCTTTCAAAGCAGTCTCTCATGAGAGAGGCAGTGTAACAGCATATGATGGCGAAAAGAACTAAAATCGCGAGACTTGCCCATCCAACTTCTTTTATTGTGTAAGGTGTAGATAGAAGCCCCACTCCAGCCAGTACATTGATCCCTATTTTGGAATCAAGGCATCATAAAACATCCGGTCAACAAAAAGGCTGACTTCCTGCCAAACGGCTATTGATACATGAGCGCTACTGGGAAAGTAAATATATCGAACTATCACTTGAAGATGTCAAGTGGCCACTAGTGCAACGGACCATTGAAAACAGTCTCGGTGAAGCTACTTTTATGACTGATAGGCAATTCTCCCGTAATCTGTCGGTGAAATGAAGACTTAACTGAATATGATGATTGTACTCTTGATATCACATCTTCCTCCCGAGGATGTTTACTCTCTTCAGTCAGTAAAGGAGATCTTGAACCTGCGTCTATGTTACTCTTGGTGAAATCACTGTCATAGCTTGAATATCTTATACTTGGTGAGTGACCGAGAAATCCAAAGTTTGGCGAGATCGAGATGGTATACGAATCTGTAGTCTCCCTGCAACAAAGGGTAGAGAGCGGTAACAAGGATAAAAATAACAAGGTTAGCACTTCAAAACTGCAAAGAATGATTCTACAATGCAAATTGTTGAGTACAACATTTGGGCTCTACCATTGCTGTTTTAGCTCAAAATGTTACTTGTTCAGTGTAAAAAGAAAGGTTATAGTAGACTCGAGAAATGCTGACATCAAAATGCGGTACCACACTAGAATAAAATATTTTGCTTCGCACAACTATTACGCATACTATATAACAGACACATACACTTGACTCTCACTTTCTCTTTTCTCGTCAAACCGACACTATTATTTCGGCTGCTGCATACAGCAAACGTCCACAGCCGCACTTCGTAATCATGGTGGAAAAGAAGTTGGCTTCCTGCTTCAAGGTCACGACTCTTTCGCTAATCGTATATACCGGGAACACTGATTGATGCGGGACAAAGCTGTATTTATTGAGAGTCAAATATGTTTGATCATTGTAGGTGGACGCTTTGTGTCACGAACACAAGGTAGTTGGATTATAGTAAATGTGATGTAGAATCTATTAGTGAAGCGTTTCTGGACTGGTTGGACAGGCAGAAGTCCAAACGGAAGGCGAAACGGTGATGCGACTAGAATCGGCGGACTCGGTTGATGACATCGGATTGGGCTTAAATTCGATCGTTTTAAGCGAAACGGCGTTCTGAACAAAACTCATGCCTTTGGTCGTGATTAATGATGGATTTTAGCGATTTAGGATCGTTTACATGGATTTTTCTTATTTTTAATAATTTTTTATGGATTTTAATTTTAAGGGTAATTTTGATGTTTTATGTTTTCTAATCATAATAAGGTTTGGTTTAGGGATATATAAGCTTGTTTTATGGTTCTTTTGAAGGACAGAACATTATCATCAATATTGAATTTCGAAATTTCTTTCTCTAAGCAAGGTTTTGCTTGAATTATTCGTTGAACGCTGCGTCATGTGGTATCAGAGCCTATGGCGACTGGCGGTGGTCTTCGTGATGATGCTCAGGAGACTGGAGCCCTAACCCTCGGGGATGACGCGCTGCATCGTTTGGAGTAGCGTTTAATGGAACGCTTGGATCAACGACTCGATCAAAGTCTTCGTCGTTTCGAAGAATCATTTGACGAGTTAACAGATCGGTTCGAAGGTCTCAACGTTGATGTGAATCGGAATTGGCAGAACGACAGAAGGTCGAGTGCAGATCTTGCTCGCGGTGATCCTGTTGATAGGCTTGTTCCTGTCCGCAGGTTGCATAACTCTCTATTTTCAGAGAGTTTGGAAGAAGAAGAAAACGATTATTTTGATGCGGAATGTGTTGATTATGGCGGCAGACGTCGTCATGGAGGATTTCAAAGAGGATATGATCAGAGAGATGGAAGACGACGTTACGACGATCGTGAAGGTAACGACTTTAAATTGAAAGTCAATATTCCTTATTTTAATGGAAGTCTGGGCATAGAAGAATTTCTGGATTGACTTGCTAATATAGATAGATTTTTCGATTATATGGAGATCCCTAGTGAGAAAAGGGTGCGATTAGTAGTCTGTAGATTAAATAGGGGTGCGTTTGCTTGGTGGGAGAAATTGCAGAATAAGAGGGACCGAGAAGGGAAAGATAGAGTTTGAACTTGGACTAGAATAAGGAGGCTGTTGAAGCAGGAATTCCTTCCATCCGATTATGAACAGATTATGTTCCAACAGTACCAACATTGCTAGTAGGATAATCGGACCATGCATGAGTATAAGACCTAATTTATGAGATTGGCGGAGTGGAATAATTTATCAGAGACGGAGGGACAGTAGGTGGCTAGATATCTCGATGGTTTGAGACCCTTCATTCGAGATAAAATTGGAGTAAAGTTTCTGCGAAATTTAACTGAAGTCAAGAATATGATGATGAAGGCAGAATTGATACAACAAGACAGGGGAAGAAGAGGCTACAAAAATTATCGAGGTAGTAGTTCGATAGAGAAGAGCAGTTTCAATAATCGCTTTAACGCAGGGCGAAATTAGCAAGATAAGGCCGTAGAAAAGCGCTCTATGAACGAGTCGAGGAATAAGGGAATGCAAACACAGAAAACTGCAAATCTTAACCCTTATGCTAAACCAGCCACGATAAAGTGTTACAGGTATAATCAGCCTGAGCACCGATCTAATGAATGTCCTCAGAGAAAGACCGTAAATGTAGTAGCGAAAGAAGGGGAGGAAGATGAATATTGCTGTGCGTCGGATGGTGAGGACAATGATTTTGAAGATGAGGACAAGGAGCAACTAAACTGTGTGGTGCGCAAGATAATGTTGGCCCTAAAATAGGAAGATGATTCGCAGCGCCATCAATTATTCCGAACTAGGTGTACCATTCTAGAAAAGATTTTTGCTGTGGTTATTGATAATGGAAGCATGAAGAATATCATTGGAAAGGAGGCAGTGAAGAAGCTGAAACTCAAATCCCTAAATTAAATTTAATTCGCTTGACCCTTACAATCTCACATTGAGCCGAGAAACACCTTCTTTTGCTTTTGTCTCACACTCACACTTACTCGCTCACTCTTCTCGGTCGATGTTCACTCCATTGTCTTCGACTTTTCATCTCTGTCTTCATCTTCGTCTCCATCATTCTGTTTCGATCCTGGGTTAGTGGGATCGGTTCCATTGACCTATCTAGGAACTGGATTAAACCGGCGATCCGATTCCCGAATGGATTCATGGAATTAACGGGTGGTTCTCAGTTTCAATTTTTCTGAACCGGTCCTTAATGGGCGGTTCTCGATTTTAGGGTGGGAATCGCCCACTCAAACCATGCTCATCCTTATTGCTTAGTAAGCGTTCCGAAGCAACTTCTTTTACCAAAATCGAAATAATTTTCTTTTTACTCTCTTTTTTGTATAAAAAAAGAGATCGATATTTTCATTTTCTACATTCCAACTACTCTCCTATACATGATGAAGAAAAGGTAAAAGACTTGACATGTGAAGAAATCCCACAAAGTAAGAAACTTGTTTAGTTACTATCTCGCACAAAAACCTTTTGAGGACATACTCCTCTAATCAGCATTCACTGAGGAGATTTAATTCTATTAAAAGAAAAATAAATAAAAAAACTTGCATTTTAACCTTATATCAATTCACACCTTCAATTTTCTAGACTTACAATTAGCATCCCCTATTTAAGAATGTGTCACTTTTCTTCTAGTTTTATCCCTCACACCATTTCAAATCCACTCACAATAAAAAATCCAGAGGTGAGCAATGGGAATCGCCTGGTTTGGGAATTTCCCAGACTGAAGTGGCCAATTCTGGGTGATTCTTGAGAGTGCCGGTCCGGTTCTTGGTTCCATAAATTGGAACAAGTGTTTTCGATTCGATTCCTAATTTTTGGGATGGAACTACCCATCTAGACCGGATCAATTTTTTTATTTTTATTTTATTTCAAAAAAGCCCATATTCATTCCTGGCGGCCATGACTGAGAAGAGGGAGACACAGAGAGCTCAACCGGTCTAGATGAATAGATTGAGAAGAGAGAGAGAGAGAGACACACACACACACACAGAGGGCTCGATTGGGGTTGGTGGCGGCATGACGTCGGTTGAAAGTGGCAGCGACCCATTGTTGGTCGTGATCAGTGGTGGAAGCCCCAGAGAGAGAGAGAGAGAGAGAGAGAGAGAGAGAGAGAGAGAGAGAGAGAGAGAGAGCAGGGTAAGAGAGTAAGAGGGATAAGAGAGAATGATATAGGATTTGGATGAATCTAAGAGTAGATTGATCTCTTTAAGTTCATGATTTTCATTCAGACATGCAAATTGTGTGTTTTCAAAACTCTACATGTAAATTGATATTGAAACGAGAAAGTGAAAATGGCCGTCGAAATTACCTCTCACTTAAAAGTACGAACAAGAAAAGCCGAAGTGGGCTAAAGGGTCTTATCGGGCGTTCACGCGCGGGAGGGTAGCGCTTTGGGCTGTCGTTGGGCCTGTCGGCGTCCCACACATTTCATGCGAGAGAACTCTGGGGAGGGGAGAGACAATGATGCTGATGATCGTCTGGTTCTCGATAATTAAAGGGCAAGCAGCCCCCGTCAATGTGACGGGGCCGAACGACGACAAAAAGGAACATGTGAGAGCCTCGCCTCGTTCCCCCACACTACGCTACTTTGCTATGCGTTCTAGCCCACAACTCTCGCCTAGAGCGCGACGTCACACACAGCTTCCTGACAAACTGTTGGCACCACGCGTGGCTGGCGTTATCCAGAACACAAGAAAAGACAAAAAAGGAAGGAAAAGAACATCCAAATTCCACGTGATTCCAGATTCCACACAATAATTTTCCCCATTTCCCCTTCCTTTTTTTTTTTTTCAGAAATTTATAAGCGAAAGGGTAGGAAGGGGGCGATCGACGGGCTGACCAGACAAAGTAAGTGCATTTTTATTTTGGTCGATAATCACGTGCATTTTTCTATGGTGACAATTTAGCGTGCATTTTTTGCTCTAGTAGGATTTATCGTTTCAGGGTACGGCATATCTTGTTATATAGGAGGTGTTTCCTCACCCTCTTGGACTTTGAACACTGGTGGTGAGCACAGTCCAAATTGGTCCGATCTAGAACGTAACTTAAGGACTAACCCACACAGTATTGGTTCTCAATTTTTGAGATCGATGACCGACCCTATTAGTCTGGGACCGAGGACCGAACCAATCCTATGGGTCTAGTCCAATTCTAGGGTCAATTCGGGACCAACCAATTATTTTTGTTTCATTGAAAGGATAAACATACTATTTCAAATTATATATTCATCAACAATGTGACATTGAGCAACCAAACTATGAATACCAGTACATATCAAACATAAATATTAAATAATGTAACAGCATAAATTTCACACTAGCTAAAAGCAACAGACCATGAAAATGAACACGTTAAATACAGTTAAACCATAAGAAGTTCAAAATATGTAATATAATTAAGAATTATTCAACTTCATATCTTGTTCATTCTTAAATGATCGCTTCAACTTCTAAATACTTGAAAACAAAACAAACATCACACACAATTAATTATTAACAAAGTATGTTTGTCTAGCTAAACTACGCTCACGAGGCGAGCGGCGAGGTGAGTAAACAGAGGCAAGCAGCAAGCCAAGCAAGGCGAGGCAAGAGGCTGAAGCGAGCTAAGAGGGTTTCTATTTATTTTTTTGGTTGAATTAGGGCTGGGTTTCTTTCTACTTTCTAATTTACATAAGAGAAAAAGAGAACATAAGCGAAGGTGCTAGGGTTTAGAGTAGGGTTTTTTTCTACTTTCTAATGCATTTTTATATATAATATATACATGGTTGGTCCGGGTTGGATCAACTCTAAATTCTCAAGATCGAGGAATAACCCATACAGTGCAAGGATCCTAGGACCAAGGACTAACCCAATCCCCTTGGAAATCGGACCAAAACTGGCTGGGTTCGGTCAGTCCAAGATTGACCCTGGACCAATGCTCACCTCTACTGAATACGTCGTTTTAAGCGAACTGACAAAAATATTATTGAAAAAAATGATGGTATGAATTTCACAAGTTTTCTTTTTCATCTTTAAGTCTCACCTTGTTTTAGAGATTGAACAATCTTTAAATAATCATGGGGATAATCACCAAAAAAGGTCTAAACTTATTGTACAAATGTTGATTTAATTATAAATCTTTCGATTTGATCAATTTAATCTTAAACCTTTTAATGATATGCCAAAGTAGGTATTTCGATCAATTTTGATCGGAAATCGCTAGCATGTAGCCAAGCGTTCTACATGACATGACCGATGCTGATGTATAATTTTTTTTCAAATTTTAAGATAATTTTTTTCTTTTTTTTATTTTTTCCATTTTTTCGTTTCTTTTTTTTTACTATGAGCAGGGGACGGCTTGGGTGAGGGTGTCTCAGCCAACGCCAAGGCTGTGGACGGACAAAGGGAAATAAGAAATAAATAAAAAAAGGAAAAAGATAGCAAAAATTATCCAAATTAGCGCCGATCGTCCTACGTGGCGCAGCTGGCACTAACTTGAATAATATTTACCTCCGCCGGTCATGCCACGTAAGACGACCATCGTCTATGTCAGCGAATTCCAATCAATATTGGCCGGGTCAAAGGGGGCAAGGCTGGCAAGCGGCCCTCGAAGAGCGATGCTAATCAGCATTACTAACATACACAAAGCAGCAAGGACAGTATTTACTCCTGTTCTTTTTTAAATATCAACTGAGCAATTAACACTGTAAAAATAGTTGACGATCACATTGATCTGGTGCTGAAGTTCCATGAAGCTTGTAAGGTACAGAACTGGACTGATGATTACCGAAAGCTCTGTTAGATTTGAGCGGCTGAATCTCCTATTCAGTAACTCTTTGCAATATGGGAAATGGAAGAATACGTCCCCAGCGTGGCACTGGCGATGCCCACGACCGCGATTGCAGTGCTCAGAATAACCTGA
The DNA here is from genome assembly GCA_031216185.1 of Syzygium aqueum. NCBI lineage: Eukaryota > Viridiplantae > Streptophyta > Magnoliopsida > Myrtales > Myrtaceae > Syzygium > Syzygium aqueum. The sequence continues at coordinate 22,619,490 of CM062231.1, forward strand.
ACATGTTGAGCGACAAGAAATGTATCAGCAATTGGAGCATTGGACAGGCCGGTACTATGCCAATAGGATCTTAGTGTCTAGAATTTATGAAATAAGACGGATGCCGCATTATTCTGCTTAGTTAGCGAAAAGAACATCAAAGCCACTGCCGAGATGACCTCCTGCAGATTAGTGTTCACCAAGCTAATTTCTGGATTCAGAGCACTAAAACTAACCATTGAAAGTCCCATCTTCTGCAGAAAGATTCCGTTTTCCTACTTTCTGGCCCCAAAAGGGGAATAGTAAGATCAAGCATGGTCAAAACCGTTAGTGCCCCACCGCCTATCTTATGTTGTGCCACGTTTCTATAAGCCTCTTACTTTTGCTTCTCTCCTTCAAGTTAAATTCACTTCTACCAATGAAAGTTTTACCCGAGATCAAGTCTGAAGTACCTGCATTTTTGTTGCTTCGTTCCCCATAATCCTCAGAAAGCACAAAGCTGGCATAATTACTGCCTGAATCAAAGATAAAATTTTACGTGGTTCAGAAAAATCGGGAGCGCAAAACTTGTATTCCTGAACAACAGGTGAGGTGGAGATTCCAAGAGACAATAACAAAGCCTTGATAATGTCAAGTTATTGCTTATACTCCTTAAGGAAGATCGTTGTCAAATTCTATGAATTAACAGCACGTAAACAAGTCCCATCCTCAAATATCAAGCAGTTGAAACTGATAGAATATCAACACAATGGCACAATGGCACAATTTTACCAAGAAGAATTTGAGGATCTGCTAAGCTAAATCGATTAGCTTTGTCTGTTTCTAACCAAAAATTAACCATGAATTTTACTAGATCTTATTTTGTTGGTGTTCAAATTGCTTCTAAGTTCTCAAAATATACAAGAAAATGTATGTAGTCTCTAGCCAAAATTGAGAGACTTGCTCGTATGATTCAACTACGGAATCCTTGAACAATTACTGCAGAAAAACTTAGTCCCAAAATAGACATGGAAGTGTGGACTAAAAAGAAAAGAAGGGACAGAAGTGTGCCAAATAGTGCCTATATGCTCATATGCAGACAGTAGTAAAGATGAGGTTTATCTGATGGAAGATGGATAGGAAGAGGTTCAGAGTCGATGAAAATCTTTAATAAAATGAAGCACAAGTCCTGGTTTTGACCTCGTGAAGTAAACAAATGGTCCATTTATCAATATTCCGAACATGAATGGACGCAAATGGATAACTCTGGAAACGACATCAGACACAGCAAGGCTATACAGAAGAAAGATATAAATCCAAATTCAAGTTAATGAGGTAATATCCCTACCACAAGAACACTTAGGAGGGAACCAATTAAAGCCATTACAAGACCTGCATCAAACCAGAAAAAGTTATCCTGACAGCACCACTTAAATGTCAAGTGCTTGTGTGAAATACTAGATGTAGCTGGGAACCATGGGTAAGCAAACGGTAAAAGTTGGAGCAATGCCGTAGATCTTCCGTAATATGAGGTTTATGCTGATGCAAAGTTTAACTACATTATTTACTCTTTGTGCAGTATGATCTTCTGAAATTCTAAAGACAAGCATCCCTCATCAGTATGTGCAGATTCACTTGTAGAATGTGTTCAAGAAAGTTCCTAACATTGAGCATCTATTAGTGTCTCAATGTGGGTTTCTCATAAAAAAAAGACTGCAATAAACTATGTCAAGTGTGGCACTTCAATATAAATGTGGCGAATATCTCAACCTAGAATAGAAGGAATTACCATGGAACATAATACCGAGGAATGGAATGTTTCGTAACAGAGAATCCATCTGTTTTTATACAATTAAAGCACACTTACCTTTGTTACATGTTAATGAGGAAAAGGAAAAACTATTTTAAGTCTCCCTAGTGTTGGAAGTATCAATATTGAATGAAAGATTCTTGCAGCTCAAGTTTTCCAACAGCCTCAAAGAGTAAAAATTCCGGTAGTCCTTTATGTTTAATTTATCTAAATCACCTGTGGCAGCACGCAAGCTAAGGGTCACTAACCAAGAAAAGAGAGAGAGAGAACAATTTCCAGTTTTCAAAATAGGACTTAACAAATGTGAGGGGGAACTACCGCTGAGCTAAGCCACAGGTTTTTTTCTTTTATCCTGTTCAGAATTGAAGATTGGAAGCGACACACTCCAAATATATTAACTTAAATCCAATGCATGCCAATCCGCCAGCTACCTCCATAGTCTTACGTAGGTTTCGTATAACTGAAGGATATTTCGACAGTAATGATGAGGATGAACTGTTTCTGTGAAAAGGAACTTAAAATATTTACCAAAGAAAGGAAGAAGGAAAGCAACACAAACTGAGGAGATGACCAGGGTTGTTCTAAGAAGAATATAACACAAAAAACTGTCCGAGATTCCTGCAGGCAGCAACTCTTCTATGCTCCGTGCCAATGGGTTCATCAACAGCGCATATTTATCCAATGTTCAGGATACAAAGTACGTCATAAACAGCAATGATAAAAGGAAAAAAAAAATTCATCAGTTTAACTGTCGCAACTCAAAAATGCAACGCAAAAAGGATATTTAGTGAACGGATTGATGACCTGCCACACAAAAAAGGAAGGAGCGCTTAGAATCCACAGAGGTATTCATTTTGACCAGGGATAGAAGCATTGCAGCACAATGCACAAAATCTCCTACTCACTGTTGTCCATATGGCGACTTTGGAAGCAATGGAATGTCCTGGCATATTTAAGGTTATCTGGGATAATGTACTTTGACCAAACATGAGATATCCCAAGACTGCAACGCCGCCATATATTAAGACACACAAGATGAAGCTGCATGTACAAGAAAACTTTTAGGATATAAAAGAAATTAAGCAAAGTATGTTAAGCATGTACCAGAAGAAAGTCCATACCACACAATCAATGCCTTGTTGAATTTTGTTTTATCAGCCATTGACTGATAGATGTTTGGAAAAACAGAATGTCCAGAGTAGCAAAATCCATACACACCAATGGCAAATGGAATGCCACTCCAATTCACTATGGGACTTGTTTGGTGAAATCCAGTACCCTCTGTAGTACCAATTATCACCACGCAAATACCTATCAAAGCTGTAGCAATTACTCCTCCAGCTGCAAGGATGCAATGCCAACACAGATGAAATTCACAAGTTGCAGTTTACATACTAAAAGAATTATAAAGGTTACTAAATCAGGGAAATGCTCGCCTGAGAGGTATGATATTACTCGTAGATCCCTCAACCAAACTGTAGGTAGTACAACGAGAGCAGTTAAAATTCCAAAAAGGTGCAAAGAATCCAGCTGAAAACCAGCCCAATCAAATGATGCTCCAGGAAATAGTCTGGTGAGGTTATCCCCTTCCAAAATAATAAACTCCACACAATATGTCTGCAGACAAGAGCTAAGATAGTGAGTAGCCTGCATATGACTGCAAAAGGAAATGCAATGCTTCTAGTCGGAACTTACATATAATTCGGTGTACAAAATGATCTGCAGCATGAAGCAAGAAAGACAACTATTAGACTAAAGGAAATCCATTGCCGAGAAATGAACCTTTCTTTTACTCTCCATAAATGACAATCTACCCCACAAACCAATTAATAATCAGGCATTATTACAAGATGAAATCATAAACTCACAGAGACGAAAAGGCGCCCATATCTCCCAAAGGCAGCTTGTCCTAGATCTGGGTATGTAACGATGCCTTCTTTGCTTTCAAAGCAGTCTCTCATGAGAGAGGCAGTGTAGCAGCATATGATGGCGAAAAGAACTAAAATCGTGAGACTTGCCCATCCAGCTTCTTTTATTGTGTAAGGTGTAGATAGAAGCCCCACTCCAGCCAGTACATTGATCCCTATTTTGGAATCAAGGCATCATAAAACATCAGGTAAACAAAAGGGGTTAATTCCTGCCAAACGGCGATTGATACATGAGCGCTAATGGGAAAGTAAATATATTGAACTATCACTTGAAGATTTCACGTGGCCACTAGTGCAACGGACCATTGAAAACAGTCTGGGCGAAGCTACATCCATGACTGATAGGCAATTCTCCCGTAATCTGTCGGTGAAATGAAGACTTAGCTGAATATGATGATTGTGCTCTTGATATCACATCTTCCTCCCTTGGATGTTTACTCTCTTCAGTCAGTAAAGGAGATCTTGAACCTGCGTCTATGTTACTCTTGGTGAAATCACTGTCATAGCTTGAATATCTTATACTTGGTGAGCGACCGAGAAATCCAAAGTTTGGCGAGATTGAGATGGTATACGAATCTGTAGTCTCCCTGCAACAAAGGGTAGAGAGCGGTAACAAGGATAAAAATAACAAGGTTAGAACTTCAAAACTGCAAAGAAAGAAATTCGACAATGCAAATTGTTGAGTACAACATTTGAGCTCTACCATTGCTGTTTTATCATAAAATGTTACTTGTTCAGCGTAGAAAGAAAGGTTATAGTAGACTCGAGAAATGCTGACGCCAAAATGCGGTACCACACTAGTATTAAATATTTTGTTTTGCACAACTATTACGCATACTATATAACAGATAAATACACTTGATCGCAGAACAATCTCTCAATATCATGGAGAAATTCTCAAATCTACTCGCTTCAAAACACTTGCATTTTCTTCGGGACGTAATTCACGAGCACGCCGCATAATTGATTGTTAAGGCCAATCTCTGATGCTCAGAAACCAAACCCAATTGGAAACCCAAAAACCTAGTAAAACTAAAAAAATCACTCAAATTAAGAAATCTATTCAAATTGGATCGGCTTTCCTCTATAGGCTCAAACTCAACACTTTACACGTCCGTGCCTTATGCTCCTTTGAATCAAGTGAATCAAATATCAAATTTATATCTCTCGATTTTTTTTTTTTTGGTAAGGGTATATCTCTCGAATTTTCTAACTGAATCTTTGACGAATTCTTCTTCATCTATGAATCAGCGTTGCAATAAACATCCAGGCGGGAAAAACATGTAGACTCGCAGCATCAATGTCGACTTCGAGTTTTGGCAGACTACTTTCTGCACGAACCAAAATGCCCCTACAAACTTGATAGGCCTTATCCTGGCGGGAAACGACGAAACTCCTAAAGAAAAAAACAAGCAGGAAGCACAAACTCTATCCTGCCACAGAGTACATTTCCAAGGATCAGCAAAAGCAACGCCTCAAACATTTTTGATGATCGACACTCTGTTGAACGACACAAAATCAACTGGCAGCACCACATGCTCATTGTGTAAAAGATCACACGTTTACGATTCGCAAACTCAACACACCCGCTTCTCGGATAAATCTGGCGTCGCTGCCGAAAGCCAAGAAAGGTCAAAACCAGGATTCATCGACAGAACCTCCTTCGCTAATGAACACACCATCCGAAAACCAAACAAGCAACGAGAATCCAGGATGGCAACTTTTCTCCATACCGCGGCGTCGCCGTGGACCGATTGATCGGGGAAATATAGAAAACTAATCTCTGTAAAACCGTAAGCAAACGTCACCTGTAGCTCTGCGGCCACACTTGAGGGACGGAGGCGACCAGCCAACCGCTCCAGCCTGGGACGCCACCCTGCGCCACGTCCTCTTCTCCCTCTTCGTCGCTGCTACTTCCTCCGGTCTTGCTCACCTCGAGATCTCCATTCTCGCTGTCGTCGACATCATCTTGCTCCAGGAAGAACTCGGCCTCTCCCTGCCGCTTCCCCTCCTCCCCCGCCATAATAGCAGAGCAAGAGCTGCACTTGACTCCGAAACAGACAGAAAAAGAAGAAAGGAGGAGGAGATTGAGATTGAGAATTGCATAACCAGTGTGTCAGTCAGTCAGCGGAAGTTGTTCGTGTCGAGGAACTACGTTTTGGAGGGAAGAGATGACGAGGCACGAGTGTCATTTTCTGCTGACGTCGTGTCGGGGTCAAGGTCGGGGGAAAGGGTTGCCACACGCGCGCCATTCGTGCTGTTTCTGCACGCGCCCTGGTTTCTGCACAAAGGATATTTGATTATTCTTCTTTTTTATTTTGGAAAAATACCAAAAAATACAAACTATATCAGATAAATTTACCCTGAACTTTTTTTTATAATACGAAAAATATTAAATTATACCACTTGTGATAAATTTATCTTGAACTTTTTTTGTGACTCGAAAAATCTCAAACTATATCACTTGTGATAATTTTACCTTGAACTTTTTTGTGACACGAAAAATCTCAAACTATTCTACTTGTGACACATTTACCCCACAGTCCAAGGGCATTTTCATCTTTTTTTATTTTTCTATTTTTTTTCTTTCTTTTCTCTTCCCTTTGCCAGCCATAGCAGAGGGAAGAGAAAAGAAAGGAAAAAAAATAAAAAAACAAAAAAGATGAAAATACTCTTGGACCAAAGTATTGTGGGGTAAATGTATCATAAGTGAAATAGTTTGGAGTTTTTAGTGCCACAAGAAAAGCATAGGGTAAATTTGTCACAAATGACATAGTTTGGAGTTTTTCGTGGTATTTTTCCTTTTATTTTTGGTCAAAATATTTGATTATTCTACATTTAACACAAACAAGCATGTTGATCATCTTCTAAATATAAAGGGCATTAAATTCCTTTTTGCTTTTCTAATACGTAGGCTTTTCGAAATACTAAGCATGTTTAATGAGAAAATATTTAATTTTCAAAGTAGGAATTATGTATATTACGGAGCACGAAAACCATCAATGCATTGAAATTGCGATATTTTCTTATCTTATTACTTAATAAGCATTCTGAAGCAACTTCTTTTACCAATTTCGAAGTACTTTTTCTTTTTACTCTCTTTTTTGTATGAAAAAAGAGATCGATATTTTCATTTTCTTCACCCCAACTACTCTCTGGTTCATGACGAGGAAAAGGTAGAAAACTTGACATGTGAAGAAATCCCACAAAGTAAGAAACTTGGTTAGTTACTATCTCACACAAAAACCTTTTGAGAACATACTCCTCTAATCATCATTCATGGATGAGATTTAACCATATTAAAAGAAAAAAAACTCGCATCGTAACCTTCAATTAATCCACGCCTTCAATTTTCAAAACTTACAATTAGCAGCCCTTATTTAAGAATGTGTTGCTTTTCTTTCGGTTTTATCCCTCCCACTATTTCAAATCCACTCGCAATAAAAAAAATCTAGGGGTGAGCAATAGGAATCGCCCGGATTGAGAATTGCTCAAACTGAACCGGCCAATTTTGGGCAATTTCTAGGGGTGCGGTCCAATTTTTGGTTCCATAAAATTGAAACGGGTGTTTTCGGTCCGATTCCAAGTTTTAGGGATAGAACTGCCCGCTTAGACCGGTCCAATTTCTTTTATTTTCATTTTATTTCAAAAAAAGCCCAAATTCATTCCATGGCGGCCGTGATTAAGAACAGGGAGACATAGAGAGCATAGTTTAGAGAGAGAGAGAGAGACCGATAGAGGCCTCAACCAGAATTAGTGGCGGCATGACGCCAGTTGAAAGTGTTGGCAATGCATTGTTGATCGTGGTCGGTGGTGGCAGCCTAAGAGAGAGAGAGAGAGAGAGAGAGAGAGAGAGAGAGAGAGAGAGAGAGAGAGAGAGAGCAGGGTAAGAGAGTAAGAGAAATAAGCGAGAATGATCTAGGATTTGGTTGAATCTGAGAGTAGATCGATCCCTTTAGGTTCATTGTTTTTCTTAAGACATGCAAATTGTAAACCGACATTGAAACGAAAAGATGAAAATGGCCGTCCAAATGACCTCTCGCTTAAAAGCACGAACGAGAAACGCCAGAGTGGGCTAAAGGGACTCATCGAGCGTTCACGCGCGGGAGGAAAGCGCTTCGGGCTCTGTCGTTGGGCCTGTCGGCGTCCCGCGCGTTTCTTGCGAGAGAACTCTGGGGGTGGGGAAGAGAGAATGATGCTGATGATTGTCTGGTTCTCAATAATTAATGGTCGATCCGCCTCCGTGAATGTGACGAGGCCGAACGACGACAAAAAGGAACATGTGAGATCCTCGCCCCATTCCCCCCACACAACACTACTTTGCTATGCGTTCTAGCCCACAACTTTCGCCAAGAGCACGACGTCCACACGGCTTCCTGGCAAAGTATTGCCCCCACGCGTGGCTGGCGTTATCCGCGCACAAAAAACGGAAAAAAAAAAAGAGGAAGGAAAAGAACGTCCGAATTCCACGTGATTCCAGATTCCACACAATAATTTTCCCCATTTCCCCCTCCTTTTCTCTTTTTCGGAAATTTCGCACGATGATTTCTTTTTTTTTTTTATAAGTGAAGGGGTTGGAAGGGGCGATCGATGGGCTAACCACACGAAGTAAGTGTCCTTTAATTTTGGTCGATAATCATTAGCTTCTTTTATGGCAAAAATTTAGCGTGCATTTTCGGCTCTGGTAGAATTTGTTGTTTCAAGATACGGCATATCTTGTTATATAGAAAGGGGGGGTGTTTCCTCACCCTAGCATGGTCTGGGTTAGGCCGGTTCTGTACCTACCCCAAAAATCGATTCACATAGTGTTAGTCCTCAATTTTTGGGATAAAAAGTCGACCTGTTAGCTTGGGATTGGGGACCGAACCGACCCTATGGGTCCGATTCGGTTCTAAGATCAATCTAGGACCAATCGATTATTTTTTTATTTCATTTTTTATATTCATTGAAAGGACAAACATATTATTTCAAATTATATATCTATCAACAATATGATATTGAGCAACCAAACTATGAATACTAGTAGATATCAAACATAAATATTAGAGAAGGTAACAAAATAAATTTCACACTTGCTAAAAGCAACAAATCATGAAAACGAACACGTGAAATACAATTAAACCATAATAAGTTCAAAATACGTAATATAAATTATGAATTATACAGCTTCATATCTTGTTCATTCTCAAATGATTGCTTCATATCTTGTTCATACCCCCTGGAACCAGACTAGGATCGGTTGGGTTCAACCTGAATCGATGCTCACCCCTACTGAACATGTCGTTTTAAGCGAACTGACAAGAATATTCTTAAAAAAATGATGATATGAATTTCATGAATTTTCTTTTTCATCTTTGAGTCTCACCTCGTTTCAGAGATTAAACAATCATTAAATAATTGTGGGGCCAAAAAGTTCTAAACTTATTGTACAGATGTTGATTTAATCATAAACCTTTTAATTTGATCAATTTAGTCCTAAGTGCTAACATGGATGTCTGACATCCTACATGACGTGGTCGATGCTAACGTAGAAATTTTTTGCAATTTTTAAGATAGTTTTTCTAATTTTCTTTCTTTTTTTTTTCATTTTTTCTTTCCTTTTTTTAACTATGGGTTGGGGAGGGCCTGGACAAGGGCATCTCACGTCAGCGTCAGCGTCGATCATCCTATGTGGTACAGCCGACACTAATGTGGATAATATTTGCCTCCGCCGGTCATGCCACATAGGATGGTTGGCGTCCACATCAGCAATTTTCTATCAAAATTGGCTAGAATGATTACATTAATAAATTGTCAAAAGGTTTAAGACTAAATTGACCAACTTAAAAGGTTCGTGACTGAATCGACATGCGTACAATAGGCATAAGACTTTTTTGATGATTTTCCCAAGAACACTTTCTCCCTCGTCTCCTTATCATTTCATCTTTCTTTTTATTCTTTTCCCTTGACAAAAGCTTCTTGCCATTTTCATAGCAAACAAGGACCAGTGAAGAAACTTACTATTGGAGCCCAACCGGGGTTGTGAAAAAGGTTGAAGAGACGGAGGAATAGGCTTCTTTGCGATCACTTGGTTTCGATCGCATGAATTGATTCCTTCCTTAAACGCAACCAAAAACTTTTACTTTTGTCGGACTTACAATTTTTCGTGCCCATCTATATTCCGGACACAAAAAGTTGACAACCTAAAGCAATGCATTATACTATGCCCACCATGCAAGCCTTTGTCAATGCCCCCCTCCACGGTTCTTTAGCAAGACACCCTGAAAATCTCCTTCAAAATCCGTCGCGGAGGCCTCACGAAGCAAGAGCAAGATGGGCAACGCACTTGTGGGAAATGGAGAGAAGGCGGCGAAAGAGTTCGAGCCGATCGTTGAGAAATATTACGAAAGCCAGGTCAAAGAGAGCGCTGTAGAGGACATGAGCTTGGCAGATTTTTACCGCGTTGTTTGCGAGACCGTGGAGTGAGTTTCGACGTCTTGATTCTCAAATTCGATATCTTCGAACTATTTCCAAACAATGTATTGCGTTCATGCCGTTGATGGTCGATCTCTCTTTGGGACAGAGAAATCAATAAGAAGCTGGGGAACACGCAATTTCGGGTGCCGAAGCTCTCCACTCTCCAGCATGCTTATCTGGTAAACGAATCAGTATCCAGCTTTGCAAACTCCTTGCTTATTATCAAATCACGTAATAATTTTCCTTGGTATTATCGTGAAAAAGGTTGTATATGTCCATTTTACTTATTAATGTACCTGATAAGAGAATTATATTTGGCTCATGTCATCAAAAGTGCAGACTCACCATCAAGGGAAAGGGAAATCGTTGACCAAGGAAGAGTTCCAGAAGATCCTGCAAGAGGTGATGGTGGACACGGGGTTCACCGGCATCGGAGCCAAGGACATCCTCTTCTACCTCTTCGGCATCCCAGTGACGGCGCTCTTCATGAAGCAAAGAGTTGCGCCGAATGTGATTCCCAATGAGATCTTCATCCCCGGAATCACCTCCGCCACGGTCTTTCTCCTAGCCAAGTTCAACAAGATATGAACTGACTCAAACATACGCCATTTACATAAGGACTTTCTCTAGTATGTGCTGTTTTCCCTTCATATACGGATAAGGAGGATTATCTGCTCTTGCCTTTTGGTTGAAATGTCAATATATCTAGCCTGGTGCTGGTGTGATGATTCAAATTCACTTGTTATAGTAGGCATGTAGAGAAAAAATGAAAATCGCCAGGAGCCCGGAAACCGGTCCGACATTTGGGGCCCAAATTCGACCGGGTCAGTTGTAGGGGTCACAAATTTTTTTCTAAAAAAGAAAAGTTGAAAAATGTCAAAACAAAGGAGTTTGAGGTAAAAAATGACTTCCGGGTTTTCCCATTTGGCTATTTTATAGCACCATGAACGCCATTTTCAGATTGGTATTTCGAGTCTCCTAAATCAAATGAATCGAAAGTCATATGTCCTATTAATATCAAGCCTCGCGAATCTCGTTTCTTTAAATAAAACTTAAGATAAAGTAATTTCATATTCGTTATTTGAAAATTGCATGTTTGAGTATTGAAGTTTCATGATTCACAATTGATTTTTTTTTCCTTAATGATTGGGTTAGCTTCTTGTGATGATTTGCGTATTACAATCAAATGACATGCCAACGCCCCTTCCACCTAATTTGCATGAAAAGCTAATTCACCTCTCAAGACAAGGGTGTGAGTGTTTCACGTCGGTTTTGTACATCATGTCATCATCACCGACGCGATATAATTACGCACCTATAAGAGTACATCAATTTGGCTTGAGCACCAACATACATAATATAATCTCCATTGTAAGCCCTTTTGAAAGAATCTTAATCTTCCTTTATCCATCTGCACAATAAAATATACTATAGTCGAATGTTTCGATCTTTCTGAGGACAAACATAGAGATGCTTCCAAGTTCCAGCTATCCAACGTAAGTCCAAGATTTACTCATGGCTTGAAAGCATCGTGGATTCTATTCTATTCTTTAATACGAATTATGTGTTTTGTGATTTTGGTAATCTGGTGCACAGATTATCCTGCCATACGAGAACGAAAAATCAATTTACAAATACGGTAGGGCCAAGGATAAGATAATCTATTGTTCTAATATGTAATTAGAGATGATGATGATAACTAAATCACCAACTGGCACATGAAAGTTGAATGCAAAGTTCTTGCGCTCCAACAATTTCGGTTAAGAGAAAACGAGAGAACAAGAAAATGCTCAGCTAAAATAAAAAGAAAGGAAAAGACAGGAACGTTGGAGGGTGTTCGTTGAGTTATTTTCTTGCCCGAGAGACATGAAACAACCGATCCTTGGTTCAATCGCTCTTTTCGCTCCATTCGGACAAATACATGGATAGATAACAAGAAAGAGAAGATCAAACGAGGAAAACAGGAAAAAAACCTTCAACTGACTCCAAATCTTTGTCAGGCAAACACGCGAAGAGAGAGAGAGAATATAGATCTTCACGTGCATTTTTGGATCGCATCAAACAATGCATCGGATTGAAGAATTCGCGAGAACGGACGCAAGAAAGCAGGAAGAATAGATAGAGCAGGGATCTTTTTTGGTTTTTGATTATAAGAGATGAGCAAAGAACACAGCAACACGGTGATGAAGGCGTGGGAGGCGACCCTACGCAAGACGCAGGCTGCGAAGAAGCGCGCCAACAGCATCTTTGGGACCATGTCCGTGGCCCATGCCGATGACGAGGATGAGGATGGCGATCATGACGACAACAAGAACCATAACAACAACATCATCAACAACAACAACAAAAGCCTCGATGCCTCTCCGGGTGGTGGTGAGATCTACCATGCAGAGCAGTTCGTCCTGAACGGGGATTGCTACACGGGGCAATGGCAAGACAACTTCCCACATGGGTACGGCAAGTACCTGTGGACGGACGGCTGCATGTACGTAGGCCAGTGGCACCGGGGAAAGAAGATGGGGAAGGGTAGGTTCAGCTGGCCTTCTGGGGCAATCTATGAGGGCGAGTTCAAGGGCGGGTACATGGATGGGAAGGGCACATACACTGGCCCGAGCGGCGACGTCTACCGTGGCCAGTGGATCATGAACCTGAAGCATGGACACGGGGTCAGGAGCTTCACAAATGGCGACTGCTATGAAGGCGATTGGAGGAGGGGGTTGCAGGAAGGGAGTGGAAGGTATCAGTGGGCCAATAGGGATTGCTATGTGGGTGAGTTCAAGAATGGTGTGATCTGTGGGAAGGGTACTTTTGCTTGGTCCGATGGGAATAGATATGAAGGTTTGTGGGAAGATGGATTGCCCAAAGGGAATGGGACTTTCATGTGGCCTGATGGCAGTTTTTACTTGGGGAATTGGAGCAAAGACCTGGAGGAGCGGAGCGGGAGCTACTACCCAGCGGGCGGGTCGCCGCCCACGGAGGGGGATAAGTTCGAGTGGAGCCCGCAGCAGGTGTATGACGGGCTGTCAGGGCACGAGATCTGCTCTGGAGAGAAGGTCTCAATCCTGCCCTCACAGAAGAAGCTAACGGTGTGGAGGTCGTCCAAGGGGGACACCCGGCCGAGACAGGTGTCAGCTGATGGGCGAGTCAGTGTTGGCGTGGAGAGGACGATCGACCGGATGCAAATGCTGGAGGGCGGCAATGGGGACGGCAGTGGCACGTTCGAGGAGTTGGGGAGGGACGTGGAGGTGGATCTCTTGGGGCTAGATATTGAGAAGGCGAACCTGGAGGGGTTCCTAGGGCAATTGAGGCTGCCTAGAGCAGGGAAGAAGCAAGGGGAGACAATCTACAAAGGGCACAAGAACTACGAGTTAATGCTCAATCTGCAGCTCGGGATAAGGTATAAATCAACGTCTAAACTTTTCTGCCACCGTATCTGTTCTTCATGATTTAATTTTGCCTACTTGCCTCTTGTGATTTCCTCTCATGCAGTCTGTATTGGCGTCTAGGATCACTCTGTTGTTCCATTTTCAGTCATGTCTGGATGATGTACGTGAACTCTAGTGTAGAACTAAAAAATATCACCTTATTGACCTGCAGAGCCAACTTATCTGCAAAGTCTGATAGGTACAGTATGCGAATGAACCTTATCAAATGTCTTACCGAAAAGGGATGAACTTGAGTTTTCGCATCAAGTGATTTTGCTTCCAGATTCGGTTATAATTGGACATCTAAATTCATTGAGGCAGTTAGAAAAGCTCAAACAACATTTTCATATGTTCGTGTAAATGCTGTCTGATGGCCATATCATTTTTCATGTTGCAGGCATTCAGTTGGAAGAGCCCCTCCGCCTGTATCTCTCGATCTCAAGGCATCAGCCTTCGATCCCAAGCAAAAGGTATGGACCAGGTTTCCTCCGGAAGGAAGCAAATACACGCCCCCGCACCAATCTTGCGACTTCAAATGGAAGGACTACTGCCCTTTAGTTTTCAGGTCAGCCCTTGGTTCAGTTATGAAAAAGATTTGTCAAATTTGACATGTCGAACTATTGTTATTGCTTTGTAAGCCTAAATTGTACCAGTGGATTCCGATATGCTGTTGGAAGAAAGAGTTTAAAATTCAAATGCTTTAATGGCAAATACCATTCAGGAAAAAAATGAAGCATGAGACAGTATGTCATGGTTTTCTGTACAAATTTTATCACTATTGACTGTAGCACGTGATTTTTAGGACCCTAAGGAAGTTGTTCAAGGTGGATCCGGCCGATTACATGTTGTCAATCTGCGGGAATGATGCCCTCCGAGAACTCTCGTCTCCTGGCAAGAGTGGCAGCTTTTTCTATCTGACAAATGACGACCGATACATGATTAAGACAATAAAAAAGGCAGAAGTGAAAGTGAGTTCTGCATCTTCTGTCGGTTGTCGAGTAGAAAAAGATACTATGTTCGTCCTTCTTGCTGATTTCGATTGATTCAGGTGCTTCTGAGGATGCTTTCGGCTTATTATAATCATTTCCGAGCCTTTGAGAATACTCTGGTGACGAAATTCTATGGTCTGCATTGTGTGAAGTTAACTGGACCTATTCAGAGGAAGGTAGAAAATGCCTTTACATATGATTACCGGTTCTTTGACATGAAGGCAATTTTATTTTTGATTGCAAATGAAGCCAAGATCCTATCGAGCTAATTAGGCAACTGTTCTTAGTATGGTTAGCCTAATCATTGGAAACTTTTTTCATGAAGCAACAGCTAGATCTTGCAATAAAAGAAAGTAAATGCACAAACATCAAGCACACATACGCAAGATTTGCGACTGAAGTCATGGTTTGGTGAATTAGGTGAGGTTCATCATTATGGGCAATCTCTTTTGTTCTGAGTACACCATCCATAGGCGCTTCGATCTCAAAGGCTCATCGCTCGGCCGCACTACTGACAAGCCCGAGTCGGAAATTGACGGGAACACTATCCTTAAGGATCTCGATCTGAATTTTTTGTTTCGCCTTCAGAAGCCGTGGTTTCAGGAGTTCTGCAGGTAATTGATGGGATGCTCATCCTTGTTATCCACAACAGATAGGAAAGGGATCTCCAATCTTGTTCATCGATCTTTCTCGCTGAACCCATTGCCCTTTTGGTCTTGATGGTATATAATAGCACTGTTCCTATTATCAACAGGCAAATTGATAGGGACTGTGAGTTTCTTGAGCAAGAGAGAATCATGGACTATAGCCTTTTGGTTGGTCTTTACTTCAGGGAGACATCAGTGGCGGGGTATCTTATCCCGTCCGGAGCTCGTACTCCAACCGGTTATAATTTTTCACCCTTTTAGTCTGTTATTTTCTAATCATTGAATGTTGAATCGTGCAATTTCCAAGTAAGCAATAGGAGCTTAGCTTAACTTTTTGGGGTTCGTTTCATATTGCAGGTGACCAGGAAGATGAAGGCGCTCCTCGTCTCTCTCGAGCTGATGTAGACCAGCTTCTTCTTGATCCAACCAGGTTAGGATCTAAATTTCGTAAAGCATAGCAACAATTTCATCCAAACGTCAAGAACAAGGATCTCGTCGAGTTTAGTCCTGTAAAATGATCATGTTCACTCTCTCTCTTTCAATCACGTGACACATTCCAAGAGATTAATTGCAGGTGGGCTAGTATCAGGTTGGGTGTAAACATGCCAGCTCGCGTTGAGAGATCGATTAGAAGAGGCGGTTCCGAGTTTCAGCTCATTGGCGAACCTACTGGAGAATTCTACGAGGTGGTGATGTTCTTTGGCATCATTGACATTCTCCAGGACTACGACATCAGCAAGAAGCTCGAGCATGCGTACAAGTCCATCCAGTATGATCCGACTTCGATATCAGCGGTCGATCCTAGGCAATACTCAAGGCGCTTCCGCGACTTCATCTTCAACATTTTCCTCGAAGATGAGTTGTGAAAATGGTCTGTGGATTCGCCGGCATTTTTTCTGCAGGATTTCGGCATTCCTTGGATAACTCCAGATGCCGACAACCTTTTCTGGCCATTACTTAAAACTGTATAATGCAATGTACAGAGCACATGGAAGATTACACATTTTTATATTAGTGTGCAAAGAAAAATAGAATAATTGCACAAAGGAGACGAAATATTTATGCCTGCAACTTTGTAATGTTTTGTCCAAATGAGTAGCTATATACATGTAATTGATCCATTCTTTTATTTGAATTAGTATAGAATTGATGATACTGAGACTAGTCCTGGTCTTACACAAAGCAATCCTGTGTAGTTATTATTTTGAGCATAGTCATATATACTTTTCACCAGGAGCTTTTATATCTTGCTCGACTTGGGTACTCTATTTTTTTTCTAAACGATCCGGACAGTTATAGTTTGAAAAATTGACTAGTCATCTAATTAAATCAACGGTGATAGATATAGATCGTGTACAAAGAATACACGAGCTATGCATTTGAAAACTTTGCTTTTATCAATTCCCTATCCTCAACCATGTTATGCATCGCACCATTACTTGTGGTATAGTGTGAAACGCCGAAATCCAATAGTAACTCTCTCTTCCTCAAGTCCTGTATGTTGATCTGATTGGCGCTATCTCATTACAATCTCGCGCAGCGCGTCAATGACGACACTTGGCACACGACAAAGCACTCTTACTTGAACATTGAACTTCGTACGCCTTCCGACCGCCCTGGTTTTGAGAAGTTATTGCATGATCTATAGACGGTACAAATTTTTGTCCCCCCCAAGTTGTTACGCTAAGGTATGATCTTTTATCCCGAGCCGTGTGAGATGTTTAGGGCTTGATAGGAACGCTAGAGTTCAGCCAGACCAGACCAAGATGCATGAACATGGCAAAAGAAAACAGAGTGCTGGGTTCAAATGGACCGGACCAGACTAAGGGAAGCCTTAAACCAATCACTAGACCACTTTGACAGTTCCCACAGGCAATGTATGGACAGTTCTCGGTTCGCTCCAGATCTTGAATCCCTTCCTTGTCCTCACTTCTTCTATGACTAGACAGATTAAACTAGAGTTTTTTTTTTGCCGGAAGAAACCTCGATATTATTTAAACTTAAGAATTCTTAAACAAAAAGCGCGACATAAGGGCGTCCAAACATAACAGTTTTCGAAACTTGAGCATGAAAGGAGAGGACTTTTGTAATGGCCCATCTTTAGATCGCGAGAGGCAAGGCTTGGCCGCAGAGGCCCGGTCGATTGGAGGCCTTTGGAGCATTTAATGAATCTTTTGAACAGGTTCAGTTTAAACCATTTATTTCGATAACCCTGATTATGTGCAGTTTACACATAAATTGGTGGGATTCAAACAGACGATCCCTAGTTTGTGAGCTGGAAATTCAAAACGCTCCAACTGACTATATTCGACCTTTGGGGTTCGTGCAAGCCGCTCTATCCACTCGCATAGAGTATAACTTCATCCACACAACGACGAGCGTGGCCTCTAAAGGTCGGCTTTGTTGCGAGAAGTCAGTGACTTTAGTACGAGATCCGTCGCACACGAACCAAACAATTGTGGTTATAAAAGCAACTCATTGAACGTTTAAGAACTCTGATTCTAATAAAAGGACTTTCGTTGAAAAAGAAAAGTTTGCAATCTGTAGCTTTTGATGCATTCTTCTTGTGATCTGCATAATCATCGCTTCAAGAATCTTAATATTGCTTCGTTGAGTATGGTTTAAAAGTGTATACCAGGCAATCGTTTGTTGAAAAAGAACAAGCGGCAAGTATGGTTCAATAACCTCTAAAAAGAGCAAAGAGTAGAAGAGGACACACACAAAAAAAAATTGCTGCTGAAAAACTCTCATACTTTTTTCTTAACAGATCACAAGCCTAAAAAATAGGCATAACATCGAAAACTATTCGGCAAGAAAATAACAACAGGATAATCATAATAAAGATCCACTAGCATATCTCACTAACTAAAACATGTAGAAACAAATCCCTACAAACTAGGACTCCACTACTACATTATTGAAGACATGTAAAATTGAAATTTGATCACTTCAACACTACTTCACGTGCTGGTGTTGTGTTTGTTCAATACTCCCCCTTAACACCAGCTTCTACTCTTTTCACCATACCGAGCTGATGACAGAAACTTTCGAACTTGTTGCTACTCAAGCTTTTTGTAAACAAATTTGCAACTTGGTTTTCTATTTTGACATGCTCCAACTCAATTTCTTCTTGCGAGAAAGAAGAAATCTTGCGTGAAAAAATGGATTCTCCGCCAAACGTATTGCCGACAAGTTGTCGTAGTACAAAGAGACACCATATTCTGTTGGTTGATGCAAGTCCTTCAATAATTGCATAAGCCAAGTGCTTTCTTGAGCTGCCATCACTGCTGCTCGGTATTCTGCTTCTGTGGTTGACAAAGACACCGTTGGTTGTCTTTTACTACACCAAGAAATTACTCTGGACCCAACCATGAAGACATACCCGGTAGTTGAACGCCGGGAATCATGGTCACCTGCATAGTCGGCGTCACAGTAGCCAACTAGTCTGCAATCTCCACCTTTCTTGTACATAATACCATAGCCAAGCGTGCTCTTCACATATCTCAAGATTCGACGAACTGATTTCAAATGAGTCTTCTTTGGATTTTGCATGTAGCGACTCATCACACCAACTGCAAAAGAAACATCCGGTCTTGTTAAAGTTAAGTAGATAAGACTACCCACCAACTGCCGATACATGGTAGCATCTTCTAAATCTTTCCCTTCATGAGCACACATTTTGGCATTTGGCTCCATCGGTATCGAGATTGGCTTGCATCTAAGCATTGCAAATTTCTTCAACAAATCTTTGGAATACTTTTGCTGATGGAGAAATATTCCTTCCTAAGTATAGTCGACCTCTAAACCAAGAAAATGTTTAATCTGTCCAAGTTCTTTCATCTGAAAGCGAACTGACAAATTCTCCTTGGTTTGGAGAATTTCTTCTTCCCAATCTCCTGTGATGATTAAATCATCCACATACACCAGCAAAATAGCTAACTTCCCTCCTTTAGCTTTGACAAACAAGCTAGAATCCGCAGATGTCACCGAATAACCACTATGAGTAAGAAATTCAGCAATCTTACCATACCAAGCCCTCGGTGCTTGTTTTAGCCCATAGAGAGCTTTCCGGAGCTTACACACATACTCAGGATGATCTTGATTTTGAAAACCCATTGGTTGGCTCATGTAGATCTCCCGATCTAGCTCCCCATGCAAAAATGCATTTTTCGCATCCATTTGCCACAAATTCCAACTTTTGCTTGCTGCAAGTGCCAGTAGGACTCGTACAATTGTAAACTTCGCAATTGGACTACACGTTTCATCATAGTCTAGTCCATATTGTTGAGAGAACCCTCGAGCTACCAAACGAGCTTTGTGCCTTTCTATTGATCCATTTGTGCGGCGCTTTATCTTGTACACCCATTTGTAAGAAATAGGCTTCACATCTCTTGGCTTTTGTATGAGCTCCCAAGTCTGATTTCGCTCTAATGCAGCAATTTCCTCTTCCATAGCCTTAATCCATTCCGAACTCTGAGACGCTTCCTCAAATGTCTCAGGCTCTTTTTCATCTGCCTCTTCTACTATGGCGACATTTGCATACTTAGGATTTGGCTTTTGGGCTCTTGTTGACCTTCTAAGTGCAATTGGTGTACTTGCTCCAGTTGACTTATCTTCTTCGCTTGGCCTTTGGTATACACCCATTTGCCAAGGATTTTGAGCTATGCCTTCTTCAACATCTACATCGTTGCCTGCAACCTCTGTTTCACTTGAACTCAACTGGAATTGAGAAATTTCTAACATTTCCTTAAAAACATCTGAGTCCGGTAGTACTTCCTTGTTCGAGGACCACCATGAGGAAGCTTCATCAAACACCACATTCTGAGATGTGTAGCATTTCCCGGTTGTTGGATCGCAACATTGCCACCCTTTTCTTTGACTGTCGTATCCTACAAAGATACACCTAATAGCCTTTTTCTCCATCTTGTTACGTAACTAGCCAGGTACAAATACATAGCACACACATCCAAAAACTCGAAAATGACCAACAGCAGGTTTCATGTTTCATATTTTTTTCAAAAGGTGAACAAAAGCATAACCTTTGTTGAGGAAGCCTATTGGTCACGAAGGCCGCAGTCTTCATCGCTTCCACCCAAAACCGTCGCGGAACATTCTTTGAAAGAAGCATACTTCGACATACTTCTGCCAGATGCCTGTTTTTCCTCTCTGACACCCCGTTTTGCTGCGGAGTGCTAGCACATGTGAACTGATGGCGTATTCTGCACTCCTGAAGGAAATCTATGAACTCATTTGAGATGTACTCTCCCCTATTGTCGATGCGCAGACAACAGACTCTTTTACCAACCTCTGCTTTCGCTACCTTCTTAAACTCTGTGAATTTTGAAAGAGTTTCAGATTTTTCCTTTATAAAGTAAACCCGCAAGTACCTCGAGAAGTCGTCAATGAAGGTCACCATATACTTCATCCCACCAACGGAGGCTTGCTTAATTGGTCCAAACACATCAAAGTGTATCAACTCTAATGGTTCCTTCGCTTTAAATTTGGACTCTTCATACGGCAACTGATGCGCTTTTCCATATTGACAGCCTGCATATACAGTGTCTGTTCTCACTTCAAGTTGTGGAAGTCCCTTCAACATCGACTTCTTCATCATCACATCTAACTTGGAATAGCTAACGTGACTTAGCCACATGTGCCATAAATTTGCTGTCTCATTCCTTCTCATCTTGTCTACATATGCGGTTTCCACAGACATCACGTAGATAGACTCCGTTCTTCGTCCCTTCATTACCGGCTCTTCTATAATCTCAAGGTCTCAATATATCTTCACATCTTGTGGACCAAACAGAACAAAATGGCCAGAAGATGTTAATTGTGCTACCGAGAGAAGATTTTTTCTCATACCTGGAACATGATAGACATTTTGGAGTGGCACCTCGGCATCGCTACATTGGGGAGAGACAGCCGTATTACCGACGTGGGCTATCGGTAACTTTGAGTTATTCGCCGTCACCACCACCCGACTTCCCTTGTACTCTGACAAGTTCTACAACTTTTCTTTATCACCGGTCATATAGTTTGAGCAGCCCGAGTCAACGATCCAATCATTCTCATAATCAATTTGATTGAATATTGTTGCAGTAAGGGCTAGCTCCTCCTTATCTACAGCAAAGAAAGCCTCAGCATCCCATTCGTCTTCGTTTTTTGAAGTAGCAACGTTACTCTCGATGGCCTTCTTTTTTTACTAGCAATCTTTCGCCATATGACCTTTCTTATTACAATTGTAGCACTTCCCTTCAAACTTTTTGCCATTGCCATGGTTCTTAGAACCTTTCTATGCACGAACGCTCCCTTCATCTTGATGACTTCTCGCCTTGTCATCGTTCTTTTTGGATCCACCGTAAGCATGCCGCTTGGAATTCCACTTGCCCTTGTTGGCATAGAGTGCCTCTTCTTCATTCTTCAACGAGACTCCTCCCATTTGCTTAGCTAATGCTTCTTGACCAGCTAGCAAATTTTCGAATTCGACAAGCGACGGCTGAGTTTGCCATCCTTGTGTGGCAGCAACAAAACTCCTGAATTCTGGCTTCAAACCATGGATGATGATCCGCTTTATCCTAGTATCGCCAATTGGAGCCTCCGGATCCAATTCAGTTATCTCTCGGCATAACGTCTTCACTTTGTGGAAGAATTGAGCGATCGTCATGTCGCGTTGCGCCATCGACAACAACTCACTTTCTAAGAGTTGGAGCTTTGTATCGTTCTTCTTAGAGAACAGCTTGGCGAACGTATCCCAAGCTTCTTTGGGAGTTTCCGCATCTCGGATATGCTCCAGCACATCCTCTTCAACTGTCGTCTTCAAAACGAACATGGCTTTGCCCACTTTAATCTTCCACTTCCGCAATGTCCCATTCGCATCTTCAGCCTCCGGTTGTCTCACATCGTTTCCATTGACAACCTCCCACAAATCCTGGCCCTGCATATAAGACATTATGCAGGTAGACCAAGAATTGTAGTTTTGGTTGCTGAGCTCCTTGATTCCGCCAACGACTTGAAGATCACCCATCTTGGCAATAGAGATGCTCACAAAATACCCAGAACCTGGCTCTGATACTAGATTGTTGAAAAAGAACAAGCGGCAAGTATGATTCAATAACCTCTAAAAAGAGCAAAGAGTAGAAGAGGACACACACAAAAAAAAATTGCTGCTGAAAAACTCTTGTACTTTTTTCTTAACAGATCACAAGCCTAAAAAATAGGCATAACATCGAAAACTATTCGGCAAGAAAATAACAACAGGATAATCATAACAAAGACCCACTAACATGTCCCACTAACTAAAACATGTAGAAACAAATCCCTACAAATTAGGACTCCACTACTACATTATTGAAGAAATGTAAAACTGAAATTTGCCTACTTCAACACTACTTCACGTGCTGGTGTTGTGTTTGTTCAATATCGTTTGCATGAGTTTTGCTACTATGCATGGAGAGTTTGATCTCTCGCAATAAGTTCCCATGCAACTTTTCTTTCTTTCAATAACTATAAGTACTCTTCTATCCCTTGGAACCGCCCTTAAATATACATACGACGACGAATGTCGAGGGCTTCATCCCTTCATTTTAAACTAATTCCGGAAATTACAAGACGTCACGTCTAGCCAACCTTTACCCGCATGCAGTAGTGCATTCTTTAGGCGGGCGTGCGATGCTTATGGTCGATGTCGCGGTAGACAAGGACGGTATCCTTACTTCAATAATCAGGGCTGATTGTATCAAAGCAATCAACTTGATTGCATAGACTAATATAAATGTGCAGTTGACCCGTTTTACAGGATAAGATTAATGACGAATCATCTGATTGGTTTAGAGAGACTATAATACGCGATCGAAGTAGGTGAACGAGATCAAGGGGAGATTATTTCCCAGCACGAGGCTTCCTCGTGATTTTCCTCGCACGATCGACATCGAACATGTCCCCAGCGATTTGTGTCCACCCATGATTTGATGAGATGAGGGTTTGACTTTTCTATGCTTTTTGGATGTTACTTTTTGTCCTCCACTGAAGAAGCACAAGCATTAAAGCGGCACGGGGTGTGATGCATTTCGCGAAAAACGAACTAAGTTGGAAAACATCTTTCTAAATGAACAAGCGAAAAACGTGTCCATCGCTCGCGAAGATGTCTGGACATTAATTTACCTTCGACAACGGAAACGCTTTTCATCAATCGATCACATCAGGTGATTATTATTTTTCATGTAACGCTTTTCTTCCGAATTATTCATTTTTCTCGATAATAAATGGAGCTTTCATGTCACTTTAGAGTTTTTCGTAACTCGAGCGATTTGGGCCTTCGTTGGAAAATAGGAGAAATGAATCTATCTATAAATACGAACTATAAGGAAGCCAAATCTAACGCCTAGCAATACACTTGCTGACGGGCAAAAGGTGACTAAACAAATTTGCGTTCGAGAAGTTTGTATTTATAAACCTAATAATTGGCGAGGGGCGAGGGTCTGAATGCGACATCAAATTGGTATGTATCGATATCATAGCGTTTCCACAGCTCATCCACGAGATATAATACTACTTGATTAAGCAAGCATGAGACCTGTAGCTATTCTTGTCAGACGCTTATGTAATTGGAAAAATGCAATCTCCCGGAAGATTCCGTTCACCTCCCTCCGCCTCCACGTCGCTCTAGGCGAACCATCTCCGCAGCTGCTACAAAAGATGGAAAACTTCCCCGCTTTGGTTCGATTGTTTGATGTGGAGAGGCCACCGACCCTCCAAGGCGCAAGCGAAGAGAAAGTCTTAGACGTTTCACGCGAATCAAAATCACAATTCGAGGATACGTGCGTTGACTGTCGAATCACTCGATGATCTGGGATGTTGTAGACCCCTCCATCTAGAGAATTTTTTGCTGGTGTTGGCTCGTATGGCACCGGCAAACTCCCCTATTCGATATGCGGTGTGATCCGGTCCATGCCCGCTTCTTGACAGTCGTCCTAAGAACTATTGAGATGCACATGCGATCTGTATTAGAGAAGTCTCATATCGAATAAGTGGTATAGTTTGGAGCAGTTAACATATCTTAATTGGCTCATAACTCATTGATTTAAATTTTTTAGTGAAAGTAAGTCCAACTAAATATATTGACGGGTTTGGACTTGAATTCTTTCTTGATAGTCTCCTCGTATGAAGGTATCGTGCTACCGACAACAAGAACCTGGTAGGGGCCACACGTTCTAATGATCCTTGCTCCCATCGCCGACGATGATGCCACCGCCACGAGGCACGGACAAGTGTCCATTCGCACAAGTCAAGGGACGTGCCTCGATCCCTGAACCACGTCAGCCGCCCCGAAACGGTTTGAGGAGACGAAGATGACAAGTAAAACATAGAGGGGGTCTGACCGGAGACGTGCGTGACTTTGTCCCGGTGTAACTAAACAATTGGAAACATCCCATGCGTCACGAGGTATAGAGGGAGTGAATCTTTGTGAGGAAGAGGAACATTCAGCTAAGCGCTGGGTCAACGTAGGCTCGCATCGGAGGCCAATGGCTACTTTCAGTGCTTTTTGCTTTACGCAGGATCTATGGATTATATAATAGCACTCGAATTAATCATCCTTCATGTGTCAAGTGTTCGAATTACTTCCTGAACCATCTAAAGTCATAACTCTTCGAGACGACGGTGGCATCGAATGGATGGACATCGCGATTTTGTATATATGATTGATAAGTAATGGTTGCACAACATATTCGCTTATTGACTTTATAATATCCGACTATTTCGAAATAATTATAATTGGCGCTCTCGCTAAATAGTCACAGAATAAACTCAGTTAATAACTCGCATAAATAGTAACTCTAATTAGCAATCTAACATCGACAGAGCTGGAGGGATAAAAGAGACACCGAGTATTTTAAAGGTAGATAGCTATTAATGCTGGCGCAGCACTGTTGTGGACAAAACAATCGGTAAAAAAAATTAGTAATATTAAGGTACGAACGGTAACTATTCTGTTTCTGGGATAGATTCTCGGAAATAGAAAATTTTTGCTTATTATTTCTGCTCCGATATCTATTTTTGGACTAAAAATTTGCTTAAAAAAAATAGAGAAATGCAATTGCATAACCAAACGGATTTATCTTCTAAACCTGTTACCGGAAGAATAATTATCAATTAATTACTGTGACCAACCAAACACGTTGTGATTCATTTTCTCTGCCCAGCGTGGGTCCGCAACGCTCGTTTCGTCTTTTGACCACAAAAAACCCGACATCAGCGAAATCAACGTCGTCGGATTAATCAAGGCCCCCCCAAGTCGCGCAGCTACAGGCACAACACACCGAATCGTGGCCCACCGTCGAGTCAGAGATCCTCTCCTCCCCGACCCGCCCTCCGTTGGCAGTAACCATCGTACGAAGGGAAAAAAAAGAGGCGACGAGGAAGACGACGAAGTGGGAAATAGCGAGATGCGCAGGGACGACGCCAACCAGTGGTCGAGTCCTCGCCTCACGTATTCGTCGTAGTCGCAGTAGTAGTAGCAGTAAGTAGTGGAGGAGGAGGTGAGGCTCGGGTGGTGCCAGTCCTCCCTCTCCCTCTCCACCATTTTATCTTCGCTCGCGTCCACATTTTTCCCTCCCTTATTCTCCTCCTCTCCCTTCCCCCCCCAATCCAAACTCAAACACAAACGCAAACACAAACACGCACCCGCACACGCACACCTCTCTCTCTCTCTCTCTCTCTAGTGTTCTCTCGCGCGCGCGATCGATCGGTCGTCGGGCGGCGGCGATGGCTCTGCAGTTGGTCTCCCCCGGCGCTCAGCTGCTCCCCTCCGCCGCCAAGCCCAGCTCGGTGCTCCTACCCAACGGCCGTGGAGGAGGGAGCGGCGGTGGCGGTCTCTTCTCCGTCGATTTCGTCGGCCTCTGCTGTAAGTCTGAGCGGGCCAGCAGGCGGCGGCGGCTCGGCGTCTCCCGCTCCAGGGGCCTCCCCCGCCTCCTCTCCGCCGGCAAGCCCGCGCCGCCTTCCTCGGTGAAGGCCGTGCTCGATCTCGAGCGGGCCGGCCAGTCGTCGTCGTCGTCATCCCGCCGCGAGCCGCCTCGTCAGTCCGGGGACAAGCTTCAGGTGACTTCCTTCTCTCTCGGCTTCCGCTCTGAGCGTCTTGTTTGTCCCGTTGAGTCTTGTTTTTTTTTTTTCCCTTCGCATTCGTGCTTTTGTCGCGGAAGTGGTGCTCGGAGGGGTGAGAGTGATCGGGAGCTTATGAAGGTTGTAACGTCGCTTTGGAAACGAAAGTGTGACCGGATACATTGTTTCCGGTGTTCCTATTTTATCGGAGATGGATGCTCAGTAAGCTTCAGAGCTAAAGCAGTTCCAGAATAGTTGGTCGTGAAGGTTTGGAAGAGGATCTGGTCTGACCGTGGCCTCCATTTCTTTTTTTCTTTTCTTTTTGGCGCCGAACAGTTTGGGTTAGTGGCAATAATTTTGGGTCTTGAAAATCTTGTTTGGAACCTTGGATTGTGGAGTTTCTGGAGACCTACTTCGGATGCTTATGAGCCTTCTCTGGATTGCTGCTTAAATTACAGTGTTCAGTTGATGTAGAGAATAACCAGTGTTCGTCATGGGTTACAAACCAGTGCACTGTCCCCGGTCCCTTTAGATGAAAAATGGGATGAAGTAGCTGGCGTGCCTTCATATGCTTTCGCGTCTTTTTCTTGAAGCAGCTAATGAGGAACCATTTAGGAGTTAGAATCGTGACGTTGCTACTGGTTTCATATGTTCTTCTAAAATGTACTACGCGGGACTGATCACCTGTGGCTTAGTGATCCATGTGATGACGTGTCGCCAGATCACCCTTTTATGTTTACATGTTGTATACTGAAGTGAGTACATTCATGTCTGCTATTCGAGTGGAGCATTTTTGCATCCCATGGGTCAGAACATATTTTTAATGGTCTAAGGATCATCAAGAATGATTATAATTAAGTTCAAGATCCCAGGGGCTATGGTTCTTGTGAGATTGCTTGGGATTGCTGGTTGAAGCTTGTAACCATGCCGGAATATTCAGAAGACCTTAGTAAAATTTTGGATGCCAGAGATGGACTGGCTTGCTGCGCCGGAATGTAACATCATTTAGAAGACCATCCCAAAGGATATTGATGCTTAGTTTCTTGGTTTCTTATACTTTTGGCAGATTCACGAGTCTAGATTCATGTTACTTTGAATATTCTGTTAAATTAGATACTTCAGGAGTGGTTCAAAATGAAGCATCAATACCTGTCTGGGAATTCTTCTGTGAACGATAAAATTTGTCATTTTATCACCGTTAGTGTTTTTTGTGATTTTGTCTTTAAAAAAGCGTAGGATTTAATAGTTTGGATGACTTTTCCTTTGAGCAGGTTGCACAATTGGAGGACATAATAGCAGAAAGAGGAGCTTGCGGAGTTGGGTTTATTGCCAATCTCGAGAATAAAGCATCACATGAGATTGTTAAAGATGCTCTTACTGCCCTTGGTTGTATGGAACATCGTGGGGGATGTGGAGCTGACAATGACTCCGGTGATGGTTCTGGAGTGATGACATCAATTCCATGGGGTTTATTTGATGATTGGGCCGGCAAGCAAGGGATTGCTTCCTTCGATAAGTCACACACCGGTGTTGGGATGTTTTTCTTCCCCAGAGATTCTGACCTTATCAGTGAAGCCAAGAAAGGTGAGTGCCTACTGGTATTTACATCATTCTAAGTCAGGAAGTTATTATGTACATTTTGAGTGTGGAAGCGTGCATATACCAGTGAATGATCATCAGTGATGCCAAAAGTTTCTGGATGAAGTCTCCTTTATTTCTTGCTCCAAAAGTGAGCATGGCTATTTTCTGTCAAACTTAGTATTTTTGCTTCCAAGTGTGAGCATTGGTTTTGCAATTTCATGTAATTACCATGGAAGTCAGTGTTTAATGTGGTGGATTTGCCTTTTCCCTCCACAGTTATTGTAAATATCTTCAGACAAGAAGGTCTTGAGGTGCTTGGATGGAGGCCTGTCCCTGTAGACTCATCCGTAGTTGGTTTCTATGCAAAAGAAACCATGCCTGACATACAGCAGGTATTTGTGAGAGTTGTAAAAGAAGACAGTGCTGATGACATTGAACGAGAACTATACATTTGCCGGAAATTGATTGAAAAGGCGGCAAGTACGGAAAACTGGGGAAATGAGCTCTATGTCTGTTCTCTCTCAAATCAAACTCTAGTTTACAAGGGAATGCTTCGGTCAGAAGTTCTTGGTTTATTTTACTTGGATCTTAAGAATGATCTGTATGCATCATCTTTCGCTATATACCACAGAAGGTATAGTACAAACACTAGCCCCAGGTGGCCTCTTGCTCAGCCAATGAGATTTCTTGGTCATAATGGAGAAATCAACACCATACAGGTTATCTACTGTTTCCATTTTGTACCATGCTGTTTTCATGTTGCGGACTTCATAAATGTCTCTAAGCTAGTCCAAACGTGTGCGCAGGGCAACTTGAATTGGATGCAATCTCGTGAAAGCTCATTAAAGTCCCCTGTTTGGCATGGTCGTGAGAATGAAATCCGTCCTTTTGGTAATCCCAAAGCGTCAGACTCTGCAAACCTTGATAGTGCAGCAGAAGTATGTGTCATCTTTCTCGTGGTTCATCGTAGTTTACTTTTGTTTTTAGAACCTTCACTATGTTCGTGCTTATACAATTTCATGAGTCGATCATCTTATCTTTCACTTTATTAGTTATGAAACTTGTTGGATAATTAAGAAAGAAATTGAAAATGTGATTTTCTTTTTATATAAAGGAGTGTGTAACTTAGGTCAAGCAGTTGCTTTTTGTTGGTGCTTTTTTGGATGGTACTGAGTGTGTAGCTTTTTTGTTAATGTGTAGAATGTTCCAGATACTAAGTCTTTTTGTGTGGTCATCTAATGTGGCATATATAACTATGTGGTCCTCTCTTTATTGCTGCATAATGATGCGTTTGAGTTTAATTTGACTGTGAAACCTAGACACCAACTCTCCTGCAATGATAACAGCAATGTATCCAAAAGCTTATGCTGTTGGGCACACAAACTAGAAATGTATGTCTATTGCAAATGATGACCCCAATATATATATATATATATATATATATATATATATCTCTACTGCAATTCGTTTGCTACATGATGTGGTTATCGAAGCATGTTGATATCAAGTGAGCTAGTCTCTGTCTTCTTGAGATATATTTTCAGATAAAATTTATTATTGTACAATTTTTTTAAGCTTTGTGCATTTGTGGTTGGTTAGTTTAGAAACCTTTCGCATTTTTCAAATTTTGAGCTTAAGATTAATAAATTAAGTGTTAAATAAATTCTGAAATTAGTCTATGCAAACCTACAGGCCAATACTTAAATAGGGCCAATATTTAAAAATTGTGTTATGTGTCTTTGGTAGTTTTGGTATTTTAACCTCCTTAGTCCTGTTTCTCTTCCATGATTGCGAGATTCGTTTGCTGGACTGATGTTTACCACCTTTGCTGAATTACAAAGCTCAATGGGGAACATGATAGGAGAGCATTACGATTACTTCTAATGACCGATAAAGCAACACCCTAAATTATGCATTCTCTGTTGTAAAAGTTCCCCATGTTTTCTGCGCATCTGTATTTCTTTCATACTTTTGCCTGTTTTTATCTATGATTGAAACTAGTGGATGATCAATCTGCTGTTTCAGTTTGTTAGTTTCCTCCGTGAATCCTCATTCTCTTTGCTGGTTTAGTTGTTGATAAGAAGTGGCCGAGCTCCTGAGGAGTCTCTAATGATTCTTGTTCCAGAAGCATACAAGAACCATCCTACTTTGTCGGTCAAATACCCTGAGGTACTTCACTTATAGTTCTTTTCAGACCTAGTGCTTATTTGGATGTGCTGTTGGTCAATCAAATTTTCCACCAAGATCATTGTCGAATGTTCTCTTAGGTTTTTTTTTGCAATTTTCCAATGTCACTAGATTGTTTCTCCATTCTTGAAGATTGATCATCTAAAATGTGTCAATGCTAGAGTACATTTCCAACAAAATCTATCATAGCCAAATTGATTCTTTCACGATGGGAAATGGCTTTGTAATCATTATAGGTTCCACTTTTTCACTTTATGTAATTAGAAACTAATAGGTAAGTAAGAGAGGTTAGCAATGAGGAATTTATTAATTGGAGGTAGGGACGACTAAATCATATTAATGTATTCTTACTAGAACATACTGAAGAACTTTTTTGAGAATTGTTCAGGCAGTTGCTTACTGGCAATTTGGTCATCAAATCCTACATAATGAGAAGCTTTTAGTGATAAGATAGACTATTGAATGCATGACCTCAATATTTGTCTTTGTGAACTGCGAATGCATCACGAAAATTAGAGTTTTTGTTGGGAGCTTTGTGATTTTCCTTTGACTTGAAGCACCTATCGGTTGATAGGCTTTACTCCTCACTTTGAGCAGATATCTTATAAAATCAAACCTGTTTCTTGTCTTGTAATGGGCTTTGCTTATGTTTGGTCTTTGTCTCAAGGTGGTTGACTTTTATGAGTACTACAAGGGTCAGATGGAGGCTTGGGATGGACCAGCATTGCTTTTATTCAGGTCATCCTCAAACACTATTAGAAACCATTTTGTATGCTTCTATTGAATTATTGTTAGGAGGAGCCTTGACTTCAAATTAAATATGGAGTAAGAGTAAGCTCATTTTACTTCTAAGAACTAATTGAACTGGTATTTATCATTTAAGATTAAGAATCTACATAATAATGGTGTGTGGCAATCTTTTCTCGGGCACATTTCTAGTCACTTAAATTACGATGGGCTATGTGAGAAACACAGTGCATTATATGCTGACCGGCACACTACATTATACTCTATATGGTTTGAGTGGTCTGCTTTACTACTTCCACACAAGATCAATAGAGGAATCCACAATAATTATTGGAATTATTGAGAAATCTTTTCCTTCTGTGGCAGAGTCATTATGTTACTCGGAGGACATCTTAGACATTCTGAAGACACTTTAGCTCTTTTGTCATGCAAATGATATAGATGACACTATTTTGATTACTATAAAACCTGCTTCGCCTTCTTCTCCTTTTCGTTAATCTGGTCATCTATGTTTATTCTTCCAGCTCTTACTGATTAGTTTGTGTGGTTAGTGATGGTAAAACTGTTGGGGCCTGTCTTGATCGGAATGGACTTCGCCCGGCTAGGTACTGGCGGACAAAAGACAATGTTGTCTATGTTGCTTCTGAGGTATGATATAATCATCTTTCACTTTGCCCGAAAAATTCTATCATGTTCAGGTGCTATTCAAGACTGTTTGCTTAGATGGGGATCGGGTGTTGTTCGAGGTTTTTGAACATCGAACAAAATTGGCTCATCTTATTCTTCTACTTATGTCCTTATTATATTATATTTTATTCTTCAATATTCTGTGTGGCATTAGTTACATGGATTTGGATGGTCATCATGACCAGGCATAGATATTCAAAGTGTAATTTAGGCTTGCATTAAAGTGTAATTCAGGCTTGCAAGTGTAACCATATATGAGAGAGTAACTGGATTGAGATAATGACTTTATTTACTTAATTAGTACATGTATTAGCCTGATCATCCACCGATATAAGATGGGGGAAGGTTAAGGCTGACATAGAACAGTAGCGCTGCAATAATTGTAATGAATCTGCCTGTGCTCTGTTTTCTGTATATGTAGGTTGGTGTTTTGCCAATGGATGAGTCAAAAGTTACAATGAAGGGCCGGCTTGGACCAGGAATGATGATAACGGTTGATTTAACAAGTGGTCAGGTTTGTTTGGGATTTTATCTTGGCTTCATGTTGTGATAGCGTGCATATACTTTGTTTCCCAAGATGATACTTTTCTTTCTCTGGTTGACAACTGTTTTCTGTGGATATATACTTGTCTCCTGCACCTAGGTGGTTCTCAACTCTTAAGATATTTACTTCTTGATCAATATTTATGGATTGATTGTCTTCAAATCTGAAAAAGATTTTACAGATCTAGACATGATGCTTAGAACATTGAAGTGGAACTTCTAGGACCACAGAAATATCTAGGTTAATTATATTTAGTGATTAACTGAAAGAGTCATGTTGAAGTGCAGGTGTATTTTGTAGCTATATGTGCATGCATTTTGAAATGTGAAGAAGCTTGGCATGACTGATGTATCCTGCATCACTGGCTGTTGCATTACATTTTGTTATTGAAAACTAGAAACTTTCTGGAAATATCTTACCCATTTCATATGCTTAATATGCCCGCAAACGAAACCAAGATTGATATTTCAAGATTATTGATGCTTTCACTCTTGACTCTTTTGAAACTGTTTTCTAGACCTGAACAAAAAATTATATAGGTGAGGAAGAGGAAACCTTGTGAGTGCTTTGATTGTTTTGGCCGTGATAGCCAGTTTGGTGGGGTAACTGTAATTAATTTACCATCTGACAGTAGGCAAGTTCTACCTGAGACTAATGAGATCATGTTGTCGCTGATGAAAAATTATGATTCTCATTGCTTTTCTCTTCCAAATAAAGCACTTTCTGCGGTCGTGAGTCTATTACCAGAAGGGAGTGACGCGTCAAACCTCAGCGATTTTTTTCTCCAAATCATGTCAATTACAGGTTTATGAGAATACAGATGTCAAGAAGCGAGTGGCATTATCAAATCCGTATGGGAAATGGGTTGCTGAAAACATGCGAAAGTTGAAGCCTATGAACTTCCTGTCAACTACTACAATGGAGAATGAGTCGATCTTAAGACATCAACAGTAAGAGTTACTTTGTTGTTCTTTGGAAATGGACATGTGACTAGAAGAAATGTTTTGCTGGCATTGCTAGTGATAGAGATCATAACCGAGTCTGGAATTTTTTAATCTTGACGGTCTTTACCGGTTGGTACTGGGATGGAGCAGGGCATTTGGATATTCAAGTGAGGATGTCCAGATGATTATTGAAACGATGGCTGCACAGGGAAAAGAGCCTACATTCTGCATGGGGGATGACATTCCACTGGCAGTATTATCTCAGAAGCCGCATATGCTCTATGATTATTTTAAGCAACGATTTGCCCAGGTTTGTGACAGTTATTCCAGCTTTGAAGGAATTTGCTTTTGTTAACTATAGTGATGAATGATTGATATTCAACGGATGAAACATTTGCTATATGGAGCCAATCTTAGGCACTGAGAGTTGTAAGAAGCTAAAATTACTCTTTTGCTTACTCATCTTGTCCCATTCTTTTCTTCCTTCGGTCCCAAGCTTTCGCTTATTGGGGAATGGATAAGAGGCTGCCCGGCCCTACAGTTTCTCCAATAAGCTTAAGATTGTACATCTGCATGTGCTGCCCTGTTCAGCATGCTGTAAAATATGGCACGGCATTCTTTATTACTGAAGTATCTACCAGTCAGCTGAGCTATTATTCCTAAAATCCATTTGCTTATTCATGCAATTTCAAGCGTAATGTTCAAGGCTGGATCACATGACATTAATTAGTTGTTCTGATGTTTATATTATGTATATTCTAGAGGTAGTTGGTCTGTCGGTAGCATATGAACTTTATTGAGTCCTTGGAATTTCAGGTTACAAATCCAGCTATTGACCCTCTTAGGGAAGGTTTAGTCATGTCTCTTGAAGTCAATATTGGGAAGCGAGGGAACATATTGGAGGTTGGACCTGAAAATGCTTCCCAGGTATGCCTGCGGATTTTTTCTCCTTTGCAGAAGTCTGTGCTCAACCATGTTAGATGCGGAATTACCTCCGCGAAATGCTTTTCATTTTGAATGTTAGTGGGAATGAGATTAACTATGTTTTTTTTTCAACCCAGGTGAGTTTATCTAGCCCCGTATTGAATGAGGGGGAGCTTGAGGTGCTGCTGCAAGACCCAAACTTAAAACCCCATGTAATACGAACATTTTTTGATATACGGAAAGGCATCGAGGGTTCACTGGAGAAGACACTGAACAAGCTGTGTGAAGCTGCCGATGAAGCTGTTCAAAATGGCTCAAAATTGCTTGTTCTCTCTGATAGATCAGATGAATTGGTGAGTGCATTTTATTTTCCCATATAACCTTAAGCCTTCCCTGTGGAATGAAAGGAAATCAGGGAATGGTGATTTTTTTTACAGTAAAAGGGATTTTCTTTCATAGATTACTGGTGGATTTGGTGAAGCTACAGAACTTCCTCCTGCCTTATTGTTTCATGCAATTTCTTTTACTTTCAAATCCTAGGTCTGATAAATTGGTGAAATTTATCTTCCATATTAAAGTCTGCAAGTGAGTGCATGTGTCTTGTGCATCTTTAGCTTCCATATTACTTTAATCAAAAGGTTCGACTAAAATGGTACTAGCCTACTTATTACAAGACAATTTTTTTCCATAAGTATGGAGAAATTCACTATGAGGCAAGAAGAGGATGCCAATCCATTTACAAAAGAGAGCTCAAGCCACTCCTTTTTTGCAATACATATTACATCAGAATGAGGGTGTCATATTGACTCTTGGTTTTGTTGGTTACAAGATCTATAGCA
Organism: Syzygium aqueum; assembly: GCA_031216185.1. NCBI lineage: Eukaryota > Viridiplantae > Streptophyta > Magnoliopsida > Myrtales > Myrtaceae > Syzygium > Syzygium aqueum. The sequence goes on from CM062231.1 coordinate 22,654,253, forward strand.
TGAGATTCATGTATTGAGTCCGCTGGGTTATTGCATCATACATGTTAGTTAGTGGGCAAACTAATGGTCCTATCGCCCCAATTGATGATTGTATAAATCAATAGTCCCATAATAAGCTTTACATTTTAGCGCATGTCTTCTTTTCTGGGATAACCACAGTGATGCTGAAAATAGTTTGGTGAAAAAGGACAGAGATAGTTCTTTTGTGAAAAATAGGGTTTTTGTGCACTTCTATCCAATTACATGGGTTGTTGATGCAATCTTTCCTGGAAAAGTGAGGCATACTGCGGACTTCTAAAAGTGAAGTGGATTAGTGTTTTTTCAGCATGTACTGATGAGAGGTTTTCCCCCTTGAGAAATATCTAAATTTCCTACTGGTAATCTTTGTTCCTTTGACGAACTGTCCAACTTATCAATTTTAATTTTGGTCAGAGGATCTCTTTTGTGGGAATGAGAATCTTGCCTTGTGATTCCCAAATTTCTGCGCGTAAAACTAGAAGGAAGTTATGTGAATCAGTTGTTTTGACTCCCTTCTTCAGGAACCTGCACGTCCTGCAATACCAATTCTTCTTGCTGTTGGTGCTGTTCATCAACATCTCATTGAGAATGGCCTGCGAATGTCTGCTTCGATTGTCGCAGACACTGCTCAATGCTTCAGCACTCATCATTTCGCTTGCTTAATTGGATATGGGGCTAGGTAAAATCTGACAAGTATTGTGTTCTCCATATGTCTGAATACTTTAAATGCAGTGGCTTGTCTTCTGCTGTTCCGCATTATAATTTGGAGTCTTATCCTGAATTTACTATGTCAGTGCTGTATGTCCCCACTTGGCATTGGAAACATGCCGACAATGGCGCTTGAGTACAAAAACAGTAAATTTGATGCGAAATGGGAAGATGCCTACAGTGACAATTGAACAGGCACAGAAGAACTTCTGTAAGGTTGGTATTTGACTTCCAACATCAATCTGAATTTGCACATTTTTCCCTGGTTTTCCTTATGTCTTAAAAATTTGATTTTTTCAACCTCACTCAATGTTGGTTAAGCCACTATAGTTCAACTGTTATGAGTTTGATTAGGAGATTACCTATTGTATTTGTCTGTTTGAAAACTTTTCCATTTTTAAGATTAATTGGAAAAATACGCAATAATCTTTCTTCATAATTCAGACACATTCATTCCATTCTTTGGTCATTGAATGATGGAAACTCTCTGTATCTGGCTTGTTTCCCAGCAACTATCCTGCGTGCAGTAGGATAACTTGTTCTACAGTTCCTTTTTTTACCGAGTTCTGTTTTGTTGTTGTTCCCAATCTTCTCTGTTGGATGTTAGAACTTTTACAGTTTTTCTTTTATGTGCCGAGTATGCTAAAGTGATGTTAAAAATTACAGGCAGTTAATTCGGGTCTACTTAAGATTCTTTCAAAAATGGGCATTTCATTGCTTTCAAGGTATGATCTCAATTATTCACGAGAAGATATGGTGTCACAATCACTTCACCATATTTCATTACATTCTTCCATCCTGTCAGTTTGCCATATGGCTTTCAAACAATATGCTTCTGATGATTATGTTCACAAGTTTGCTTCTGGTTTCAGTTATTGTGGTGCACAGATATTTGAGATCTATGGATTAGGGAGAGATGTTGTTGATATGTCATTCCGCGGAAGTGTGTCTGTGATTGGTGGACTGGCACTTAATGAGGTGAGTGAGTCCAAGAAATTCTCTTAGTCAACTATTCTTTCAGTTGGCAGAAAGTTGTGTGATGAAATTTTGAAGTCAATCATTTGGCCAAAGATCTGGCAATCATTCATGCATTGACCGTCTATGCTTCACTTGTGCTTATGTGCATCAAATTGCTATTTTCATAGAAAACATACTGTTTCTTCCTCATTATGAAACAAACCTAATTTTGTAACGAAAATGCTAGTTACATTAGTCTTCCATTTACAGTTTCACTATTTTCTTCTTAAGTTATTGATCGAGCTGCTATTTCCTTATTGACGCCCTTTGGTTCCATGGGGAATCTTATTTTCTGCCAGCTAGCAAGGGAGACTTTGTCTTTTTGGGTGAAGGCTTTTTCAGAGGATACAGCAAAGAGGCTGGAGAATTTTGGATTTATACAGTTCAGACCTGGAGGTATCAGTCAAATCGATAAGTGAATCTTAATTAGCAAATTATCCATGCTGATAGGGTATCTTCTCACCCCTACAGTTGGATATTTTGCCTACTATATTATCTCTCAATCGTAGAATAGCAGTTAATTTGCTTCTAAATAATTTTTCACGGGCTTTACTTGCAATTTAAGTCAAAACTCTTATGTAGAAGATAGCATGATACAGTCAAGTTTGTGCGGTATCTGATAGAGTAGTGGATTAGTTCACTCTGTGGAATGTAATCCATTCATGACTGAATATCTCTTCATTTTGGCATCGTCAAGGGGAATATCATGGAAACAACCCAGAAATGTCAAAGTTGCTGCACAAGGCTGTTCGTCAGAAGAGTCTAAGTGCATTTTCAGTTTATCAGCAGCATTTGGCTAATCGTCCTGTTAATGTAGGTGATCTGTTCTCGGTCAGATTTTGTAATATCTAATGTCATCTACAACATTGAGACTTGGAGAAACTTATTATGGAGGTTCCCTATCCATGTTCTCTTATATAGGTACTGCGTGATCTTCTAGAGTTTACTAGTGATCGGGCTCCGATACCAGTCGGAAGGGTTGAACCCGCATCTTCCATTGTTGAACGGTTTTGCACTGGAGGAATGTCACTTGGAGCAATCTCAAGAGAAACTCATGAAGCAATTGCCATTGCCATGAATAGATTAGGAGGAAAATCAAATTCCGGAGAAGGTGGTGAGGTAATCTGCAGTTCTTCTTTTTCACTGACTATTTGTTTTATGTGTCCTTTAGGTCCCGTCTCTTAATTCTTTCAAGCCTAGAAGTTAACAGTCAGTGACATGTTGTGTGACTCATGGTAGGATCCTATACGCTGGAGCCCATTAACAGATGTTGTTGATGGTTATTCTCCAACACTGCCTCATCTCAAAGGACTACAAAATGGGGATACTGCTACCAGTGCTATCAAACAGGTCATTAAGAAGGATTTGTCTTATCCTTTTGTTTTCGAACTTGTACTGTGTTTGCTTGAGTCCTTGTTAACTTTCTGTATCAGAAGAAATACCTATTTTCACGCTTTGAGGTTCGTTTTGTGAGAATCATTAAATTTTTCTTTTCCTTTCAGGTTGCTTCTGGCCGATTTGGTGTTACTCCAACATTCTTGGTAAATGCCGACCAATTGGAGATCAAAATTGCACAGGGTGCTAAGCCTGGTGAAGGTGGCCAATTACCTGGGAAAAAAGTCAGCGCGTACATTGCAAGGCTGCGTAACTCTAAGCCTGGGGTTCCACTTATATCTCCACCTCCTCACCATGATATATATTCTATTGAGGACCTTGCCCAGTTGATTTATGACCTTCATCAGGTAACTATCTTTTGCTTCTTAAGTGCTTATATTGCTCGTCATTGGCAGCAGTTAAACTTTTTAATGTCCACTGAATAAACAGGTCAACCCTAAGGCTAAGGTATCTGTAAAGCTTGTTGCAGAAGCTGGAATTGGTACAGTCGCTTCCGGCGTTGCAAAGGGGAATGCTGATGTTATACAGGTTTAGCTTTGATAATATGTCATGACAGTCACTGATTGTCTAGTTAATCTCTTCCATCGTAGTTTTAAGCTGTCTTTTACATTTTATAAATAGTAGATCGCTAATACTCAATGTCTAAGGTAGATTTTAAATTACTTCCACTGGGATCATCATTAATTGCTAATCTCTTTCAGTTACTCTAGATCAGAATTCGAAATTAACTTACTTCCATTGGGATCATCATTGAGGGAAGAATTATGGTTGGACATTCCAGGTGCATGCAGTGCTCTCTGAGAGCAGGATTTTGCTTCATTTAAAGAGATTTTTCTTTTAGTACCATATTATGGTTGAAGTTGCTGCCAGTTCCTAGAGAAGCATTTAGTCATCACCTTCTCCAAGATATATATAGAAACGAGGACTGTGCTCAACCATGTTAAAGTTTACAATTGCCAATGGAGATCATCACAGGAGGTTCGTGACTTCAGAAGAAAAGTAAATAGATGATCTATGGATAAGCTTGGAAGATGTCTTGGAAGATAATGAACCCAAAGAGAGATTATAAAGTGGTTGGAATATTGTGTCTGAATCTCCCTTGGGAACTTCACTTCTTGTATCTGTATCACTTGTTGTCTATTTAAGTAACATGTCTCGCTAACTAAATGAATAAACTATATAAAGTCAGCAGCAAAATTTGTCTACAAATATTTATGCTGCTGTGAGTTGTAATTATTGACAAATTATTCTTGTTTGCGTGTATGCTACATTTTCGAGTGCTTTTGGAATAACATCTGTAGGTTGCAGGAGAAGGCCTGTGGATGCTTCTTTCATTGGAATTATTATTTAACTTCTTCGACAGTGGAAGTTAGAATATGAATGTAATCTTTTTTTTTTTTGCAGATATCGGGCCATGATGGTGGAACTGGAGCTAGTCCTGTAAGTTCAATCAAGCATGCTGGTGGACCCTGGGAACTTGGGCTGACAGAATCTCACCAGGTTTTTTTTATTGAGAAGTACCATATGTCGGAATTCTTCTAATGTTCATCCTTGAACTAAATTAGTATTGTCGGGATTGTGTACTTTTACAGACTCTGATTGCAAATGGACTTCGAGAAAGGGTAATTCTAAGGGTTGATGGTGGCTTTAAAAGTGGATTTGACGTTCTAATGGCTGCTGCAATGGGTGCTGACGAGTATGGGTTTGGCTCAGTGGCCATGATTGCCACTGGATGTGTAATGGCTCGCATTTGCCATACCAACAATTGTCCTGTTGGTGTTGCAAGCCAGGTATTAAAATTAGGGATTAGTTTCATTATGCTCTTGTTTCTTGTGCTGTGTGATGTTATGAACATTCCTCTCATTTGTCTTATGTCAGAGGGAAGAATTGCGTGCCAGATTTCCTGGTGTCCCTGGTGATCTTGTCAACTTCTTTTTATATGTTGCGGAGGAGGTAATCTACCAGTTTATCTTTCTCCTGTGAATTACGGGGTTTCATCTGATTTGAGGTTCTTTGTTTGAATTTTATTTCACATTTATAACCGTTCAATATGTTGTTTTTTTTGGGGGTCAGAACCGTTCAATATGTTGACTAACATAGATACATACGTTGTAACTTCTCCAGTATCTCAAGCCAAACTGTCATTACTTTGTCTAGGTGAGAGGCATGTTGGCACAGCTCGGTTATGAGAAGTTGGATGATGTAATTGGAAGGACGGAGTTGTTAAAGCCTCGTGATATCTCACTTGTGAAAACCCAGCATCTTGATCTGAATTACATTCTCTCAGTATGCAACTGGAAACATGCTTCTCTCTGAAAAGTTCTTTTGCTGTGACAAAATGTACAGTCTCTCTTGGCGTATCTAACATATGTTTAACTCCATTCCAGAGTGTAGGGTTGCCAAAATGGAGCAGTACTGAAATTAGAAAGCAAGAAGTTCATACTAATGGTCCTGTGCTGGATGATGTAGTGCTGGCAGATCCAGAGGTAGCTTATCTGCCAGAGGCTGTATCTGACTTTATTCATTTTTTTAGTGTCCTGGACTTCTTAAAGCAATCCTCGTCTCTCTGAGCACGTATTACTGCTATGAGCTTCTATGATGGGTTCACATTCTTCTTGAAATAAAAAGAAAATGTTTATATAATTTAAAATGGTCCTCATAATTGGTATATCATCTTTATGTGGGGGCACATTTAACAGGGAGAAGGGGCGTGCAGATACTTTTCTGATACTGATGCACTGTGGTGAAATAAATATCGAAGCATATATGTGAAGTTTAGCCTATCTGTTGCCTTAAGAAGTGCTGTTTAGTCGTATATTAGAAGCAAATCTAACCTGCCAAACTGCTTCTGCTCATTTATTTTACCTTAATAACTGAATTCTGATTTCTGACCACTCTAAATCGTGGTCATATAGTTCAGTATGTCAATTGGAAAATCTGTCAAGAGCCCAAATAATGGTCTTTTTACTAGCTTTGCAGATAGTCGGTAGCTACTTCAAGTTATGAGTGTCTTTGTACTTGATCACCTAGTTAGTCCATTCTTTTAAACCATTTACTGTGTTTATTCAGATATCAGATGCTATTGCAAATGAAAAGGTGGTCAGTAAAACTTTCAACATATACAATGTGGATCGTGCTGTTTGTGGACGTGTGGCTGGTGTGGTGGCAAAGAAGTATGGGGACACTGGCTTTGCAGGGCAGCTGAACATAACGTAAGATTCATGTTCTATTAATTGTTTTGGGAAAAAAGAACATTGTGGACGTGTTTCCTCCTGACAACTTAAGCTTTTAAAAAGAATGATTAGTTTACCTGTTCTAAGGAAGTGATTTGAACTGCGGATGCTTGCATACATTCTAAATTGGGTCTCTTGACTTATGAAGATTTTTAGGGAGTGCTGGCCAGTCATTTGCTTGTTTTCTAACTCCTGGAATGAACATTCAACTTGTGGGGGAGGCTAATGACTATGTTGGCAAGGTATACAGAATCTCTTCCTTGCGCACTTTTCAGTGGATTGGTAGAAAAGCGCTAAGTTCAATACAAAGCTACAAGTTATCTCTTATTGGTCTTCATTTGATTGATTATGATTCAAAGGATAACTGAATACAATGTAAAGCTAGTCTAGAAAGCATGACACGAATCAATCTCTTCCTAGGGTATGGCGGGCGGTGAATTGGTTGTAACTCCTGTCGAGAATATTGGTTGTTGCCCCGAGGATGCGACAATAGTAGGGAATACTTGCTTGTATGGAGCTACTGGTGGCCAAGTTTTTGTTAGAGGGAAAGCTGGGGAGCGATTTGCTGTGAGGAATTCTCTTGCTCAAGCAGTGGTGGAAGGTACAGGAGATCATTGTTGTGAGTACATGACTGGAGGTTGTGTGGTTGTGCTGGGAAAGTAAGTATTCTCTCTTCTGTTAATCTTTTAAAAAGAAAGGAACATTTGATCAACCAGTTTGTTTTGAATTTGACAGAGTTGGTAGAAATGTAGCTGCTGGAATGACCGGAGGTTTAGCATATATTCTCGATGAGGATGACACTCTGATTCCTAAGGTTTGTCCAGATGAAAACCATGGCCCTTTTTGTTTCTCCAGTCACGCTTATAGCTTCATCTAGCATGAAAGATGGGTTATGGCCATCATTACCTTGAGCTGTGGTATTATGTGACCTTGGCCGCATGATGACAGACATCTTCCTAGAAGTGTTTCCATCTATTATCAAGTAAATGAGGCTAGACATTTTTAGCTAATTTTTTTTGGGCACACTGCACGTGTGTCGTCGGTAGTCTTTTTTAATCAAAAATTTGGATTATGTTGCAATGTCATTGGGTGCCTGGCCCTGCAGTTTGGGTGGAGAATAGTTTGGAGACCATAACTTATACATAATAGGTGTTAATAGTTTTATCAGTCCCCCAATGTCCTTTGCTTGCCATGTCCAATGCCTGTCATCTGCAAATCATGCTGAAAAGTTGTTGACAGGTAAACCGAGAGATTGTAAAGATCCAGAGAGTGAAAGCACCAGTTGGCCAGATGCAGCTGAAGAGCCTTATTGAAGCCCATGTTGTAAGTTTACTATGATATACATATGTATCTCCTCATTATATGCTCATAAGATAAGTCAGTTCCCCGTTTTTCATGGCTGAGAATTTTAACTGCAGAAAAACAATTTGTCACTGATGATCACCAGCCATATTTTTGCATTTGACTTTGAAATGGTCAAGTCCTTTAGTGATGAGAGAAAGAGATAGGTCTAGTTTAATTATTTACTGCATTGCGTTAGTGAAAATTTTGAAAATAAAAACTAAGTTGCAATGACCTGGCCCAAATTCATGTGGACCAAGCCCCTGAGAGGAATATCTCAAGTGGGTTCCTGTCTGGTGCGTCTCAACCTTTGTATCACTTAATAAGCTGCATCCAATCCAATGTAGGATTTTACGTCAATATACACAGAAAGAGTTATAAGTGTGCTTAAGTATCTTGTTTATGAATGCAGGAATTCTCTCATTGACCATGGAATTTGATGTCAATTTAAATTAAAATGCAATCTCTTTAGGAAGATAAGTTAGAAATATATACTCGTGTTGTCCCAACTTTAATTGGGTCTAGAAGCAACTACCCATGCAAAGTTCCGATGAAGAAGACCTTGATTGGGCCATCTGATTATGTTAAGCCAGATGCGCTGGTTGTAGGGTCAGCTCAGGTCTCATACCACTCATTAGCTTGACTTGCTGACAGTTTTACTGGTTGCTAAACATGGCCTTTCCATTTTGACAGCGTCCAGTTTATTTATGAGCAGGTTAATATCATGAATAAACTATGCCTCATCAATTATTCATCCCAAGAAGCTTTTCCATGTTATATGAATAATAGAAATTACTCTCATATAGGTATTCCCTTCCATCTCACTTTGACAAAGTTGTTTCACAAAGAACCCTTCTGGTCTTGTGTTTGGTGTAGGAGAAAACTGGCAGCAGCAAAGGCTTGGCAATTCTCAAGGAGTGGGACAAGTATCTACCACTCTTCTGGCAGTTTGTTCCGCCTAGTGAAGAAGACACTCCAGAGGCTTGTGCAGATTACGAGGCAACAGCTGCTGGACAGGTGACATTGCAGTCTGCATGATTTCTTTGGCGAGCGACGAAGCATGTGAGCTAGAGGCAGCCAGCCAGCATTGTACAGGAAAAATGAATGTGAATACATAGCTGTGGTATCGTTATTCAATTGATGGGTCAGGAACGCATGCTACTTTGAGGTGGCGTTTTCGAGTTTGAGAAGATCAAAATTGCCAGACCGAAAGAACATGGTCTATACCTCAATAGTCATTCATGTCCACAGGATGCTAGAGCCGTTGTACAGATAGTAGGAGAAACTGTAAATTCGAATTTTTAGGTTTGTCTGTCACGTCAAAGCTTCTGGGAATTTGGTTAAGAAGCGATTGCAACAGCGCTTTGGCTGGGATCACACCAGTTAAGCTACAGACAAGCATTCAGTGAGCTCTAATGTTATCTATCGTTTCTCATCACTTATTCTCTCTCTCGGATTTATTCGCTGATGATCATCAGCCAGGTGTTTGTAACCTGCATTTCACGTTATGTTGGGGAAGTCTGTAGTTTTCCCAAGAATTAAGAGAGAGAGAGAGGAAATAAAATTGAGTTTTTGAGGTTTGCGAGTCGAGAATGTAATTGGGAAACAGTTGATATGGATGACCTGCTCAATTGACTCGTGGATGGCTTATCATGCGCTCTAGTCAAGCAAGATCAGAGCCTCCTTGCAATAATTTACTCGTGTGCTGATCATTTTGCTGCTTGTTCGGCAGCTATTTCTCATCCCACAATCCACAGTCGTGCAGATTTACAATGCTTTCAGAGGGTTCCTTCTTACTTGAGCCTCTGTTTGAATAAGGTTGATGTCCCGTCTAAGCTTTAGACAGGAAAATCAAACCTCCTAGGATCAAGGAAGATCTAATGGTCAGCTCCTTAGAGTCTATTCCCGACACGTCGGCACTGTCGAGAGGATAGGATCCCTACATGTTCATCGCGCGACTCATCCAGACATTGGAACAGCTGCTTTAGTACTAATTTCTTAGGCTGACTGCCGACAACTCTTGCTTTGTGACGCTCAACGTCTCTAATTGTCAAGCTCTCGCTGAAATCTTCAACTATATCGCATGGTACAACTTGCCTTATTGTCAAAATTTCTCATTGATCTCCGGAAGCCATGAAAGGGACATGACACGCACCTTTCGGGAAGAGGTGGAGTGGTTTTTTTTTTTTTCCTTTCTATTCTGCCACTGCTGGATATACAAGGTTACTAGAAGTCTAGAATGACGATTATCGTCCCCAGAACTAAAATCTTGACCCCGAAATTCACTCAAAGTTAATAAAAAATATGGAATAGACGAATGAAAATACATCGTCGAAAGACCGCACAGTTATTTAATTTTATTTTGTTCGTGTGGCAAAGAATGGTCCGAACTATTCAACTGTTCCTAATGTAACATGGTTTCCACAAACGCTGAACTGGAATAAGTAGGGCGTGAAATTTTGCGTACTCAAAAATGATTCATAGTGCAGACAGCATATTTCTCTTAACTTGTTGCAAGCTCAGAACCGTGCTTGTAATTTGTATATCTGAGTCCGTCCCACTGCCTAAGTTCGGTCAAGATTGAGATGGGAAATGTCAAAGTAAATACCAACTTCGAAGTTAATGAAAATTTCACGGTAGAGATCAACACAATCTTTGTGTACATGTTCAAGTGACTTTGGTGTATCCATTTGGAGGTCTACCACTTACTTGATCATTTATTTGTATAAATACATGATCTGCGGAATAATTGTTTGAAACTTATTGTACGACCGTCAATTCAGTCAAAAATTTTTCAATGTGACCAATTTAGTCCCAAAATCTTTTGACAATTTTTTAATGTAGCCATTCCGACTAATTATAACAAGACTTTGTTTACGTGGACGTTGACCGTCCTACTTGGTATGACCGGTGTTGACGTGGACGGTTTTTGCAATTTTTAAAATATTTTCAATTTTTTCTTTCCTTTCCCTTTTCTTATCTTTCTTTTTTTTTTTTTCCTTTTTCCCACTTCCCTTTGCCGGTCATCGAGGCCTTGACCATGGTGACTCGGCCCCCACTGACCACAGGTAAGGGCACACAGCCCTTGCCAGATTTGGGTGAGCGCCCGCGAGCCCTTACCAAGATTTGGCGAGGCAAGGGCGTCGTAGCCATTGCATGTGGTCGGCAACCTGCGCCGGCCATCACCAAAGCCCCAAGCAATCGACGGAGGAAAATAGGAAAAAAGAAAAAGGCAAAAGAAGAAAACATTTGGAAAATTTTAAAAAATTGCAAAAATTGTCAACGTGAATGTCGGCCATGCCACATACAATAGTTGGAGCTCACTGGACTGCCACATCAATAATTTCCCACAAAAATGGCCAGAATGACTACATTGGCAAATAATCAAAAGTTTATAACTAAGCTGTCCAAATTGAAAAGCTTAGAATGAATTGGCCACCATACAATAGATTTATAACTTTTTGGACTATTTTCCCTTCAATATGCTAATCCCTTGCAGTGAATTGATGAGCAACTTAAATGTAAATGAAAAAGAAAACTAATTCTTATGCAATAGCACCTGTTAATTAATATTCCAATTGTCAATGGAGTTTAATACCATTTTACCTTTCATTTTGCTCTTGGTTGTTATCTTAATTCCAAATAAAATTCCAATGTCTTCTCACGACTCATGTAGTTAGTGCTTACCGTCTATTTTCACCCAACAAATTTCCAAGCTCCTCTAATGCCTTCCCTCATAAAATAAGATGCGATAGGATATTACTAAATTAAAAGAGAGAAATCTTTATCCAAACTCCAAAGAAAATTACAATAAAATTGGGCAATCGATTGATTAAAATCCTATACATTGGGTAGTTGAGATAAAATTTGTCATATCTTATATTTAGTTCCTGTCCAAGACAGGATAAAGTTGGATATAAAAGGTATATAATCTGGAAAAAAAATCTCATGGGAGAGGTGAGATAAATATGGATAGGATTTTTTTATATTGATAATATAAAAATTATTTTTCTCGAATAACAAATTTATTAATTTAATAAAATTATTGAATATAAATAATATTTGAATTGTAATAAAAAATTCAAAATAACAAAAAAAATAACAACGATTTCTTCTTTATTCATTCCTATTTTTATTTATATATTCGAAATTTCTTTTGATCTTACAATATAAATTCACTATATATAAATATATATTTAGTATTTATATTTATTACATATTTTAGGTCTTTTATTATTTTAGGTATATTGGCATAGTTTACTATTTAATAAATTTTGATTAAAGAATGATGGAAAGGGAAAATGAATAAATAAAAAGTAAGGGTAAAATAATAAATAAATAAAAATGAAGTAAGCAAGAATATTATGAGAGATTTTTACCATCTCAGTTTGTGTACTTTTTAGGTTCATTTACACTGATATGCATTCATAACAAATAAGATGTGAAAATATATTGTTATATTACTACGATTCACTAAATAGTGAAATGGATAAAGCAAAATTTCTAAATTTCATGATACCCTATCCAATTCTATTTCGCTAGAAGTACAGACGACCAAACGTAGCCTAAAGGGGATAATACACGGGGGGAAATCTCATGAATAGTCTAAAACAGATAGAAAAATTTGCATACCAATTACAAACGTATCGTAATCAACAAATCAGCTTTCCACATTAATATTACTTTGGTACGATGTTGAGATTTATACAAGTGCACAGAGTTGACGCGATTTGTTTCAATAAATGATGTACAGTATGCCATACGCATGCATGATTTTGTTAAATTTCACAAATGTGTGAAGCGCAAAGATAGGTCCTGTCATACACCGAACGCAAAAGGGCGAAGCTAATGAATCCTTTTCACTGTGATACAACTCAAGTGCTCATTCATAAACGAAGCTTTACAGTTCAGGTTTGAGAAAACTTCCTTAGCATCATCAATCATTCCCTCCAACCTCTAGGTCTTCAAATCACTGAGCTAGCCAGCGAAAAGTTAGACAAATCACTGAAATGGGTGCCAAGAACGAATAATGAGTAATGAGTAATCCGAAAGTTAGCATAAAACCCACCTTCTCTGCATTGAATCAAGCATGTATGTACCCTACCAACTACCAAGCAAAAGTACATTGAAAAACTATGTTACTCTACCAAGCAACTCCTTAATCATGCAAAGGTCGACTTGCTAACGAAAATCAAGTTGAAGATCGATGAGTCAATATTGGAGAGGTATCTTCTCTGGGTTTCCTTTATTGCATACGTTCCCTACCCCCTCTCTTAGCGATAGACCCCTATTATTTCTCGTGTTCTTATATAGTATAGTACTTCATAGCTAGGTCCAAAAAGGGCTCGGTGGTACCCATCAATCTCTGCTCACTAAACCTAAAGCCTACTGCTTAAATGCTAGTTTCAGTCTACTGGTCTGCACCAGATACATTCGCCAATGCTCATGTTTCTGATGTATATAGCTCGCCAAACTTTATATTATTGCGTGCTTCAAGCTCAACCTCGAATGACTATGAATAATGTCGTATGCCGACCATAGATAACCCAACCTTCAAGGGAAAGTGCAAAACCAGGACGGAAATGGGTGCTCATAGAAAGCCTTTAACGTACGTAGGAGACAGTTTAAACCATTATTATGAATAAATGTCAAAATTAAACCCACATACATGCACTACCGTTCCCCACAACCCCCATACACATTGGCAATCCACCGAGCAATTCATGCAAACATTTTTATAAGCTATGCTGCAAAGTGAACGACCAATCACCATAAATCAAGGGCACTATTTCTTTTCTTGAATAAACATGAATTATGGGGACTAGAACGGTGCAAAAGAGAAAAGACCCGACACCGAAAAACGTAAGAACGCCTCAACTAGTTTCCTTTTGCTGAGTCGTAGATCAAAAGCCGGTCTACGAAAGATTATCTTGCGCTCAGAGTCTACTTTCTACGGCTATGTATGTATAGGAACGTACGAACATGAAGCTTCTTTTCACATTATTATGCCCTTTCTTTTGACCGGAAAACCGCCAAAAACGAAACAAGAGCAATGGCGTTATTTAGTCCACCAAGGCCTATGACTTTGAGTAAAGTATACAGATGAATCGGTCGCCATAGTTATAGCAATTCTTCGGATTCAAGGCATACCGACAGGTGTCCACTTGTCAGACTTTCTCCTGCTTTTTCGCTGATATTAACGCCAAAATGGCAAAGAAGGAAAAAAAGTTTCAGGAGACGGAAAACCAACGCCGACTTGTTGGGTCCTTCCTCGTGCTCTCCGTCTATTCTTCGGATCGATTCTTCTTCTTCAACCAATGGCCTTGCACCAATGAACCAATGACCTTGCACTAATCAATTTGTTCTTTTCTTGTGGGTCTGTATTCATTTTGTTCATTTTTCCCTCTTTGATTTTATCTTTTTGTAATCTTTATTCTATGTTTGCCAATTGATGTTCTCATATATTGTTGCTCCAAGGCACGCCAATGCTCTTTCTTGGCGTGAAAGTGGAGGAACTCGAGAGGGTTTTTCTTGCGTTTCTTTTTTATGTAGGAGTGTGGAAGAAAGAAAAGCTCATATGTTCTCTCAATGAAAAGGAAAGAAAGAAGATCCTAGAATGAATCGATCCATCGCAGACCCTAAATTTCCTCGCAGATTATTTTCCCCCTATCAACAAAACGAAAACCTGAAAAAGAAACCCTCTTCGTGATTTTCGCACTAACCATTAATTTTTCCGAGTAAGAAACGAAACTTTCAATTTGATGCGTATGTCTGATGAACATTTTTCAATAAAAGATTCAAATACTTGAACATCTTGAAACTAAAAAATGCATGCATGCCTCAGATCTTTCAACCCCCAGCACTCAAACAGGAAAGATATTGAAAGAGAAAAGCTCTGAACAAATTGATCATTCTAGAATATTTTCTCTCTTTCATGACTGAATACCACATACCGACATGCATGTACAGTACAATCTTACCATACAAAAATCTCACCATCTAATTACACAAACCTTGCACCAAAACTTGATCAGCGTTGTCGTCATCAGCTCGAGCTCAAGCAGATGCGAGAGGAACGCTCGGATCTCGGGCCGGCGAGCAGGCCAGCAAAATGAGGAGGGACATGATCAGGACCGGCACGAAGAGGAGCATCAGCGGCGGCGGGGGCAGTGGTGGCAACACCAGCGGGAGCACCAGCAGTAGAAGAGCGAACAAGGCCAGGAGGATCATCATCGACCTCATTAACATGTGCCCCACTGTGCATGAAGCTATATCTTATAACCTCCGGTGATGAAAACGAAGCAACTATTGATAATCACTGGATCATCAATGGTTAGCAGATCTCTCCTGGTGGACATAGGATCATCATGTGACGCCGCATGGTCCAACCATTGCCGCGTTCACATCGAAACCTCCCACCAAGACCCTCTGGAAACACTCTCGCAGATAAAGGGAGAGAGAGAGAGAGAGAGAGAGAGAGAGAGAGAGAGAGAGGTGTGTAGTCAATAAAGGAAATTGAAAAGTTGTTGAATAGGGGTTTTATATATAGACGCACACACCCCAGTACAGAGAATAACTATGACAAAAAGAGAGAATTCTGTCCTCTTCTTTTGTTTTTTTCTACCCCAGCAAAAGGATGCGACCCGGTCCAAATCATGGTCGGACCAATCGAAACTTTGACTAGTATAATAAACTCAGATTTTAGCAAAAGGAAACATACAAATTAGTGGAACGAAGATGATCACCATAGCTGAAATATGTGCATGCATCCTGATCTTTATTTCATCCAATTGCGTCATAAACGCCATCTTTTCAAGAAAGAGTAAAAACAAACGTAATCGAGGAGGAATATCGTGGAAAGTTTTAAAGAAGAGAGAGAGGGAGATGGGGGAGGGGCATGTGAAAGGGACAACGAGGTAGGGGGGACGAGAAATGAGGAGAGGGGGGAGGAACCAGAGGGGCACGAGCGGGAAACATTTAATGACTAGGTCTTATGATTACAAAGAACACTACATCGGGCTGGTCGTCGTCACTAGTCGTCGTCGACGGATACTTTCCCTCCATTATTTTTTATGTTGGGTGTCTTGGTTCACCCAACCCTCTCGTATATATGCACAGCGCGCGCCCACATCACACATCAAAAGGTCAGGAGAAAGATGAGAAAAAATGGGTCGTCAACCGTCGATATCACTATTGATTTGCTCTCATTAAACGTCGATGCTGATCATTCTTCCCCCTTTCTCACGGTTTGCCCGTTTCGGAAGCTTTGAAAGTATCCCCACCGCCAATCTCCTCCCGTTCTTGTTTTCTTGATGTTTAAGTTTCGATTGGTACGGTTAGGATTTTGAGTGGTAAAAAGGATTTTGCGTGTTTGAGATAAGTGGGAGTTTTCCCCCGAGTTCGATTCCTAGCCAATTATGTAACCTCTTGGAGCCATACAATGAGGAAGTACATTCATCATGGCTTTCGTAGTGCCTACGTAGATGATGAATCTAACAAAGAGGGTCTTGTTTTTCCTTGATGTGAATCAAAACTTATGCATGATTTATGCCGGGGACGCGCAACAAAACTATGAACCACACTCGGCCTTTTCGGAGTACGGCTCCGCCGCCACTATATAGGCCTTTCCCTCGGCTAACACGATACTTCCCTCTAAGCTTTGGGCCGGCCTCTTTTGTTCTTGCGAGACTGCCCATCATCGAACATCTTGGTCGCAAGAACGACCGTATGTGGTCCCGGAATGTCCGCAACCCTCGATCGACAACAATAAAGCCCTTGATTTTGTCAAGTCGTTCTAATTTGCAAAGAAAATATACACAAATCTACAATAGCTTATGATAGCTCAACAATAATACAACCGGTAATGGAACCCACTGTCCTAAAAGAAGGAAAAAGTACCAAAAAATTCCTATACATATTCCATTGGTACCAATTCAGCACTAAATTTTTCAATTTTATCAATTTAATCCTAAACCTTGTCACATGTACCAATTTAGTCCACTTGGCCAATGGGTGGCACAATGGGGTGCTGACATGGACATTTTCAAATATTTTTTAAATGTTTTTTCAAAATTTTTAATAATTTTTCTTTTCCTTTTACTTTTTTTCTTTTTTCCTTCCCTCGTTGATCGCTAGCCTCCATGGCTGGCGGAGGTCGCCGGTCGTTGATAAGGGCGAGGGCCTAGAATCCTGTGGCCAACCCTTGTTGGCCTTTAGCGAGGGTCAACAAGGGCTGGGCAAGGCAACCCCCAGCCAAATCCGATGAGGGGCCTTTCCCAAGCGAGGCTGGCCTTCACTAGAGGTTGGCCAAGTCATCCCAGCCTTTGTTGGCCTCTGGCAAGGGGCGACCTTATCCAACCCTTGCCCTCACCGATGACCTCCACCGGCCACGGAGGCTAGCGATCGACGAAGGGAAAGAAAAAGGAAAAAAAGAAAGGAAAGGAAATAATAAGAAAAATAAATTTTTAAAAAAAAATTCGAAAAAATATAAAAATAAAATAAAATATCTATGTCAGCATCAGTCATGCCACATAGAATGACCATCGTCTATATTAGCAATTTTTAGGCTAAATTGACCGGATGGACTGAATTGGTATCAATATAAAAAGATTTAGGACTAAATTGGTTCAATTAAAAAGTGTAAAATTGGATTGGTACCAATGAAATAGGTTTAGAATTTTTTTGTCCTTTACCCCTAGAAGAGTTATGATCAAAAGGGAAACTCAAGCCCGAGTCTAAGGAGTAATCCCAATAGCCCGAGAAGAGGGAGTGTAACAAGTGGTGGGCCACAAAGTCCTTCACTCCATTGACAAGCAGCTCTCGCCCAAGAAATGGCGTGTTACTAATAGTATAAGAAACAAGTCATTTTCAGATGACTTAAAGCATGCATAAGTTACCTAACGGGAGGAAAGTGTGCGCAGATGCATGGAACCTTGCATGCATCGAATTCCATTAACTTATAATATGTAGTTGATCCTCCAACTGTGATGGTCTTATTAATATAGGAAAACTAAGGAGGATTTGTAGCAATTGTCAAGATGCCCCCATTGCCAAACTAATCGGAATTGATTGAGATGAAAGCTATTTCCATTAGTCCTTCCAATCTCAACTTTCTTTTGGCCTATCTTATCCCGCACTGATTCGTTGGCTAGAGCTCTAATTGGGGATGGGAATCTGTTATACCGGCCCATTGTCTTTTGCAATGATTTTTAAGATAACGATGTCTTTCGGACATTGGACGACGGATTAGGTCAAAAAGATTGAGGTGGTTCATTGAATGTTCCGAAAGTTTCGACATGAAAAAGCTAATGATTATCCAGTTAATTAAGAGAGCATGGAAAGAGGAAAGCCTTAAAGTCCATTTATTTTAGGGAAAAATCATTGCTCGAAATCATATCCCACCATTTAGATCGCTTATGAGTCAATGAAAAATCTTTTTATAATCGACGAAAAAACTTTATATGAAGTTAGAAAAATAAATTTTTTTTTCAAAAAGCAAAAGTCATTTCTCAAAATGTGATCAGACCCTAGTGCTTGAGCTATGATCCCCTGAAGCCTGACCTAAGATCTCAACACCCTCGTTCAAGTCCCAAGCAATTGGGCTTGGGACCCTGGCGCTCATGCTCGGGCCCCTAGTGGCCGTGCATGAGTCTTGGGCGCCCATACTCGAGACCTTGGAGATCGAGGCCAAGTACTCAGCTCTAATGCTTAGAACCCCTGAGGCCAAGCTCGAGTCGCTAGCCCCCGGGCATGGACCTTGAGGTTAGGACTGGGACCCCAATGCCCATGCCTAGGTCTTTGCCGATCGGGCACTAGATCTTGGCTTGTGTGTTCTCGGTATTCTGATGGCCCGAGCCAAGGCCCCAACGCTCGTGCTTAGGTCTGCAACACTTAGGCACAAGACGCCAATGGCCATACCGAAGACCCTGCGGTCGGGCCTAGCTCATCAATGACGAAACACAAGCTCTGGAAGGCGTGTTTCATAACAAATATCAGACAATGGCCTCCATAGTATTTGCAAAATATAGTCAAATATCGAAAAGTGAAACTGATTGTCCTTGGAAATAAGTTCATTTGAACATATTTTCCAGCAAAGTTCATTTTCCGTGAAATAAACTGATTGAAGATTCCGTGTGAGTATCTGTGTTGAAAGTGATATGATGATTATCCTTGGTTAACTAGTATTGTAACTGTGCAAGCACGGGCTTGTTTCATAAACCATGGGTATATCTCCAACGTTGATTTCATGCATTGAAGATCAATTACAATAAATTTCAACGAATTACGGAA
The DNA here is from genome assembly GCA_031216185.1 of Syzygium aqueum. Taxonomy (NCBI): domain Eukaryota; kingdom Viridiplantae; phylum Streptophyta; class Magnoliopsida; order Myrtales; family Myrtaceae; genus Syzygium; species Syzygium aqueum. Next base: position 22,673,254 of record CM062231.1, read on the forward strand.
AAAAGAGTGATAATACATGTAAAAAAATTACTTTCCTCAAATAAGGACGAAACATTTGCTTACATCAAATTTACAGTATGATGTACACTTGAAAAACTTTTAAGGAGTTAATGGAAATATTTCATTTATATGTGTAAAATTGATTTTTCCTGGCACTGATAAATCTATTAATGATCAAAAGTTACTCCTATTCTTACTTTACCGGAGCCTCCGGTAGTATAGCCGAGACAGTGATAGGTTCTCTGCACTTTACATTATATGTTATAGATTTGTATGAACCTATTAAATGGTCAAACGTTACTTTACATTATGAATTATATATATTTGTATTTATATTTAGGAAGACATTAAGAAAGATTCTAGTTTGAATACAAATGGATATGCATCATATGGAGTTTGCCACGAGAAGCACTTACAAGATATTATCAAGGGTTAATATCACGAAAAACCCTAAACTGGTACACTTGTAATAATTTTATCCCAAACTATTTTTTTACCATAAAAAACCCCAAACTGTATACTTGTGACAAATTTACCCTGAACTATTTTTTTTATCACAAAAACCCCAAACTGGTATACATGTGATAATTTTACCCCGAACTAATTTTTTAATATTATTTTTTATTTTTCAAATTTTTTTTATTAATTTTTTATTTTTTCTTTACTTTTTTTTTCTTTGTGTTTAATCTCTGGCCGATCGCTGGACCGGCGACCTGTCAAAGGCACAAGCAGGCGAGGGCCCGGCCCCACCGGCCGCTGGCGAGGCCAGACCCTCGCCAGATCCAGCGAGGCTCGACCTCGCCGTTGTCGGGCAAGGCCGACCTCGCCCAACACCGGCGAGGGCCCGGCCCTGCCGGCAGCTAGTGAGGCTCGACCTCGCCGGCGTTGGGCGAGGCCGACCTCGCCGTTGCAAGGCGAGGCCAACCTCGCGTAACGTCGGCCAGGTCGAGCCTTGCCAGCGGCCGGCGGAGCCGAGCCCTCGCCGGCTTGCGCCTCTGACAGGTTGCCGGTCCGGTGACCGGCCAGAGATTAAACACAAAGAAAAAAAAGTAAAGAAAAAATAAAAAAAAATTAGTAAAAAATATTCGAAAAATAAAAAATAATATTAAAAAATTAGTTCGGGGTAAAATTGTCACATGTATACCAGTTTGGGGTTTTTGGTGATCAAAAAAATAATTTATGGTAAATTTGTCGCAAGTGTACCAGTTTGAGATTTTTTATGGTCAAAAAAATAGTTTGGGGTAAAATTGTCACAAGTGTATCAATTTAGGGTTTTTCTTGGTATTAACCCTATTATCAAATAGAGCTATATTACTATCCTTTAATCATATTCGGAAGAATCATTTTGATCTCACCTATGTGATTAGTGGTTTTTTATGAAATATAGCATGTATAGGAAATTGTTACTCGCACAAATATATCGAAACCCTAACAAGACACTCTGTCTCTCTCCCAGAACCGCCACGACTCAATCGCCGCCACCATAGCTCGGCCATGGCCTCCTCAACAAGCCCTTCCCCTCCCCCCCCCCCCCCCCTTGGCAAGAACTGTACGTCGACAGAGGCACTGACCAAGCCCCGGGATGCGTAGCTTGGGGCGTATCCAGACTCCAGCTCCCCCACCATTTGCTACTGCAGGAGCTTGACTGGTACGACGCCGTTGGCGATCAATGGCGCCGGTATCAACGAAGAGAAAAAGAAACCACTGCCGTCGGCGACGTAACCTGTTGGAAGCGTGACCAGAGAGAATTGTTGGGACGCCGGCGGGTGGCTAGAGTGACTCGTACAGCAGTCAGATATGAGAGAGAGAGAGAGAGAGAGAGAGAGAGAGAGAGAGGTGGGGCTGATGGTGATGGGAGTAGGGTTCTTTGGGTGTTTATTTTTTAGATAGAATTACATGTAGGTGACCTCGTAATGTACACTGACCAATCAAAGAGCGGGTTTGATTGGAGGAATTGCATGGACAAGAGAATTATCGCAAAAGCATAATGAATGAAGTTCACAGGGTAAACACTGCATATGACTTCGTTTTGTCAATTCTTATAGGCAAATGCAAAGATTAAAAGATGTTTACGGATCTTATCACTAATTTGGGCTATGAATTCGTGTTTTGACATCATGATGAATTCATGTCTAACCCAAAACATAACATTTTTATTAATTGTGTCGCGTTCTTGAAAGCCCAAACACAATACTTTCATTAAATAGGTTACACGACATGACACTTTTAATTAATTCAAAATTTAATCTATTATATAAAAAATATTCTTAAACGTATCTCTTGCCATTTCTAAATTTATCCAAATATATCATGTTGACACTTATAGTACGTCGACATGTTTAATTAAACGTGTCTAAGACTGTCATGTATAATCGGGCTAAAATGGTCAAACCATGAACATTGGCATGCTTATTATTAATGTGTAACCAGATTGATCCATTTAACGACACTAACACGATTAAAGCTCAACTCGAACATGCTTAACACCCGCCAAATAAATGGATTGGCGTCGTAAATTGGTGCACCTTATGAAAGCAACAAGCACACGAAACAGTATTGAAAGATTGATGAATCGCATTCCTTCATATACTCGTTCATAATTTGTCCCCATTAAACAGATAGTGTTACTCTTGTTGGAATTGGCGAATACTTCGAAAATCCTTGTTTCTCACACCAGGTATGCCCACGTGAGTTTAAGGAAACCGAAGTGTTATCTGACGACATGTGAACCCTGCGTGCAGAATGCGAGGTTCGGAGGCAACGCCCCCGACACAGGTACACTGCTGCCCGGTCAGCGGGCGGGGGTTTAGGGGCAGCGCCCCCCGATAGGGGTTCCGCCAACGATTGCCCCGCTCACCGGTGAGCGGGTGGGGGCTCGGGGGTAGAGCCTCCGAAACCTCAACGGGTTTGGATTTTTATTTAAGCTGACCCGTATAGTACGAGATTAAGAGATTTCATATAGGTTTAGGTTTTGGACCCGTTTGGGGCACGTATATATTTTGCTCGTTTTTCTGATCATTGTAACGAGTTGAGTGGCTGTAAATCAAAAATATAGTGAAATCTCTCTTTGCAGGACGTAACTCTATTCGAAGGTGAACTTGGATAAAATTCGTGCATCGTCTATTTTTTATTTTCTGTGTGATCGTTCTGTTTAATTTCTCAATACATCCCTTCAACTCTCAAGTCTTTAAGACATCGGTTGCACGCAACCATTATTTCACCACCGTTTCAGAATACAACAACTCGTTTTACTTTAAGGAAAAAAACAGAGATTCGCGATTGGATTGACCTGGTATGTCCGCCGTGCAAAATGCTCCTTCTCTGATCATGGAGTTTGATTTAACATCTTCGCTGCGAGGTTCATTGCATCTCGCAGAAGTCTCTCCTGGTGCCCACCAACATAAATTACAAATATAAATGGGAAATGACCAAAGTTTTATATTTTAGAATCGGCGAATAAATTTAAAGGAGGTCTGATGTACGTAGAGGGAATGATTTTGGCCGAACCCCATCGCTATCGGCGCCAAGTTGATCGATTTCTTAATGACCCAATTCTCTCTGTAATCAACCTGAATCTTTCGACTTGTATTAAACTCCCATTTGATTTTGTGTGTGCTGGCAAAGGAGTGGTTGCTTTACATGCAATAGCATATATACTTGTTTTACCTTTGTTACCATTCAATGAACGAATTTTTTAAATTTGATGTTAAAAATTCTTATATATGTAGGCACAATAAGACCACTTGAGAATAGATTAAGCAATTTATGAGCATTTAACTTTATCTGAATGTGTGAGGAAGCACGGTCAATCGCTCTCAAAATTCGACTCTCTTCACATTTGGTAGAACCTAGTTTTGTATTAATTCCAACGGGTCTTAAAACTCTCAACTTTGACTTTTGCTAGGGAAAAAACATCTGCAATCTAAATTGCTGGATACCATGCTTTGTTATAAGGAGGGAGCTTGGGAGAGAAGATGACCGACAATAAGGTAAAAGTTAGGGGTCGCAATTCGTTTTCGTGTGTCTTATGCCATGTTGATATAGGGATATGCTACAAAACCGATCAATTTGCACACGACCCAATCAAGTAATTGTGTCAACCTACATGACATGAATGGGACTCGAAAATTAAAGGTTGACACGACGAGATTTATGCAATCCGGTTAAAAACGGATCAAAGAGTCGACACTATCAGATGACCCGCAAAACATGAAATCAACCAACAACAAAAACCTGACATGAAATATGCTAATGTTTTCATAAAATAGATTAACAAATTGCAACGATCTATTAACAAAATGCCATCAAATTAAATCAAATAACTTATTTGTAGTCGATGAAATATCTTCAGCTTAAGATCCTAATGGTGAATAACAGAGAGAAACAATCTCGCATACAAGTTGTATCCACACTAACCCGTTGATTTAAACAGCTTATGCGGATCAATTTCTTGTGTGTCGGGTTGGACACGAACACAACACGTACGATTACTAATCATGTCTCACAGGTTGACACGGTATTGACCACATACAATCAGCCTCAATCCAAACCCGCCAATTCTTTATCATGTCAGAGGATATAATCGTGTAGTGTCAGAAATTGCTACCCCCCAGTAGAAATTAAACTTCTTGCCAAGGTAAAACTTTGTTGATTATGGTTCAAAGTTCGCCATTCTATTCGGAAACCATGGCACTTTCCGGGGTAGTAGCCGGGGCTCGGGCTTCTTTCTTATGGGCACCTGGTCCTGATTCAGCAATTCTTAAAATCATATTTTTTGAATTTATTTTGTAAGGAATTTGCAGAAAAACCTAAAGAGTTTTGAGAGCCCTCATTCAAGAGAGTGGAGATCTTGAGGTATCTCCTTTCTTTTGACCGACTCTTGTGGGTATGACTGTTATCTAGGATTGGGGAACACTTACTTATGAGTGTTTCAAGCGATTGTATCTCTATTTTGCCGATTGCAGCAAAAACCATCTCTTCGATCTCTCCTAGCGAAATAGGCGCACCTCCAGACCACATACATCGTCAATGGTCAGGTTTAATTTGTGCAAGTCAACTTTTGCTCGAATCATTTCGTTCGATCACGCTTCCACATCGGCCATAACAACACACATAAATTAAATAGAGAAAGGCTTAACCCACGTATAAATCATCTCATCAAATCAAATTCTTAATATGCAACAACAGATTGCTCGAATTGTCTCTTTTGTTCGCGCTCCCACGTTAGTCATAACAATACATATAAATCAAATAGAGAAAGGCCTAACCCCACACATAAATCCGATGGGTTATATCTGAATCGAATCAAAATAATCACACAGATAATAAAAAATTTGACATACGAATTTATCCAGGTTCACTCCAGAATAAAGATATATCCTGCAAAGGAATTCTACTAGAGTATTTAGGTTTTATAACCACAACCACTCATTACAATAATCTCTCATATGAGTATAATATATATGACTTAAAATGGGCTTAAAGCCCAAGCCTATCTGAATCATTTTAATTCCATAATAAACGAGTAAGCTTAAAACATAAGCTAGAAAACCGATGTTGTTTCGGGGGCACTGCCCCCGGGCTCCCGCTCGCTCACCAACGAGCATGGCCATCGTACGCTCTCCGATGAGCAGAACCCCCACCCGCTGTCCGGTCAGCGGGACCCCTGTTTTGGGGGCGATGCCCCCGAACACCCACATTCCGTGCGCAGGAGTCACATGTTATCGGATCATACTTCGATTTCCCTAAGCTTATGTGGGCATGCCCGGTATGAAAAATAAAAATCCCCGAAGTATTCACCAACTCCAACAAAATCATCTCACCAAATCAAATACGATCACTTCAGAATTATGCAGACTTTCTGAATTATAATCAAAACCCACAACCACGCAAGTGTCAATAATAAACTATCTTGATCCGGCAGGATGTCCGAAAACAATTGATTAACCTCCTCCTTTCTCTCTCGCGTATGTGCCGATGCAAAAGTAATAATTTGTTTGTCTTTTGTGCAGAATTCATTGCCTTGTCTTCTTCCCTCTCTCGGCTGTTCACTCCCAGTCCCACCACCAGTAAGCCATTCACAATCGAGCGCCATTCCCAGAGAATAATTCTCCTCGGCCTGTGCAGTTCCTCAGATACAACTTGCTGCAGAATCTCTTCATCCAGCCCTAAACCCTAGACCACGCCCTCGTTTTGCTGAGCTTTTTTGTCCATGGCGGGGTTTTAAAAATCTAATACGCCAGATGCGACTTTCAGTATTCTATTGGCCGACACCCCAGCAAGTTGCTCCTATGTTATGTTTATGTGCAACTAAAACCCGTACGTGTGGCCAACCTCGGATGAGAAAAAATTAAACATGGGAACCCCACCATCTTGTACCTAAATTAAGTAATTCCATGCCACCAGTGCCGGTACCAAAGTACAATGCACCTGCTTGTTTTTTATACCAATAAAGCAGAAGGCGAGAGACAAATATCCCCGATCACGACGAAGAATGATGACGGAAGCTGAAAATATAGGTGAAAGCGTTGTCCGTACGAGGGCATATAGTCTTGGTTTTTCCATCGGAAGATTCTGACTGTGTATGAATAGGCAGAGGGGAGCCCATTTTGCAAGAATTGGAAATGACGATGATAAACTAGAAATGGATTGCGACGAGTGTCTCAAGAACGACCGTCTAACATGCTTCATAAGAAAATACATTCGATTATGATGTGTGCATATATATCTAGTCCAAGCCAACAGTAGCATTTGATTTCTTTTCCGATCAAAATAATGGTATCTATCAGTTTGAGTATGTTCCGAAGAATTTAATGCAATCGGGAGCCAGAACTGACGAGGAATCTACACTGTGTCAAGCTATGGTCTCCCCTCGCGATTGATTATCATCTTGCAATCACAACCGGGTAGGAGTTCTATTTGTACGATGAGGAGGGACTTGATTTTGGAAGATTTTGGTGGTGTATAATAGTATGATTTGATGAATTCGCAGTATAACATAGATCGTTTTGTCTCAAGGGAAGCATGCGATGAAAATGAGCCGGGCCGTGAAAGGCCTTCCTTAAATGGGTCAGGCCGTGCAAGACCCGTTTGATTAAACATCAATTTCATCCATCACTTTTGGGGGAGGGGGGTCTGTGGAATTCTGCGGTCCAAAATGCAGAATCTCGGCCATGGATTGGAATGAAAAGGGGTTTTGATTTTGACCGTCCGATCATTTACAAAAGATGGAGACTTGTTGATTTCACCATTTCATTAAGGTAAATTACCAAGGATAAGGTTATCAACGTCATGAAAGTTATTTCGTGAGAACCCAATATCTTCTCATAATTGAAATTTGGCCCACGGCCATATCGTGTTTAACCAAAGGTCGACGATATAAATTACCAATTTATATGTAACATATTTCAACGTGAAAAGGAAATCTAGATGCGAAGGACTTAGTGTTATTAAATAGATCGAATAAAGGTTTATTTAACTTATGCAATTAGTAAATTTCTTTTTGGTTTAACTTATCGTCATCACCATGGTTGTCAAATTATAGCTTCAAAATACTTAAACTGAAAAAGGAGTAACTTCGTTTAAGTAATACACTGGCTAAAAAGACATTCCTTCAACAGCCTTATCTGTTTAAAACTGACATATTCGAAAAAGAAATGTATAAAGACATTCTCAGATTACATACGGTATATTTACAAATGCTTAATCAGAACACCAAGCTGAAGGGCTTCATTGATGAATTTATATACTAATGAAGGGACTATTGCATCATGATCTGATTTTCAAGTTGTCTCAGGAATTTCACTTCCCTTCCCTTCTGATCATATAACGCCAGTAGTTTCTCCTTCAAAGCCTCGCACTCTATCCCCCAACTTCTCTCAACCTTCACACATTCAAATGATCATCATTCAAAAAGCATGCCAATTATATATCTATATACCATGTCAAGAAACTAAAATTGCAAATTTGGGTATGAACTAAAGAAACTAATAGTAAACAGACCAAAGTACCTGGACGTGCAGATTGTAGAAGGACGTTCTTGTCCCTCCGAATGACTTGAACGTGGAAGCATTTATTAGAGGATAGCCATGATAATTCAAGGTAAGCAATATCTCAGAGAAGTCGACAGTATTCTGAGTCATGACCTTTGTTGTGCATATTTGGATTGCAACCTCACTCTCACTCAAACGATTTGTCCAAATATATGGCACCGAATTGGGAAGTGCACCATTTCCTTTGCTGTTTTCTTGGCGAGTGCAATCATCTCTTCCTTGGGTGGCATTGATTCTTGATAGAAGTTCTTCCTTCTCTTGAGCGAGTGTCTGCAGTTGCTGTTGCAGTTCTGGTATGTGTTTCAGCACTCGGGACACTGTCTCCGGAATACTCAACTTTTTCTAGAGGGAAAAGGACAAGATCAAACTCTGTTAAAACCCAATAAGTGTCTTCCTTTAATTTCTCCGGACCCATGACAGAAAGATAACTATGTAGTGACTTGAAGTTGAAGCAGCGTCAAATAAAAAGTATAGAACATCACGTTATGCATTAAGGATTTAGAGAATAACACAGAAACTAGGGTTCATATGTGATCAACAATATTGTCCACTAGCTACTACTCTTTATTATTCTCTCCATCAGTTTTTTCTGTTTTCGGCAAAGTGTGTACCCGAGGAAACGAAATAAAAGACTAGTTCCAACAACTTCCTTGTAGATACAGGACTTAAGGATTACCGTTTGATCAGCAGACGGAAGCAGCGAACGGAGCGTGGAGTACAAACTGTTGATTTTCTTCCGCCGATCGCGCTCGCTGGCATTGTGGTTCAGCTTCTTGACCATCGTGACTTCGCCTTTCTTCGCTGCAAATGGGATATTGGGATGATCAAGTACTAGCTCCGCATGAGGAGACGGTGATGAGAAGGGAAAATGGAGAGGAGGTGGTGAAGAGCAAGTGCGGGCATCTCTGTGCTTGCAGTTCTCTTGTTCATGGCAAGTTGAATCCTCAAAGGGCCAAACACTAGGAGAAAAAGACAACATTTGTATGCACTATTCTTTTTGGGGCTTCCGATATTTTTAGATCTATAAGAAGGTGGATGATCAGAACTTGCTTATATATAAACCTCCATTAAGGACCTCAGCCAAACATTAATGGCATAGTATATTGGGAAAAATTGACTTCAGGTGAGATGATCAATTGCTCTCTCTCTCAGCCAAACATTAATGGCATAGTATATTGGGAAAAATTGACTTAAGGTGAGATGATCAATTGCTCTCTCTCTCTCTCTCTCTCTCTCTCTCTCTCTCTCTCTCTCTCTCTCTCTCTCTCTCTCTCTCATAATTTTTTTCCTTTTATGGTGGGTCATTCAAATCAATTTTGAAGGAATCGATCCGGATATCATATATATCATCCTCAACTATACTTACTTTATAATAAGATATCTTATGTGAACTTTCTTTTTGCTATTTGGAACTATCATAATGACCCAAGGCAAAAATTGTAGATGTTTGCAATGATAGGATGAAATCTTGTTTAATGTTTTATCAAGGATTTTCCGAATGATTTGTCAATCCAAAGGGAGAATATTTGATGTTTTTTGCAACTGTTCACGTGGTATTAATATTGATTACAGGTCTGATTTTATATTTCCAACTTGATGAAAGGCAGATTACAAGTACTTTGCATATCACTTTCTTGAGAATATTTAACTAAGGGGACGGTCGTTTGTTTAATGCCTGATTAGATTGTACAATCGTGTTGGTGAAAGAAATGGGGAAAAAATAGTGACATGTGAAGAGCGCATGCCATGCACACCAGAACACGAGCACACAACGAGGTTTTGACCTAAATTCCCGTGCAAGAATTGCCATGCCACAGGAAAGCGCGTAATCTCCTCGTGTTCAGTTGCATCAGGGACAGGTAAATATTAATAATTCCCACGATCCAGTAATAACAGAGGAGTTTCTTGTCAGGACTTTGAAGAATCTTTTCTCCTGAAGTTCTTTCAATTCAAAGCATCTCAGCCTTCTTTAGGAAAATATTCTATCGACCGTTTCTGGTGTCAACATTTACTTGGTGCTCTTTAGGACAAGAACAGAGGATACGTTTAGGGGCGGAGTGGTTTCAGGTTTTCATCTAAAACCTGAAATTTACTATCGGGTACAGATTTCTCATTTTTTGGAATTTGGAACATGTCCGCTGAAACTTGGAACCTGAAACCTATACTGTCACAAGTTCCAGGGTCTAATAGGTTCTTTTTTTTATTTCATTTTTAGTTAAACAAAACGAAAATGAGCACAATAATACTGAACAAGTTTGTCATTCATCAAAGAGAATATAAAAGATTAGTTTTCCTTGCATTACAGTTCAAATAAATACAATTAAAATGAGAAGTCATTACGTGAATTGATACTAGAGGTGAGTGGTTCCATATTCCGTACAAGTTCCTCTTGAAACCTATCCATGAAAATAGGTTTCTCATTTTTTTTGAATTTGGAACCACCATATCACACGTTCTAAGGTCTACCCAAGTTCCCCTATATTATTAATTGAACAATTGTAATAAATCATCACATTTAATGACTACCACTTGCTGCTTTAATCTATTGATCACAATTTATATTTAAACACATGAATAATATGAATCATTAACAAGTCATAAAATAAAATCTCAAATTAGTGATTCCAGATTATACATTCATCATCTAATACCATAAAACACCACAGAATCACGTGAAGACATAGACTAAAAAAAACATAAAAAACTTATTTAGGTTCTAAGTTTCAGGTTCCACCTACTTAGAACTTGGAATTCCCTTGCTAAGCCATCCCTCTCCCCTCTTGGACATTTTCCTTGTTGGGTTGACAGGTGTGCTTGGTTTTAAGTTGTAAATGGTGGTTATTATAAGTAATACAATTCCTTACCCTTATCAAAAAAAAAAAAAACAGGTTCCTCAATTTTTGGAATCTAGAACTTACTCTACATACCTTGAAACCTGAAACTTATATATTCCCATCGGTCAGATTCTCAAGTTTCAAAGTAGAATCTATAACCATACTCACCCCTAGACACGCTCATCTAAATTGGGATACTAAGCCAACAGCCTCCTGCACATACTGTCGGCACAATGCAAGCATCATCGTAATCATCGTGTTATGTGCGTCTCCAAACCCATCACCTGATGGGACCCGTGTACATCTTCACTCCATTTATAAAGGTCGACTTCAGGTCACCTCCTTGATACGCCGTTCTCTCTTTCTTTCTTTCCTCCTCCTTGGTGCTCGGTGGCACCGCCCTGGCGTGGAGGCGAAAGCGGTGGGGGGTTTTGTCTCGCCCGCAACTGCGTGTGAAGTCGGTTGTTTGGTATCAGGGTTCTCTATATATCCGGTCCACTTCCTTCGTCCCTTGGCTTTTGGGGCTGGGTTCAATAGGCTCTACCTTTCTTCTAACTTTCAGCTTCCAAAATAAACGAAGCTGGGAAAAGCAAAGCAAAAAGTTTGAAGAAGCTTTTGAGTTTCTTGCTTGCCATTTCACTGTTCCACGCCCTCAAAATGTACCAAGATTGTTTGGTTTGACCTATAAAGAAGTCAAAACTAACATGTTTTATTTACTTTCAGCCAAGATCCAAAATATTTATTCAAATAGTTAAAAACTATAAAATATCATACCTGAATCCAAGAGTCTTTTTTTTTTTTTTGGTAAGGCCCTGAATCCAAGAGTCAATATTTACATATTGTGAAAATTTCGAATGTTTAAAATTAAAAACAATCAAAATGTAACATCGATTAAAAAGTTGATTATTAGTAAAATAGATAAAGATCGCTAAATAAACTCTTTTTAAGTGTTAGTAACATTGAATAACTTTTGGGAGATTTAAAAAAAAATTCAGCAGGTGAATTATTAGTAAATTATCAACCTTGTTTCGAGTTATTCAGTTAATTGACCTTTATTTGATTGTTCGTAAATTACCAATTTTTCAAATAACTTACTACCATTTTTTTAGCAGCTTATCCACGTTGTTTTATGCATGCTATAGCCAGTGCTCTAAAATTATCGACTTTTACAACAATTTACCGACCACGATTAAAGCGGCCCAACATCTATCAATTAAGGGGCGTTGGTATTCCACCATTCCAGACAAATTATCTCAGAAGTTAGAAATGTACAGCTAGTATTTACACGTACAGGCAAGAAGAATTTCTCCGTACAATTGGGCAACAAAACTTTCTTGACTCTTATCGAAGACTCTCGACGGTCACCTGCAAAATACAAGTATGTATACAGGGATGCAACATCGACCCGTGTGGACATCATGGCTGAACATGTCCCTTGGCAGCAGCAAGCTGTTTCTTGAGGTTGAGGACCTCAATGCCATATGATGCCAGACGATCCTTGAGCTTTCCTGAAGCCTCCTCGTACTTTCTATTCATCAGGTCTTGTTCATTTAGCGCTTCAGTGCATCTGTATCTCATGGCGTCCAACTTTGCCTGTGTCCACCGTAGTCTCATCCTCAACTTTGCTTTTTCCTTGCCATTGTTGACTTCTTGCTGTTTGTTGTTACCATAAGAATCAGATAACAATAAAATTAATTATAATACTTGTAAAGTAAAAGCGTTTAGCAAGAGGAACTGAACAGGAAGCAGACAACCCTTTCTATCATTGTTTTTCCCCTCTTTTTTCGAACATTCTAGGCAAGAATGGTCTAGATTCTGCTCAGGAAATACACAAAACCCTGAGGGCCTATCACCTTACAACATGGCAGAAGTATATTGTTAACTACAAAATCCATATATTACAAAGCTAGAGCATAAGTTTTTCCCTCCGAGGTTAGGCATTTGGTTCTGCCAAAAGATGGTGCAAAAACCAAGCAAATCTAATGCCTGAAAACGGAAAACGCTAGAAGGGCCATCCAAAAATTTAGCAGAGGTAGTGTCTCCACACCTACCTAAGCCCCAATTGCCAACTCCATAGCAGAGCTCAAAGCGTTAACCAAGAAACAATACAATTATGTTAAAAAACAACTTTTCCATCTTAATGAAGATCCTGCAACTCCCAATCAGAGTGGATGGACGAAAGTTATCAGGGATCTAATCTTTCTAAAATTACATTATGCAAGTGTGAATATCGAAATTTTATACCTAATTTGACCCCCAATGCCCCCAAAGCAAAAGCATGTACTCCATCTAAAAGGAGGGAATGAATGATAGTTCTGCTGGATAATACGACACAAAGTCTGGAAATTAGCAAAACTAAATAGACAAAAGAGACTAGTGATATAACAAACAAAGCTGTTAAGGCCGATTGAACCACGTAATATGTTCCTTTATGTGAACGTTGTGCTTCTACCAATTTCACACTATACATTATAATTGGATAAAATTAATCCGCCGTACTCGTATATAGCAAGGCTAATGCAGAGCATGTTGTTCCAGGACTCAGACCTCAACCACTAGTAGCATACTGTATGGTGTTATGGACTTATATAAGTCGTTGAATTTCACACATCCTACATAATGTAGCTATTATACATTCTAATCCCGAGATCTACCACTTACAAGAATACCAAGTCTATCAGCAAAAATCTTTAATATGAGAAAAGGACGGACATCCCTGGTGGGCAAACTTACAGTGTGCAGCTTTATTTCCATAGTGGAAATCCTGTCAGACAGTATATCTGCTTGAACTTTGGTCTCAGATATCTGAAAGAAAACATCTCATCCTGTAACTTTTGATCCTTTTCGTGCCAATTAAATGCTAATTATGCTCAAGCACTTTCGTCAAACTACCTTGTCATTTTGACTTATTTTCAGCAATTCAAGTTCAACCATGTGCCTTTGCTGCTCCTCTAATCGAGTCTTTAACCTATCCCGTTCAGTTGTCATGTTATGAAGTTGGCTCTTAAAATTCTGACAGAAAAACAAAATCGGTAAAGAGTATGCAATCAATGCTGAAAATTTACAGCATAATCTGATCTTACTGAGCAAGTATATCTTAGAGGCTATTCTTTCTGGACAATCTAACCTGCAGATTACTTGCCAGATCTGTTCCACTTTCTAACTCCGTACGTTTGATAAAAAGATCTTCCTTTTCTTTCTTAAGGATCTTCAGCTCCATCTGTAGCTGATTTACTCTCTGGCAAGCATCATTATTCTCCAAATTTATGGTCTCAAGTTCTAACTTCATCTTCTACAAGGAAAAGAATCAATTAGCCTGAAAACTATCGACTGCAACTGTTCAACTTTTTACGCTTCCATCCATAAATTAGCAGAAAAGACAAGTGCTTACGATTTGGGAATGTTTATTCTCCACATCAGCCAATTCGAGGGCATGTTTCAATTGTTCAATCTCTATAGTCTTGTGCCTACTGCAAAAAAGTTGAATAAATGAAACATTAACACTGGTGAAACAGACAAAGGAGGCTTGATTCTCTGGAAGCTAAACCTCTATACTGGCCATCTAACCACCAGCTCATAATGGAGCAGGAATTTCATTGATCTAAAGATTAACAATCTATAAAATGCATCATTCCCCTTAGCAGGGGAAGAGTTTGAAAAAAAAACAAAGGGTGCAATTAATTACAATCTTTTTGCCCAGCTTTTCGAGCCAAAGAAGAATAGGATAACGTTTAAAGGAATAGTGCTCAGAGCAGCACATGAAAAGATTGAAAAGTATTCCTATGGAACTCAAGTATATTAACAATGGTTGAGACAAACCTGTGCTCTCTCTCCAGTTCTGTCTCTTCCTCATAAAGTTTTAATTGCTCTCTAAGGACCTTGAATTGATCCTTAGAGAATTCGAGTTCATTCTTCACCTTCGAGTCAGATAAGAGGGAACAAAATAAGATGGAGTTCTCCGTAGGAAAGCGACAATATAATCCAATAAATTCTAAACATCCATAACAAAGACATAAAGAAAGTGACAGATGTAATGTGCATGACCGAATTAGCATTCTTCAAAGTTCACACAAAAATGAAGTTACCTCCAAAGGAAAAGATAGTTAAATGAAATTGATGCCTTCAACAAACAACAAACGAAGTTTGCATTTAATTCCCCTCTTTCAGTGTCGACGGAATTCCTTCCAGGAGTGACTAAGAAATTTATCCCATATTAGTTAACCTCTCAAAAACTGCAGTTTGAAAGCAACGGTGCTCATCAGTTATCCTCAGTTGTTTAATTATTTGATTCAGAGTTGACATGTAGCCAGTTTTTCTCAGACTATTTCCGCTAATTTTATTGAGTCAAAGGAATTTATGTTTTACCTATTTGTCAGTACATATTTTCCCAGTTTTTCAACTTATTGATTTAGAAACTCAACAAAATATAACTACTGCAATAAAATAAATACATCCACAATTTAAATAGTAAAAAAGTAAATTCCCAAACACAAAAGATCAAAGACCTCTAACCAAAACACTTTTTTCCTTTATAGTCCGGATGCTGATTCAGTAAGTACCATATATAACAATTGAAGAAAAAGTTTGTAGGTTTTACTTGGAGAGATAATAACTAGCTCCCCAGTAAATTTTCTTGCAAATGTTGTATGTTCTTTTCGCAAACTTAAGCATCACTCTAATTGCAATCCCTTGTTGGACCACTATTCAACGTACACGTTCTTGACCTATAGTGAGGTATTGTTTAACATAGGTTGAGTGAACAGCGAGTGCATGACAAAATAAAGAGAACAAAAAGAGGACGTAATTTGAAAGCAATCAGAAGTTTAAGTTGACACTTTATGGACTTTAAGAAACACAATTTCAGAATTCTAACAATAGCTTGTTCACGAGTGTTTAAGGACCAGTGACAGCCCAAAAGAAAAAAGGAAACTATTCAGCTCCTGCGCCAACTCATATAACTATTACACTATCAAACAAAGTAGACTATAGTGACCATCTTGATGTAGATACTTTTTAAACTTACTAATCTTGCACTTTGCTCAATAGTATTTCTAGCGAAAAGAATAGATCACGGAAATATTAAATGTTGTCAACATTAAAATTGAACTTGCCACTCTATTATCTGACTCGGATAAGCCAATGTTACGCTTGTGAGTGGAAAAGTGTAAATGCCCCTTTTGAAGAGCTTAGCAGGCTCAATGTACAGTGCAAATCATATCGATGGAGTAAAAGCATTCTTGATTTGAAATAGTCATAGAAGTTACAGCTACACGAGATGTTTTGAACTTAGACAATTTAAGGAGATCCATGCAAAATTGAAACTTCCATAAGAAAAATTGTTATTATATGTTACCTCAGACAGTTCTGTGGATAATGATGTAATCTCTGCATTAGACAACTTAGTGTTTTCTTCTATGGCTTTAATGCTAGCTTTCTCCTTAGCAGACCATATAGCCTTCTCCTCCTCCATTTCCAGCAGGGAATCTGTTAGCTGCTGCAAATGCCAATGTACCCAGCAATGAAGCCAACTTCAGGAAACACCTAAACTGGACACACTTTGCTTGTGGCTCAACTTTATTTTCCTACCATAGCTAACTCTTCCTTTTCATTTACCAACTGATTGATTGATGCTTCCAGCTCTTGCTGATAAGATTGAGATTCTTCCAATTTGCCATTCTGGAAAGGGACAGAACAAGATGCCATATGAGATTGATAAAGTGGAGCTCAGAAATTCACTTCATTGCACCATGAACAAAAAGTTGAGAATTTTGGAGTCAGAACTAAGAGCTGTCAAAGCTTACAAGCTTCGAAATTTCCTCCTGCAACCCTGTTAATTCTGAACTTGACGTGCTCATGTTTTGAGATTGAACTTCCAATTCCAAGGCCAAACTCTCACATTTAGACATAACTTCATCCTTTTCCTTACATGCAGCTGCTAATTCCTCTTCTAAGGAGGCAATAGTCGCTTCCATCTCAAATGCAAGAACTTCCAACCTTCTGTACTCTTCCTGAAAAATACAATCAAAAGAGAGAAACCAATTGGCAAAAGCCGTGGGTTTGAAGCTTCTTCCATTCTCCCACATCGTATAATGACATGACTTTGAAGCTCAAAAAGCCAACCTCTTTTTTCTTGTTACCAAAAAAAATAGGAAAATTGAACAACTTTACGGAACGCCTTCACAAGATTCCATTTAAAAAATTTCTAATACATTTTATAAAGTTGCGCAATATGAAATTAGGGCTTAAGAAGTGCAATCGAGGAATAAGCAGCAGATCTTTTGACCACCAAAAACGTACAAATGCAATATAAGACATAAAATAAAGGGAAAATATAAAAATCTGTCTCCTAAAATAAGTTTACTCAAGAATATAATTAGCTAGAGATACATAACAAGCTCCATAATTCCTGCGCATTTAGTTAGAAATAGAACATCTTGACAAATGCATCCGCATCCATGTAGAGTTGCCCAGTTTAATCTGCTTATCAAATAGCATCATGTTCATTACTGTACACACAAACCTACCGGTTACCTTCGGGATCTAAACCACACAAATAGGTGTCAATGAACATTATCCAATCAAGGGAAGCATAAGCAGACAAAGGGTTAGAGTACGTTGCAACTCATCAAAAACCTAAAGAAGCATTTCACACACAACATCAACACATTGGGTAGCCTTGACCACTTAACAAATGAAGACCAAAATGATTTATGAGCCTGTCCAAAAACGAGAGGAAACAATAGTACATAACATATCCAAACGGTCAAGAAGCACAACTAGCTCTTTCATAGAATGACTCAGCTGACAAAAACTCAGCCCAACAAGTAGATGGTGGCAAGCAGAGAACTATCAATCAAACAGGTTACAAGCTCGAAATCAATTGAGAATAAAATTGAATTTCATTCTATCCCCAAAAGAAATATTTATTAGTGTCGTTTGTTTTATCTTGTACCCCCACCCAAAAAAAAAGCCAGACCATTGACTTGTGAGTTTTGACAGACAAGGGAAAACAGAACGTAAATCCATAACCATCCATAGCCAGTTTGCAAGTATGCAGAATGCATAAGGGAAGTGACAATTTCAATGATTAGCACCTGCATTGTCTGGTCAATATGAACGTGGCCCTTAGACCTTTTCGAATCAATTGCAACTGAATCACGCCGTCTCCCAGCAAGTGACTCCCGTTTATTGATATCCCTCTCTAACAGAGCCTTCTGACCATGCAATAATTTTATCTCCCGCTCAGCAGATGCTTTTTCACCCTGATGGTGCGGGAGTCCATGAGTGATCCTGTCATTTGCAGGAAACTAAAAAAAAAAAAGGATAGCAAAATTAAATTCATGTGACACCTCAAGCTTAGTCTTTTCTTGGACAGCATTCCTCAGCTTGAATTCAGCCTCTTTCAACTTCAACTTTGTTTTATCCATATCTTTCCTCATATTGTCCCTTTCTTTCGCCAAGGTGGATGAGGATAAGCACGAGATTTCCTTTTGAAGATTCTGTATTTGGGATAAAAGTTCTATCTTTTCCAACTCAGTTTGCTCCCTGAGTTCCTATGCAAAGACCGACAACTCCGATAATTAATGTGTAACAATATACCAAAGCCCAAGGATTATATTAAGAGTCCAAACTTACCGCCAAGGCCCTTTCAGAACTTTCAGCATCAGTTTTCATTTCTTGTATTTGCCTCTGGAGACCATCAGAGAAATCTTGCGAAAGAATCTGCATTTCATATTCAGTTGCAGAGAAAATAATTTAGACTAACCAAATAGCGACTATCATATTTTCCGAGTGAAGAAGTACAGTACCTTCTCACTCTCAAGTTTATAAACTTTCTCCTTGATGTAATCATGCAACCTCCCATGGTGAATGGTAACTAATTTCTGTTGCTGAGATGTCTGACTTGAAAGGGTCTTAATATCCTGTGTACAACCCAACACTTACACATACAGGCCACAATAGCACAAACGGGCATTTATTTTCAGTTAAATCGGATAGGATATCAATAGAATGTCAACTCCAGGTGCCAGGAGATCTAAAAATTCAGGAGAATAAACTGCCACTCTTCAGATTATGGGCTGAATGTGCACTAAAATTCGTAGGTGAGTGACTTAGAATTCAGTAAATCTTTCTTTTGGGATGGTAAAATGCAACAAGTACTCACGAGAAGGGTGCTTGACACACTGGAAAAACTCTGGAAAACCTCATCCATAAGTGAAAAGGTGCCATCTACATAATTTTGCAAATTTTGGACTTCAATCATTATATCTTGAACTTCCATGGAAAGCTCGACCAAAGAGTCAAAGTTGCCCTGCTGAAGAAGAGAAACAATGTGTTAAGTTTCAGTTTTTGTTTTGAGAACATCGGTGCAGCAGAAACGATGTGAATATCCCCAGATCACAGAGATAGAAAACCAGCAATAAAATGCATTATTTGACACCAAAAATCCATTGTAAGGAAGTCTTTCTTAAGCAATCCTTGCCTCCTTATGTGCACTAAGAAGTTCTTCACAAATTTTAAAAAATGGCATCCAATCCAACAGAAAATAAGATAGTGAAGCATCTGGTAAAAGTCATAGAAGTTGAAACATGCAATGGAATTATAAAAGCTGCAGAACTTCCTTGGCAGAATGAGGTGCAGCATCACTATGCAAGACATACAAGCACAGTAGTGCTCATGAGAATTTTAGCTGTGCAAAAAATCATAGACAGGTACATGAACACATAAAGTAAGGTTGACACATGCAGCATATACAGAACTCTACCATAAAAATTGGACTTTGACGTAAGAGATGACACCACAAAAAGCTGAGAGCATTCTTGATGGACATCCCTAGGATGGGGCACTCTGTCCTTCCATTAGTTACGCTTACATATTATCTAAGGACCCACGTATCATTATACCCTTTTGACTATTTCTTTCCCTTCATTAGATTACCCACAATGCATAGCTCATATGATAATTGCACATTTATGACTGTGCGCAACATTCTTTTCTTTTCCATTTTCCATTCTAATTTTTCACAAAGCTTCTCCAGATAACAATACTTCTACTTTCCTCTCCTTTCTCTTAACGATTGTTTCAAGCTAAATACATTGCTTCCGCTCATACATAAACATTTACAATTTGGCATAAAAAAGGAATGAAAATACAGGTAGTGCATGCTGCAAACAAATAATAAAATACCTCCTCTAGCGTCTTCTCAACAGATAATTTGTTTTCTGCTGCCATCTCTACATATTTGTCCAAATTCTGTTGGCTCAAAGTTTTCTCAATCTCCAAAACCTTGATCTAGAATGTAAAGACGACAAAATAAAAGAATGTGGCAGAAAATTGGCTGTGATTGGACGGTATCAAGAATTTGAGAAAGAGAAATGTACAGGAGAAAGAAACTGATACCTGATCTTGGAGTTGCTCTATCACAAGATGAGCCTCTGGCTCTCCAAGACATGTAACATTATTTTCTTGTTTTACGTAAGAAAAAAATTTGGCTTCAGTTATCATTCTCGTTAAGCAATCCACTTGTATAGCATTGGCGATTCTCTGTATAACACCAGAGAGGAAAGGAAAATGTAACAGACAAAAAAGCGACAAAAATGGAGGGAAAGAAGCAGATGCAAATATTTACCTGAGCTTCAGATTCCATCAACAGATTCTCATACTCTGCATGGATATCAGTAGACTCATTGATGACCTGCCACATTACATGCCTTAGACATTGATACTCAAAAGAACATAAATTAATGAACTGAAAGGCTTTTCACAAACCACAGGTGCACTTTTATTTTTCACTGTCGCTTTCCTCCTATTAGTAACGTGCTGCAGAGCTCGTGGATGAGGAAGATTATGGTCTTCCACTCTCTTTCGATCACTAAAAACGTTTGTGTTAGTTTCGGTGTCCTGAAGTAACTTATCAAAAGGAAGAAGTGGACCCACATCCCGTTTAGCTCGTCGAGGCTCGAGAGTAGAATCCTTCAAGTCAAGCACAGAGTAAGCCTAATATTGAAGAAAAGTAACTTAGAGTAAAGCAAGGAGATATGAGGGCAACTGTACTTGATTCCAGAAAGAATCATGAAGCAACAAGGAAATCAGGTTAGAAAAATGTAAAAAAGAGCGGTAAAAGAGACAAATCCAAGAATTACTTGCGATGGAAATTGGCTACTTATCATCCTCATACCTTAAGAGTTGCTTCCCACTTAATTGCCACCCTTCAAATTCCAGACAACTCCAACCCCAAACCCCAAAGAGCAAAAGTACAAAAACAGGGAGGGGGGTGTTGGGAACCAAAGAAAGAGGGAAGGATATTGCAAAAGTACTTGAGTTGGCAAAGTCCTTAGTCCTTATACCAAATCTACTAGGCATGAGCTCACTTTTCATTATGGAATTAGAACGATACCATGGTGTTAAACAAGGTGAAATGGCATGGATTAAGGCAGCCAACAATAAACTGCATTTGCTGTGTACTTACTTTAAGGCCAAAGTTATTTGTGTACTGACCATTTGTCTTATAAAAATGACCATATTTCACGATTAAACGACAGAAATAGATTTTTTTAGTTAATATCATTGCCATTTACTAGTTAGATAGTGAGATCTCAAATAATTTGGTTAGCAACTGGCACAAATCTTTTACTTGCATCAAATTAGCCTATATAATATGAAGTGTTGAGCGTTAGAGACGCGGCAACAACTTGATTTGATGGAAGAAATTTTTGAAGGTGAAGCAATCGCAATTCGCGCCTTTCTATTGCATATCTCAATTACAAGAGAAATAGACTATATATAGACCATAGTTTGATTTGAAATAGGAAACCTCTTTCTAGGAAACCTATTCTAATTAGGAAACCTACTTGACTTAGGAAACTTTCCTAAAATATAACTAGAAACAATATCTCACAATATCTTATCTTACCTCTTAATATCTCACCATATATATGAAAAATCAAAATATGAAAATACAAACAAACTCAAAAAAGGAAACAAGTACTAACAAATTTGGTTTAATTTCTAACATGAAGTAGTTGTCAATTCGAATTTTGGTCTAGCTGTTCCAAAAGCTACTATAGTGAGTCTCTCTATCCTTCATACACATGACACAACCTACTTATCTTTTCTTTACCTTTAAAATACATGGCATGTTTGGCAAACATTATAGTAGTAAAGCTAATCAACGGCTGCCTTTCGACACAATCTATATTAAAACCACCAGGTTTTAGCATTTGGCTGGATCCTAGAATTTTTTCAAGATGACTCCATGTGCAAGAAAAGAAATCTCTCTCATCACGGATGTATTGTGCTCAAATTTCCAGTCAGTTCACAGTCGAGAAGCCTTTCAAAGAGTTTTTTAAGATAATATTTCATATTCACTATTTGCTACAGCTAGGCCCTAGGCTCTTAACTGCTTGTCAAGGTCCAAAGACCAATCAAGAAGTC
Organism: Syzygium aqueum; assembly: GCA_031216185.1. NCBI lineage: Eukaryota > Viridiplantae > Streptophyta > Magnoliopsida > Myrtales > Myrtaceae > Syzygium > Syzygium aqueum. The sequence continues at coordinate 22,695,572 of CM062231.1, forward strand.
TTTCTAATTTCAGACATAAAATGCACTTTATCTAAGCTGCTTGTCGAAAACTGAATTTCCCTTTAAATTATCCAGAAATATTGTTAAGGATATGCCGCATACAGTTTATATAAAGAAGATTATGTAAGAATTTTCTACAGGTTGCCATTCACAGTGTTTTCCCGAATCATGTCACTCCAAGTCTCTATTTCCCTCCTATGCAGTCATGCCTCTATCTTTTAGCTAGGTGCAGTGCAGACGAAAATGTAGAAAACAATGTCAATTATTGTATTTAGAGAGCAATAAGCTAACTGATTCAAAATTGGATTCGCTTGTCAATACACAGTGCAATACCTCCATAAGCGGCTCGCGAAAAACTTTACTGGGGCACCATGTATCCCGCCTCCTACCCTGGTTGCACAACAAGGAAAATGTCTTCAAAGCAAGAAAAACAGCGTTAATAATCTACAACAAGATTTATTAAGTTGCCATGAGCTATTATTGTTTTCCTGGATGTACTCCACTTTGTTTCCTGGCGAAGACGAGTTTTGAGCATGTTTCACATTAAACTTTGGAGGTCTACAATTAAGTGATATGTGACCGGCGGACAACTATCTTACAAGTAGCTGGCTCAACTGTCTAAAATAAGCCAGATAAGAGTTGAGATCTATATTAAAAGGCCAGGTATAGGTACATTCACAACAATATTATAAATCATACTTAGTGACCATTTATTCTACTAATATATCTTTCAATGAGAAGTGTTCTTCACACTAGCACCGCACTATTCGGTGATAGAAGGATTAAAGCATGGATTATTAATCAGTGTTAAAGGGTATAATGGTCTTTGGGATTTTGATATGTATATATACCGTATTTTCTAATCAATAAAGTAGATTACTATTCCCCTAACATGGTATGAGAGCCTAAACCCTAAAATTACCGCCGTCCACCACCAACCATTGTAGAACCCAAGGTCGCCGGCCTCCACCACCAACCACCGTAGAACCCAAGGTCGGCGACCTCATCCACTGTAGAACCCAAGACCGGCAACCTCATACAAGGCCGGCGACCTCATCCCGATGTCTCGCCGAAGCTCCGACGAGCCAAATTTGAAGTCGTCTAGACCCGGCGAAGCTCCGACGAGCCATATCTGAGGTCGTCTAGGGCCATCGAAGCTCCGGCAAGCCAAATCTGAGGTCATCCAGGCTCGACGAAGTGCCGGCGAGCCAGATCTGAGGTCGTCCAGGCCCGGAGACCCCATTTTCGGCGTCGATTTCATCCTCCAGGCGTCGATCAAAGGTATCCAGGCCAGGCAACCCACTTCGACGTCTTCTAATGTCATTAGATGAGGAGCAGCCCCTTCTGATGGGTGATGATTGAGGTGGAATCTCGGAAAAAAAAAAAAAAAAGGTGAATGTGTTCTGAAGTTTGACTTGGTTACTGATATGCTTGAGGGAAGGGAGATTATTGCTGTGTATGTTGGTTTGGATGATTGGATGTGATGTTGGTTTGGCTAATTGGATGATTATGTGTGGTGCTATATATGTAGATTGAGAGAGGGGGGGCTGAGCACTGTTGCGTATAACTACTGATGTGTTAAACTGATGTGTTGATTGGTTCGGATTTGGTCGATCATTTTGAAGTTGTTGTGATATGTTATGAAGCTTTGTTCCTGGTTTAGTATGAGTGATTATGGCATAAAAGAACAAAGGAGTATTGACTAAAGTCATATCTACATCTTCTAATCGTTTGACTGAGGAAAAATTAGTTGGGATCACCAACTTTCGGCATTGGAAGAGAATTGTGGTGATAGTATTGACCGGAAGAGAGCAAAATCATCGTTTGACAGGTGCACGAACTGCTGCTGATACTAAATGGGATACCATGAATGCCAGAATTCTTGGACAAATGTGGAATTCTATGGAATCTCATGTGGCTGCCTTAGTTACACATGCCACTACTGTTAAGGATTTGTGGAATTACTTGAATGTCCTTTATTCTGGGGAAAATAATCTCTCAAGGATCTATGAAGTCTCCCAAAATTTCTTTAGAGCTGACAGAAAGAATTGGTCTCTTACTCAATTTTTTGCTGATTTTAAACAGATGTGTGGAGTTTAATCATCTTTTGCCAATTACCTCTAATGTTAGGATGATGCAGGAGCAACGAGAACAATTGGCTGTTATGGGATTTTTTGGAGCACTTGGACCAGAGTTCAATACAGTTCGTTCACAAATTCTTGGAGGAAATAATGTGCCTTCACTAACGGAGACTTTTTCTCGAGTCTTAAGGATTTCACGTGAGTCGTCTAAGGATATATCTCCCACAAGTGATAGTTCTACCTTGGCAGTCCAAGGAAATCGAGGTAGTGGTCAAGGACGTGGTGGTGGTGGTCGTAGTGGCCGTGGCTTTAATAGTGGTGGTAGTGGCCATGGATTCAATAGAGGCCAATTACAGTCATACGGTAGTATCACTAGTGACAAAGGGAGTAATACCGAACTTGCACGAACATGTCATTATTGTGATATGCCTAGACATATTCAGTGTTTTCGCTATAAACTTCATGGAAAGCCCCCTCATTCGGCTGTCGCTAATGTAGCCAATGCAGTAGAGTTAGGTGTTTCTTCGCAGTCTTCTGAAGGAGGAACACTGATTAGAATGTCAAAAGAGGAATTTGCTAGGTACAATCAGTTCCAGATTTCTCAGCCAGTTTCCTCTTCTACAGCTACTTTTGCTCAGACAGGTAATGCAACAGCATGTCTTTCATCTACCTCACGCCCCTAGGTCATTGATTCAAGTGCTACCGATCATATGACTGGATCTTCAGGTATCTTTTCCGTCTTTCACGAGTCTTTGTCTAGTATTACATTAGCTGATGGCTCTCTGTCTACAGTAAAAGGGATAGGCACAGTACCACTGACATCCTCCGTATCTTTATCCTCTATCATGTACCTCCTAAATTTTCCATTTAACCTTATGTCCGTTGGTCATCTTACCAAAGAATATAACTATTCTATAACCTTCTATCCTGATTCCTGTGTTCTTCAGGATTTGAAGACGAAGGAGACAATTAGTAAAGGGCATATGTCAAGGGGACTATATGTGTTTGATAATGTTACCAGTGTCGCTTGTTCAGCTGTTTCTCCATATCAAGTTCACTGTCACTTGGGACATCCCTCTTTAGCAAGTTTGAAGAAACTTGATTCTCAGTTTCATTCTTTATCTAGTTTTGAGTGTGAGTCATGTCAGTTTGGAAAATTGCATCGTATTAGTTATAGTCCAAGAGTCAATAAACAAGTTTCTCAGCCGTTTTCTTTAGTTCATTCTGATGTTTGGGATCCATGTCCTACTGCCTCAAAATTGGGTTTCAAGTACTTCGTGACTTTTGTAGATGACTATTCAAGAGCCACTTGGCTATATCTAATGAAAAGTCGTTCTAAATTATTCTCTATCTTTTGTGCGTTTGTTAATGAAGTACATACTCAATTTGCTGCTTCTGTCTATATTCTTCGAAGTGATAATGCCAAGGAGTATTTTTCTAGAACATTCTCTGAATTCATGTCCCAACGGGGCATTCTTCATCAATCTTTTTGTTCGGATACACCACAACAAAACGGTGTGGCCGAAAGGAAGAATCGTCACTTGTTAGAAATTACTCGTTGTTTGACATTTGAAATGAAGGTAGATAAATCCTTTTGGGCTGATGCTATTATGACAGCATGTTATCATATCAATCGCATGCCATCCTCTGTTCTTAAGGGTGGCATTCCTCACTCTCTTCTTTTTCCTTCGGACCCTTTGTTTCATTTGCCACCTCGTATATTTGGTTGTGTTTGTTATATTCATGACCATCGTCTAGGACTCTCCAACCTTGATCCTCGATCTCTTAAATGCATTTTTGTTGGGTATTCTCGTACATAGAAAGATTACCGTTATTATTGTCCTTCTTTGCATAAGTACTTCACCACTGCCAATGTTTCCTTTTTCAAGTCTACTGTCTATTTTGATAATTCGATGGAGACGTCTACAGTGGATGATGTAACATATGTTATTATGGAATCAACACCCACTTCGGACTCTCCAGTTATTCCTCCACTTGTCCAGTATGTTTATAGTAGACGTCCTCCTCAGCATGTGGAGCCCCCTGCAAATGTACCTCAGCCTATCTCATCTACTTCGTCTTCTCAACCTGAGGTAAGTCAGTCACATATTGATCTCGATATTCCTATTGCTCATCGCAAAGGAGTTCGTAGTTGTACCAAACACCCTATTGCCCGGTTTGTCTCATATTCTGGTTTATTTGCTTCTTGTCGAGCTAGTCTAATGACCATTGATAATCATCCTATTCCTAAAACTGTTGCTAAAGCATTATCAAGTCCAGGCAGGAGGGCAGCCATGAAAGAGGAATTACAGGCACTAGACCAAAATCAGACTTGGGATCTTGTTCCTTTGCCTACAGGGAAAACAGCCATTGGATGTAAGTGGGTATATACAGTTAAAGTTAACCCAAATGGTTCTCTTGCTCGTCTCAAAGCTAAACTGGTTGCTAAAGGGTATGCACAGGCTTATGGGGTTGATTATGGTGATACTTTTTCTCCGGTGGCTAAGATGACCTCTGTTCGTCTTTTGTTTTCTTTGGCTACTTTTGCTTGTTGGCCTCTGTTTCAGCTCGATGTAAAGAATGCCTTTCTTCATGGAGATTTACAGAAAGAGGTGTATATAGAGCAACCACCGGAGTTTGTTGCTCAGGGGGAGTCTGGTTATGTTTGTCGCTTAAACAAATCTTTATATGGCTTGAAACAGTCTCCCAAAGCTTGGTTTGGGAAGTTTACTGAGACGGTACTCCAGTTTGGTTTGTGTAGATGTACTGAAGATTATTCCATGTTTTATCGAGTTTCTGGAGCTAGTCGGATATTCCTTGTAGTTTATGTGGATGATATTGTCATAACTGGAAATGATTCTATAGGAATTAAAGAGTTGAAAAGGTATTTGCAACAGCAATTTCATACAAAGGATTTGGCTCTTCTTAGATATTTTCTGGGTATCAAAGTAGCACAGGTGAAGAAAGGTATTTATATCTCACAACAAAAATATGTTCTGGATTTGCTTATAGAGACAGGTATGCTAGGTGCTAAACTACTGGATACACCAATGGAAGTGGACTCTAAATTGACAGTAGAAGATGGTGAGCTGTTGGATGATCCGCAGAGGTATCCAAGACTTGTTGGAAAGCTAAATTATCTAACTATCACTCGACCTGATGTTTCTTTTCCGGTTGAGTGTTGTGAGTCAGATTATGTCTTCTCCCCGTACCTCACATTGGGCTGTTGTAATCAAAATTTTGAGATATTTGAAGAAAGCTCCCAGTCATGGTCTCATTTATCAGGATCATGGTCATAGAGGGGTGGAAGCCTTCTCAGATGCTGATTGGGCAGGATCTCCTATAGATAGGAGGTCTACATCAGGGTATTGTACCTTTGTAGGAGGAAACCTAGTATCTTGGAAGAGTAAGAAGCAAAGTGTTGTGGCTAGATCAAGTGCAGAATCAGAATACAAAGCTATTGCTCAAGCTACTTGTGAGCTAGTTTGGATGCGTCAATTATTAGTTGAACTTGGATTCAAAGACCTTGCACCAATGGAGATGTGGTGCGATAATCGAGCGGCTATCCATATCGCCTCAAATCCAGTTTTCCATGAGCATACCAAGCATATCAAAGTTGATTGCCACTTTGTTCGCGAGAAACTTCAAGCTAGAGTTATTTCTACAAGTCATGTTAGGACCGGTGAACAACTAACTGATATTTTCACCAAATCTCTAGGGGGAAGTAGGATTGAGTATATCTGTAACAAGCTGGGCATGCTTGATATCTATGCTCCAGCTTGAGGGGGAGTGTTGTATAATGGTCTTTGGGATTTTGATATGTATATATACCGTATTTTCTGATCAATAAAGTAGATTACTATTCCCCTAACAATCAGCAAAGCTAACAAGAAAAGGTAGATCTACAAAACATCCATGAAGTTGTAAATCTTCTTCAGGACTTCATATCACATATAACCGGCCAAGCACAACACTGCCAGCTATAATGAGGACAAGCCATTAAAGTATGCATTTGTATTTGTATTTTCACCAAAAAATTCTGTTAGTTATTTAAAAAAGAATCACACCGTCGATGATTAGCTAGTTGCTTCACCACAGAGCAACAGAAACAGCACAGGCATGGCTTACCTTGTTTTTTCTATTCGTAGCTATGAACCATCTTAATGTGCATGAACGAATATTTTGCAAAACATGCCAAGTCATTCATGGGTACTGATTTGTATAAATCACTCCAAGCTTTCATTGAGTAGCTATAATACAGCTACAAGATATTAAAAGTACCAGCAAGCTACCAAAGTACCGGCAAGCTACCGGAATAAAATATGAGGCTTGGAGAATTCAAAGGATTTGCAATATGCCAGCATGCCACCTGTACAATACCTTTTTAAAATTGTCTCGAATCTCTTCCCTGTTTGAGTACAGCACAATTGAGCTCAAGTTTTCAATTTTTTTAGCTTGCTCTCGTAACCTTTTCTCACGTTCGGCTTGGGCTTTCTTTTCCTCCTCCAACTCCAGAGCAATTCGCTCCCTCTCCAGTTCAGTCTGTTAAAGAAGTTTGAGTAATTTCCAGAACACATACCCAATTTTCAATGACAGAATACAACAAGAGTAGTAACACTACTTACCTTACTAAAAAAAAAACCAAAAAAAAAAAAAGAGTAGTAACACTAAACCTGCAGTAATGTATTCCGCAAGTTTAAGATCTCCTCTTCTAAATGTTCAGAATGTGAACCCTGAAGAAAATCAGTAGCGTCAGAAGATGAATTTCCAAAGCCAACATTGCAAATAAGTGCATATGATATTATTCTCCATCTTAGTTATAACAAATAAGTACACCTGCAATTTGGCCCGAAGCTCCTCAATTTCCTTCTTCTGCCGCTTTAGAAGAGCGGCATCTGTCAAAATCTGCCTCATGGAAAAGGTTAAACAAATAAGCAACAAAGGCCTATACCATATAGCACATCAAAAGGGAAAAAATCGAAATGGAGGGAAAAAAAAAGGCTCCAAGTAGAAAGGAAGCCAATAGATTAGGGTCGAGACCTCATTCACATGGGCACAGTTTGTAATACGAAGCGCTCTACTTGCAAACTGGAGACTGCTTTTTGTTTCATCCGCATGAATCTGCAATAAAGAAATTGCTATGAAACAGGACAGAAATGTGCAGGTTGCATATGATCAGAAGCATTGTCCACCACAGTTTATGTGCAACCAGTAAAGTTAACATATTATCTTGTGTTCATGTAAGAGTTCAGTTGCTACATAGAAAAATATTACCTTATGCATCAACGAATATCATCTCAAGAGATACAAATAGAATTTGACAAATAAGGTCATTAAATGGTAGAGGTCTAAGCGATCCAATCATACCCTTGACACGGTAGCTATGCCTGCAATGAAAACTTCCGTCCTAGGTAATAGGTACTTCAGCATGAAAGGCACCCACAAAGGTCCCAACGCAGGAAACTTGAAGGAGTTAATAACAAAAAACTCGTGCATTTCACCGCATGAGTAGCATGAAAAAAACAATTTATTTGCATATCGGACACTCAAAAGAAACGGCATCACAAGGAACAGTCAAAACATCCAGTGTATTTACCTTAGTTGTTATTTATCCTCTTATACTGGCAGAAAGAATGATTCTTAGTCAGGTTAAACAAATTACAAAGAGCAAATTAAGAAGTAGATGTTAATGGCTGAATAACATCGAGCAATGATATGACTCCAAGATAAACAAATTAAGAGCAGTGAATGAGTTTGACGGATCATGAGTTTTGCGACAAGCATCTCCATGATAGAGAGCACAAGTCGAGAAAATTAATATTTCATGGATGCTACAGATAACACTAGATCTACTTTGGGATGTCAATCAAAAAATTCACAAGATACATGATTGCCATTATATGTTGCCTCCAAAGGTGCAAGATAGGGGCCCTTGGCAGGAAAGATAATACAGAGTGACTAAATAGATGTCCTTAAGAGAGCTTCTTGTAACGTTTCCCAACAGATCTCTATAAATAGCATGACCAACTTTACCCTTAGAACACCTGGAATTACATGATACTTCATCATAATGCTACCACTTCCTCTAATCCATTCAAATTCTATAGGATAGAGTTTAGCCCAATCAAGCCAATTCAATGCATGACACATCTTTCGAGTTATAAAATTAGTAGATTTACATCATTTGGCAACTAAAGGCCTGTCATTCCATGTGATGATGACCTAAATTTTCATGCGGTAGAACAATGAACCAACCACTGAACCAGCTGGCACTTGATCAGGTCAAAATGAAACATGTAAACCCTTAGCCTGTATTCCAGTGAAAAGCTAACCGGCAGCCAACATGCATTGTGAAGAAAAAGTCTAGTGATACAACGATCTCAGCTGCAGAATGAGATTTTTATTTAGAAAAAAATATAGCATTCAACTAATCAAGAGTCATTGGTGCTACCAGCTCCCAAATAAAACAAAGCCTAATGATTAATCTGCTCTCCGCTCAAATGTGTTTAAATCCAGATTATGACTAAACCAGACCAATGCACGAACCAGCCGGACAAGGCTCAACTGCCTTCAGGCCAGCTAACTTGACCCAGTCATACAAAAAATTGTCTTTAAGGACATATAAAAGCCAACAAGAGAGATAAAACCAGCAACTTTGAACCCAGTATCACAATCATCTAAAACTTTGGTACAGCAACTTACTATGATAGAACGTATACTTGCTGAGCTAGTATAGAAAGATACTTTTAGTCAAGAAACACAAAGCTAAATGACTTTTTAACCATAACCTGTGCCAGCGTGATATTGCAAATTATAGCTGTGTTTGAATTTCCACCGAGAGCAGGTTGCAAAATGCGTGTAAGTTTGCTGTCGCGATATGGGACATGCCCCCTACGACAAAAGTTAGCAATATTAATCCACATGCCATATATATTATAAAATGTACTTGCCAACTAGTAAACAGTTGGTTGCCCCACCCCTGACTTTCAGCACCTTCACTCAGCTTTTTAATCACAGTTCCCAAAGTCATCAGACTTTTATTGATGTGAGACCCCTCTTTAAGACGAACACCCTCTGCCCCGGTTTTTGCAGCACGTTCCGAACCAGCAAGATCAACTAAGTTCTAGAACAGAAGATCGTGGCTGTAAAAAGGGAAAGACCAATAAAGAGTACGCATTTGACAAGAGAATCAAAACTTCATACCAGAACAGATACACGAACAGCATCACAAGAACTGCCACCAACACCATCTTCAGTTTTATCCCGACTCTCAATAATCTGTTCATGGTAATGGTGAGAAATTTGAAGAACAGACTGTAAAAAAACTAGATATGGAAGGATTTTGCAAAGCATATGATACAAAAAAAAGTAAAAGAAAGATTATGAATCTACCATGCGAAATATGGTGTGAGACCTGCTGCTGTACACGTTCATATTTGTCTCTCCAATATGCCGATGAGCTGAACAGTAATAGAAGCAACAGTTCCCAAGATGTCAAATAGGTTAGGACCCTTCCTTAAAAGCTTTGATAAAATCCACGCTTTAGAAACTAATAATTTCCCTTTTCAAAGAAAATGGTTTCAAAGGCAATAAACCGAATGTGAACAACATATTGATGGAAGCGCAAAAGCAAAAGGTAATGATGCTATGAGAGTCACCTTCTCCAAATTCCATAAGATCAAGAACTTGGTCAGGAGATGCAACAATTTCTTCACGTAGACCAGCAACATATATTCCCCGCTAAGCTTGCAAAGTTGATTCCCAAATAAACTTTACAACCTAATAAACGAAATTACACGACAATCTAATGCACAGTACATCCCTACCTCCAAGTTTTCGTGAATTTGCAATTTCCGATGCTCAGGAGCCAAGAGGTCATTTATTTCTTCATTATATATCTCCATATAAGACATTCGCAGCAAAAATTCACGACCCACTTCCTGAGTATTACGAGGACCATAAGTGCAATGTAGAAAGATCAAATTAAAACCTCACAGAGAATGCATGTTATCTTTCTTTTCTTTCTCAGTACTTATTCAACACAATTTATTGGAAGAGAAAGAGGGATGATTGAAAGAAAGTAATTCAAAGATTGGAAAAGGTAAGCACCATAACGCTTTTAATATGCTCAAAAAAAGAGAAGTGGCCTACAGTTTACTAAAACGGAATATCATACTTCTACACATATTCAGTTCCATGAGCCAAACTTATGATGATATGATCGAAGATAAAGGAAGAGATATACACCAAGATCACCTTTGAATCAAAGATAAAATAAACGGCGTACTAAAAGAAACTGCTGAACCTAACTTTTTTTATGCAATAAAAGAAGAGGAAAATGAAAATATTAGTGAGCCTGTCAACAGTTTGCCTATTACTCAATGAATTTTTGCTTAACATAACACAGAACACCAACTATATATCCAGTAATTATGCTCTCATGGAAAGGGCAACATCAAGAATAATGGCATGCCGGATAAGCGAATTTCATTCTTGCAACTTACATAACTTGCAAATCCAAAATTGTATCATTAGTTGCCATGGCAGCATTTCATGGTCGAGAATCATGAGATGTTTAAGCATTCCAAATTACATGAGTTTTTTAGAAATTTATCTAAGGGAGGTTGGGGATAAAGTTTCAGTAATACAGGCTTTGAGCAGCATACTCAGAGTCAGAGCTAACAGTTTAGTGAAATGGTTTTATCAGGTTATTGGAATTGTATGAAACTTTTCTGGCAATAAAGGTCCGAGACATAAATCATTTCAAAGAAAAGACTGACATGCAAATGCATACCTTGTTAATGGAATCGAACAAATCATAAACTGAAAGAGGGATAACTCCCGGCTCTCCCCCTGACCCACGCATGGTATGTGTCTTCCCGCTGTTAGTTTGGCCATAAGCAAAAACAGTTCCTAAAAGACAGCAATGCGGTAAAAAAAATGTGAGCTCAATCAATCTAGACTTCAATGCTCTAAGCTAAGTGCAGCTGCAAACACAATTCTTCGATGCTTTCGTCGCCCAAGCAACGAGGAACGACACAAAGAATCCCTGGAAGCCAACATGGAATCAATTGCACAATCCAAAGAAGAAAAAAAGTTGAGAAAACTTGCCATTGAATCCACGAACAGCGGCGGCGACAATATCTTTGGTGCGGGATTCATAGACCTCCCGTGTCTTACAATCTTCTCCAAATATTTGATCTACAGTGACGAAAGAACAATACCAAACAAGCAATTAGAGCCTTCGCACTAGATTACAGGAAACGGACGCAAATTTAGGCGACGAAATCCTCGCCGAGAGCGAAAGACAGGACGAACGGAGACAATACCGAACTCGAATTTGGAAGGGAGATTGGCCATGAGGATGGAGTTGCCGGAGATCCTCCAGGGGCTGGTCCCGGCGTCGTCCGGCGAGAGCGGCCTCGCCCTGACGCTCACGTGTATTCTCTCCATTCCGACTCCCCACTTCCGCAGTTCGCAGCTCGATCGAGGAGAGGGAACAGCGAGCGACGGTGAACAGTGTGAATGTGGGGGCGGGGGAGACAGAGAGTGACGCTGCTGTTTGAAATTTAGGGCTTTTCTCCAATTTTCCCGCCTTTTAAGCGTTTTCCTTGCGTTTCCGTAAGAAATGATGGATGGGCTGTGCCATTTTCTTCCCGAGGCCCCCGGTTCGTTTCGGGCCCAATAGAAGGGATACCGATACGAGCCTTTTTCTTACTTTGCCAGGATTAACGGCAATCCAAGAAAATAAACTCGAATTATCAGTGAAATTACAGAAAATAATGAGGCTGGAACAGCAATAAACGAGTTAGTCTTATTCGCTTGAGCTATCGATTCGAATCATTATACTTGCAAAATTTGTGCTGTTCACCTCCTCAGAGCAAGACTAAGGCCGCCTAAAAATAAATATTTCATCTACAGATTTTTATAGAAGCATCGTAAATACACGTCTCCAAGGCGCACGATGTTTGAAGAGATTTGATGGAATGTATATAGCGACGATGGATAATTGTTAGACATGCGTACAGCGTATAGTTGCTTTCAAAATTGAATCTCCTGAGTAGCAATGTTGATGTTCGAATTTGCAGAAGTGAGACAAACACGGTCAGGCTGGTATTATTCAGCTTTTCTTTTCCTACGCATTCACAGTCCCTTACACGACTCTGCCCGCAGAATAAAGCCGAGTGGAAGTTACGTGGCCTTTACAGAGTAGACGAACTGTACAAAAGAAAACGGAAAAACAAAAAAAAAAAGAAGGCAAAAGCTCTGCTCCTACGTTGCTCGGTGAGAGAACCTCAAACCTGGACCCCTATCCTATAAGCAACCTGCATTGGAAAACAAATGAGATGAAGCTGTTATACTCTCTTATACACAGCTGTTTAGCGCAAAGGAAGGCACTGTTTCGGCATTCACGAAGCAGCTCGGTAACAATGGATGTTAATGGTTGAGGAACTGATATTGTTTTCTATAAATGCCTACAAAGTTATTGGAATGACACAGAAAAGGTGATACTGCTACGAACGTCCCTTAGAATGGTAACCGGCAAGCATGTCAATGGAGAGAGAGAGAGAGAGAGAGAAAGAGACAGAGAGAGGTGTTCTGGGCAAGCATATCTCGGAAATGAGATAGAAGAGTTGAAGATCTTAAAATGCGAAAAAGAAATCATCATCGATAGGCTACTCAAGAGGAGAAGATGAAAGAATCTACCTCCGTAAAGGAATGAACATCGCTTCCCCAGAGCCACCCATCACAGCCAGCATCTCTGGCACCCCATATATCATTTCTACGATCATCCCCCACATGTACTGCATCTTCAGGGGTTACTCCCAACAACTCACATGCTTTCAGAAATATAGTTGGATTTGGTTTCTCTGCTGCAACCTGTCAAAACAGAAAGAAACAGTAGTTAAGCAGGGTATATTAGGAAGGGAGGTGTAAAGAAAATAGAGCAGTGACTTGTCATCAACAGTGTTAGCGAACTTACTTCAGCTGAAACAGCCATAGCATCAAACCAATGATCACAATTCAATGCCCGCAAGACAGGTCTTAAGCGAGTGTCAAAGTTTGATACAACAGCCAATTTTACCCCAGCTTTTCTCAGAGCTTCAAAGACTTTCTCAGCATTAGGATCGCACAGGTGCCAAGCCTGTGGGGAAAAAACCAACGTGAGAAGTCATTAGCACAACAGGCACCAGTACAGACATTATGCAAATCAGATATTTAAAATAACCACCCGACCTTATCGGTCATATAGTAATTGTAAAGCTCCTCAAAGTACTGAGAATCCGAGCAGCCAGTGGAAGAACTAACAATATATTGCCAGAAGGGTCTGCCATCATTGACATATCTGCAGATCATGAACGCGCAGCAGTGTTACATTTTTCTTTATTTTTCTGAGAGGCGTATATTTCAAATCAACTGCCAAATAAAAATAAAATTTTCATCAAGCAAGATGTCTGCAGTGCGCTGAACATGAACCTATAAATATGATTGTGAACATTTCATGGAGAAAGGGTTGAATCTTTACATCTGGATTAATGAAATATCAAGTATGCATTTAAAAGATTAAGAAATTGAAGGTCAATGACCGATAGAAGAAAACAGAGAGCAGAAAAACTTCAAATGGTGTAAGAACTGATGCAAGCTGGACGAGCAATACATCAAATTAATCTAGCAATGAGAACTCCAAAATTACCAGGGAAAAGGAACTGTCCTCCCTCCGTAGTTCTCATGCCTAAAGAGAATTCGCTCTACGATCAAGGCGCTCCAAAAGCAAAATTTTCGCTTCCAAACAACTTAATCAAACAACTCTGGGACAGAAGAATGTCCAACAGACCTAAGCACGACAATCTAAGGGACGATTGTGAAGACTCCTTAGCAAGGATAGAAGCAGTTTCATCAAAAAAGGGTATGAATTCGGCACAGAAGGTATCCGTGGACTAGTAATTTCCAAGTCCACACATGATTTTAAAGGTCAATACAACCTCTGAGAGGTGTAAGTGTCCTGGAGATCAAGATGATGTCGTAAAGGGCCTTTGTGCTCAGTAAACTCAAAAGTTGATGCCTTGAGGAGCCATAGTGGAAACAAAGTTCGTCCAAAAGATCAAGTCAGAAATTTCCAAATTAAGTGGCATTACAGTGTAAACTACTACTTCTTCGAGAAGCCCCAGAAAGTAAAAGATTGCAACCCCGAAACAGAACTACAAAAGAACAAGAATTAGAATCCAGTTCTCAATGATATCACACTGGAGCTTAAAAAAACAGGGGAATCGAAAGAGAAGTTCAGACAAATAACCGTGTCTTTATGGACAAGCAACCTATCTTTTCCTCAAGTAAAAAACCAACCAAATTGCAATAAATGACTCTGGAATGCCAAACAACGACGTACCTCAGACGAGATCTGCCCCAAGGTTGCTCGTAAGCCCTTCTATATCTGTTCAATATCTCATCCTCCGAGTACTCCACCCCATACTTCTCCCCTATCTCCCTATATATCTGCACCACAACATCGCCGACCCCATTAGCGATCGCAATACAGGCAAAGCCTATGACTCTCGCCAAGAAAATCACGATCTAATGGCGACGAGAGAGAGAGAGAGAGAGCTAACCTGAGCCATGGGCTGAGAAGGAACGACGAGCGTGCCCACGGCGTCCACCAAAAGAGCCTTGTGAGTGATCCTGCCGTACAAGGACCTCCGGTAGTCCTCGTACTCCTTCACTCCGAAGATGTCCATCCCCAGACTCCTCGACCCGACCATCTCCGGCTCGCTTGGCGCGACCGCAGCGGCGGCCAAACCGGAGGCGCTCCGCGCCGAATCCGACCGAGACGCGAGCCCATTCGGAGGAGGAGGTGGTGCGCCCCGCGGGAATGGCGACCGAGATCCGCCGCCGGCGAGAGCGGCGCGGACGAATCGCGAGAGCTTCATCCTCGTGGCGATCACCGCCATTGCGCGAGCTTCATCGGACTGCAACCGAAACGCCGGTTGGCTGGCTGGCTGGCTGGCGATTCTTCTAGCTTTCAGCGAAGCTCAAGGCGTTTTCCGCGCGCGCTAGCAGAGCGAGAGAGAGAGGCTCTCCGAGAAGTGGCGAGCGAAGGAGGAAAGAACCGGAGGTCAAAAGGGGGGACGTTGTGACGAAAATGCCCCCCACCGTTGATGAAGGAAATTACGGTTGTGCCCGCCCGCGACGTGGATGTGGCGATAAGTGTCAGCATGTGGATAATTATGGTTTCAATTTACGAAAAGAGCGTTCCGATAGTACATGCGTTTATTTCACGAAAAATTACAATAATTATTTATATTACTGGATATTAATTAATTAATCAAAAAAATATTTTCATTATCAATAATAATTTATACTTAAATATTTTTATAAATGATAAAAATATTTTTCATGTATTTTTTTTTATAAGCAATACGATCGATCATTCTTTTAAAATATATTTTTCATATCATTCATTTTTGCGAAATAAATGCTCTTGAAAGTAAGAAATATTGCTTTTCCAACCCTTGTCGGAGGAGAAGTCCTCTACATTAAGGATTCTAATATTTTTTTTCCATTCGATTATTTAACAAGTATCACAACACTAACTTATTTTAGGTATTAATCCCCGTAAGTTCCATGAGAAGTTTCTCTAGCCTATCGTTCAAAGGATTCAAAGGACTCTTGTTATAAAATGATTATGCGATGAGATTTTCTTTGAATATAGCTCCAACGATTATATGATAAGATTTTCTTTGAATAGCTCCGCAGCATCCATAGAAAAAATAGAACCCAATAATAATTAAAAATAAAATAGGCCGGGACATGATCCGTTGACATGTCACGTCACAAATCAAGGTAGAGAGAGAGGTCTCTGTGTGGCTGCGAGAGGCCAAGGGCAAAACGAGGAATGCGGGAGAGTCGATGACGTGGAAGATCACAAGGTGGTGACCATCCGTGTCAGCAAACTCTTTTAGGTCAAATTTTTTTTTTTTGGGGCCAATTTATATCAACTATTTGTTTTGGTCAACTATATTGATTATTTAAATGTAGATAGATATCAGGTTCACGGGCGGCCCTAGTTCTTTCTTTCAAATCTCATGCCTAACACTGTTGATATAGATCGTCGAAGTAGGTAACTGTTCATCGGCATGGTGAGAGATGTGTGCGATGTGTGAAAGGAGATACATAAGACTAATATCATAAAAAACCTCAAACGGACACACTTATGATAAATTTATCCAAAATTATCTCAAAAAGGATATATTTGTAATAAATTTACCATTCGTTAGTTTCCGTTAAATTGAATTAATATCATGAAAATTCACAAATCGGTACATTTATCAATCGTCACGTATCATTTAACTCAATAATTTGAGGGTAAAATTTAATAGAAATCAATGAAGGGTAAATTTATCACAAATATATTAATTTGAGATTTTTCATGATCAATATGTCAATTTGAGATTTTTCTCAATATTAAGTCTTGACCTTAAAAAAAGTTCCGAAGCTCTTGTGCACGGTAGCATGGAGGGCACGGTAGCCAAAGTTCGAGGGGTCTGGACAATCCTCGTTATAACGTATTTGGGGAAGTAGGGCCCACGACAAAGTGGCCATCCCTTCTTCCCCCCATGATTCGACCATCGGGTTTTGCAGCAAACGACTCAGATGCCTCCACCTTCGGACGACTTTTGACCCTTCGTGGGGAAAAATGACGTTTGCAAAAGACGAACACTTTTTTTAAATTATAATTTGGTCGATTCCGAGGGTCTCATGTCTCGAATTATTTAATAAAGGAAAAAGCCAAGCTATTTTGTATCTTCTGCTCGATTCCCAAATACAGTGGCGGAGATGGCTATGGCCGGGTTTCTTCGTGAATGGAGTTAGCCAAGAGGAAAGGCCAAATGGTGATCACTCGGATTTTTTTTGGGTTCCAGCTGAGCAATAGCAATACAGACAAGTCCGTCAACTTAGAGGACGTGTCGGTTCTCAACATTACATGGTTGTAGTTAACCTAAAGCGACGGTGCGGGCCGGCGTGGCGTGATTGCATATGCAGTGGCATGTTCAGTAAGAATGGAACGGACCGGACAAGATGGCGACACCCGCTCCTTCCTTTCCTTACGGCTCTTTCGTTGGATAAGGGAAAGGGTTCGGTTCAGTTCCGTTCCCCCACAAATTCTTGGATCGCTCTCCACCTGGCCTGTGCAAATGTAGTGGCATTTTAGATGTTTGTCAAAAGGTCATTCTCGGTACGCGATCATTAATCTTATAGGAACAGCCGAAATGATTGCATGTGGCCCAGCGTCGGGGAATTTGTGGTTTGGGAGCCGCGAAAAGGAGACGTTGGGTGGACCAACGGGCAGGTCCACATCACCAAGTTGAGTGGATCCTAAATCACCTTACTTTCAGGCAATCCGGATGATTGGATCCCGGGAAATCCTAAGCCAGACATGTATTTGAATGGATTGACGGAAGCCCGTTGGGAGAACACTAGATTCAGATATGTCCCGAGATGATCGTAATATAATCTGGATACAAAAATCCCAATTAGGGATAGGTTAAAGATATATACGATATCTAATATGGAAAAATTGAGAGAAAAAAAAAAGAGAAAAGTTCCGTGGACTTGCTTCACTGTTTATCGCTCGAAGTCGTCCTCTCTAGATCTACACCTCTTGGTCGATCTCTCTTCTCGCCGTCAGCTTGCCACCATTGCCCGCAATCCCGACTACCTTCACCTCAGATGCTGCTTCTAGCTTCGTCACGGACAACCATCCAAAAGCGTTGATTTCCTCCAACAAGTTTTAGTTTTCTTTTTTCCTGGCAAATGGCCACGTTCTATTTGTACAAATTTCCTAATGCCCGTCATTGAGAGGGTCGATGAACATTGATTTTGTTTTTAATCATGCTCAGCTTTTGCTTCGATCTAAGTAAAAAGATGGCGGTGATGGGTTAAAATTGACAGGCTCACTAAGGAGGGTTTGTCTCTACGACCCATTTAATTTGGTGACGATGGGTCATCGAAACCGAAATCTAGTTTCGTTTGTTGGGACTTTTTGGGTGTTTGGTACTCAGTTTTACAATGTCAAAACAAGTTCTCGAGGTAACAATGGTGAGAGTTTTCTTTTCCTCTGATTTTTAATTTTGGGTGATAATCTGTTCACCTCTGTTTCGGAGAAGAATTTCAGGAGGCAACAAAGGACTTGATCCTGCCGTGGAGGACTCAAGTATTGATTTCAGAGTAACAATCCACAAAGCGACCTGAGAAGAAGGAAAGATTGAACAATCAAAACGAGAAAACAGAGAGATGCAGCAGCGCACACTAGATGCGGAATCGTTAACCTCCTGCCATTCCCGGAGGACGATGATGATGATTTGTGGTTTCTCATCTTCCTTCACCATCGGCCATGCGAGAGAGAAATGAGTAGAATGAGCACGTCCATATAATTCAAGCTCTCATTTGGATAATATTTATCTGTATTTATTTTATATCCCAGACATTATACAACGTTGTATAAGATATTTCAAAATCTTATTATATCCTCACTCTATCCGATAAAAATGTCCGGACCACCAAATGCCGCCTCAAGCTTTAGAACCGACGGAGATGTGGAACATTTTGCTGTCACCTTTACCTCCCAAAGCAAAAGGAAGGGGACCAATTTTGGATGAGGGCCTGGTGTCATTCATATCCTTCCTTTCCATAGAATTCGAACCCTTTCCGGGATGCGAAATCGGTCACCAATCAAGGGCCCACGCTGTCGGACACCTGCCCTCCCTTTCACCATCCGGAATACTGCTTGATTGGTGTTTCTAGTTTACAAGTTACAACGACCGCTTCTCCTACGGGGGACCGGCAATCGTGCGGTCGGAGGATCGATCTTTCGTCGCGCCCATCTCAACTTTTTTGTTTTTTTCTTGGTCGAAACGCCCATCTCGACTTGAATTCCTCTATTTCATCATAACCCTTACATACATTGTCGGGACACATAGTTCAAAAATGTGCACTTAGGGCACATTGATATGTTTGCTTTTTGAATAATTGACAGTAGCCCCACAAAATCTCACATAGTATCAGAATTGAAGGTCCTAAATTCGAATATTTCCATGCCCCATTTGCCTCTCCAATTAAATATTTCTAAGCTTGTACTATAATATTTAAATAATAAGCAACGTCTTCATCTAACAGTTTAAACTTTTAGAATAGAAAAAATAATATATGTCTCATGTTTTTTGAAGTCGCCTCAAATCGCCCATTGCATTAAACTATACTGTAGCGGCTCACTTCATCCATTTTATTGATAAAATCACTCGAGCTTTTCCTTATACAAGGATAGCACAATGAGTGCATCTGGGCACCGGTTTGTATTTCAAACAACCTAGCTAGAAGTTAAAACATGTAAACATATATAAACTAGCTAGAAATTTTGGGTTAACGATAATAACGCAAATAGATCAAGATCACCTCGATTAAAAATTTGAATGCTAAATACGAAGTTTTGGGAAATCTCCATTTCTGATTATTTTTCTCCAACCACGAGCCCACATCTTCCAAAATTACATGGGCTGTCGGTATTTATTGTTTACCTGCTGAAGATCAGGAAAAAAGAAGCTACAAAAATGTTGGAATTAATCGTGCCACCTATCAAATCCCTTGTTCATTCTAACAAAAATACAAATAAAAAAAATCCTAATTATTGTAAAATATTGCATTGCAAATATATAATAGAGAGAATAAAGATTAAGTAGATAAAGCAAATAAACACCGAAGATATACATTTTCTTTTTTCATTATGTTCTGAATTCTCTTACACAATGACCAAAACTAAGTTCTTATTTATAAGAAAACAAAGATGTACAAATCATTAATGTCAATGTATTGAATACATATGTTAAATAGAGAGATGAACATTCATTGGAAATGTACCTAGAACGTAGGTTACAAATATACCATAATGGGTACATTGAATATTCATTCATGTACGTAGGTTACAAATGTGCCATAATAGATACATTGAATATAATGAATATTCATTCATGCATTTCATAACACTAATTACATTCCACAAACTTTTTTTTTTATCTTTCACCCCTTCTCGTTTATCAATTTTTGGCCCTGTAAAAGCCTGCAAACGGCATATTCACAGACCCGATCCAAAACCCTCCATCTCGTTCCTCAACTTCACTGATCGACCTCCATTGACTCCCCACTCTCTCGGCCGAGATCTCCACCACCTCACCCTCCTCGCTCAACCTCACTGCCATGCCTCTCCCTCTCCAGCTCGTGTACAGCCCGTGGATCTTCATCACGTCGATCGGTAGCCCGAGTAAGAACTTCCCCATCCAGGAAGACGATAAAACCCACTCGAAGATCTTGGTCCTTTTCGAAAAGATCCCCACCCAGTAGCCCCCTCTGGGGCTCCTCCTGATGTTATCAGGAAAGCCGGGGAGCTGGACAAAAATCTCGACCTTCCCTGCTTTCGGGGGTGGCTTTAGCCAGTACCTGAGGATTCTGCAGGTGCTTGTCTCAGCGACTAGGATGAAGTCACCGTTCTCGTTTAGGGCCACTCCGTTGGGGAACGAGAGATTGTTCAGGATTGTCGTCACGTGATTGCTTTCGGGGTCGTACTTCATTAGCCTTCCAGTTCGATCCCCGCTCAGTATTAGAGGAATATAGTTCCTGCATTGTTACGTTGATGGCACTTCCATGAAATGCATTTCACCTGAAAAACATGTAAATACTCTCTCTCCCACAATACATATATTCTTTTTACCAGAGAATGTGCATCACATACGTCCCATTATGTGCACGCAGTATGTTCATGCGCGTGAAAGGCAAACGAGGTATAAAGTGTACACGTACCTTCGTTGGTACTGCGAGCTGCTATCGGTGAAGTACACAGCTCCACTGAGTGGATCAATGTCCAAGCTGTTGGTGAACCGAAAAGAAATGCCATCCGCCTGGGCAGCGACCGCCGTGGCCAACCCACCACCAGGGCCGATGGCAAGCAAGCCCATGTAAGCATCGGCAATGTAGAGACGGCTCGTTCTCGGGTCGAACCCTAGCCCCAACGGGCGTCCACAAATGTGTTCCATCTCTTGATGCTCGTGGGGCTTCTCGCACACATCTCTGTAGATATAAGAAGAAACCGAGACACTTGATTAGCAATGAAATCGAAAATGATCCTCCGTTCCTGGGTCGTACTCTTCTAAGGGGACTGAATCGATGAGAAGTTGTATGTCAGATGACGGGAGATCCAGAAGTTAAACGGCTTGCTGTCAAGAGATTAACTTTGATATCTACGTATGAAGAACTACACTCAAACTTCAAGGTTTTAGCTGATTAGATTAGTTAATTTCCCCTTGCCGGCTAAGAACGATTTAACAATGCCTTTCGTTCTAATCTCACCAAACACAATAAAGACAAGTCAAACGCAGTTGCTTGTTAGGTTTTCGTTTCTAACATCCGACGATCAAACAAGGAAAGGAACTCACTTACATAGACCAACACGCCAATTCCGAAAGGCCTAATAAGTAATAACCAAAGTGCCCACTCTCAAACTCGTTAGTTAAACCACCCTCGGGGTAAGTAATTAAAGAATGTACCAATAAATCTGTCCCGCGTACAATTTTTCTATTATTATCTAGAATAAATTAGGGGGCGAAGTGGTGTGTGAAGAAGCTTTTCGCTGATTTTTCCAATTACCATAAACGACACGAATGGAGAAAAATACGACTCGCCATGCCATGCACATCTTGTCAAATTTTCTTCCTTAGCATACCAATCCCTCGCTTCCTAGGATTACCGAAATGGGCTAGTAATGCCAAATGCGACAGCGGCGGGATCACAAGCTGCTGGCCCAAAGGAGAAAACAATAAATTAGGTCAAAATTTTATTTGATGGAAAATGAATTACTCAATTCATATTTTTGGCTCTGTGTGTGAAGAGAACATAATTCACGATAATTATTAATTAGCCACATCTTTTCGTGCGACGTGCGCCGACCTCGATGGAATCGCCAACGACGACCGCATCCCACCCTCTCTCTCTCCCTCATCGTTTCACTGTTCACCAGAACATCCACCAGAGGTCGCCGGCGGCGCACAAGCTAATCAACCCTAGGCCAAAAACATGCAGACGAGCTCACGGTTTAACACGGATCGCACGTACCTGCTCGGAGAAGCGAAAGCGAAATCGACCCAGCGGCGCTCCCCCGCCGCCCACTTCACGATCCGCCCGTCCGACACGCCGGTGTACGGTCCCTCCCCTCGCGGATCAAACGCGAAGCTCTCTGGCCCGATTGCGCCGCCATCCATCGGAACCAGCTCAAGGCCATCAACTGTCCCAACTTCGGGGGCTATCGGGGCGACAGCGAAGAGGACGGAGACGATGACGGCGGTCGCCGCTAAGAAGAAGGAGAGCTTGTGCTTCATATCCATGGCCCGTATATGATCTCCTCGGATGTGTTCTCGCCACACTGAAAGCTGGCGAGCGACGAACGACACGATGGTACGTGGTGTTTGGATGTTAGTGCCTTCTAAAATGAGTGACCGAGCTGTGTCGGGAATCGTGTCGGTGTCGACCGTCTGAAAATCGTGGATCCTATGATGTATGATGAAATGACTATAGCAAAGCGGATCTAAATTCTCGGACTATGATTTCCGTATAAATTGAAAATCAACGAGGAATTTATGGCTCGTGATGGCGTTTGTGCGGACCATTCCAAATACCATTTTGTCTAATTACTTAGTATTAGACCGGTTATTATTCATATTTGGGAAAGGCACGACCTTTATAAGAATCGAACGTCGAACATTAGATCGAAGGATGATGTGGGTTCACTCTATAATAAAGAGAGAGAGTGTGATAGGCGAAATTAATAGGGAGGTATTGTTTCCATCCCCTATATAACTAAATCTACCTAACTTTTATCAAATCGATAAATCACCATCAATCATTCAATTGCAATTTAAAGTAGAGGTCCCAAATTTATTTACTTTCCTTTTTTTTCTAGTTTTTCTGTTTCTATCTAGGATTTAGTTACCAAAAGGGCAAAATTCCCATGTATATTAATAGGCACTATATTTTTTAATTGTTGGACTTTACTTCCATAAAAATTAGTTTTGTTGAAAACAGAAATTTTTAAGAATCCTAGTTCTTTTCTACATTGTCATTCAAATTTATGGATAAATTATCAAGTAGCATCTAGAAATAATTTAACATAAACAATTTTTTAGCACAATCATTTTCTTATAAATTTTCACTTTTGCTGTGCATATCACTATCCAATCCCGTATTTGTGTGTGTATATGATTGGATGATCAGATGAAGAAAAAAAATTCTTTAAAGATTTTCCAAAATAAAATCACAATTACATTCTCCAACGAGAAACTTTAAAGATGAAATCTAATAAATCAAAACATTGCATAAAATGGGTTTTTTCAAAATGCCAATAAAATCTCATTATTTTGGATTAACAAAAATTAATAGCATGTTTATGAAAATATATCATGATGTCTTCCCGTGCATGAAATTTTAAGTGTATCCTAGATATTTATGTAACATCTTACATGCTTTTCGTAAAAAATATCTCGCTAGTAGTAAGGAAAATAGACAAATTATTTAATGTAGTTAGTAAAGAAACTTGATACATATTTTGGGCTAATGAAATTAAAAATAAAAAATTCACCAAGAAAGTGAGCTTTTAAAATAAGAGAAACAGAGAATAGATAAATTATTATAAAATCCATAATGAAAAAAATACTTTTAAGGAGGGGTGTCAAAAATACCCGCTCAAACATGGCCCGACCCGAGCCGAACCGACCCAACCCAAATAAGGAATTTTTGCATTGGGTCGGGTTGGCCTTAACTTGTTTGGGTAACAATACAAACAAGGCTTAAGCTTATTTTGGATATATCCGAGCCTATCCGAAACAAGCCCACTCGAAACAAACAAGAGTTATAGGATCACTGTGTTTTTCTGCGGCTCTGATTTCATGGGATGAATTCAAAATGGGTCTTTCGACGACTGACCTCCCACCTCTCTCCTCCGCAAAAAAAAAAACACAGAAAAATAATTTTTTTAAAATAAAATAAAATAACGCATATCGTTATATTTTTTTATTATTATTTGTTTATTTAATTTATTAATTTTTATGTAAAATAGTCCCGACAGTATTTCCATCCCTCCGAGCACCTCCCCAAAAATCAAGGACCACCCAACCCCACTCTACATTTGCCCATTCCGCGAACTATACGCGCGTGCATATCCATTCGTTTTGCGCTCGAGTTCCTATGGATGATGTGGTCGTGTAGTGCCAAATCTATCCTCGCCTCGATGATTGTGGCGAGGGACGGTGGCGGCGCCGGCGGCGGCAGAGGTGGTGGCGGTCTGGTGGTACAAGCCGAGTATTTCGTCAAATGCGCGATCATGGTGATAGAGAATCCAAGGTTAGGAATGGTGCGTGCGCCTAGCTTTTGTGTGGATGGATCCTTGGGGAGGATTTTTCCGACGTAATACGAGAGCACAGCTCGACCATTACATTGATTGGGTGGGTTTGAGTTTTATGAGACATGTGTGTTGATCGCTGTGTTTTTCTACGGCTCTGATTTCATGGAATGAATTCAAAATGAAGACGAACTTGTGAAGAGATGCTCAGTGTACTTCTTTGCTCATTGTTCTTTGAATTTATTGTGGTGAGGGGGCAGCATCCTGCCAACTCAGAACTTCTTTTCTTCGAATAATGTTCAAATATCCGCGAAATAGCATAAATTGTCCGACTTACTTAGCTTATACTAATTTGGCGATTGAGTCGTGTTCCCGTGTGTCTTGGTCTATATATCTATGCATAACAAAAGCTATTGCCAATATAGCATTCTTGAGAGCTTTGGTCTATATATCTAATTTGGTATTCCCTCTTTCCAAAATATGAACCCGACCCAACCCGAACATGACCCGAACCGACACGATTGTATATAGCTATATCATGTTCGGGTCTTGTTTCGGGTCGGGCCAAGCACACATATTTATTATTTCGGGTCGGGTTGGATATAATGAAAACCCGACCCGATATGACCCATTGACATCCCTACTTTTAAGTTTTTATCTATATCAAAGAATTTTTTTATTTTCCTTACTATTTGTGAGATACTTTTACACGGAGCATATAAAACGTTATAGGAATATCTAGGAATGCACTAAAATTCTTTAATACACTGAAAAAACAAAACATGCGAAATACTTAATCGTGGCAACTAGATCCTAAATAGAAATAGAAAAATAGAAAGAAAAAGCAAGAAGCAATGGGGCCATCACTTTGTAATTGAATGATCGAGAGTGTAAATTGGGTGGATTTAGTCACGTAAGGAGTGAAAATAGCAATGCCCAATGAATATTGTTACAAGATATACATGGGCAATCGTGCCACGAAAAACTGCCGGCATAACTCGATCGGAACGTCAGCGATTTCTAACAAAAAATGATAGGAATGACTAAATTGGCAAGTTGTAAAAAGGTTTATGACTAGTCATCAAAAGGCATATGACTAAATTGACACGATTAAAAAGTTTATAATTAAATAGATAAGTTATTAAAATGTTTATGTTTAAACTGGCACAATTAAAAAGTTTATTATTAAATTGATAAGTTGAGTTGTCAAAAGGTTTAGGATTAAATTGGTACAATTAAAAAGCTTATGACTAATTGGCCATCATATAATAGATTTACGACTTTTTAGAATATTTTTCCGAAAAATCCATCAAAAAGCTCAATAAGTTGAAATCAAATGAATTGCAACGAAAACTAGATAGAACGGGGAGAGGACAGCACCTTGAAAATGGGCCACTTTCTTTATTGAGATGGAGATTTTTGTGGACAAAATTCTTTTAAAATTCATGTCCCAACTTCTAACTTCTTTTTTGCCCTACAAGGCGGCGTTGTATTGTCTTGTCACTTGTATAAATTAAATGTCGTTTACCGTCCACCGTTATATCAACAAATTGTGGGCCAGCTGAGAAGAACCGGCCACAAGGTCCTTATCACTCGTCTACCGACTAATTTGTCTTCCCCCTACGTTCTATGGAGTCCGATTGCCTGGTATTTTTGTGACCAATCTCCTTCGAGAATTTGAATTTGTAACCACTATATTATACACACACACACACATATATTCAATCCTTTTTGAAAGCCTGGAGATATGATGAGAGTCAAGACTTAAGTAGTTACGGAGAAAGTAGATTTTACTTAGAAAAAGGAAAATTTTTTAGAAAAATCATTCTCTAGTCATGCACCCTGTAGGCTATATCATCATGGTCATACAATATGAACCGTGAACTTGGTAACACGCCTGGTGATAGGATCTTTGTTACGTCCTGAAACGTGTTATGTATGCGTTTTGCATTGTCAATTTGGACATTCAATGCGAGGAGGAAAAGAATATCTGACATCCTCGGATAGTTACCATTTATGGCGTTGTTCTTGTTAATAATTCACGTGAGTCATTTACTGATGATCGTGAGATCTGAACTTGTACATGAACATCTACTGCTAAGCAGCAAAGGGCCCAAACAGTGAAAATTTTTATTTTTTTCTCTTAGAATCAGTTTGGGAATAAAAATCCGTTTATTAAATCTTTTGTTTCCGGGCACAAATTTGCAAAAAAATATTCCCAAAATCAATTTTGGAATAAAATCAAGAAGCTAAAAAAGTTAATTTCTTGATTTTAGGAACAATTTTTCTATTTCTAATTCTTCTCGATTTTCTTCTTCCTTCTTGGTATGTTCTTTTTCTTCTTCCTGGCCTGTTGCCAGCCGGCTACTGGCCACCGACAAGGGTGGCTCACGGCCTCACCTTAACTGGGTAAGACTCGAACTTGCCCAGATCTGCCGAGGCCGACCTCGTCGTCATTACCGGCAGGAGACCGGTAGCGAGGGTCACAACCAGCCATGGCCAAGGAAGGGAAGGGAAAGAAAAAAAAAAGAAATATTAAAAAATTCAAAATATTATTAATAAAAAGAAATTTTATATAGATGTCAAGCCCATTTTTGTTCTTTTTTTATTCTAAGAATAGAAATTTTGGACAGTTACCAAACGTCTTCAAATGCTTAAAAATTATTCTCGAGTACAGAATTAAAAAAATCATTTCTGAGCAAAATTAGTTTTCGGACACAAAATCTGTTTGTATTTACAAAGTAATGGATAGCTCGTAAGTAGCTGGTGATGGATGCCGACCTACGTGAACGATACCGTTGAGGAGCTCGCCATGCAAACGGATTGCAACTTCTGCGAGGGAATAGTTTTGGTGGGTTTCCCACATCCAACCACTTGCATAAACTCGGTAACCAAGCCTTCCTAGGAATTAGTTCCATGTTCTTCGGTACAGCCATTGCAAATCTAACTAGGATGTTCGATGTATTAAACGCTTACAGATGACGCAAAAAACAACTTCGACACAGCTAAATCGATGGAGAGAGGAAAAAAAAGGGAATACCCAGCTTTGTTTCTTGGCTGAATCGACAGTAAAAAGGAGTACGACGAGATTGTGCACACGAAATACGCTTTAGTTGGATGAGATCATGACATGGATCGATTTTGCAACTCGAGAAAATCCGTAGCTCAATTCAAGTCGTAAATACCGATAAAGGGCCTCATCACCGACCCGATCCACAACTTGTTATCCCTCTCTTCAACTTCACTGATGAACTGCACGGTCTTCCCCTCCTTGTCTTCCACTACTTCTAGAATTTCTCCCTCCTTGCCCAGCTTTACAGCGGTCGCTTCAGCTTTCCCTCCCACAAGCAGCAAGTGCAGCTTTTGGAGGCTAATCGGCAGTCTTAGAACAAAATTCCCAACTAGAGAATTGGAAAGAAGGAACCTCAGCACCGGTCCTTTCTTGGCATGCAAGGCGACCCAGAACTCTCCTCTAGAGCTCCTCTTGATGTTGTCTGGGTAACCGGGCAACTCAGCAAAGATGTCAAGCTTTCCTGCATTAGGGCCCTTAAGCCAAAGCCTCAAGATTCGGCCAGTAGCGCTTTCTACCACTAGCAGGAACAAACCGTCTTTGCTCAATGCTACTCCATTGGGAAAAGCGAGCCCTCGCAATAGGACTTTTAGTCCCTTGCTCGACTTATCATACTTCATTAGCCGGCCAGTTCTATTTCCACTTAGAAATGCATTCAGGAATTGCCTAGAAACACAAATTAGCAGCGATAAGTAGCTTCTTATAAGCATCGATAGACATCACTGGGAACAGATTAGAGTATTGACTATTCAGTCATCATAAGAAAAAGAAGTTGGTTGCTGCAATGGAGGTGGGACCATGACACTGAAAATCAATAGAGATAGTAATTGGACCGTGAAAATGATACGAATAACTTCCAAGAAACAATTGATTATCTTGTTTCCACGTCCTAACCACGTAAAAATCAATAAAGATAGTAATCGTTTTTAACTGCCCCACATTATAATGAATACAAGACCCATCGATAGCTAGACATCTTTCTCTTAGTATTGATGCTGTCTGTGTTTTGTGTACCTTCTGTGGAAAGTTGTGCTCGAGTCTGTGAAGTAAATCACATCTTCGCTCTCATCGATATCCAGATCATTGGTGAACCGGAAGGGTTCGCCTTCAGCTTCCTTGGCCACCAGAGTGGCCAAACCACCATCTGGACCCACCACCATAAGCCCGAAGTACGCATCTGCAATATAGAGATCTCCAGTTTTCTTATCGAAACGCAGTCCTAGAGGCCTTCCACAAACATGCTCCAACTCCGGTGCAAATTGGCGAGTGCATTCCTTCCTAGTAGCACAACACCAAGTTGGTGACATTCGGTGCAAAATATGCAAAAGGAAGCACAATACTGCTGGAAATATAATGGATGAGTGCCGACACTAAAGTTAGTTTTTGTTCGGTGGCCCCGACAACTTCTCGAATTAAGAATGTCAGCACCCCTGTGCTCTGTCCAAACGTTATGGATTTTCACTAAAGTGGATGAATATAAGACTTCCTGGGGAAATTAGTAGCAGCAGTGGAACCTCCCATGTCAGGGGCTCTCAAATGCAATGCTAGTTGTCGGCCTGTTTGGTTTAACTTTCCAAATGCTACTTGGAAAAATACAAATACTTTTAGATTAAAGCCCCATGGGGAAATGCAAACGGCGTTTGATAAAAAATCATTTATAAAGCTATTTTGACCCAAGTAGTGTTTGGTAAATTTTTTTTTGTAAATAGGTTTGGGAATTATCTTTTTTATTAAAAAAAAAACCTACCCTACGTTTCGTCGAAGCCGCGAAGGCCTACGGTAGCCGGCGAGCTAGAACTGGCACCGGCGGCCGTTGCCTGAGGTTGGGTGACCGTTGGTGAGGGTCGCACGACCCAGGTGGCAGACGACCTTGCGCGACCCAGGCCGGTGGTGCTTGGGCAGTCGCGCGACCTTAGGTGGCCGTCGCCTGGGTCGAGCGACCTCGCCAGCCTCTTGCCAACCCGATTCGGTGTCGACCTCCCTCGCCGGACTCCTCATAAATAAGATGAACAGTAACAGGAAGGGCAAAATTGGAATAAACCAAAATAAATGAAGATAGTTTGGGGACAAAAAATTTGGGTTCAATATTTCAAATACTAACATTTGGCCAATGGACTTCCAAATGCTGAACCAAACGGTTTAGCATTTCTCTAAGGGGTTTTCGAGGCTAAAAACCCCTTTCAAATGCTGAACCAAACGGGGCCATCATGAAACTCAAAAAGGAATAAGCACTCAACCAAGTCAGAATTTCAATGATGGCTACTATGGTTGGAACCATTTACGCGTCATCCTTGTGCAGCGCCAAGCTAATCTTCTCCGTTGTTCCAATACGATTGATCTCTCCAGAGAGTCCAATCTGATAGCAACTTGATCAAAGACTGTATTCATCTAGAGAAAGGTCATCAATCCAACCTAATGAAGACCTTATCAACTGCATGATTTGTAACACATGGTGTCACATTGATGTGATGGACTGAATCACTTGTCGAGCAAAAATAACACGAGTCTGTATTCCTTCTTGTAGAGTCCAACATAAGTGACACATGATTTGTAAAATGCCGTTAATCTAGTTTTCCCATTTGCAGTAAACATGATGGAAGCTTTTGCGGGTCTGATCCAGCATGCTCGAAATGTCATTAAAACTCGCCTTAGATAACAACAGAAAAGGTAAAACAAAGAAGGGGAAACTAACATCAATATCGCCCCAAAGTTATCTCACATTTCTCGCAAACAACCGCGAGTAATGCTGAGTATACTAAGACCGCTGCACAAATTAGCATACAAAAAGGCGTGGCTGACTGCATTTGAAAAAAACTGATAATGTTCTCTGCTATGTAACTCTAATATATGAAATTTTGTGAACTAATATTCGCTAAAGATACAGCGCGCCAGCAATGGAAGTAAACCAGAATGGTCAAACATGCCAACAATGAAGCGCAAAATCACTTTTTTATCTTAAAAAAAGAAGTGGAAAAGAAAAACATAGTCGAGCACGAGCAGAGCAGTGATTTAACGTCGTACCTCTGAGAAGAAGTGAAAGCAAAGTCCACCCACCCGCGCTCGTCGCCCTCCCACTTCAGGATCCGGCCGTTGGCAACGCCGGCATATGGGCCTCCACCGCTTGGGTCGAAGGCGAGGCTCTCGGGCCCGTGCGCTCCGCCGACCAGCACCACCTTGGAAGCATGGAGGCAGTCGCGGGCTCCCGGGAGGGGAGGCGGGCGGAGGAGATGGGTCAGCGGGTTCAGAGCTAGGACAACGGCCACGACTGCTAGCACTATCGCGACTGCTCCCAGCTTCGAAGCCATGGCCGCCTTCGCTCCGGCGATCGAGACTGCCTGTTTGCAAGCGAGAGAGGCTCCAGCTCCAGGCTTTTCAAAGGGAGTGAAGCGAGTCCGACGAAGTAAAAATACTGCTGACGGGTCTTCCCAGAAGGACGGCAAGTCTGATGATTGCAGGTGGGAGATCACCCATCTCCGTATTGGATAACTGATTCGTCGTGGACACTCTTTTTAACTTTTTGCTAAACATATAAAACATGTACAGCGTTCGAGGTTGGAAGTCGGGACAAGATTCGACCTGCAGATTCGTTGAAAATTCAGTTCGGCGATCATTGGAATATTCAAATTTGTCTGATTCGATTCAGAGTATCAAAAGAGTTCCGAGCTTGGATGATTGCATGTAAAATATGAAAGAAAGGTAGATGAGTTTCGGGGACTCTTTGTCATAATCGCCAGGAGACAACTCTATGATGAAAGACTAAGGTACTGTCAAGTGGCATCTCCATTGGCGAAAGTAAACAGCACTAATACGAGGTTGATGTGATTTGAAAGGTTTTATTTATGGGGTGTCCTAAAGACAATCGTTAAGCAATTATTTTACTAAAATTTTTGTGGCCTTCAATATTGTTTGCTTATGCACAATCGCTTTTAAAAAGTGAATCATTGTTTATTAAGTATGCTTGAGAGTAATGATTAGGGGTGCCGACTTTTGGATTATCTCAAAACCCACTTTTTGCTCCTGGACTTGGAAGAAACTCCTAGATTTGCGCATCACTGCCCATGGTTTATTTAAGTGGACTATTGGAAATGGGCGTACGATTTCCTTTTGGTTCGATTGGTGGCATGCTAAAGGCCCCCTCTTCCGGATTTTCTCCAATGTGAGCATTTATCAATCCAGGATTCCTCGTGAGTCTTCGGTTCGGGATTTCTACAAGGGCACTTGGCAACCTTCAGCAACGCTGGACACCATCCTTAGCTGGACCGATCCACATCCTACCTTCTTGGATGACATATCGGATGTTTTGACGTGGGCTCCCTCCCCCTCTCTCCCATTCTCTGTTGCCCGAGCTTGGAACCAAATCAGAACCACAAGATATCCAGTCCCATGGCATTCCTTTGTTTGGGATAAACATATAGCCCCTCGACACGCTTTTCTTCTTTGGGTGATATCCCTTAACCGTTTGCCCACCCAGTCCCTACTCCTACAAAACCGTAGGATTGAAGCCGTTGTATGTGCATTCTATGGTGAGGTTCCGAATTCCATCAACCATCTTTTTTTTCGTGCTCGGCTACAAGAAGACTAGCTTTTTTCTGGGCGACTAAATGCAACCTTCCATGGTGTAATAAGGCCTTGCTTGATTTTATTACCTGGACAATGCAAGTCTGCAATACCTCCTCTTTTGCTCATAGCTTATCTAGATTCGCACTTGGCGCCTTATGCCACATTATATGGACAGAAAGGAATAACGTCATTTTCAGGAACAAGACTATCTATATCCCTGGAATGTGTAAGCACCTTCTTAAGGTTGTGAAGGACAAAGCTCTTGCTATGGGGACAATTCCTGACACTCCTGCAAATCGGAGAATGCAAAGAAATTGGGGCCTCTCATTCACTATCTTTGCCGCTAGTCTAGATCCTACTTAGGTTGCTTCCTCCTCTTTGTAAATTTCATTTTGGTGGCTGGTTGTATAGTTCCTGCTAAGGCCTTTGACCCCATGGTGATAAGTTGTCCTAGTTGGGTCGTTGTGTGCCTTTAGCCTTAGGATGTAATAGGTCTTTTGGAAAGTTATAAAATTTTACCTTACCAAAAAAAAAAAATGATTAGGGGTGCCGACAGCTCTATTCAGGTCGATTTTTCATTGATACCAATTTGAACATTAAGTTTGTATATTTGTTGTAACTCGTCCGGAAACTTGAACCACACAAAACCAATTCAAATCCATTGCAGTTGCGAGAAAGTAATCGTTTTTTCGTTTGGTTTTCGAGTTTATGACCCAAACCATTACAATAATCATTTCTTAACCTTTTATTTGAACCGTAACAAGATCCGACCCTATAATATTCAAAACTTTTTGTTCGGGGTGTTTTCTTTTTACACCCGTCATTAAGATTGCATTTTCCTCCATTTCTGTCACTCCGCTTATCGGTGGCTTATAATATATAGATATCATGCATGCAAACCTAACTAAAAAATCGGGCGGTAGCTATAATTGTAATTAAGCAACCAAAGGTGTTACACGAGAAATGGAGGAAAGCATGACTCTCAAATTATAGTCTTGCATATATAGTTTGTACGTAAAAATTAAGCCGTTTAGCATGTAAAATGTGAGGTGACACTTGAGGAGGATCACAATGCTTCCACAATCATTACATGGGCGATCCCCAAATCCATCAAAACAAACTCCATAAGTCGAATTTAATAAACTCATCATAACAAATGGCACGCAAACTAGATGACAAGTTGAAAAGCAAACTCTCTAGCCCCCTCGATAGAACGACCAGAATCTCGTGCCTCGTGAAACACGAAGTCTCATGCTTGGTTCCTACTCGGCGCAAACCCCTTGGGGGGGACCAAGGTCACAAAAAATAATTCATCGCGAATCTCCTAATCCCATACATGAATATTGCCCGCCTTAGTTTCGTACGCGAGAATTGACTCGGGATATCACGTTCATCTCTGTCTAGTTGAGATGGGTCGGCGTGTCATCTTTGCTTCCTAGGTTCGTCCCTATGCGTGTATTTACGGCCCATAAGAAGTCCCATTGAGCCCAAACTTCGAATCGCCGGCCAAGCCCATGGTTGCTATAGGCCCAATTACTTCTAATTTCTGCCAATCCAACTAAACACATAGCCCCTTTGTTCGTATCCACAAGCCCATAATTGTGCCATGACTTTTTTGCTTTCCTTGTTAACGTCCACTTCGTCTCATCGTCATCGTTCTAATCGAGATTAGGACACTCGTGTTTTGCCATGTGAGTTTAATAGAGCAATAGGCACGCTTGCATTCCCAGTTCAATGACATGGGGTTCGAATCACACCATCCACGCATCCTCTCGAGGCGGGGGACTTGAATCTGTATGCTCTGATATTTATCCCATGCACGTGAGGTTGAAATCTCGAGTCTTATCCGAAAACCTTTGTTTCGTCATTTAACTCTCCCGTACCATCTCGAGTTAGAAATCTGGATCCTCAATCGCAATAAGGCATTATAACAATAAAAAAAAATAGGACCTACATAACTAGGCAAATTCGACCAAAACAAAAAAACTAGGCAAAGCATAAAAAAAAACCTTTAAAATTTAATCATCAAAAGGGTATGAGAAAGAGCAAGAGCATGGATGGACAAGTGGTAGCAGGGTCCTGCCTGTACCTGTAAAAACCTGCTCCAACTTTTTTATTTGTCGTTTCCTTTTTCCTTCAATTTTTTGGTCCCCCTGATGAATAATCGCATTACATGCGATATGGTTTTTAAAAATCGAAATCGCCGGTCGGAAAAGGAGATGGTCGACGTGGGCCCAACATTATGAATTGCTACTGCAGCTTCGAACTTTAGTGATCTTTAGCATCCCCCAGGTCTGCCAATGAAGACTTTTGAGACATCATCAAAGCAATGGGTAGCTCACAAGTAGCTGGCCATGGATGCCGACCTACGTGAACGATTCATTAAGTAGATTCGCCTTATAAAACGCACCGCAACTTCTGTGAGTGGATAGGTTTGGTGGGTCTCACACATCAAGCCACTTTCATGAACTTTGGTGACCACCAAGCCTCCCTAAGAATCGATTCCACGTTCTTCAGTACGACCATTGCAAATTTAACAAGGAGTTCGATTTATTAAACTATTACAGACAATGCGAAAAACCGACTTCGACAAGGGTAAATCAATAGAGAAGGAAAAACAAATGAATACCCTCTCTGTTTCTTGGCTGAATCGACAACGAAATGCAGTACAATCTGATTGTGCGCACAGAAGACAGCTTCAGATGGATGAGATCATGACACCCATCAATTTCACAACTCAAGAGAATACGTAGCTCAATTCAAATCGTAAATACCGATATAAGGCCTCATCACCGACCCAATCCACAACTTATTATCCCTCTCTTCAACTTCACTGATGAACTGCAAGGTCTTCCCCTCCGTGTCTTCCACTACTTCCAGAATTTCTCCCTCCTTGCCCAGCTTGACAGCGATGGCATCAGCTTTCCCTCCCACAAACAGCGAGTGCAGCTGTTGGAAGCTGATCGGCAGCCTTAGAGCAAAATTCCCAATGAGAGGATTGGAAAGAAGGAACCTCCCAATTGGTCCTTTCTTGGCATGCAAGCCGACCCAGAACTCGCCCCTGGAGTTCCTCCTGACATTGTCTGGGTAACCGGGCAACTCAGCAAAGACGTCAAACTTTCCTGCATTAGGGCCCTTAAGCCAAAGCCTCAAGATTCGGCAAGTAGCACTTTCTGCCACCAGCAGAAACAAACCATCTTCGCTCAATGCTACTCCATTGGCAAAAGCAAGTCCCCGCAAAAGGACTTTTAGTTCCTTGCTCGACTTATCATATTTCATCAACCGGCCAGATTTGTCTCCACTTAGACATGAATTCATGAATTGCCTGGAAACACAAATTATCAGCAATAAGTAGCTTCTTGTAGGCATCAATAGACATCACTGAGAACTAATTACAGTATTGTTTGCTCAGTCATTATAAGAAAAAGAAGTTGGGTGCTGCAGTGGAGGTGTGAGTCTGTGACTACACAGAAAATCAGTTAACTGGAGACACTGATATGAATAACTTCCATATAACAATTGGTTATCTCGTTACCACATCCTAACCATGTGAAGATCAATAAAGATAGTTATCATGTTGAGCTATCCCACATTATTATGAATACAAGACCCATCAATATCCATACATCTTTCTCTCAGTATTGATGCTGTCTGTGTCTTACTTACCTTCTGCGGAAAGTTGTGCTCGAGTCTGTGAAGTAAATCACGTCTTCACTCTCATCGATATCCATATCATTGGTGAACCGTAAGGGTTCGCCTTCAGCTTCATTAGCCACTAGAGTGGCCAAACCACCATCTGGACCCACCACCATAAGCCCGAAGTATGCATCCGCAATATAGAGATCTCCAGTTCTCTTATCAAACCGGAGTCCTAGAGGCCTCCCACAAACATGCTCCAACTCCGGTGCAAATGGGCGAATGCATTCATCCCTAGTAGCACAAGGCCAAGTTGGTGACGTTGCGGGCAAAATAAGCAAAAGGAAGCACAATATTACAGGAAATTTAATGAACCAGTGCTGACACTGAAATTAGTTTTTGTTCTGTAGCCCCGACAACTTCTCGAATTAGGAATGTTAGCACTCATGTGCTCTGTCCCTATGTTATAAATTTTTACCAAAGTGAATGAAAATGAAACTTTCTAGAGACAGTTAGCAGCAGCAACAGAACTTCCAATGTTGGGGCTCTCAAATTCAATGCGAGTTACCATGAAACCCAAAAGGAACAAGTACTCAACAAGTCAGATTTCAATGATGGCTAATCTGGTTGGCCCATTTATGCATCATCCTTGTGAGGGCCATGCTAATCTTCTCCATCGTTCCAAAACGATCAATCTCTCCGGAGAGACTAATCTGATAGCAACTTGATCAAAAACTCTATTCAAACTAGAAAAAGGTCATCAGTCCAATCTAACGAATGCCTTATTAGCTGCATTTGTTACTTGGATTGAAAGAGATACACACCAAAGCTGAAAAGCACACACGGGGTTAATTTGATGTGATGGACTGAATCACTTACCGCACAAAAATGACAGAAATCTGCATACTTTCTTTTTGAGTTCACCATAAGTGACGCATGATTTGCAAAATGTGATTAATCTAGTTTTCGCATTTGCAGTAAACAAACCACAAAATCGTCAACCAGGCTTTGGACGACATTTATGCGCACAATCAAGAGTCCGGTCTTTTCCGCCCAGTCTGATTAAGCATTTGCGATGTGGCATAGAATCTCAGCTCAAATAACAAAAAAAAAAAAACAAAGAACGAGTAACTAACATGGATATTGCCCTGAATTTATCTCACATTTCTCGCCAACAGCAGCAAGTGATGCTTAGCATATACTAAGATTGCCTCACAAATTAGTATACTAAGCGGCGTGGTCGACTGCATTTGTACAAATTGGTCATGTTCTCTGCTATGTTGTGCCACTCAAATATATGAAATTTGGTGAATCAAGTTAACGCCAGCATACTGCACGCCAGCAACGGAAGCAAACCAGGACGATCGAACTTGTCAACAACGAAGAGCAAAAATCACTATTTCATTATAGAAAATAAGGCGAAAGAAAGACCAAGTCGAGCACTAGCAGACCAGCGGCTCAACGTCGTACCTCTGAGAGGAAGTGAAAGCGAAGTCGACCCACCCGCGCTCGTCGCCCTCCCACTTCAGGACCCGGCCGTCGGCGACGCCGGTGTACGGGCCACCGCCGCTCGGGTCGAAGGCGAGGCTCTCGGGCCCGAAAGCCCCGGTGACCGGCACCACCCTGGAAGCGTGGAGGCTGTCTTGGGCTCCCGGGACGGGAGGCGGGCGGAGGAGGTGATAATGGGTCGTCGTCGGCGGGTTCAGAGCCAGGACAACGGCCGCGATTGCTAGCGCCGTCGCGGCTACTCCGAGCTTCAAAGCCATGGCGGTGATCAAGAACAGTGCTGCTGTCGCTGCATGTGAGAGGCTGGTGAAGTGAAGTGGAAGCGAGTCGAAACGGAAGTGCAGTCAAACAGGAAGGAAGGACTGGTGCTGCTAGATTGCATCCGATTTACCTAACTTCCGTTATCGAATAATTCGTGGATCGTCGAACGATCACCTAACTTCCATTGTTAAATAAATTCATTGATCAAATTTGTTGAGAAAATTCGTTCGATTTAGAAAGTGAATCAATCCTCCTCATTTCATATGTTTAACAGTGCTCCGAAAATATTTATTAATTTTATTTTTTTGGATGGTTTAGAAGATGACACTGCACTTGCCAACCTAACTAAAATTAAAATCCGACTAATGTCCGTATTTTGTAGCTCGTCAATAAAAGGTGTTGGAGAAGATTTTCTCGGGTAAGAGAGGGTGGAAAACACGACCCTTTTGTTACGGCTGTGTTGGTGGGAACCTGTACGGTGAAAACTTGGCCATTTAGCTTGTAAAATGCCAAGGTGATGTTTGAGGGAGGATCACAAAAAGCTTCATCAACCCAAATGGATGGGAGTTCGCCAAAATCCATCGAACAAACTCCACGAGTTCGAAATCGAATACATTCATCGAAACAAATGGCACAAAAATAAGATGGCGCGGCGGAATGCAAAATCCCTGAATCCCCTTGATAGAAGCAACCGTGATTTTTTGCACCTCATGAGATGTGAGGTCTCGTGTTCGGACGCCGACTCAACGCAATCGCTCGGGAGCCGAGGCCACAAGGAAATAATTTATCGCGAATCTCCTAATCCGTACATAAATATTGCCCGCCCTAGACAGGATCGACTTTTATAAATTCAGTCCGCCATTCGAAAATTAACTCGGGATATAACCTCTATCTCTCTCTAGTGCATCGGCGATGTTACCACCTTTGCTTCCTTGGTTCTTGTCTTTGGATGCATTTTATGGGCCCATGAGAAGTCACATCGAGCCCAAAAACCCGGCCCACCAGCCAAGCCCACGGTCGCTAGAGGCCCACTTACGAAGCCTGTATCAAAAGCCCACGATAAAGCCAATGTCTTTTTACATTCCTAATTTATGTTCAGTTCAATCTCATCTTGATCGTTCCTCAATCAAGATTGGGACATTCTTTTATTTGCTCTAGTGACCTCGATAAAGCGAGACGCGCGTTTCGTGAATCATGCCATTCATGCGACCTCTCAATGCCGAGAGCGTGAATCTGTATGCTCCGGATAATTACTCAGTACACACGAGATCGGAAGCTCGAGTCTTATCCGGAAAACATTCGTTTCGCCATTCGACTCTCCCGTACCGTCTCGAGTCAGAGATCGGGATCTTTGATCTCGACAAGGAATTACAGCAATATAACGATAGTGTAATTTTAGCGATTTGGTGATTAATTATTATGATCTGTGGAATTATAGGGAGAAGACAGCTTCAAATGCACTCCAAATCAAAATTCTTATTAGTCTCTTATTTGTCCACATCCATATTTGTCGAATTTCCCTTTTTTTTTTAAATGGAGGTGGACTTTCAACCCACAATGCCCGGCGAGAATCGTGGCTCGGAAACTCAACAGCAGAAAAAGAGGTCCCCTTGCTTCTGAGCAACCAAATCTTTCTGGGAATAAGAGATTTGTTGGAAACAATACTGATGGATCGCTTCAGGGTTGTATCGCCGGACATTAGGGACCGGAGCCCGGGAACTGACCGCGATTTTGTGTGTTATTTACCCAGCCGTCGGTGACCTGCTCGATTGTTTCGGGGTTCATCCCCGGTCTTGGGGGACTGGGGACAGGCCTCGAGGGGCCGGAGCGAGGGAAACTGGCGAATCGGGCACGAGGGCCGAATGCTCGGGCTCAACCACTGGAGTCCTAAACCTAATCTCGATGGTCCGCATGAGCTCGACCTCGGGGAATTAGGCCCGAGCCCTAGGGTCCAGCGGTATTTTCGGAAAATTATTTTTGATCTGATTTTTAGAGGGAAAGTCATTTTCTCAAATTTACGTATAGGCTTTTCACCAACGGTACGAAATTCCTAAGTGATCTAAGCATAGAAAGATGAGGAGAGTATTTTCTAACTATCAATTTTTCACGAAACAATTGTACCCTCGGTACATTTCGTTCTAGAGCCAAGTATAGTGAAAATTGAACAATAGAAGGATCGGTGTGTTGTCTTGTTGCACAAATTTCGCTAACCAAACTCTAAGGCTGCGTTTGGTCGTCCGGATTTCTAAACGGGATAGGACTGGATAGGATAGGATAAGAAATCTTGGGATTTCTTCATATCCTGTCCAATGTTTGGTGGACTACGGATTTAAAGTTGGATAGAATAATTTTTATTTTTTTATTTTTGCTATTCATGGGTTCGGAGGAGTTAATGAGGGAAAAAAAGCGAAGAAATTTTTTTGGTGAAAGCGCACAAGGCGTGGGGATGAAGATATTGATGAGTGAAGTGTAGCGTTTTGAAAATATAGGCATTAGAAATCCTATCCGGGTCTATCCCACCCCCCCACCGGATTTTTTTATCCGGTCTATATCCGACCTTATCCTATCCTGGACCACCACCAAACGCAGGATAGGATAAAACATATCCTATCCTGGCTTTTATCCGATCGACCAAACGCAGCCTAATGTAATAACGAGAGGGAACAAGTAAACCCCATTTGCTACTACCCTATGTATTGCAAATAAAATAAAAAAAACACGTTATGTTCTTCACGTGATTAACATTCTAAACCTAGCTTAGTCGCTGTAATTTAATTTAGCCGTGCCTAACAGCTGCTTTTCCTATGTAGTTTTCACCTCCCTTTTCTTACCTCGCATCGCGAGAAGTTTGTGCCTCATCTAATCTGTGAAGCAAAGCCAATCGCACGCCACAAACAGATGATCACACTTTTTGGATCCTAAGAAAATAAAAGCATATGGTCGATTCATGCATTTCAATTACCAATGCTCATCACATCACTATGCCACGAGTTTGTATACGATGCTTTTCTTTTCTTTTCTTCTATCTAGGGGCATGAGCGCATATGCCCGGTAATCTGGACACCTATAAAACATCCTACAGATCCCACGAACCAATTAAGTATAAGCATTTGGTCTGTGCGGATGGCCTGAACTCAAAGCAGTTGGCACACAAATAATTGAATTTTCAATTCCCGAGCTAAAGAATCTCCTTACGCCCCAATCAACCGTGCCAACTCTGGGAGTCTACTCGTTTCCTAACATAACACTAAAATGGATTATGTTAATGAGTATTTCGGGATATTTGTTAAGCAACCAATCGAGAAAACTTTATACTTTTCAATGCACCGATCGTTCTTGCTTTATGCACCGTTGGTGTATCAAAAATCGAATTTATTCCAAATATTAACAAGTGTATGTGCAAAGATTAATTATTGGCTCGATCCTAAGGCAAATAATTATTGCCACTCCCACTAAAGTGAAATCGTCAATCAATTGGTACTGCCGATTAATTAATTCCTTTGAATGGATTACCTTTCTCTAATCCCACGAAGTGCACTTTTTTGGGGGCCCTTTTTCCTTGCCAGTAATAGTAAGTCTGGCTTTGGTTGGCCCAAGAAAATAGCATTAGTGGCTCCAGAAAGTTTCCAACAATGGCAAGTTGGATTGGGGCTCTTGCATTTGTTATTATTATCCCTACTTTTGGGTTGTACAAAGCCACTTTCCCTTTTCTGCCGCCTAAAAAGCGCATCTTTCCATTTCGTGGTCGCATGTTAAAATTGCAAGTTTATCCATCCACCATCATTTATCTTTTCGAATAACTTAATAAGAACAACTTGTAGTATTTTTCCATCCAAATTCCAAACTTTCTTTCATTTAATGGAGTGATTAGGAGTAGGGGTGAGCATGATTCCAGAGTATAACTTGGAACTTGAGAACTTGACCGGTGAAAATTTATAGATTTTAAGTTCCAAGGTATACATAGTAGTTTCTAAGTTTCAAAATTGAGGAATCTGTTTCGACGGGTAAATTTCAAGTTCTAAGTAGGTGAAACTTATAACCTTAAATAAGTTTTTTGTCTTTTTTCTTTGTCTATGCCTTCATTTGATCATGCGGTATTCCATAGCATTAAATGATGAGTGTATAATCTCGAATCATTAATATGAGCTTTCATTTTATGACCTTCGTTAGAGTTTCATATTCTTTGTGTCTATAAATATAAGCTGTGGTTAGTAGATCCTAGAACAAGTGGTTGTCGTTAAAGGTGACAATTCACTGTAATTGTTTGATTAATAATACAGGTGAAATATGGGTAGACCTTGAAATCGACCCTGCAACTTGTCCAAGATATGTATAGTAAGTTCCTGTTTCCAAAAAATGATTAACATGTTTTCATGGGTAGGTTTCAGGTTTCAAGTGGAATCTGTACAAAACTTGGAACCGCTCACCCTAATTAGGAGGGACTTGAACCGGATTTCTCGTACCAAATTAAGTGAACCTCTTAGATCTAGATCAGTGTCGCGACCTCCCCGAACCGGTCCCGCTGCCTATGGGGTTTGGCTAATGGATTACTAAGTTAAACTTAGTTCGAGCTCTCCCAAGCTCATACCAATTCGCGACTTAAGTTTAAGTTATAACATGCAAATTAATTTCATATAGGAGTTGTCACTAATCAGTTCTTTATGGGTCGATTAGACACACAAATAAAGCACGGGAGAAATGTTTCACTTCTACAAACCAGAAATTCAATAAGTACAGGGACTTAATTACACTAATTAACCAATTGGTGCTCTTTCGATACCTAATCTTGTTCAATTATCGCCTAATGTGTTCACACTAATTGGGAGTCTCAAAATTCCATTTCTAACCAAGCTAGAAGAAGGAATAATTAACACATGAACCTAACATGCATGATCGACTACATACGAGGTTAAATTAAACACGCGATTCAAAGTGCGTGAACCAAACAACATGAAATTAAATATGATACTAATCACACAATAGGGAAAGAAAAATCAATTCCAAAGTTCAAATAATATTTTTTTATTGTTCGAAATTTTTTTAAAATTTTTAATTACTTTTTTAAAAATATTTTTTAATATTAAAATAATATAAAAACAGACCGAAGCGAATCTCCACATCCGACCTGGATTGAGATTGACCCGGGCGCGCTAGCCCGGGTCGATCGCCGGACCAAGCTCATTTATTGAGCTCGATTTAAAAAGGAAATTTTTTAAAAAAGAAAAAGGGGCCCAGTCCGAAATTTTTTTTTAAAAAGAAACAAAGGTCAAAGCCCAACTTATCGAATTTGGCCCAACTACGAAATAGCCCAAAACCTAATAAACCCTTAAATCAAGCCCAACACCAAATAAAACCCTACCTGGTTAGACCCGCGAACTTGACCCGGACGTGAGAAGCCAACCTGACTCACTAGAAACCATACTCGGTTCGCTCGACCCGGTTCGCGGCCGCCACACCGCACCCTGGGCCTCACCTTGGCTGGCCAAGCCACCACGACGGGCCTCCTTCGAGCGCCGGCCTTTGCGGCCGACGCTGCACCTTAGCCTGCATCATCGCCTCGACGAGGGGCGACGAGCGTCCTCCACCCAGGTCACTGCCGTGGCAGCTAGTGGCCGATTGGGACTGTCCCAGCCTCGACGAGAGGCTGGCCGGCCGAGAACCAGCCAGATCCTAGCGAGGGATAGGCCAACTGCCTCCTCTCGCGGCTATGCTCGGATTGCCGTGGCCACTGGCGGTACGCCGGGACCGTCTAACACTCCCAAAAACGCAGCAGAACAGAGACAAACCCAAGAAATTTGGTTTCGGCAAAACGTTGAATAGTCGGAATGCGCCACAACAACGGAAGATTTCCAACTCAATCGAGGCTTAAACAGACCGGGATTTTTCAACACGAGACCCAAGAACAAGCAGAAACAAGCATGAGGCGTCACAGGCCGGACTTGCACGAGCCGGATGGCCGCAAGCTCCGACCAGTGAGCCCGAGAACAGAAGCAAAAACAGGGGAGGGGGGTACTGTTGTGGCGCTCCCTATCCGGCTCGGCGGCGGTAAATGGGGGCGACTGTGAGAGATCAGACTACGTCCGGTCGCCTTGCACGCCTCCGAGCCAAAATTCTCGGGAAATCGACCCCAAATCACACCAAACGAGACCCGACGGCAACTTGGGGTCAAGACCTACCGTGAAAGGGGGGGTCGTCAACCATGGCTAAGGCACGGCGATCACCCACGAACGGCCCTTCAATCTCGATCTCGCCCTCTCTGGCTCTAAAACTCACTCTCTCCTTTGGACCTCACTCTCTCTCTCTCTCTCTCTCTCTCTCTCTCTCTCTCTCTCTCTCTCTCTCTCTCTTAGATTTAAGGACGGCCAGTGGCGCGAAGCCGGCCAACAGGCGCACATGGCCCTTGCC
The DNA here is from genome assembly GCA_031216185.1 of Syzygium aqueum. NCBI lineage: Eukaryota > Viridiplantae > Streptophyta > Magnoliopsida > Myrtales > Myrtaceae > Syzygium > Syzygium aqueum. The sequence continues at coordinate 22,739,523 of CM062231.1, forward strand.
ACAGCGCTATCGGCCTGGCCTCGACCCGCGGATCACGCCAGGCGATGCGCGGCGGTTCTTGCCTCTGTTTTGGCTTATGTGTTCTGCCGAACTGTTCCTCCCCCATACGCTTCAAAAGGTTGACTGAGAAGGGGAAGGTTGAACAGTGCGTGGGCCGAGCCGTAGGAAATGGGCCGGCCCGCGTGAAAATAGAAAAGGGAAAACATGGGCCGCGCACAATAAAAGACAAAGGGGGAAAAAAGAATGAGTCGACGAAACCGGCCCGAAAATCTTTTTTTTTTTGGTATCCTAAGAGGCCCTATTAATACAAATGTGCATAATGTCTATATGCCATGCAATTTAATGAAAATATTTATTGTTTAGTGGTTAAAAATTAAACCCTAATTTTTTTATGCGATAAAACCTTAAATGATTGAGCAAAATTTAAGTGTCAACAATTGGGAGAACAAGTTTAAATCGAGGGGTCAGGAAAAAAATACAACAAACGCCCTTAGAATTTCCTCGCGAAAAATGAATTTTTCAAGAACTCTACAAAGCCCCCAAATTCTAGCCTCCCCCACCCCAGGTCCGCCAGTAGCCCTTAAGACAGACACCAATCATCAGAACAATCCTCAGAAAGACGAGCAAACATCAGTATCTTTTTTGCCAGATGATTTCGAGATCGCCATGGTAGCTCCAGCTTGAATGTAATCCCATATTTTAATAACATGCTGTGACTAGGGTTTCGTCCGAAATGATTGTTCCATGATTCATCACACGGACCAGCTAACTCCTTAGCCCCTCGAATAAATAAAAAACTATACTAAGAAGAAGTGATCAGCAGAGAGGGCAGAGACAAAGGTGATCCGCTGGCTTAATCATGCACAGCATCAAGACCAGATCTCACTAGACAAGCAGCGTATCTCCCTAAAAGGCTAAAATAATGGCGGAATGGCGGGCGGTTCAGCGTATTCAGCCACCCGCTGATTGTCCTAATGACTTTACAAGACTATCCTGAGCTCCTTCTGGGATCGGTTGTACCTGCTCTTTTGGGCATTCAAGATAGGCTTCTTGTATTCTTATTTTGTTCAACAACAGCAAAAAGAAAAATCAATTTTTGGGTTTTTGATTTTGGGCTAGATGGCATCTGTGGGGAAGTCGAAAGGAGTAATGATATACGAAAAAGATAATTCTTCTGTTGACCTGAAAAATATTTTAGTTGCTTAATCATTGGTTATCCACGGATACCTTCGTTATGCTTGTGAAATTTCTTCAATATCATAACAAGGTCAAAGCCTCCTTGCTTATCCTTCTACTTCCACCTAACGATTTAGTAACTAGGGGTATTGAGTCGGCAAGCCAGTTACCAAGCATTCTGCGAAGCACAGGCCGACCTAGCAAGAGCCGAAGCTCCCTTCTTGTCACTCTAGGCACTGAAGGCTACTAAACCTGCTTATCTAGCGGTAACCAGCCGAAATTGACATGGACTCTACCCTTTTCATTCAAGGGATCCCTAAGTTCCCTCCCTATCTTTATCCTCTCGGGAAAGATGGAACACAGAAAGGACTTACGGAAGATCCCTCCACCAGTCCGGGGAGTTTTTTCCCCAGTCTCCCCTTTAGCCTTTTTAAGCACATGAGTTCCTTCTCAGATCAGTTGTACCTGTTGTTTTGAACATTTAAGATAGGCTTATCTTATTCTTATTTTGTGGAAAAAAAATCAAGTTTTTGGTTTTTTTTATTTTGTGCACGATTGTAAGTGTGGGCAAGTCAAAAGGAATAATAATATACAAAAAAGATAATTCTTCCATTGAGTCGAAAAAATAGTTTAGTTGCTTAGGCATTGGTTCTCCACGGGTTACTTCGTTATACTTAAGAAATGTCTTTCAATATCATAACATGGTCAACGCCGCATTGCTTATCCTTCTACTTACTTCCACCTAACAATTTAGAGTATGTATGTTCCTAGTGATTTTCCCCCCTTGTATTTCGGCATTTTAGGTTCTTATCCTTCTACTGACTCTTTTTAGCTCGTTTGAAATAATGGGAAGTATTTTCCAAGTATGTTCGAGGCTAAAAATAACCTTTTAGCTGCGGCAATGGTGGCGGGAAAGAATTTTTGGGCTATGAAGGAGTTAAATTTCCAATAAATAAGTTGTAGATTGTACTACAAAGTTCATAATTAAGTGCTATTGTTGCATGTAAATCATTGACAGAAATTATTATAAAAGTATTAAACCTATTGCATTTATGCCAATTCAATCAGAAACTTTTCAAATGTGCCAATTGAACCATTAACCTATTCTTTAAAAAAAAATTGTCAATTGACTTCATTCAACTAATTTTAGCCGAAAATCGCTGATATTGACAATTTTTATAATATATATTTTTCTTTTTCTTTCTTTCTTTTCCTTTTTATCTTCCAAGCTTGGCGAGTATCGCTAGCCAACCCTTGCTGGTAACAAGTGAGAGCCGTGAAGCCCTCACCAAATTACAAGCAAGTGCCCAGATCTGACGAGGGCCATGATGCCCTCGCCAATTACGAGCAAGTGCCCAAACCTGACGAGGGCCATGAAACCCTTGCCTAGTGGACAACAAGGGTGGACTGGTCCTCGCTAGACTTGGTAGAAAATAGGGAAGAAAGAACAAAAATAAAAAAAATTATAAAACTTGTCTACATTAGCGTCGGCTGTTGTACGTGACACTATTGACATCCATGTCAACGATTTTCTGCTAAATATTGACTTGATTGACTCGATTGACAAGATGTGAAAATATTTATAACTCATTTGTACAATTGTACTAAAAAAATTAATACAATTAAAAAAATTGAGATTGAATTTGTATGTATATAATAAATTTATGATTTTTTTTGGGTATTTTCCTATCACAAGCTATTCTCAAGATCATCAAACTTTGATCTCGACGTTTCGTATGCTTATCACGCTCGTATCCATTTACCTCACCACGAAAATGACGTGTCAATTTCCCAAAAAATATTTTTTTGATCGAGAAAAAAAGTCCACGGATACGTGTCATACCTGGATTAATTAGATTCTAATAATATGTTTAATTTAAACAATTTGTAGTTGATTTGACCACGCACCGCATTGGGCCATTGACACATCGCAGGAAAATATGGACTTTTAGGTCCGCGAATTGATTCACGTGTTGAACTTTGAAATCGTCACTGTCGTTGACATTAGTACAATTGACTATCGAACTGAGAGTCAAGCAATGAAATTAACAATTTAAATCAGATACTATTGTGACTTTTACGTACATTACATGACTAACATAAAGGTCATCCACTATTATTAAGCAATAATAATAAATTATCGTTTCAGACTAAGATATAACTAAGATATATAATTTGTTCAATATCTGTAATTAGGTGAACGGGATAATCTCGGATGGTGCTGATTCTAAGCTTGATTAAACTTAAATCCTCAAATAAAAAAACCCAAAAGATATAACGAGTTGCATTGTGAGAGCAGATAAGCCAACAGGAATTGGAGTTGGAAATGAACTGGGATATAAATCGATAAAATATTTCGCATCACTTGTCTACAGAATTTATATACTCTTTATACACGTATGTTATTTTTTTATAACAAATTGGACTCGCTAATATGGCATCGGAGTCACGTTCTGTCTTAATTTATTTTGTAGGGCATGCATCGTATTAATTTAAACTTTTGGGTTGGGCTTTCGAGGACAGTAAATATGATGATCCAAGCTACTGGCAAGGTGTTGCATAATTTTCTCGAGAAAATAAAAAGTTGATGTGCGATTTTATCTCGATGCTGGAAATAAATACCATATACAAGCGAAAAGGCCACCCTCCAATCTCTATCGAGGTTGGTCCAAACATCTTTTATTGTTTTGGCTCTTTGTCCAAACGTCTGTTTCCTCCTCCGTTTTTTTCTTACTTTTATTTTTGTCGCTAGTTTGTTTTTTTCTTACTTTTGGCGGCATCAAAGGAACGGGTGGTCAAAATTTGTTACCTTTGTCTTTGTCTTTTTTTCTATATTTATCAGGTGCCTAACATACTGTCGCTTGAAAAAAGCTCTCGATGTGGTCCGGGCACAGGTGAATAGTTGTCATCGGCGCGCAAGGTTCCCGGGTGGGTAGGGTATTACTCTATCCCGGAACCTCCACTGTACGTACCGATTCCAAGCCCTAAAGGATCACGACGCCACTTTGAAATCCATCGGATTCTCATGATTCAAGATATCATGTGTGTATTACTTGGTCTTTTTTAGGAAAATAAAAATTTTCATCGATTGAAAAATTTTTAGCGATTAAGGTACCGACACGTTGAATATTCAACACCAAAACACGACCGAATTATGGAAATATGTACACGTTCACGTCACATAATGACATGATCATGCTACGATTAAACATCTAAAGTAGAAAAGATAGAGATAGTTCAGCTTCGATCCATCATTTAACTTAATTATGAGCTTACACAAAACCAACCACACCCTACCAAGAGGTCGAACTAATTTTGCACTATTAAATGTGAAAATTTTCATTCGAAAAAAGATAAAGTCATAAATAATTAATCGGGTGAGTTTGGTAATATAAATCACAATCTTTGACCATTGTGATTTGGGCTAACACTACAAAAAATCTCAAACTGGTGCGCTCAGGCCACATCTACCCGAAACTAATTTTTCTATCACAAAAACTCCGAATTGGTATACTCGCATCACATTTACCCCAAACTAATTTTTGTGCAATAAAAACCCCAAAACTATGCATCCATGCCACATTTATCCCAAATCAATACATCCGTGCCACATTTATCCCAAATTGTAGTAAATTTGAAATTTTTTGTGGGTGAACATGGCACGATTGTACCGGTTTGGGATTAATGTGACACGCATATACCAAATTTGGCATTTTTCATGTTAACCCTTGTTATTTGGATAAATCAAATCTGATAAGGTTTCCTTCGAAATTAGGACACTCGAGTTTCCGCGGTATCCAAAGCTGTCACCGAGAGAATAACAAATGATTGAATAACCCGAGTGAATTTCAGGTTGAAAGAAAGAACGAGTGGGCATTCTTCGCTCTTTTTTTTTTTTAATCCTTTTCATCATATTAAATATTATCTTTAGGTTTTGCACCTTGAGTTCTTGAAAACGTGCCGATAATGATGTCCAAAATAGGTCCACCAGTGGCCAAACATGTCCATCGGACATTGATGGGGTCAAAGCAAGCCATCATGAAATTTCCGAAGGCAAACACTGCGAGCCTTCTTGCGAGCAGACCAATACACAATATTTGGAGGATAGTAGATTTTCCCCTCAAATGCAAAACAAGAAGTGGAGATAACATCACCATTTGATGCATACTTAACTTGATTTATATCTGATATATACCCAATGTCATATATATTATTAAAACATTTCCATATCTACCATAATAAGGGAAAATTCATAATCAAACTGAAGTGAGCACACAGAGTAAATAAGAGCAAGATCAAGAGAGGATGAGAAGAGAATCATAAAAGTGAGTTGGGTTTAAGTAAATGGATTTATGACCCATATTATGTTTGAACACATTTACCGAATATAACTATAATATATACGTTAGTAAATGGGTTTATAATCCATTTTGATAGGTTCAACTTTGGCTCGCCGATCTAGAAGAGAAAATGAAATCAAACGGTGCATAACGCCATTCTCAAACTCGTAATTCGTCGTTGCACGTATTGGGTTAGAATTACAGGATTACAGCGAACAAATTTAAAACCCCACAAATGACGGTGCACACTCGACCAAAGTCCGAAATTATTTGTATTATTATCCCGCGCAAGAACTATTGCAGAATTTATCAAACGATCAACATTTTTTTTGTATTTTAAAAATGGACGGATGGATGGATGGGTGGGATTTATTTGCTTACCTTTTTTTTACGGACGAGGCAACAAAACGGGGACCAAATCCTAGGATCGATGGATGGGGGGGACGGTGATCTGTTGCGCGTAGGGAGCACGGTAGCAGGGTGGTGGCGGAGGCGAGCATGAACATGAGCATGAGCATGAACAAAGATCTCCGCGAAGGCGCGTGGGCCCCGCGAGATCAGCCTTTTTTAAATCTTTGGGAGCGTGGATCATACGGGACAGGCTGGACCATGCATCATTGTATCGAAAGCCTGTCGGGGAATCTTCTTCCCCTCCTCATGAGGACCCCCCCTCCCCCCTCGGTCGGATTACCTGTTTCGTGGTGCTCCCCGCCATCGATCCCGGGGTAAAAAACTCCGTGGCCGCATTAGATAATCGTGCTCTTGCGATCTTTCGCCGTTCGTCTCTTGAGCTGGGACGATGGGCATCTTTTGATCTTCGATCCGACGGTGGAAACCCGAGATAGGCACGGTGGATCTTGAAAGCCATCGAGCTTATCTTTTGATCTCGCAAATTTTTTTTTCCGTGGACTTATTCGACGGAAAGAATCTTTTGCTGTTTCTTCTTTTTTTCAATGGAGACGGAGGATGTTTCAAGGCCTTTTATGATTGTGTCTCGCTGAAATCGGAATAAAGCATGCATGCCCTTGACGTTTTTTTCCTTCAAATTGTTCGATTGAATTTGTAAACTTTATTTCGGGTGCGGTTAGGTACTTTTTTATTTACAACGTGTGGAAGTCGAAATTCACATTCGAGATTACAGGTTCCCGCCCCTAACCCCCTTAAGAATGTGAAAAATCGAACTCTTTACCTCTCCCTTCCTGCGTGGGAAGAATGGTCACTAGAGCAAACCCCAGTGTTTGCATTTAGATATTTAAAGATTATGTTTTTGTTCCGTTTGGTTTTTTTCTTTATGGAGTTAACAGGTGGAAGTGCTAACGTCACTTACTAAGTGAGACTCGATGTGCTGGTTTGGCCTATTGAGTAGATTACTTGTGTGACGTGGACCTGTTGATTTCCTCATTTGGAGGTTTTTTAGGAGCGTAGAAGAAGTCTCATTCCGTTCATCTTAATCGAGGGTGAAATTTCATTGATTCGAAAGTGAGTGAAGATTTACGGTACTCTCTACAAAATAATGATCGATTTACATATATCGGAACGATACCTCTCGAGACCAATGATTTCTCCTGGTTCTTCATCTTTGCTACACGCGATTTACGATGATTTTCCTCTTAAGACGACATGGAGAGCATCCAATACTCTTTTGAACACCAAATCGATCTCTATTGGGCACGACTATACTCGGTCACACATACTTGATTATCAAGGATACACAAACTTATTTTCCATGCACGACATGAAATAAAAAATGCTTGAACACGATGATTCGAACTTAGAAACGACTAACGGCTCTGGTTACACTCCAGCCCATCCAGGATATCATCAAAGCCAAATGCATCGATTTTCTTCTTCTTCTTTCTTTCTTAATTTCTTTCTTTTCTCGTTTTTATCCCTTCGTTTCTCTGTCTTCCCTCCCCTGCTGTTTTTTCCACCACGCTCTCCCCACCTGGTCTCATAAGATACGGCGATGGCGGTAAGACCGAAGCTCCCCCGCCCCGCGCGCACATGCCGGTGGTCAAGCGGAGCGCGGAGAGGGACGGTGACGTCGTCTGTATCTGCTCGGCAGGATTTTGGCGGGCCCCATTTCCAAGCCCCCCTTCCTTCTCTCTCTCTCTCTCTCTCTCTCTCTCTGTCTTTCCCCCCCTGCTCTTTCGGCTTTTGCCTTCGCTTCCGCCCAACACAATCTCTCTCTGTCCCACCCTTTCTCTCTCTGTAATCTCCTCTCCTCTCCTCTCCTCTCTCGTATAAACTCAACCCCACCCACCACTGCGCACGTCTCAAATCCTCTCTCTCTCTCTCTCTCTCTCTCTCTCTCTCTCTCTCTCTCTCTCTCTGCGCATCTCACATTCTTTTCTTCCTCTGCGTCTGCAACTGGAAGGAAAGAAGAATCGGCTCGGGAGAGAGGTTGTGTTGGGGGATGAGGAAATCTGGTCGGATCTTGCTCTGTAGGATGTGCATTCTGCTGGGTCTTCCTCGTTTATCGACCCCGTGCTCTCTTCTTCGTCGCCCTCCTCCTCCTCCCCTGTCGTAGCGGCGGCGGAAGTGGAGGAAGAAGAGGCGCTGCCTGAATCCTCGCGAGGAGTTTCTCTGCTCTCGGGATCTCGCGTTTCTCCATTTTCTCTGGGGGGGGCCCGCGAAATGGGCACTGCCGCAGAGCCTCGGTTCCACGTCTTGGCCGTCGACGACAGCCTCGTCGATAGGAAGCTCATCGAGAGGCTCCTCAAGATTTCCTCTTACCAAGGCACTCTCTCTCTCTCTCTCTCTCTCTCTCTCCGTTCTCTCCCCTGCTCTGGCCTTTGTTCTTTCTTGGACGAAACGAAGAATGGGTTCTTCAAGAAGTTGGCTTAGCTCTTCTGGTTGTTGCTTTGTTTTTTTTCCTTCTCGGGTTTTTTCATACCTCGTTCTCTTTTGTTCTCACTCTGTTCAATTCTTCCTGTTGCCATTTGCAGTGACTACAGTTGATTCTGGCAGTAAAGCTCTGGAGTTTCTGGGTTCCCGCGGAAACGATGACCGAAGCAGCTCCGATCCTCTCCCGTCCGTTTCGCCGAACGATCATCAGGTAATGCGTGCTTCAGTTTCGGCATTTTTTCTCCCTTTCTTTCACTCGGGAGTTTTCTTTTTCCTGTCCATTTTTTCGGTTTCCTGGGGTTCAGCCGTGCGGCTCATTCTGACGTCCAATCAACTGATTAACAGGGAGTGGAGGTGAATCTCATCATCACGGACTACTGTATGCCCGGAATGACCGGGTTCGACTTGCTCAAGAAAATCAAGGTACGCCCTCTGGATTCTCTCCTCTCCCCTCTTTTCATGATCACACGTATTCTTTCTTTCCCATTCGCTCTTTTTCTTTTATGTTAATCTTCTCTCTGGGTCGTCTTGTAGGCATCGTTTTCCTTTCCGGGAAAATTTGGCCCCAGGCGTGTCTTACCAGATTGATTGATTTGCTTTCGATAAATTGACAAAGTCCAGAAAGTGGCTAACATGCACGGGTCTGAATGTTTCTGTTCGTGGGTCCTTCCATTTTTATCTCTTTGCGCCCCTTTTTCCCTGCCCACTTGCTTGGGAATTTCCATGATGATAATCTCCAAGAATATATTCCCTACCTGTTTTCCCAGTAATAGTAAAGGCTGACTGATCACAGATCTGTCGAGCCAAGAAAACAAAGAAAAGAAGGACAGAACAGGGCAATCAGGTCTAATCCGCGAGAACCTTTTCTCTTTGGCAAACCCCTTTTTCTCCTTTCAGAATCCGAATGTCCCCCTCAAAATTGAATTTTCCTTAACTCATAGATAGCCTCTACTTTTCTTTTTTTTTTTTTTTTGGGTGCAGATTGAAAGTGCATTCGTTTACTTAATCCTAGAGAGTACTGGAAAGAACTGGTGTGTGCAAATCTCATATGACTTGTGTTCTTTCGCAGGAATCTTCATCTCTGAGAGACATCCCGGTGGTCATTATGTCATCCGAGAATGTCCCTTCAAGGATCACCAGGTAAGAGCAGCATACACTACTGTAGGAAGAGAGAACTTCGTCAATGTTTGTGCTCAAATGTTCCGGACTTTTGGGAGGACGGATGGTCTTTTGTTAACGGGTGTGTTTCATTTGGGACCGACGCAGATGCTTGGAAGAAGGAGCGGAGGAATTTCTCCTGAAGCCGGTGAGATTATCGGATGTGAATAAGCTCAGACCCCACATAATGAGAACCAAGAAACTCGAGAATCCGAAACAGGAATCGAGAAAAGAATCAGAGGGACATGGTGAGATTCGATCGCAACCACCACCGCGCCAACATGAACTCGAAACCCAACAGAGTCAACACCATCAATCCCAGCAGCAGATTCATCCACACCAGCAACAGAAATCGAGCAATAACAACAAGAGAAAGGCCATTGACGTTGAAGAGGGCCTTTCGCCCGACAGAACAAGAACCAGATACAGCGGAGTCGCCACTTTCTGATGAATCACTACACACCCTTCAATTTTTTTGTGGCCACGTATCTTTTCACTAATTTTCTCTTTCACGTCCCATCCCTGCTTACTGCTGGAGCATACGGATCAGAGAGAAGCGCTGCAGATTTTTTTTTTTTTTGCTTTTTTCAGGTATATAGATCTTAAATGAAGTAGTTGGTTCACAGCACACCCCTTTCTAATCTTGCCCAATCTCAATCCAACGAAAACAAGAGTTATAGAAGGAAAACACATGGGAAACTTGTGCTATGTTTGGGAACAAAGGGGCGAAGAAAATTGGGGAGGGAAAATGCCACAAGGTTCAGAAAATTACCCCCAAATTTATCTCACAACAGTTTAAAATCTTTTAAAAATTTCCACCCAAATTAAGTTTTTGAGTTACATGGTCAAGATTTTAAGCGAAGCTTACCTCAGATTAACATGCGCCGGAGCAAAAGATAGTTTGCATCAACACATTAGACCCCACAAAAAGCCTCCTCGTACGCTTATTAGCAAGTCAATGGACTCATTATGTCGAAAATTCCAAACGCGCGTTAATTAGCCTTGTGCTAATGGTCACCACCGTTACAAGGACCATGACTCCACCAACCAAACTTGGTTCGAGCATATAAAAGAGAGAGAGAGTGGAATTACAAGTTTTTCGCTTATTTTGCAGAAAATAAATGATGTAAAATAATTTTTTTTAAAAAGCGATTGCTTGAAATGATTTAGTCAATAAAAATGTTATAATTATTGACAATAATTTATATTTATATTTTCACGGACAGTAAATTTTTTTAATTTATTTTTATATATTTAAAAAGCTACATAAAGTGCCAAAACAAGTATCAATAAGGGGTATGCTTTCGCTTCAACTCGACTTTGGAACTAGACCGAATCGGCCTTACCTAGTAGGTTCAAGGCCGGTTCGCACAAGAATCATCGGTTCCAAAGATTTCTAATCGGCCTTCGCTAATCTAAATCTCGATTCAAGATCTTGAACTGTTGGTTCTACCCAAGGTAGAACCAGTATTGATCGACTTGCAAGCTTCTTAATTTGCGTTCTTTCTCGTTTGTTCGATCATATTCATGTGTTTCTTTCCAATTTTCAGTAACGATGTCATTTAGACATGGTTGGTTTTCGTTTAGTGAAAGTTGTTGGACCGTGATTCTTTGAAATCGCCAAAGCCAGCACAGTTCGATCCATTTGGATATGTGATGTTCGAATCCTGACCAGGGCCCTTCTTCTCGTTCATGTTTAACATTTAACATTTTGATACAGTCTATGGGCTAAATTGAACACGTGTTAAAAGTTCAATGACCATAATGAATACATTAAAAATTCGGGGACGGACATTGAACATTGGACCAAAGTTCATGGATCAAATTGAGTAAATTTAAAGATTCATGGAGAAATCTCCAAAGCCAGCACCGTTCGATCCACTTGGATATGTGATTTTCGAATTCTGATTGAGGCCCTTCTTCATGTTCATGTTTCACATTTAACGTTTGGATACAGTAGAGGGACTAAATTGAACACGTGTCAAAGGTCCAGGGACTGCAATAAACAAATCAAAAGTTCGGGGACGAACATTGCGCATTGGGCTAAAGTTCAGATACCGAATTAAACAAATTTAAAGATTCACGTAGCATGTTGCACATCGAGAACATCAGGAACCATTTGTGTCTAGTGCTCTGACTTGGGACAACGTGTCATAAAATCTCAATAGAAACATTTTCTTCTTAAAAAGAAAAACAGTTGGTATCGCAATATCCTATTAATCAAAAGATGGCGTTGTCAACAAAGAAGATCAAACTTTCGCCGCGGGCATCCCGCTCCCACGGAATGGACCGTGACAACGACAATTTACGGCGGCTGCGGGGAGGGGAGGGGAAGGGAAGGGAAGGGAAGGGAAGGCTGCGTTGACCTAACTTGACCTCGATCCCCACGTGGGCCCCACTCCCTCGCTCCACGTCCGTCCGACGTGTCACGCCTCCACTCTCCAATACATATATATATGCGGCTCCTTTGTTTTTTTTCCTAATTGGGTGCAATTTTTTTTAAAAGAAAAAGCAAAAAAAAAAAAAAAACACTCGCCAGACGCGGACAAAACGCAACAAGAACCGAACCGAACCGAACCGAACCCCAATTGCATCACCGAAAGCTTTTGATCACCCCAAAACAAATTCCCTCTCTCTCTCTCTCTCCCTCCCCCACAATCGCGGCCGAAATCCGAGTTCTCTCCGCCGCGGATTCGCCGGAAATCCTCCAGGTGAGCTCCGATTCCGGCTCCTTCCTCCTCCGATCCCGAGCTCTGTTTGCTCGACGGTTCTCCCTTCTCCTTCTCCTCCTCCTCCTCCTTCGGGAAGGTCTCGGTGCCGTCGTTGATCGAACGCGTCCCGGCGAGATGCGCGGTGGGTTGGTTTCTGCATTCGTTCGTGCATGTTTGGGTGATTTTCCTAGTTTCTATACTCGTGCTGGATTTCCGGTTTGCTCGGCGTTAGGGTTTTAGGATTGGTGCGGGCCGTTTGGGGGGGGGGGGTTGGCGATCGCGAGCTCCTCTTGATCCCGTGATCGGGCGCGTTCTGAAACCCTAGGGCTCTGTTTTTTTGTCGTCGGGGGGTCGTGTGACCGGGATCGGATTCCCTTTGGCTTAGGAGAAGTAGGCGAAGTGATGGCTTGGAGAGCGGTTTTGGTTGAGTGAGCCGTTTCTAGCTGGAACGAAAGCCGATGATCCAGTTGGTATCGGAGGCTTTATTGACGGTTTTTTCCTCGTTCTAGATTTTTTTGGCAAGCTGTATTAATGGTGTCACGGCTTTTTCGGGTTTTGGAGATTCTCTTCATGATAGCAAGTTGTGTGAGTTATGGATTCTAGATCAGTAGCAGAGACAAATTACGGAAAATCGATTTTCTCGTGTTCTCGTGAGAGGAAATATCTTTTTCTCTTCCGTAGAGAGTACGATGATTTTTTACATGATTAGATGCAGTTTCTGAACATTTGGATGTTTTTGCTGCCATCATTATTACATTCAAGAAATGCTGTTTGTTGCAATCAGCGTCCCCTTGTACTTCATATTGCACATTCTGCTTATATGATTTGTTACTGAAATGTGGATTTTTTGCTCTCCTGCATTTGATTGCAGTTTTCTGCTCGCTGACATATTGTAATCCTAAGCTGAACATCTGAACTTTGTCAGTCATTCGATGTGGCTCTAGGAGACAATTTCTCCAATCTGTACTTTACTTTCTTCCCGTAGGCCCAGAATCTTCAAGCATGTCAAGTGGAACAGATAGGAGAGTCTCACGTCAAGATATACAACTGGTAAGCGGGAAAATGAGTTTTCTGTTCTTGCGCAATCGATTCATCAAGTTTTTATATCCTTCACGGAATCTTGATATAGAAGTCTGACCTTTTTCTGTTTGTTGTTTCTCTCTTACAGGTTCAAAACCTGATCGAACGGTGTCTACAGCTTTACATGAACCAGAAGGAAGTTGTGGATACACTGTTGGAGCAGGCGAAAATTGATCCTGGTTTTACAGAACTCGGTACCTAAACTGTTTTATTTCATTGATTGTTATATCATCATTTGTTTTACTCGAATCGCGTAGGCATCGTGTAAAAAACATCACGCTATGCCAATCAAGAGCATTTTGTTTATATTTTGGATACATTTGTAGCGTATCTCGAGAGCATTGGGTGATATGTTGTAGACATTTGTAGTGTATCCTGAACATAATCAGGTGCGTTTGCACATGCAAAATTCTTTATAGCTATTGGTTTGGAACGATGAAAAGGTTAGATTTGGACCTAAAGTTCCATCAAGATCTAAGGTGCCGACGAGTTATTTATTCTTTATGGAGAATTGTTTAGGGAAATACTGTGAACATCCAAAGATGCTTTTACTCATCCCCTATGTTTCCCAAAAATTTTCAGCATGTGTGAGAATTTAACTGGATGAATGTCACACCATCAAAGTTGAAGTCCAAATCGTGCAATTAAAGTATTAGGGATTTTCTTTTGTCATGAAAGCTCTTTCATTTCTTTCCCAGGCAGGCAATATGTAATTTGTTATCGGGGGCCCCTGCTACTTGACCGAAAGAGAACCTGGCAAATAAATAGTGGGGCTTGCAAGTGATGGTTCCTGTTGCTTCCGTATGAAGATGACAGTAGATAGACATTGCCAGGACCTCTCCTTTTGCTTACCTGCAGTTAGGGATACCCTGTGTGCTTTCTGGGGAATGGAGACCAACTTAGTCAGCTTTTTTGTTTTCTTTTCCTGAAAATTAGGGCAGAGGAAAATACTTTTTTTGCTGAGTTATCTGGCCTCTCATAAAGTACTCTTGCTATGTTTTCCTTGAGAATATTGAATTTGACCAAATCCCTAACTGCCTAGTCCTGAACTTAAGCGTTCACAATTTCACTTGCGAGCTGTTAATATTGCTGGTTGTTGGACATAACAAGAATTTCTGTCGAGCGTTGGGTTTTCAGTTATTGCATTAGAACAATAGCTGGTAAACTTCAAGTAGAGGTTGGTACCATGCTGTACCTTCATGAGTTCGGAAGTTCTGCCAATTCCTTAAGAGTCCTATTCAGATAGGACTTTGCCTAGTAAATACTATTTGTTGATTTTTTCCAGTCTGGCAAAAGCTGGAGGAGGAGAACCGAGAATTTTTCAAGGCCTATTACTTGAGACTGATGGTAAAACACCAGATAATGGAATTCAACAAGTTGCTTGAGCAACAGGTTCAATTAATGCGGCAGATGCAATCTAGTGGAGCGTCGGCTCTTCCAACTTCTAATGGAACTCATATGCCAACATGTAAGATTGTTTTTGCTATGGTTAGACATTTTGTTTCTGTTGACTGTGACGAACACTTTCTGTGGTTACTATGATATTCAGGATAAGTTCATTATCTACCCTCAAATAATACTGTTTTTTTTTGGGTCAAAAAATAATACTTGAAGTGTGCAAATTTTCATTTGAAACTCTTATTCTGTTGTTTCCTTATAGTATTACCTAGCATAGTGGGTTTTTCCTTTGTTTTCATTGTTGGTCATGCATATGGTCTCGTATGAGTGAATTGGAGTAACAAATGTTGTTTTATGAGGTGAACCTTCTATATGTCTCTGCTTATTGGCTCAGAACTTTTAACGTAGATTGTTCTCCCTTCGTTTCTACTCTTTCTTTTATTGGGGAAAGAAGCAGATAATTTTCTAGAGAAAATAACTGTTGAAATGGAAAGAACAGATGTTTATGCACTTTTAAATTCTGTTCACAGAAATGATATGGTGCTCATTCTGTTTTCCATCTTCTGGGGTTTACATCCTGCAAGTTCCATTCCCCAACCCACCTGCAGCCCGCCCTCCTTTTCCGTTGTTTAATTTATACCTTAGTCTACTAATATCACTTGGCAATGCGTTTAACAGTGCCTCAGAATCCAGCATGCTATACGACAGGACCAGCATTGAGCGCAGAAAACATTCAGCGATCCATTGGTTCTGGTTTAACCAATGCATTCACCAATGGTGGCGGGCCGCTTCCTACAAGTTTGCACACTGCAATGCAAATGTCTGCGCATGCCAGTAGGATTGATGCTCCACCAACTATGCTTTCTAGTCAGACCTCAAACATGGGGGGTCTGGGGCCAGGGATTAATGGGGGAATGATTAAAACTGAAGCTGGCTATTCTGGTGCTTCACCGTACATGTTTGGCTCTGATCACAATGTCCTGGAAGCACGTCCACCTATTGGCGACACATCTGTTGCGTCCTTCAGTAGTGTAGACTCTACATCGCAACCCATTAGTGAACCCCTTTTGGATGCAGACACTTCTTCGTTTGGTTTTTTGGGTCAGATACCCAGAAATTTCAGTCTGTCAGACCTGACAGCAGACTTCTCTCAAAGTTCGGGTTTGTCTGGTTTGTCCTTTTCTCTTTCCATGTGTGCCTAGAGTTGATAGTACATCATCCTTTTGGCATATGAATGTCCACTGAGATCCAACTTTTCCTAGATTTGAGAATTGTTGGTCTCAATACATCTGTGTCAATAGTATGTATTTTGCTATTTGATAGCATCACGAGTAACACTTTGGCTCTAAATTTGTTCAGATATACTGGAGAGCTATCCTCGTTCACCTTTCTTAGCGACAGATGCTGACAACTTTCTGGATTCTCGTGAAAGGGGAGAACAAGGTAAGTATCCTCAATAAGGATCTTTGTTGCCCAGATGCAAAGACCTACTCAGATAACTGTGTCGGTGTTACAGGAGACAATAGGCGGTTGGATACTATATCAGAAAGGTTGAATTATGGAGATTTTGGCAGTGAATAGCACATTTTGGCAGTGAATAGCAACTATTTGAACGGTACGTTGGTGCTGATTATGCTGTATATGGGGTTCCTGTCTTTTGGATGGATGAGAGCATGTTGCCCTGAGCTGGAACTCTTTTCCTAAGCTACTGTCACTTGTTTTGTGTTTACAAGCAGGTATATCATCGTTGTAGGAGAAAAGAGTGTGTACATAGTCACTTAGAAGGAAGATGCTTAAGACTTGGTCCTCGAAGATATCGATTGTTTTGTAAAAAAAGAATTGTTGACTGACATCCCGGGGTTAGTGATGAGGACGATGGGAGCGCACTTGTTCTCGGAGAAAGGGAGATGAATAATGTGGGACCTGGGACTTATATATGACTCCGGAATTCATCGAGATGAATTATTTAGGATTGTCCTAGGGTTTATTTATTTTGCTGCATTTGGTGTGTTTGAAGGTTTTAGCGGCCTGTGATTTGACTGCTTCTTTTAGGGTACACCGACACAGGTTTGGATGTTGACTGATGTGGTTTGCCTTTGCTTTTACTTTTGTTGCTCCCTGTTGGCATTGTGTAATTGTTTGATAATGCGTCAAATGTATATATCAGTTTCGGTACCTTTCAGGAAAGCTTAAACGCGGTGGTTTTGGTTATTTTTTCTTCTGTTGCTTCCCCCTCTTTTTTTTTTAATTCACTTGAGTGTTCCTAACATCAGCTTTCGTTTTATCTAAGCGTTGAAGGTGTGTTTTATTTTATCCAGTTGGGCTCTTGGCTAGGCTGGGAAGTGCATGCGTCGGCCTACTTTTTGCTGTGTTAACGACTTGAGGAGTGTCTTCTTTAGGGGCGAGCAGGCTGTGGTTTGATGTGATCTAGACGTCAAAGCAAATTCAAAACGTATCGTAATAGGAATAAAACCAACTTAACTTTGGCATGTGATTCCGTTTGAAACCGAACTAAACCGTTACTCATTCTCAATTTTTCCTTCTTTCGTTGAAGTCACCATACTAGCTTAGAAGCAACTTCATGAACAAACCAAAAGTCTATACTCAACAATACATAGATTCGCAACAATTGGAAATAAAACCTACTTCGAATAATCTATGTTGGCCCTAGACCAAACTTGGAAAGATGGTCTGGTTTAATTTGTAAACCGTGTCCTCGAAAAAGTACTTGACCCGTGACAAAGCTGTTTTGAGAATTGCGGTAAATAGACGAGAGAAGATGGAAGAGAGGTGAAATAGAGAGAAGAAAAGTGGAAGAAACAGATCGTGAAAGCCGACAAGGGGCTGACGGCTTCAGTTACTGAAGCCCTACTCCTATCGCTTATATTGAATATAAATTGTATATGACCAAAATACCCTTCTGTAGATGAAAAGAAATAAAACCCAGAAAATAAAATTAGAAGCACTCAAGTAACGTAACACAAACCAAATCGCAGAAAACAGTGAGTTTGGTTAATTGTCAGAACCGTCTTCTGCTAACCCATACACATGAACATGCACTTGAGATGAGTTGAAAAGACCTTTCTGCAGATTAAGTGTATGTCTTGCTAAAAAGAATTGTCTTGAAACCTTCCATTGCTCCAGTAAAGAATGGTTAAAAAACCACCAACAGTCAAACGCTTTCTTTCTAAATGGAAAGAAAATATACCGAGAACAGAAGCCATAGATTAGATACGACAAATCCTGTTCCCTCTCGTACTCATGGCTAAACTCATTTTCTTTGTGGTAGAGAGCAAATCGCAAAACCAAGAATCACTGGGAAGCAGGGAACCATAACTTTGACATCATTTCCAGAGTTGTTACACTAGGGATAGAAGCTAGGACAGGGCAAAGCACCTCCGAGGTCTCCCAATTTGGGGCAAGCAACTAAGACGGTCCAGTCCTAAGAGCGGTGTCCAAATCAGATATCAGATCAGTCACATCCTCGATTCCCACGGATATTCGAACGAGATCCTCTGTCAGGCCCCGAGCTTCGCGGACCGCGGCTGGTATGCTGGCGTGGGACATAAAGCATGGCATGCTGATGAGGGACTTCACACTCCCTGTCAATCAAATTTAACGAGTGAAAGATTCAAGTTAACTTCAAAGGTGGCTGTGAGCACTGATTGGCACAGTCCACACACATTCCATTCCAAGCATTCGAAATGTTAATTCTCAATCCACTTAGTTTTTTTTTTTTTTGGGTCAAACAATCCACTTAGTTCAGTTAACAGATTCTTCTGCAAATTTAATCAAGCAGACGGTACCTGCTTCGCGTTTATATGGATTTTTTTCCTTGTATTTTACCGAATTGAAACTAGCTAGATCCCAGAAGTATTAACCATAATTCAGTAAGGACTGGCTGGCCAATGATATTTCAAACGTGAGGTTGTATCAGATGAGAAAGAATTAAGCGAGACTCACTCTAAGAAGTAGATTACAAACACCGAGTGGTGTCTGTTGCTTCATATATTTATAAATATATGTTGAAAGACAAAGTAGCACGATATTCCACCATGTGATCTTTAAGATGAAAGGAACTACACATAATGGTGAGAATTTAATGTAATCATCCGCCATATATAAGGTTTACTGCAAGACGCACTAATTTCACATAAGGATGAAACTGCTAGAGTTAGGAGCAAGTTTAGCTCAGGGAAATTACCAAAACTAACAGTTATACTGAAGTACTTGGTGGTCTCAACAATATGCTTTGACAGCGCCACTGACCCCGTTACAAAGCTAAGCACAGCTCCAGCACCCTTAGCCTGCAATTGACATTTAAGGTCAATATAGATTCTTCAGCACCAAAGTAGGGAGTCTCAGTTCCGCCGAGTACCTGAGTGTAGTGTAAAGCACGCCCTGGATGATCAGGGAGACCTGCATAATAGACTTTCTTCACTCGGGGATGGGACGATAAAAACTCGGCTATTTTCTGTGCATTCTCCTGTCCAAAAATGTACAATGGTTTCAAGATCAAATTTCTCGGCGCGCTTATATTAGCATACCGGATGCTTATTCCAATGAAAGTGGGAAAAGCACATTCAAACTGAAAAAGCAGGTAGTCTTAAAGCAGACATAAAGCTGCACCTGTTGCTTCTCAATCCGTAAAGCCATGGTCTTAATACCTCGCAAGCAGATCCAGCAGTCAAATGGAGCTAGACCAGAACCTTCGGCATTTTGGAGGAAATATAACTGTTTTGCCAAGCTGGAACATGTAAAAACAGGGGAATAAAACAAGAAAATTTTTTGAGCGTTGACAGGGGCAAAGGTCAGCAACAACCAAATTTCAGAAGGAAAATAAATCAAAGAAAAGCATTTTACCATGAAGCTATCATCGTCCAGTAAGCAATGAAATAGTTATGCAACTACCTACATGAGATGTCTTCCATTGGAAAGGCAACCATTGCATGCAACGTTTCTCCAAATTTAATAATGGAAAACCACATAGAACATAACAGGCGCTTTCACCAAGAGACTGGTTGGAGAATAAACTGAAATTACTCCAGTTATACCAAAGACAAGAGACTTGGAATAGTGAAACACATAATACTAGAAATCCAAAATATATGGTGCCAAGCAATATAAAAAAACATGTGCAACAAATGAAATTTCAAGTCCTGTTAACTCTTGGATATCATCTTATAACTCAAAGTTCAGATAAACTGATTACTGAATAGCCCATCCAGAAAGGGAAATCATGGTAACTAAGTACTTAATTAGCCAAACATTGAACTTTTATACAGAAGACCACTACATGGAAAGCTTGTATTAAAGTGCAAATCTGGCAAGACAGTTTTTTTCCTTTTTGCCCAACTATAGAGCGAAGTGAAGCATGTGAGCAGATGATTGTATGCGTCAAGGACTTCAAAAGGGTTTTGCAAGAAGCAATATGTAAATTTGAATAAAATTGACATTGAAGCCGCTACCTTTTCACATCAAACAGCGACACCTAACAGTAATTAAGATTAAAATATTGACTTCCAGATCTACAGCTTGTACAGATACCGAGGTGGGTTTCCTCTATTCATAACTATTTGCAGATGCATTCTCAAGAGAACTACTTTCATGTTTGCAGTTCTTACCTTTCCCCTTTCACCGCAAGCACACCCGCCATGACATCACTATGCCCAGATATGAATTTAGTGGCAGAATGCATGACAATATCTGAAAGAAAGGACACGTAATAATAAGCAACATGCAATTTGCATTGGGTACATATTCATATAACATCTACTTCAAAATCTGGCCACCTGCTCCCAGTTCCAGTGGTTGTGATAATACAGGTGACATGATACTATTATCCACCAATACAAGGGCACCGCGTGCATGAGCTATCTCCGCTATTTTCTAGAAGGCACCAAGGAAAAGCATTTTTTCATCAGAGATATGCAACAGGGCAGTACTCTCACAAGAAACAACAAATCAAGCGAACAGCTGGAAACATATGCTGTTTTAATTTTAAATGCATCCACTGTCTGCATTACATACCACATGTGGAAAAAGATTTTCCATAAGTTAACAAGATAACATTTCCATTTGTTTATGGGCAAGAGGTGTATCTTTCGAAGACAGAATTGATAATCCTTGATCTCATTGCAAAATAAACACTAATAGAAACTTCACCGGCATAACCAAAGGATGTGAACCTTACGAATTACTAACAGCATTGATTAAATGAAGTAAGGGGTCTAGTGTATGGACAGGACATCGATATCCACAGTATTTATGAACACGCACCTAATTTATCCAATGTTTGCACTAGGATTTACACGAATTCAAACACCATTTCCTGTATATTAGTCGCTTGACAAAGATTATAACTCCCGCCGCTACTTAAGAATTTTCAAGTGACAATGTTTCGAAAAAAGGACGAAGAATAATTTTGTGCAGCAAACTTAAAATGGATGCAAGCACTTGCACAGAAGTGCACATGGATGTGTCTTCTGAAAGTACTTCTGCTAACCTGATAGACAAAGAAATCTGTGATGAAGGAGAGAACTTACTCGTATATCGGAAATTTGTTGCCGTGGATTGGTGGGACTTTCTAACCAGACAAGCTTGGTAGAGGGACCAACAGCAGACTCAACCTCATGTAGGTCACTTGTATTTACCCGCCTAAAACATTCATTTGGTAATTAAAATAGGTAAACTTGTTATAGAAGAAATGAACAAAAGTAGAAATAAAACTGACTTCACCACAACTCCATATTTTGGAGTCACTTGAGACAACAGACGATCGGTACCACCATAAAGGTCATCTCCAGCAACAATTTCCTCACCTGTACATTTTTTTTTACCCCGGCTATTAGCACAAGAAACAACAACAAACAACTCAATATTTCCAAGCAACCCCAAAAAAGAATACAAACTACTGATGATCCCAAATTCATTTTCATCAAGCTGAGTACTTACAAAACAGAAGTGAAATATATATGAAACAAAGCATGCAAAAGAGTAACTACCATTTGAAACAAGATGAGTGACGGCAGCCAAAGCAGCCATTCCGCTAGTGAAGCATAATGCTCGATCGGCTTTGTCCAGCTTCGCGAGGAGGCTAAGGAATACAAACATCCGTAAAACATAAGTAAGCTCGAGAAGAATCCAGAGGCATCAAGCATGACCATACCTCTCTAGAGCATCCCGAGTGGGATTTCCACTCCTGGTGTAATCATAGGGACCATTTTCTGTGGCCGAAGGCTGCAAATTAGCTTGTCGAAAGTCACAAACAAGAAAGAATTCACCGTAGCATTCGCAATGTTACACACACCAATACCTTTCCCTTTTGGAAATTTTTTGCTTCTATTTTTCTTGGCCAAGACTAATCAAATAGGAACAAGAACTAGGCATCGATCGCAGGAAGTCCCATCGAATCTTACTTGCTTAAACGTAGCTGTTTGGTAGATCGGCGTGCTGATAGCACCGTAAGGATCGAACTCGTTCTCGAAATTCATCAACAGCGTCGACACGCCAGGCTCCTTAACTTCAATCTCTGCAGCCACGACAAAACATCAGGCAAAAAACAAGAGAGCAGCAGTCACGGCCAAAAGAACAATCAGAGAGAGAGAGAGAACCCTCACCGTGCGAGCACTCAGCGACGCCATCGACGACGGCGGAAGCGCTCACGTCCATGTCCCTATCTTTACAGCACCTCAATTCCGACGACCTCCTCGCCCGCGACACCAATCGCTTCCCCGCCGAGCAAGCTCTCCTGTCGAACCGGAAGCTCGAGGGGATTCGCGCCGCCGCAGAACCCTGCGAGAACCGCCGCCGCCGTCAGAGCCGAAATCAAAAACCCACCGAGAAACCGCGCGCGGTCGATCGATCGCCACGTCGGTCGCGGAAACTGGGACGAGAGAGAGAGAGAGAGAGAGAGAGAGAGAAACAGCGAGACAAAGGATTGCGAGGGCTCACCCGATCGTCGACGAGCTCGGACGAGAGCGGGCTAAATGCGGCGGACCTCAGAGAAATGGAGGAGAGAGACATTGCCTAGCGCGCGAGATAGAGACAGAGAGAGAGAGGGGGGGGGATGGGTTTTGGCGAGCGGAGAGAGACGAAGACGGCGACGAAGAGGACGACGACAACAACAAGCGACGCGAGCAAAGTACACAGAGGTTGACGTCGGACGGACAGGGCTTTAGGTGCGACGACATCGCTCGTTTAGCGCGAGCGACAGGGAGTCTCTCATCGCGAACATATTTCGAGTCCCGGAACGTACGGAAAAGGAAAAATGAAGGAAATAGTTGTTGAATTTTGATCCCCTATTTGAATGTAGGACTGAATTTTTTTTGTTTATTCAATATTGTTTATAAACTTTAACTCAATATAAAATATCGTCTCAAATTATTAATTTGTTTAATGTGTTTTTTGAACTTTTAATATATATTCAAACTAGTCCCTTATCTCGACGCTTCGTTTCTTTTTTCTGTGGAGATTCCGTAATAAATTAGGTATGTGACGGTTCTGATATCAAAATGGACAATTAAGGAAAACAAGTGAGATAGATACGCTATCCCCAAACACATCTGCACACTTTGTCATTTCAAGAAGAGTGCCCTTTGGTCTCCTGAGTATTTGCTTCTCAAACCGAACACTTAAAGTTTCAGATTTATAATCCACGGGTTCCACGTTGTAAGTGAAGAGCATATTTAGCCATATTACCTTACCGAATTGACAACAAGATTCTAGATTCTGATAGGAAGGGATCATTCTAGAAGAGGATGGAGAGGATTTAGAAAGCCAGGAGTTTAGAACACAACACAATTTTATTTCCTGGGCTCGGTTGCCTCTTTAGTACACAATACATTGCCTTCCGTGGGCATAAACAGACGTGGGATTCCCAGCATTGGATTCTCATTATGGCCTAGTTTCTTAAGATATATATTTATTTTAAATAGTGAGAAAATAAGCGACAAGGCTTGCTAATTTTGCTTTGCAAAATGCAGTGGTCGCTTTATTTGAGCTTGTAGTTTTTTTGTCTCCTTCACGTTTAGGCTTCATGGGATCTTCGGACTGCTCGAGATCGATGATTTCATTGATTGCGCTGACGGATTGCATTGAGACTGCAATCTGGGGGTGGAGACATTGACTTGCTGGAGCTGCTTTGCTGCGGACCAGCGTGGATTGGCAGCAACTGTTCTGTTGTGGAGCTCGTGAAAATCGTTCATCTGGTTGTGCTACTTGGGGGATTCCCATGTCTCTCTCCTTCAATTTTGGACTGCTTGGAGGACATGTTGTTCCGTGACATTATCATAATGACTAGGCTGACAAGTCGTAATCAAGGGAAGTGAGATTATTACATATCAAAGGCTGTAGATGGAGACGCCAGAGCATCTTTACCGGTTACATGTGGAGAATTTAGGAGAAGATTATATTGACTGGGGTATTAGAGGCCCTTGGCTTACAGTATTTTGCAGTTGCAGCCGGGGATGAAGGCTCCTCCTTGGAGTTTTAAAAGGCGATGAATGAATTCCACCTCTCTCTCTCTCTCTCTCCTTAGAAGTTTGGTGGGCAGACCAGTTCTTAGTGAATAACCAAGAGACGGGTTTCCGGTTTCATGTGCTTAATTGAGTTGTTAGTGTCCAGTTAGGTTGATCTTGAATATAGCCACCTTAGCCTTAGTACGTATATAGAATGATCGGGAAGAATGATCTCATATCTTCACCATTTCTTTTCATATGGCTGACAACAGCCCAGATTCTTGAATATAGTATCATCCAAGCATGGATGGACGATTGAAAGTGCATATTTCTCCTTTCTTCTTGCATGGAAATGGACAGAATCCTAAGCCCGACCAGAGTAAGTATAGATTCTGAATTACAACTGCCGCTTCTCCCGGGGACTTGGTTTGTGCTGCCAACAACTTAAATTTATACTGCTATGGGGGAAAATGTACCTATCTAAATCAGATAATGTTGCGACTTTTGAGATATTATGTTTGCAGATTAAATCTAGGTGAGGAGGGTCTTTAGATGAACAATTAAACAGCATAGAGGAAAAGCATGCATAACCATTATGAAATATCGTGCACCCGTGGAAATGCAATTTAGTCCCCTAACTGAACAACTGTCGACTCCACGACACTCAGGAACGCCAGCGTACTGCAGCCCACTGCGGCGAAGTTGTTCTTGATCTGAGAGAACACAAGTGGACTTCCTTCCAAGCTAACCGAAGCATTGCTATTTCCTGCACTGCTGCAGTTCGAGTATATGATCGGAGAGAGGACGCGAACGATGCCTTGTTCTTCTTGATAAGTCACCACTTGCCAGAGTGACCTCCAGATCGTTCCAATCCCACACTGGCCAGGAGCGGGCCCTCAAAGTCGCATTTGATCTCAAACCATTTGTCGAGATAACAGTTTTCTCCAATTCTAAACGGGAAAGTAATCGCAATGATTCTGCAGTATTGGGAGCAACCTGGCTTTGTTAGAGACGCCGTGGCTTGGGCCGATGCGTTGTGCAGTAGGAATGTCAGGAAGAGAATGGAGCAGAAAAGCAAATGGACCACCATTGCCAGAGGCACACACACATGTTATTCCTCCAGCACCATCATGTAGAAGGAAGGAACTCCCTCGCTCAGTTATGAGCTCGAAGACGGGATTCGGCGGTAGACGGCAGAAGCTAGTGCACAACACCATTTGGTTGTTAACCAAAATCCCATGAATAACCCAGTGACAATGGCAATTGACCCTAAATTTTACGTTAAGAAGCTAGGGATGGAGTGCCACATCAGAGGGAAAAAAACAAAAGACATATGAGAAAACAGATGTCCTGGAAAATGGCAAATACAAGGAATGAATTCTTAAAAATCTTCATTGACAAGAGAAAGAACTAACTGATTCTTCCAATCAAGTACAAGCTGGCACTAGCTATTCAGCACCTAATTTTCACCTCATTAGCCACGCATATGACATCCACCAAAAACAATTCCGAATCAGTAGAATACATGTGAATTTCTAATTTCAACCAATAATAGAACTTTATTTCTTCCTAAAACCAATGATAACGACCTTAACACTCGCAAAAGGACCATTTAGGCGGGCAGCCCATGAGCGCATTGGTGCAATGATTCCTCAACAAGATTCAATATCTAGTAAGTGGATGAACATCCAGAAATGATATTAGATGCACATCTAGATCTGACCTCATGGATGTCCAAACATCATCCCAGCTGGTGTTGTTACTCGAAACATCAATGTCGCCGTGGTTTTGTACATTACGGGAAGGATTTTGCAACATTCCAATCCTCTCCAGCTCCATAGCTACTTCCTTCATTGAAGGTCGTCTCTTCCCCTTGAGGTCTAAGCATCTCTTTGCAAGGTAAGCAACTGCCAAGATCATCTCTTCTTCCTTACCTTGCTTCAAGACTTCAGAATCAAGAATATCAACTAAATGGTTCTCCTAGATGGAAAGTACAAAAGTATGTTGCCAAACCTTCTTCAGGCCTAACAATGGAGATTGGCATTTGACCAGTCAAGAGCTCCGCAAGGACGACACCGAAACTGTAAACATCACTTTTGTCGGTAAACTGACATGACTGGAAGTATTCTGGATCAAGGTACCCAAAGGTTCCTCGCACTTGTGTTGTCACATGGGTTTGGTCGATCGCAACAAATTTGGAAATCCCAAAGTCCGCTATCTTTGCCCTGTACTTGTCGTCCAACATTATATTGGTTGACTTGATGTCTTGATGGTAAATCGGTACTGATGCAGAAGAATGCAAGTAAGAAAGAGCCCCAGAAACTTCAGCAGCAATCCTCAAGCGCATCTCCTATGAAAGCATGAGCTCTTTTTTTGCGTCATGGAGATAGTGACTAAGTGTCTTGTTGGGGATAAATTCATAGACATGAAGTGGTAGTTGCGTCTCCATCCTAATAACTTGACCACATTTCGATGATTAACCTGTGACAGGATGACCAGTTCATTAATGAACTTTTCCCACATCGGTGACCATTCCACAAGATCTCTTGACAGCAACAATTCTTCCATCCTCCTGCATTCCTTTGTAAACAGTTCCTTGACCACCTTGTCCAAGTATCTTCTCATTACTAAAATTGTTGGTAGCCTTCTCTAATTCCTTAGAGTTGAACAGTTTTCCATTTTTTACATGATTGCCGCCTTCACTGGAAGAAAGTTGCTGTTTCAGTAAGATACCACCATTTTGCTTGAAGAATCTTTCCTTCTGCTTTCGCCTCTTCCTCCTCTTTGTTACTCTGCGTAACCTCCATAGAAGAAGAGGCAAAGCTATCGCAACAAGGCCCTATGCCTTATTTTGGAGCAAAAGAATCTTTAGTCAGTCAAAATCCTCACTCGCCCCAAAATGTCAAAAGCTACAAGATTCATGAGAACTGTTCCTTTTGATCCATTTTTTTTAGTGCTCAACTATTTTATCATTTTTGGTAATGCACGAAATCACAAAACATTCCATCTCCGTCTCAATTTAGTTAGAACTTGGAAAACTTTTCCTATCATTTTTACATTTCTAGGATAGCAGTTCTTTTTTTTTTTTTTTTTTGATAACCAAGGATAGCAGTTCTTTATATCCTAAGAAGCAAAGAATGAAAGAACCTATGTTTTTGTAGATCTCCTGTTGCCCATTGCAGAGTGCCAGAATTTTGTTCCATTTACATGACAAAATGCAATGCACCTATCAAAAGTTTGTAGTATGCGATGGAATACCGATAGCGACAAATCTAACCATCCAGTCACGATCCACACATTCATAGGACCCTGGCCGATTCTCACACATCCAAGGGCAATTGTCCAGTGTCGGATCTTTGCATTCGTCGACATCTGCACAATGAAAATTCTGGTCGCTCATCGACATGCCCTAGCAGGACAACATCAGTTTTGCTACAAAAGATTTACACCAACAGAAGACCACGCCTTTTTAAAGGTTAGTTAGCTTTTGTTTTTAATGTCTATGCTCTTGCTGATTAATTATAACCAGTGCAAATAAGCCATGATTCTTCTTGTTTCAAGAATCAACTCCTGAAAATGTGTATTGGTTGGGGCAAAAGCTGACACGAAACACAAGTCAACACGAATCACAGATTGTTGTTTGCACAACTTTTACACGGCAACCTTCATTGATTGTTTCGCACAAATCGTTAAGAAATCATGAAATATCATCACATGAACATTAGAATTTGCATATCTTCTATTTTCACTCGGTTGAAAGACTAAACTCTTCCAAGCAAAATCACCGGTCAGATTGCGCGCGATCAGAGACATGTAGATCCAATGATGTATGATGTATCAATAATCAAAGTAGCTTTGCCTTGACAATCTGCAAGGTACGCATTCGCGACGTTGCTAGACCTGCAATAACACCTGTATAATTTCGGCAACCGTTCACTCTCCGGTTCGCCGTAATACTCGCAGCCATACGAATAGCTTCCACTCAATTCGATCACACTGACCATCTCTTTCGGAATCCCCCACTCCAGCACTCCAGGTACGTACTCCATCTCTCTCAGCATCCTCAAAACCTTCGATTCGTCAAACTCTAACCATTGCTTATCCGCCAGGAACACGAGCCTGCATTCCTCTCCGGCAACAGTGTCATCGTCGCTGATCTGCTTGAACTTGACATCAAACTCCCGGAGCCCCGACGGGATCGAGGTCCTGCAGCAGCCGATGCCGAAGCAGTTGCTGAAGTTCCCGAGGCCGCCTCCGTCACAGTGGGAGGCGCATCCAATGACGGCGGAGGCGGTCTCCGCCATCATGGCGAGGTTGTTGCATCCAACAGCAGCGAAGAAGTTGCCGGGCTGGTAGAAGGAGTACGGGCTGGAGCGTAAACTCACGTCAGGAGGAGACGGCCCAGTGCCACTGCATTGGTGGCGGACGATTGGGAGGTGGACTTTGACCGTGCCGTCGTGGAGGCCGTAGGTGGTCTCCGATGCGGCAGTGGAGTTGGCAGTGTAGTTGACAGTGTACCACTTGTCGAGGAAGCATCAGGCCAGGCCGAGCCCGAAGGGGAAGGGTATGGTCAAGTTCCTGCACTTGGGCTCGCATCCGGGCTTTGCGGATCGAAATGTCGGTGCGGCAAAGGTAGTTATCGGCGAGAGAAACGAACAAACAATGATGGTTCGAATCAGTTGATGATGCATGCTTTTTCTGCTCCTGTGGCGACGATGATCCGCGCCAGTGATTAATCGTCAGCTTGATCGAAACATGAAAACGGCGAGGCCTTAAGTTGGATTCCTACTCGATGTATTCATCCATGGTCACATCACGAGCTATTCTTCGAAAATCTCTTGAATGTCGATACGTATACCCTACATTCAACCCGGTTTAGATTGATCGGTTTGATTTGATGCACGAAAGCCAACGTTAGATAACCCATCTCGTGGAATATAAACCGTATTTCTAGACGCCATGTCTACGTCTAGAAGCTCAAGCCAAAGGAAGTTCTGCTGTGAATAGGGGGTTAGTTGTCACGGGTGATTTTGCTCTTTTTGTGTTTTTTATGGGTGATTAGTACTCATTGGGGAACAAAATTTTTCCTTTGGAGTTAAGGGAAAGATTGACGTTTAGACATGCATTGACCGAGACTCGATTGGAGTGCGAATGGTCAGCATCTTTCCGAGACCGGTGCTCAATAGATTCATGCTGAAGACTTGAAAATTATTACCGTCGGCCATCGTCAAGCATGCACTTCCAAAAACTACTCGAGAGAAGGTGCTGAGAAAGACAGTGCCTAGCACTTACGTTCGTATGCGACAGGATAGACAAACAGATAAGTAGAGAGATAGGTATATGCAAAGTAAAGGTTTCGATCAAGCTTTTGTAGCGGCGACAGGTGGCGAATCCTTGACGTGCACTACAAAAAAACTGAATTTTTGCCACGAAAATTTGCGACGAAAATTTTTTCGTTGGAAAATTTGTGACAAATTTTCCAACGAAACGAAAATTCGTTGGAAATTTCCAACGAAAACTTTTTCGTCGCAAAATTCGTTGGAAATTTTCAACGAAAACTTTTTTGTCGCAAAATTCGTTGGAAATTTCCAACGAAAAGTTTTTCATCGCAAAATTCGTTGGAAATTTCCAACGAAAAGTTTTTCATTGGAAAATTCGTTGGAAATTTCCAACGAAAAAAAATTCGTTGGAAATTTCCAACGAATTTTCCAACGAATTTAAAAAACCTGGTAGAGTTCGGCATTTTTATATTCGTTGGAAAATTCGTTGGAAATTTCCAACGAATTTTCCAACGAATTTCAATTTTCCGGGCAATTATTTTAGTGTGTACAATTTTCGTTGGAAAATTCGTTGCAAATTTCCAACGAATTGTTTTTCGTTGGAAATTTCCAACGAATTTTCCAACGAATTCAAAAAAACCCGGTATTGTTCGGCATTTTTTATATTCATTGGAAAATTCGTTGGAAATTTCCAACGAATTTTAATTTTCCGGGTAATTATTTTAGTGTGTACAATTTTCGTTGGAAAATTCGTTGGAAATTTCCAACGAATTTTCCAACGAATTCAAAAAAAACCCGGTATTGTTCGGCATTTTTTATATTCATTGGAAAATTCGTTGGAAATTTCCAACGAATTTTCCAACGAATTTCAATTTTCCGGGCAATTATTTTAGTGTGTACAATTTTCGTTGGAAAATTCGTTGGAAATTTCCAACGAATTTATTTTCGTTGGAAATTTCCAACGAATTTTCCAACGAATTCAAAAAAAACCGGTATTGTTTGGCATTTTTATATTCGTTGGAAAATTCGTTGGAAATTTCCAACGAATTAAAAAAAAATCTCTCCATTTCCACTCTCTCTCTCTCTCACCCCCTTCACCCTCCACCCGCACGCCCTTTTCCCTTTCTTCTTCTTCCTTTCTTTTTTCTTCTTCTTGTTTTCTTCAGTTGCAGCCGCAAGGTCAGATGCAGCCGCCCGCCGCCGCCGTCCTCCTCCTCCTCCTCGTCGCCGCCGCCGCCGCCTCCTTCCCCGATGGCTTCCGGAAGCGACCCTCTCTCTCCGGCCGCTCCCTCACCCGCCCCCTCTGCTCCTCCGCCGCCGCCGCCGCTTCTCCTTCTCCGGCGGTGCAGATTCGTGACCCCCCTCCCCCCCGGGAAATCGGCTTGCTGGGGTTTTGAGTTCCCCTTCTCCGGTGGTGGCGCGAGCGAGTGTGGGGTGTGGGGTTTTCTCGATTCGGATTCGAGGGCGTCGAGATGGACGGAGGGCAGTACAACCCCAGGACCGTGGAGGAGGTTTTCCGGGACTCCTCTGCACCAGCACCGCCGAGCTCCTCTGCACCAGCACCGCCGAGCGTTCCGCACCAGCACCGCCGCCGAGCTCGAGGTCGCCCAGATCTGGGCGACCTCGAGCCCTCGCCGGCGACGAGCTCGAGCTCGCCCAGATCTGGGCGAGCTCGGCCCTCGACGGCGATGATGCTGGCCCTCGCTGGCCATGGCGAGGGCCGAGCTCGCCATGGCCGGCGAGCTCCAGCTCGCCCAGATCTGGGCGAGCTCGGCCCTCGCCGGCGACGAGGCTGGCCCTCGCCGGTGGCGAGGGCGATTTTTCAACCAAAAAAAAATTTCAATGGAAAAAAATTTCCACTATTTTTCCTACAAAAAAAAAATTTTTTTAATGAAAAAAAATTTCCACGATTTTTCCACCAAAAAAAAATTTCTAGTTTCCAACGAAAAAAAAATTCGTCGGAAAAAAAATTCGTTTCCAACGAATTTAGCCACAAGTTTTCTAACGAATTTTCCAACGAAAAACAATTCGTTGGAAATTTCCAACGAAAATTGAAATTTTTCGTTGGAAAAATTTCCGACGACTTATTACCAACGAATTTTTTTTCGTTGGAAAATTCGTTGGAAATTAGTTTTCCAACGAATTTTTCTAAATTTTTCGTTGAAAATTTTGTCGGAAAAAACATGTTTTTTTGTAGTGGTGCCTAAGGGGCTTGGGTGTGGTCCGTTCCTTCGACACGTTTTGATCTTTTATTTTCAACATCATGTGCCAATCTAAACGTGCCATCTAGAGAAAGTTGTGTTTTCCTGCGATCTACCTTTTATACTTGTTACGTTTTGCACTTAAAAAAATTCATATGGATTTATAGCTCAAAAACTTAAAAAAAAAAAATTGTATTGAACACTATCTGCTTATGATGAGCTAATGAGATGACGATAGATTTGTTGTAATGCAAGGTCCGGACATTTTTCACCTTAAATATTGTTGAGACCTAATACGAAACAGTCCAAAAATTTTGAAAAGATTATGTCGAGTACAATCTGTCCATGATGAATCTAATACGGATCAAGATTGATGTATCGTAATGCAAGTTACAAATACAGTACGTCTCTCGGACTTGTATATTGTTCATGACCCAATATAAAGTAAGATAAATCATGAATGAGCCCACATATTTATGATGCCTTTTTCTATGAACCCATTAAATATAACAGATATCTAAATTAGCGAAAGAAAGAAATCAGTTGAAGCAGTATGAAACAATTGTTGTAATAATCAAATTAATGTGTTTATTTGTAAGAGCCCTATAAACAAATCTCATATGCTCATTGGTGAATAGATACCAGTAAAAGTGCATACACTTTGCGTTAATATAAAAACCGACCTTAAAAGTATTTTTTTTGTAACACCGGCTTATTGCAAAAAACTTGGATTATTGATTAATGGAATCTAATTATTGATGCAAGATAAAGAAAGTGCAAACACATATGTATGGTAAAGGAGCAAAATTTCAAGATTGGATTTTTTTCAGGTAAGGTTGTCAATAAAAATTGGAAAAAATTCAAGTAATTGAGGTGCCCGAGTGACAAAGCAGTATTATCGATTTACGTTTTTGTCCACTGATAGCATATTTCTAAAATAACTAACTTGGGATGTTACGGTAAGGGCCCCATCTAGTTGATAAATGGTAAACCCCAGTGAAAAGCTAAAGCAGACAAGCAAGAAATCAAGAAGACATAATAATAATATAGTCTTCAATGATGCTAGATAGTAGATATGCATAGAGCAGATTTCTATGTTTCATATCACTCACGTTTAAAGGCAAGTAAAGAGATTTCTATGTTTCATATCACGGATGAAATATCTGACTAGATTTCTATTCTCTTCTGCTCTTAGTTGAGAAATTGGCTTATAGATATTGTCTATAAGCCAAATTTAAAATCCGATCGTGAAGGAGGAGGAGGAGGTGGTACGTTCTGGGGGGACAGTTTTCTCTTCATTAGCATTTTGGTTTTGTTTTTATTAAACAGTGGTTGCGAGCAGCAGCACCTTTTTGCCACTGTGGGAATGACGGTGACTTCGAACTGAAGAACAGAAACCAAAAGCATTGGCTTTATGTTTCTGTTAGTTATAAAAAAAGACCCCTCAAGAATCAGAATATTTCCTTACGCGTTTTATCGAAAGGTGGAAAAAAGGGCGACGCGTGCTGGTGTGCAATAGAAAAAGAGCCAGCACGGAAAGGGGACGCTTGAAAGAAGTACTCGGTGGTGGGGGTGTTTATCTGGAGAAAAAAAAAAGGTGGTTTCAGGGCAAACATTTGCAAGTTTGCCCGAGTTCAGAACGGTGGCCGTTGCCGCATAAGGCTGCTGCCACCACGACAAAAAACCCACGGAGAGAGAGCGAGGAAAACAAAGAGAATCACGACCACCGAATAGTGTCGGTTGAGTTATTGAGCGATGACATGTACTTTACCATCGGATTTCTATGTTTCATATCTAGTACTCCGGGTCCAAGTATCCAAGGGTTCTCCAAAATCCGCTACTTTGGTTCAATATTTTTTTTCCAAAAGTATATTTGATGAATAATGAATATAAAGAGCATTTATGACTCCATTATTAAGTGATACGGAATCATATTTCAACACCCCTTTCACGTGCAAGCCACGTGCAATTACGTGCAAATTCCACCACTTTGGCTCTATATTTTTTGTCCAAAAGTATATCCAACGACTTGATATCACGGTGATAAATGAGTATGGTTGCAACAAAATGCAAATATGAAACAGCCCTAGCAACTTCATTGGCAATTTTTATCCTCGTCTTGTGGAGACGGGTAATTTTCCTTATGTACCATGAAGATATTGGTAGAGAGTTCCAGTGGGGACAAATTCATATATCAGAAGAGGGACTTCATACTCCAGACAAAAAAATAATAGTTTCATCACATTTCTGTGATTGATTTCAGAGGGAATAATAACCTCATTGATGAACTGTTCGACTTCTCCTGTATCTACAACTTTGGATTTCTTGATTGCAAAGATTGTTTCGTCTAACAACATTCCCTTGTAAACAGTTCCTTGACCTCCCGACCTAGTATTCGATTCTCGTTAAATGATTTGTAGCCATGTCTAACTCCGTTGAGGCGAATAACTTGCTTCTTTCCATGTGATTGTTTTTAATAGAAGATAGGCGTTGTTGCAACAGAAGTATGCCATTCCGTGGGAAGAGTTTTTTCTTGACCTTTGCCTCATGCCTTCTTTTGAAGTATCAAGAAGGCATACCGATTATGGGTACCATCGAGAGTCTTGAAATTCACATTATAACCAGCAATTTCATAGGGATCGAAATCATATAGTAATTGTCACCATTAGAGCACTAGTTGAATATGAGATTACACGTCTAATTCACGCTTGCATGTTCCGTGCATTAGCCGTGCACATTCCGTGCATTAGCCGTGCATGGACCATGCACATCTTCTAGAAGGTTATTGATTAAGGTTTAAAGAGGTTTTTCCATCTAAATGTCCAATTTGGACTTAGATTAAGATTATGATTTTCAATACTTATCTTGAGGTTAAGGTGCAGCTTCAATAAAAAAAAAAAAAACAAGTCCCCTATAGCCTTTCTTGCCAAAAAAAAAAATCGAATGTAAAAAGAGCATGACTCTTGTAAACTAATGAAATCATAGTCGATGATCACCCTTTCGAGCTACACTAGAACATCTAGCAGTAAATTGTGCAAATCAGCTTGATACCACCACTAGTTTCTGCCAACCAAGAAGGCATGCCTTAGCGTTATGTCTTCGCCATCGAGAGTCTTAAAATTTATGCTATATCCAGTGAGAGTCTTAAAATTCATGCTATATCCAGCAATTTCATAGAGGATCGAAATCATACAACAACCGGTACCATTAGAACCTCCATTGAAGTTAGCTCCACTTCTGCTTCCAATCGCATCAACATGGGAATCGCATCCGAAGCACGGATTGATCCAATTCTAACGAGATCTTCTTCATTTTCCCGAATGACCGTGGGATTTCGTAGTGATCGTACTCGCTCCAATTTAGTCGCTACTTTTTTCATCTCATGAAGGTTTAAGCATCTTTTCACCAAGTTAGACAACGTAATAATTTCTTCTTTCTCGTCATGTTCTAATACCTCCTTATCAAGAACATTAGACAAGCGGTTCTCCTCTCTTAAAAGGATCAAATATGTGGCTAGATTTATGCCATTGGTTGAGAAATTGGCTTTCCTTTGGTTAGTAGTTCGGCAAGCACACCTCCGAAGCTATAGACATCGCTCTTGTCTGTAAATTAACTTGTTTGGTAGTATCCTGGGTCCAAGTATCCAAGGGTTCCTCCTACCATTATGGTCAAGTGAGTTTGATTGATGGTAATTGACTTGGAAGCTCCAAAATCCGCCACTTTGGCTCAATGTTTTTATCCAAATATATATTCGATGACTAATAAATATAAAAAGCATTTATGACCCCATTGTTAAGCATATAAGACTACTCCAATAGCCCTCTCATTTGCAACTCACGTGCAAGCCACGTGCAATTATGTGCAAGCTCTGCCACTTTGGCTCCATATTCTTTGTCCAAAAGTATATCCGACGACTTGATATCGTGGTGATAAACGGTTATGGCTACAGCAAAATGCAAATATGAAACAGCCCCAACAACTTCATTAGCAATTCTTAACCGCATCTCCCATGAGACTCATAATTTTCCTTATGGATCATGAAGATATTGATAGAGAGTCCATTAGGGACAAATTCGTGTATCAGGACTTCACACTCTGAACAAAATCCTAATAGTTTCACCACATTTCTATGATTGATTTCAAAGAGTAACAATCTCATTGACGAACTATTCAACTTGTCTTGCATTGACAACTTTGGAATTTTTTAATCGCAAAGATCGTTTTGTCTAGCAGCATTCCCTTGTAAATAGTTCCTTGACCTCCTTGACCTGGTATTCGGTTCCTGTTAATTGATCCGTAATTGTGTCTTACTCCGTTGAAGCAAATAACTTGCTTCTCCATGTGATTGTTTTCAATAGAAGATAGCTGTCGTTACAAAAGAAGTCTGCCATTTCGTGGAAAGAATTTTTTTCTTGACGTTTGCCTCATGCCTTCTTTTGAAGTATTTGTACCTAGAACCATAATCTTCTGTATTTCCTTAGCATTATAGCTACCATTGAGAATCTTGAAATTCATGCTATATCTAGCAAATTCATAGGGGATCAAAATCAGACAGCAACCGACACCATTAAAGCATTGGTCGAATCCGAAATTGCATGTCTAATTTGCGATTGCATGTCCCATGCACATTCCGTGCATTAGCCGTGCATGGACTATGCACATCTTCTAGAAGGGTTATTGATTAAGGTTTAAAGAGATTTTTCCATTTAAATGTCCAATTTGGACTTATATTAGTATTATGATTTCCAAGACTTATATTGAGGTCAAGGTAAAGATTTAGTTAAAAAACAAGTACACGGACTCAAGAAACTCTATTTGGTAGGAGTAAGGCAGGCTAAGATACAAAATAAAAGTGGACGTTCGAATCTCACCTCGGCATCGCGGGGAAATCATCCTACTCAAGAAAAGGATTCCCTCTTTGGTCCTTCTTGCAAAAAAAAAATATCCTACTCCATATATCAAGTCGTGGTGAAAGTGAAAAGAGCGAGGCTCCTATAAACTGTTGAAATCATAGTCAGCAACAACCATTCGAGCTGCACTATCAAGTGGTAAATTGTGCAAATTAGCTTGATACCACCATTGGTTTCTGTCAAGTAAGAAGCCGTACCCACATTCGAAGCCATAGAGAGACTTAGAATTCACGCTATTGAGCGATTTCATAAGGGATCGAAATCATATAGCAACCGACACTATTAGAACACTAGTTGAATATGATATTGCACGTATAATTCACGATTGCACCAATATTGTATGTATATCTTTCTTTGATTGTTGATATCTTGATATTGAAATTTCTTGATTGTGGATAATGTAGATGTGGATAGAGCAATCAAAAGCGTGCACGCATTTAGTACATCATTTATGGGCATCGATACTTCTCAGTATAATCTACATTATTCCATAACTCACTTTTAAAGGCAAGTAAAGAGATTTCAATATATCATATCGCAGATAATTACACAACGACAACCAAATGCATCTTCACCTCGGCGATAAGAGTGAGAGATCCTCCCCCATTGAAGTTAGCTCCGCTTCTACTTCCGATTGCATCAACAAGGGAATCCCGCCCGAAGCACGGATTGATCCAGTTCTAATGAGATTGATCTCCTCTTCATTTTCCCGAACGACCGTGGGATTTTGTACTGATCGTACTTGCTCTAATTCCATTGCCATTTCCTTCATTGTATGTTTGTACCTTTTAAGCATCTTTTCACCAAGTTAGACAACTCAATAATTTCTTCTTAATTTTAATAGGTCGAACATCAAACAAGCAGTTCTCCTCATGAAATATGTGGCTAGATTTCTGTCCTCTTCTGCTCTTAGTTGAGAAATTGGCTGTTCTCCGGTTAGTAGTTAGACAAGGATGACCCCAAAGCTATAAACATCATCACTCATATATGTAAATTGACTTGTTTGGTAGTACTCCGAGTCAAAGTGTCCAAGGATTCCTCGTACCAATCTCTCTCGACCAAGAAGGTGTGGCTTCATTTTGCATCCCTGGCGATTCCAAGTACTCCAAGTCCAAGTATACTCGTATGCTTTTTGTAGGTTTCGAGCGCAGATCTTTCTGCCTAGCTTTGGATAGAGATCAATGCTAAGATACAAAATAAAAGTGGGCATTTGAATCTCACCTTGGCAACCATGGGGATGAAAAGGACTTCCTCTGTACCCTTTCATGCAAAAAAAAAAATCCTACCCTGTGGGTTGAGTTGTGATGAACGTAAAAAGAGCAAGACTCCCGTAAAATGTTGAAATTATAGTTGATGATCACCCATTCGAGCTACACTGGAATGTACCGTGGTAAATTGTGCAAATCAACTTGATACCACCACCAATTTCAGTCAACCACGAAGGCATACTTGGCACTATGGCTTTGCCATCGAGAGTCTTGAAATTCATGCTATATCCAGCAATTTCATAGGGGTCGAAATCATACAGAAATTGAAAACCATTAGAGCACTGGTCAAATTCGAGATTGCATGTATATTGCACGTATATTGCATGTATTTCTCATTTTGATTATGGATATATTGATTGAGATATAATTCAATAAAGCTTATAAATAGGATGATATGTTGTTTATTAATGTATAAATGGCCGGCTGTGCATTAGGAGTCAAAGTTGGTGCACTTAAAAAGAATCCATCTTCTCCACAAGGGATGCTAGTCCGAACCTAAACTATAATTATCATTATAAATAGTCTGGTTAATGAGCGTATGGGACATTTGTTAAATATGCTTGATGAGAAACAATTCGATTTCCAAATTTAGACAGTGTCTTGAATCTTCTTACTGTTGGGTAAACTTGAAGAGAAGTGACGAAAATCAGGAAAAGTAGAAAAAAGAGAGCATTAGAAAGTAAAATCTTGAATGAACTTGAATTTTAGATTATGTGGACCGATATCATCTAAATCATTAATCACGTGAATTTCATCATAAGGTCCAAGTGATCAATGGTTCAACTGGACTTGGTCAACACGATCTATAAACCACGGAATGATTTTCTGTCCGGACCTATCCAACTCTGCTTGGGACATGGGACCTTCATGTTACCCTTTAAAAATCGCCTCCCACCATTTTATCATACTCCTTACCGCACCTAATCCCGCCAAATCTTAATCTACATCTCTTTTTCCCACTTATTTATTTAGGACTGCTATTACATGTAAATCAATTACTTGGTTACAAAAAAAACGGGGAGGAACTTTTATTTCTATAGTATCACGATTTAGATTGAGAGAGAGAACAATCAAAGATGAAGCAGTGAAGCCGATCGTTTTACATTTTCGTAGTTCTTTGGATCATTTCAATATCAAAGGGAAACATCTCATGTTTACATACAGATACAGGTTACACAGTCGCATTGCAACAAACATTCCAAAAGAGGTCTTGCCACCAAGATGAGGGCTTCCCTCCAACCGAATTGTCCGACACTGAAGACAGGATGGTGAAATGCTCCAATCAATTTACAACTCTTCTTTTGACCTGCAGATTCGAAAGCACATTAGATTGCAGTATAATTGTAAACACTGAAGTCATGGCTTGATTTCCTTGAAAAAAGTAGATGAGCCAAGCCAGCTCACTCGAATCACACTGCCTTGGGACTTCTACATGAAACTTACAGGATATAGAAAAGGCATAAATTGACAGAACATTAAAAAAGAGCTACAGAATAGGAATTCAATATGATTTGGCTCCTTTTGTGCCCAAAAAGACTAGTGAATTATCACCATATCAATGGAATAGCTTGTGTTAACAATAAGTTCATTAGATTCGAACAATTCCTGTGGGTATAAGCTGTGACCATCACATATAAGTATTTGCAGAAATGCAGGGACGAGAACTGAAAGAGTGCAAACTCTACCTTTGCTTTACCCTGAGATTCTTTCTTGTGGATGCAGAAGCACTGCTAGTTTTACCCCTAGTTTTGGCTTCCTTGGCTCTGGATTTGGACCCTGTATGTGCCACATATATACATCCAATTGAATGTTAAAGACAAGGTACGCAGCTTATGTTATCGCAGGCAAAACGCAAACAAATTTAACTGAAAGCCAGATAGATTGCAGTACCTCTCAAAACAACTTTCGGTGATTGAATTTCCATGTCACCTGGTTCTTGTTCTGTTACCTCACTGGAAGCACCAGAAGACTCTTCCGACTCACTGTTAGAATTTGGATTACCACTTGGAGATCCGTTGGTATCTTCTATTGATGTGTTAATAACTTCTCCCTCTGTACAGAATATAGCAAAATGAAAAGTTATTTCCATATACAACCGTGCAGCAAAGCATCCAAGTCATGTTAATCCCCTTTATTCGCAGAAGGAGAAGAAATATATCATTTGTCCCAGTCATGAGATTTTCATGGATACAACGCTGCAAGATTACCAACAACAAACTAGAAAAAAATGCTTAGAATCAAATGCAAGTTCATGGCATTCAAATTTTTTTTTGTTGCATTACTGAAACCGACATCGTCAATGTGGCAGAAACAAAACTTCAAGTTGCAAACCAAGTCTCACCTGGCTGACTTATTACCAAAATGATAATTGACAGGTGGACTTATCCAACCTTCTCATGATTTTGCCTCAATTAGGGAAGAACAGAAAAGCATATGCTAACTTCAACCACTAGTTAGACAACATGTTCAACTGGCAGTGGCCTTCATATTGTTCAATAATCAAGAATATACTTTATGAAATATTAGGGTGTTTAATTCTGGTCAACTGCAGCCATGACACTTTTAATAGGAGAACCACTGTGCAAAGACAGGTGATCTGTTAATCCTTCTCTACCTAGGGCTTATTCAGCCTCTTAAAACTACGCTAACCTCGAAGTTGCGTCAAGCTTTATGATATTGTCCTGAATTATTATGACAAAAATCTGACCAAACTTATATCATGCAGATATTTCTGTCTAAGTTGTAAGCCTAGCAAGCAACAGGCATGCGTCCTAGATGCCAAACACCAACCTTCAGTTGAGTCAAGTTCCACACCTTCCACTCCAGAACTACAAGATGACGTAAAGGTTTCCAAGCTACCCATCTTCTCTTGATGAGCCTGAGCATTTCTTGCAGTAACTTCTTGTTCCTTCTTCTCGGTATGGACCTTATTAAGTTTCTCTTCAA
The DNA here is from genome assembly GCA_031216185.1 of Syzygium aqueum. Lineage (NCBI taxonomy): Eukaryota > Viridiplantae > Streptophyta > Magnoliopsida > Myrtales > Myrtaceae > Syzygium > Syzygium aqueum. The sequence goes on from CM062231.1 coordinate 22,780,295, forward strand.
ACTCCTCGAGACATGTTTTCAATTCTGGTTTGGCAAACTTCTTCCCCTGCTTCAAGCAAGGTGCACAAAGATATGAATAGCCAAACAGAAAACTATGGTACTAGAAGCAGATATTTTGCTAATAAGTACCTTGCTCAAAATGCTTTTAAAATTATCCATGACAGAGTCCTCGGCAAGTGCATGTTCATAAGTTTTAGATAGTTCAATAAGCTTTTTGAGTCCCTTTTCAGTAAAAGCCAGCTGAGAAAGACAATATGAGATGCATTCCCATTGCGTAATATCTGCATCAGAACCACAGAGAATGATAAAAGGTTATCAAGTAATAAGAAATTTAAACCACCTCCCATCACCTATTTAAGTCCGAAGAAAATCAAGTTCCAGGTGATCTACTCCAAGAGCAGAACTGAGAGCAGGGAAAAGTTTCTCATAAAGATAAATGAGTCTCCACAACCTTCATGACTCTCTTGCCCAAATCAGGGATTCAACCGGTCAAATCATGCCACTTGGAACTCCAAAAGTGGAATACCATACAATGAACAATTATAATTTAACAGTTTACTCAAAGGCCAATTAAGATCACAATATGCCACAGCCTCTTCATTCCATAAAATTTACAAATAAAAAGCAAAATTTTTGGCACCCACCTGTCACTCCCCCAAACCTGTGGCATAGCTTCTCAACAAGAGCTTCCATTTGCTTGTCCTAACATTTCGAAAGATGATAAATTCAATGTTTTGATGATAGAGAATCCTCTACATGAATTAAGCAAAGCAAACCTTCTTGATGGAACTGATCAAAAACTGCATAATGTTGCAGAAAGACTCTCTCTTCAAATTCTGGCTGGATAATTTGCCCAATATATCCGGAAGTAGATTGTATATCGGGTTGCTTCCTGCACCAAGGAGAGAAATATTATAAGAAGAAATTAAAAGGGAGTGACCATGTAATATCTTCAAAATTGTTATACATTTATCAGTCGTATACCATAATTTACCTTTTTTAGACAATTCATTAAAAAATAGTTTAGCCAAACTTGAAATCCTGTCATCTTCATCTTCCAATCGCGCAGCCATTTCATTTATGTAACCTTTCACCTGGACAAGCAATGGCATTTCCAATCATCATGAATCTGATAATACTTATATCATTGTAAATATTCCAGGAATCTGTCCTTTACCTTCATCATATCATTCAATATGAGATGGGAGAGCACAAGAACAGCATTCTTCCTAACAGATAGAGAAGGATCTCGTAACCGAGCATAGACGTTTTCAGTCCATGGTTCTAGCAAATTAGGAAATCGAACTGCCAAATCGCCAAGTGCTATGGTGCAGTTGGAACGAACAACCTCAGATGGTGAATTTTCAATGATGGTGAATAGAAGCTGGAGATTGGCATTGCTGGAATCATCATGAACAAAAGATGTGAGACCTAAGTGCATTTCTCTAGACAAACACACATGAGCAAGGACCATTTATAAACCCACAGACATGCCATCTTGAGAGAGAGAGAGAGAGAGAGAGAGTCCGTACCAAAAACTTGCATCTATTATCATAAACCGACATAAAGCAAGCATTCCGGATGCTTGTAATTCAGGATACTGAAAAAATAGAAAGGTCTTGTGAGTTTGCTGGGCAAATAGTAGACAAGAACGCATGATTAAAATGTTAAGCATGCAATAAAACCATATGACGGCAAGTCCAGTCAAGCAATGGAGACAAGGAAGCAATTACAGTCCTCAATTCAAAGTACAGTAAGCATGATAAGTCATTGCTTAGTTTAATTCATTCTTCAAATGATAGGAGAAAGTTATGCTTGCAACAGAACAAACCAAACCCGAATATCAAATCTTAGCGATTCATAGAGCAAGAACAACCCCAATCTACATATGATCTAACAAAGTGTTCATCAGATAAACAGAAACAAATATAACAAAATTATCAAGCACCTTTTGCATCAAACCAAAGTTTCTACAGAGCTTCGATAGGAAAGGTGCACAGCTTCCAATCAAATTTTTTACAGAGGAAGTGCCAGAAATGATTTCTGCCTCTGCTCTTTCGGCTAGTGAATCAAGGAATGCATCCTCGGAAGCTGCCAGACCAAGTTCAGCATTGATGCCATTTTCCTGGAGGAGACAAATGAGAAGCTCTCAATCACAAAAGACTCAAGGTTACGAGTGTACATTCAACATTATTGCCATCCAATCCTTCAAAATCACATCTGTGGTGTATCTCACCTTATGTTTCTCTCCGAGTGCGACACCATCAATTTCAGCTTTCTCCTTTTTGGATCTCTGTTTTCTGATTTTCCGAGCACAGATTTCAATATATACCAGTTGGTTCATAGCAACGTGACTGACAACGAAAAGAAATTTACTTAGTTTGGCTACTTGAATCGTTGTAAGGCTACTTGTGCTACAATTCTCAATATCTTTCTGTATTTCATCTCCTCCACACACATCGAACACAGAATTGAGAGATTTTTTGACCAGTTCAGCTGCCAAAGTTTCTGGTGATGAGTGAAGTGCATATATGGCACCTATTGCTTTATCAGCAGCAGCATACCATATCTTCTCTGGTAGCCAAAAACCAGTGACCAAGCTTTCTAAAATACCAAACAACCTACTACCATTACTCGTCACGAGTCTTCTCTTGTCCTCTTCAGACAATCTTTGAATAGCTATACATGCTGTTCTTGCAAGTAAAGGTTCCAGTTTTGCCCAGCGTCCAAATCCAATATCAATGATGTCTTGAATGTGAGAGCCAAGGATGCCAGCAGATGAGTTTGCTGCCATGCCAAGCACAGATAAAGCACCGCGACTTTGTTCTGCAGTAGTTCCATTGACATTAAAGCAAAAGAAATCCCACAAAGCAGAAACCTGCAAGTAGGTCTCATTAATTTATGATTCCTTAAGGGGAAGAGGTTGCAGAAAAGATAGCCTCACATAAGAATTTTTCAAGCAATGCAATTGAACAACATATGGGCCATTTTACTTTCCACATTCAATCATTAGCTCTTTTACAGAATTATAACCAAACATTAGTCAATACTTCTACAAGTAAATGAAAGACAGTCTTTATGACAGAGGAAAGATCAAGCCATCTTTCACCAGTTGGAAATGGAAACAGTTAATAATTATGGAATCTGTAGCCTCAAAGGAGACGCAATGAAAATGTAAAGCCAATACTCAGCGAACCAAAGCCTAAAAATGGCCAGTCTTTTCTTTTCCTTTCTTAATATGAATGGCCAATCGCTTCTTGCCTGTATCCAGATTCTGTTTTCAAATCTGGATAGATAGATAGATAGATAGAGGGCTCAAAACCATAAACTATTGCTGGATACCCAAAAGTATACTGCTTTAACAATTAACTATTGTAATTATAAGGTGCCAATCACCGCCACTTGTTTTTACTCCACCTGGAATTAATTCAAATTAGCATAAAAGAGTACATCAAAATGGTCATGCTGGTCCTAATGGTAATTAACATGCAGTACTACATTTGCAAGACTATGCTATGGACGTAAAGTGTAGGCTTTTGTTAAGCTTGTTACTCTTAAACAAATTGCTAACTGTACTGCTTCCGGAGCCAATCAATTCATAAGAAATGTGAAAATTCTACGCAACGTCAAGATAATGGAATAATCTACATATGCCACCGTAAGAATGCAGAAGTTCACGGAAAAACTTAAAAAGCCATGCTTCCACAGATGACTAACCCAAAGGTTTATTCGCCACCCACCCATGTTAACAAGAGAAAGGAAGAAGGATCGAGTAATAGTATGCAACTAAGCAGCTTAGATGCTAATCTGGAGTCATCAGCCTGATGTATCTTTAGCAGTTACAATAATATTAATAATAATTATAGCAATCCTAGTAGGAGTAGTAATAGTAGTAGTAAGAGTCATAAGATGATGATGATGATACTCCGCCACTGTATCCTGTTATTGCTATAAAGATTCTTCTAGAGTTCAACTACAACCATTTCACTAGTCCAAATGAATCATTATGATCTATCATAAGCAGCCACAAACTGGTAAACTGAATTCAACTAGAAGACACGATAACTGCTTCTAGTTTTCGCGACAAAGAGGAGTGGAATTAAATTGCAATTACCCTACCATAATTCTCAACAACTAGATAAAAAATCTACAGAGCTGAGAGAATGAACATACCATAGCGGTTGTTATATCTCCTTTTGATACCAGGGCGCCAATAATGAATTCCAGAGCAGCTAGATCACCTATGTTAGAGTCAACAGCTAGATTGACTAAATTTTTGGCTGTCTCTACTGGGTTTTTCCTTACGTAAATTGTAATAAAGGCATTCTCCACAGCTTCATAGATGGATTTGTCTGGAGAAAACACCTACAAGATAGTAAGTATAAGACTATAAATGTCAAGTTCATTAAAAAGCTGGTTCCACATTATTTATACCAAACCACCAGCTTTTCTGAAATTTCAAAACAATGATGAGGATAGAAGTTTACCAATGGCAACATCTTACGCAAGCAGGCCTCCGAGCCATCAATCTGGAACTGTCTGCACCTCATCAACAACAGTATAGTGTTCTCGACATCGGTAGCAGAGGATGAAGCCATCAATCGTACAAGGTTAGGCATCGTGGCTGATACACACTTAGAAAATCTCAATCCAGCTTCAAGAGATGCAACCAAGGCTCTGGTCTGTTCCAAGTTGCCGACATCTGGCACAGAACTATCTTTATTAGTGACCACATCTTCCATATGGGGGAAACAACTATCAGGTAAGCTATTTTGTTGTTCCTCAGACATAGTTTTAGCATCGCAATCTTCAATTTCTCCATCAACGCTGCATATATCATCAGGCGGTAAACCATTAGTTTCACCATTTTCATGGATAGTGGGTTCAAGCTCATCCAGCTTCTTCTTGTAATGCTCCAGTGTAGTTTCAAACGAAGCTATTCTAAGCTGCGGACCAAAAGGGTTATGCTGCAACATCGTGATAAGTAAGTTTAATGCTGATTTTCTGACAATGGCACTCTTATCCTCCAATCTTCCAGCAGCAACAGTTGCAACCTCATTCCATACTCCGATTGTAACAGAATGCTCTTCACAGAGCTCACCCCAGACCTGAAGTACTCGACTTCGAGTGTAAGCTGAGACATCCCTACACCTTTCCAGCAAGATTTCCAGCATAGCTTGCTTTGCTCGAAGGCGGACAGATTGAGAACTAACCTCGCCCTCGACATCTTTAAAAGCTTTTGCAACCAGCTTTCCTAGAACTCCAACTAGAGCATTTCGTATCTTATAAGATTCCCCACCAAAATGCGATACAAGCACTCCAATGTTGGTCGATATCAACTTTGGCATCCTGTCAGCCAGTTCAACTAGAAAACGTCCAACATTTTCAGCTCCTACAGTGTCCTTAACATAGTCTTTTGGATTGGTCCTTCCAATCTCTCTTATCAGAGAACTGGCCAAGCTACCATCGGCATATTTTCTCTCAGCCCCCGCGACCGCCTCAGCCATGTGGGTGACAACAAAATCATATTTGTGAATCAGATGCATGATTGAGGCACACGATTGTGCTACATAATGGTATTTGCTGGCACAACTCCCAATGATACGACAAAGAGCATCTTTCGCCTCGGGGTCTTTCAAGAGTGAAGCATTCTCAAACATTGAGAACGTATTTCTTCAATTACCAGAAACAAAGTTCAATCCATAAGAAAAAAACCAAAAGATAGATTCAAAGGAATTAACTTGCCAGTTTCAGCACATACTTTGCAACAAAAGACAGGTAATTTTCATCTGGATCCGATGATCCAAAGAGCAACGAAAGGTTGACCTCTAAGGAGTTAGCAATTAGATTTAGCACCCGTCCCCTCTGCTGTTCCCAGTTCCAAGAGTTTAGAGGTTGTTTCTTCCTTGCGGTTGTCGTCGCCTGGACCCACGATCCAAAACCTCACTAAAATTCTCACATGATAATAATCCCATTTACAAGCAAAATAACACACATAATGTTTGTATGACACTAGTGGCGATATTTGACAACCTTCTTGTACATGAGTGGAACGGGCGCAACAAGTCAATTAAGGCAAACAGGAGCTCCAAACGGGTAATCATGAAATATGATGGAAAGGGAGTTTGCTAATTCAAAGAAAGTAACCAGAGACACTTAATCAGCTCAATGCACTTGCCCTTCGGATGTTATCCTCTAATTTCAAAAGACGAGCAACGATACCTTCGAATTGTTGCCGGAGCTAACGCTCGACTCCTCAGCGAGCACGATGCTGAGCAGGAAGAACGTGTAAATCTTAAAGGCGTTGCGGTGCGAACCGATGCGATCCAGGATCATGCCATCGTCGTCCTGGCGCGAGAGCGAGTCGACGTTCGGGAGAAGCACGCTGAGATTCGACCTGAGGCTCTCGGCGACGTTGAGCTTGCAGGACGGGGCGAGGCCGGAGAAGCTGCGGACCAGCGAGTACACGCGGTCGAACACGTCCTGCTCCTCCACGCAGAACAGCTCCTTGTCGGAGAGATCGAACGACACGCCTGCCCACGGGACACTCAAAAGGGGTTAACAAAACCCTCGCGAGCAACAGAAGCACGCCAGCACCAGCACCAGCACCACGGCGGGGCATTTAAACTCGCCGTCGGGTTGCGGTGCGCTAGTTTGAGGCGAACCTTTGACGAATTCTTCGAGTTCCGAGGAGCGAAGCGAGGCGACGTCGACGGGGTTCTGCGCGCAGAGCCGATTGTCTTCGGGTTCCTCCTCGAGGGCCTGCAGATTCGGGGGGAAGACGAAGGGAGGAGCCATCGTCGCCGCGCGCCGGAGGAGGAATTGAGAGAGTTGTTTCTTCGTCCTCGTCGCTTGCTGTTGTTGCCGAGATTCTGTTCACTGGTCGTCCATGGCAGAACCTGCAACTTTTCAAAATGGGGGATGGGGCTTTGAGAGGAGCGGGAAACGGGAAGAGATGCGAATTTGTCGGGTCGGGGTCGGTTCGGGTCGGGGCGATCCGCATGTCATGGGCCATGGCCCATGGGCTCTCTCGTGGCCTATGGAGAATTTCGGGTTTTGGAGTGCACGACGGGTCGGGTTCTACCTTAAACATAAAAAAAAAAAAATACTCGGTAGATATGGGGAGGGTTTTGGTGTGGTCAAGGGCATTTTTGTCTTTCTAAATTGGGTTTTCACTCTAGGTTTGTAAATTACATATTTCAAATATTATACGTGCAAAGGCGAAAAGCTGAAAGGAGAAATTAGACATAAATTTATTGTATGAATGCTATTTCGGTTTTAAACTTTTCAATTTTGCCAAATGAATTTTTTACTTCTGCACAAAATTACAATTGCGGATGACTAGATTGCCATGTCAACATTGAAATTTCGTGAAAAGGTTTTAAAATTCAATTGGCAAAATCAATACCTTTCTCCATCTTCGTCATCAAGGGATCCAATAGTAGGGCCTCCTTCTAGATATCCCTGCTAGAATTTTTCTTGCTCAGACCATTTCCTCTCACGCCCGGACGGTCCATCATCCATCTAATTATTCGAAGGATCAATACAAAAAGAGTTAATTGACAATCAAGATCCCGGAAATAATATTCCGTCCGAGGACGCTCATAATGATTGGTCTCTCTTCTTTGTCGAAAAATTTTATCAGAACTTAGAATTGAATTGGCATTCGATATCCGTTAAATATTGAGGTTGATTGGATTCGAGGCCCAATCAACAAATCACATCCGTTCACCACCTCGCCAGGGGCAGCGAACGTAGTTTTCCCAGTTCATCTACTCCGACTGGGACCGGATCGTTGAATACTTCGAAGCCTCAAAGCTGCTGGTGCCGCCGGTGCTGCTTCTCCTCTCTCGCCGGGACGTTCTCGCCGGAGAAAAACCCCGGATCGCTCCGCTCGCTGGGCCCTCTCCGATCCCGAAGAAGCTGGAGGGCCGAAGATCGCCATGGCGGTGCCATGGGGTACGACTCTGTGGGTGGCGAGGTTGGTGTGGGTAGCCCTCCGGGGCTGGCTCTCCTCCTGCCTCACCGTCGCCGACGACGTCGCCTCCTCCATCCGCACCGGCGACATCGGCCCTTTCCACGTCGGCTGATTCCGGCTCCGCGGGAGCGATCTCTGGTTCGTCTCGCTTATTGCTTTCTTTCTAGTCAAAGCTCGTGCGGTCGTCTCTGCTGTCTGAGTTCGTGTTCGCCGGTTTCTGGTCGAGCCGGACCGGCGACTTCCTCGTTAACTCAGCGCTCGAATCATCATCGTCACGATCATTTCAACGAGCTGTGCGGGTGGACTGTGCAGGATGCGCTTTGAGTAATTTTGATGTTAAGGATGAATTTTGCGCAGTGTCGTCAATGTTAGCGGTATCGCATTAGTCGTTCCTGTAATTATTTGCGCGATCATTGGAATCTTATCTCGAGCTGATTGAGATTATATCTCCATTTTCCCGGTAGTAAAAGTGGGAGGACGGTCTCCTCTGTAGGCTTTAGGGGTTGGAGCGGTAAAGGAATGTGTTTGAAGCGGGATGAGAAACTGCAGATCGCCTCCATTTGCCGGCCCCGGTGAACACACAATTCAGCATTCCTGTCATCAAGCAAGGCCATTTTTTTCTCTTTGATTATCACAGCATCCACGCAAAAGGGTCCAAACGAATGGAGAATGAAAGACTGTCATAGGATAAGAACCGAGTATGCTCTTGCGCATACTATGTAGACAATTCTTTTCTCAGCTGAGGGATCAAATGGGGGAATAAGGTGGTTAGTACAGGTTCTGGTTTGCTAAATCGGAAATATATTAGGTAGCTTAGATGTAATGCGACTCGTTGAGAACCAGTCTCGGCTGATTGTGATCATGAGGGAGGATGTATGATTGAAGGAAATGAAAAAGATGGAAGAAAAAGGATAGGCCCTGAGATTTTACCTAAAGTACACATTGCCTAAGTGAGCGGTTCGGGCTTTAATGTTCCCTAAGAGAGGCTGACACCTAGCTTTGGCTGTCAATTGCAACTCTGAACTTTTGCTTGCAGTTCGTTGGTGTTGCATAAATCTACTTGAGAACCTTGTTCACATGTTGAGCAACCTACAAGGTGCTGCTTGCCTTTTTCAACCCTGTGGATGTTCGCTGACCGTCGGGAGCCTATATTAGCCAGTAAACACAGGAAACAAACTGAGGCATTGAGAGTTTTAAATTTTCACAACTCTACAGTGGAAAGTCTTGAGGACTGGGTCCTTGATTGGTAATCAAACAGTCCATATGACATGCTTCTGGAGAAAAAAAAGGAAGAGTTGCCGTGCAAGTTAATTGCCTAAAGTGGTTCTACTTTTGGTGCTTGTAATGTGTCAAAGATTGGTTTTCTATGGGCCTAATCTACATCTGTAACTAAGAGTATTAGTCCCCAGTCCTTTTAATTTTTCCCTGACATTCCCTTTTCATTTAGTTCATCTCTTCTCTTGGAGGAATACATGTATTTTGAAAAGATTTACTTATTGGTCTGGTTAAGTGCAGTAGTCCTCTGGCCATGTCTAAATAGATAGAGTTACTTGTTTGCACAAAATGAGTGTACTATAAGGATTACAAGTCTTCTTTATCTGTGCCCAAAAAGATTTGCTCACACCCCAAAAGTCTCTGACTATGATGTTGCAACCTGAGGCCTTTGTTAGAATTTTGCTTGTGGATTAGAAAAAAAAAACTGTTCTTTATTTGGTTCTGCAGCGAGTTTTATGTTTCAGCATGTAGCTGATATTCTACTCTGATTTTGCAGATCAAACTGAATAAAAAAGACGACAATATGCCGTATGAATTTGGATAAGTGCAATGCCGTGGACTTCAGAGAATTACTTTGCCTGTAGCTCTGTAAAGTGCGTGTGGTTGAGATTCAAAGCAGTTGACAAGTGACTTTTAATTGGATAGGTGTGATATATTTTGATTGTGTTGGTTCAGTTGGCTGGTGGTGTAACCGGTTCTGTTATAGCTTTGTTCTTGCGTTTCATCAAGCCATCAGATGTTGCTTAAGCACTTGGCATCTTCAAAATTGAAGGGTGCTCCGTACGGTGGGGCCCTCTGTCTGATGTGGCCCCATAGGCAGAGGACAAAGTTTTTGATTGTACACGGGTGAGATTTTGATGAATTCTGGAAGTTTGATTATCTTTGATCTCCACCTTATTCTACTATGTGCCTCTTCCCTTTGAGTTTGATATCTCCATTTCCCTCTTAAGCTGACGATAGTTTTCTTTTGACATTTTGGTTTCCTTTCTATGATACAAAAAGGAGAACTGTATATACCAACCGTGAAATGCTTTGTTCACTGTTTATATATTTGCACAAGGTACCATGTTGTCTGCTGTGAATCATGGGCTCATCCATCGTCTCTGTGATCCTGATTTTGTGCGTTTATACATTCCTCGAAATCAAGAATAAAAGATTTCATAAAACGAATGTTATATCAAGCAAAAAGATTATCTTTTAGGAGCAGACACTAGCAGTTGATTACTGTGCTTAATACCCGGACCTGCATTTTCGCAATGTGAATGCGTGACTAGCAAATTTGAAGGACTACTGCCTAATTCGTGACAATTTAAAAGGAAAGTGAGCCAGAGAGTGGCAAAGGATTGCACAAGTAGAAGTTAATGACCGAAACAGTTCGATAATACATTCTCCACCGCCTTCTGACCTTTCCGTTCTGTCAAATGTCGACGTTTTCTCTGAGATCGAATGCGACTTCACACGTGTTGTCACATGGCTATAACATGCAGCTTTCCCCAATTGCCAAGGACATGACGACTATCCGTCACCATCATATGATTAGTGCACCATATGCCCCAATACATCAAAGCTTGTTTGCTTTCAAAGTTGGGGTTGTGGAGGCTCTCATCATCACAGAAAGATAAGAGCCATCCTTTATCATCTACGACCGGGACAAGGCCCCGGATAAAAGATCAAGCTGGTGTCTTGCGTTCTTATTGGGCACTTTGGACCAATTTGTCACATGATTATGCACACAAAAGTGCAGGTCTCTACCGATTGGAAGAATCATAACACGTCTTTTTTTTTTTTGGCTTATGTGGGCATCTGCACCAAATCGTCAAGAGTAGCTGTGAAGTTCATTATAGTTGGGTGACAACCATTTCTGTTCAAACTGAGAGCTATGTGTAACCTACCAGTGGCGACATAACCACAATAACTACCTAAGAGAAGACAAATTCCCTTAGGAATCCTCCAACCTAATTAAATAACATAAATTCAAGCCATCACTTACACATACTGTGTACTTGGGTTGCTTTGACTTCGATCTAGAGGGTCTCATTCGATTAATGGAAACGCCTAATAGAACAGGCCAAAATCCAATTCCCCTGTTCACAAAAACCTTCCAGAACAAAACCTCAGAAGCACATTCCAATTTAGCAAGCTTTCTGGATAGTGCCCATACCCAACTTCAGCAATGATTCAAGCAAACTCCAATAACCGCATTATCAATGTCTACCAGCTTTAGTTTATCATCCTCCTTCAACGATTCTTGAGAGGTCCCTCTCACCAACAATTCACCATCTCTCCCCACTCTCTGCAGACTCTTCTAAGCCTCACACTAGCACTGATGCTCTCCCAATGCTTCTCTCTCTAGAAGCAAGCACAGCTCAGAAGAACCAGAAATTCCAGTGAGAGAACCAAAAGGCATAATTGAGAGAGAGAGAGAGAGAGCAAGAAAAAAAGAAGGTAGACACTATACCATTTCTGGCAACCATTCATGGGATGCATTGTCTCAAGATCCAACACTCCCACCGCCACAAACCCAGAACTCCCCCATTTCTCTCCATTAAATTCTGCATTTTCTCCATATTCTTCACCATCACCAGCCAAAGCAAGAACTGTTTCTCTTGCAACTCCTCTTGTCCACCACCCGCCAATCAAGAAAGGTGACACCCACCATTTGGTCTCTCTGACATCCAGCACCTATGGTTCCCTCCTCCTCATTGACCCCCAGAACACCAGATTGAACATCCAGAATCTGTCTGAGCAGAAGCATTTACCACCTCCTCAGACTCCCAAAAAAATGGCTGAGCCTCAAACTCATGTGGAAGATTCGAATGACGCCCCATCACCGGATTCCGTCATCAACACCTGGGAGCTCATGGATGGTCTAGATGACTGCGATTACGATGGTGACAACTTCAGGATGTCTGCTTCTTCCATTCCATGCAAGGCTTCAGATTGCAATGGCTATGAGAAGAAAACAGTTGACTCCACAAAATCATATGAAATTCCAGCTAAGAGCAGTGGCAATCATGAAATGACAGTCGGTCCAATGGTGGGATTCAAGGATCATTCTCCCCCATCCAATGACAAAAATTCTTCATTAGGCGGAGAAGATAGGGTAGTTCTGTACTTCACCAGCTTGAGAGGAATCAGAAAGACTTACGAGGACTGTCGTGCCGTCAGAATGATATTCAGGGGCTTGAGAGTGGCTTTAGATGAGAGGGACATTTCAATGGACTCTTCCTACAAAAAGGAATTGCAAAGCAAGCTCAAAGGCAAGGCACCGAGTCTGCCTCAGGTCTTCATAAGAGAAAACCACATTGGCGGTGCAGAGGAGATCAGGCAGCTCAATGACAACGGAGAATTGGCGAAGCTTTTGGAGGGATTTGAAGCAAGTGATGTCGGGTTCATTTGCAAGACATGCGGGGAAGCAAGGTTCGTGCCCTGCCCGAGTTGTAGTGGGAGCAGGAAGGTGTTCGATAAGGACGACGGAAGATTCAGAAGGTGCATGGACTGCAATGAGAATGGATTGATTCACTGCCCTAGCTGCTGCTCCTGAAAGCCGAATTCTGGAATCTTTTGCTACTGCAAGACCAGCAACTGTCTTGTGCTATAACATCCATGCCAGCGAGTTCCTCCAGATGGAGTTCCGTTTCTTCGAAAAGTTGCTGTTTCGAACTGTCTAATCTGCATTAGTTTCTTTCCTCCATGAATAAAAGTGAAATAAAGGAAAGATTCTTTGAGTTCACGATGAATGTTATTTCACATTCTTACTCCTTTCTTTCCTGGGACTGCACTGCTTTCTTGGCCGATGTCTCCATGGACAGCTTGAATTGATCACTTATATAGGTCAACCATGCATCCTCGTTCACCTTTTCTTTTCGACTGTCTTGCTTTAGTTGCCTAGCGAGAAAACTGTAAATCTTCCATGCTCACAGCTATGGGACAAGTTAATAGGTTTATGAACCAAAACAGGGAAATGCTTGATGTTCTTTTTCTGCCCTCCTCTTGAACCGTTTGAAATCGACATTCAACACACGCAAGCAGTTTCAGCTCAGCACTCCCAGACTCCAGAGAACTCAAAGAAGGCCAGGCTGCTTTTGCACCAGTTGCCTGGCTCCATCGAATGAATGCGATGTCAATTCCCTCTGCAATGGAAAATTGATTCGCGCCGTTAACCGCCATAGGCCTATCGCTTCTACAAGAGCAAACTGAACAAGCGAGAATCTTTCAGACTTTTGTTCTCAGAATCAGTTATTCCTCTAACCACTTTCTCAGAAGTCAAACTTCCTATTGTTCTTCGTTCGCCCAAATGGCGCCGAGAAGTAACTGATTTGCATCAGCAAAAAGAGAACGGGTGCCAAAAGCCGAGGCGTCGTTAAATATCATCTTTTCAAGTTGTTGCAATACTTAGACAATATAAATATTACCAATCTAGCGCGCTAGCATGTAATTATCTGCAGTACAGAATATAACATTCAGCCACCATCCGCCTAAGTGGCGTTGCTGGAGCGGGCGCTCTTCCTTTCGCAAAAGATTGAGCATTTGAATCTCGGGCGCCGCAAGATGACTTAACCGGTGCACGTGTGTGATGACTAGCACGTGTCGCCCTTAAAATTTACCTTTCGACTGTCGACCGTGCGAAGATTTCTTGGATTATATAAAAAAAAAACATTCAGCCGTCAGTTAAATGAACTGAAGGTTCTCAAGCATTACATCAAGACCGCATGTTAATCAGTACTTATTTCACCACCACAGGGTACAAGGGAAATTCTATCTTCACTTGAAAACAGAGGTCCGTACATAATGAGACATTAATGGCCAGGACACCTGTGGCTCGTGGAATCCACACATGAATATCTTCAGTCGTGGTCATTATCATTATCCCAGCCTTAATTCTCTACAGTGCCCGTTCGATATTTAACTAAATTTTTTTTAATATATTTTTTGTAAATCTTAAAACTTATCACAAAAATACAGTTTAGTCCTAAAAATTTTAGAAAATACATTTAAGTCCTAAAATTTATCATGAAAATAAAATCGAGTCATAAAACTTTCAAAAAGTACAATCAAGACTTAACACTTATCAAATTGATCCAATCAAGTCCTTTCATTAATTGCATTTTTTGAAAATTTTAAAACTCGTATGTATTTTCGTAACAGGTTTTAGGATTTATTTCGCTTTTCGAAAATTTTAGGACTAAATTGTACTTTCTTAACAAGTTATAGAATTTTCAATATACTTTTCCTTTTTGTTTGTGGGGGAAAAGATTTCTCAAGCAAAATCGACATCGACGGCCTGCGAGCATTTTCGTAAGCTTATGAGACCCTTTCAATCTAGAAATTTTTTATTTGACTCAAAATTACTCGATACCGCCACGGAAGACAATAAAGGATGTAAACGAGCCTATCTTAATAGCTCCGCCAACGTGTTAGCAGCTCGTAACTCTCTCTAGATGAAACGTAGCAAAGCTATGAGCGCAAATTCTCCAAAGATTTGCCTATGACATGGTCCGAATTTTTGACCTCGAGAAATACAGAATGGGCACGAGACCACTTAGCTTGGCATTGAGCCAACCATGCTACATGGTGTCTTAATAAAATATTGAGAAATTGATACAAATAATCTTGAACTTTAATTCAATATGCAACGTGATTCTTAAATATTTAATTTATTCAATATGATCCATGAACTATAGCCCAATATGCAATGTAATATCTAAATTTTCAATTTATTTAATGCAATTTCTAAACTTTTGGTACATATTCAATTTAGTTCATAAACTATATAAAATTGTTCAATGTTGTCCTTTCATTATCAAATAAGTAATAAAAATCTAGATACCACATTGTACGTTAGGCTAAAATTCAAAGATCACATTAAACTAATTAAAAATTCAAAAATCACATTACACATTAAATTAATATTCATGGACTATTTGTGTCATTCACCTTAAAATATTTTAATGCTCGCAGGTTTTATCCAAATTTATGTAGACTCTGTTACCGAGTAAGACCCACCTCTCTTCTCGTCGCCGCGGACGGACCACACAACCATTACCTTTGCAAAATCTCTTGGCTGTGCTCTTTCCCACTTCCGTTTCTGGCCTCCCAAAGTGCCACGCTTCGTCCTCGCAACAATCTCTCTCTATCTCTCTGTGAATTTGCGGCTTGGTAAGACATAGCACCCGAAAGCTTTCGTTCATGATGAGCTAGTTTTAGTTGAGAATACTACAAGAAAATGGCAAGGCCCTCTTGTTCTGTTCTTGCAATTGTCCTTCGCTGTAGTTTCGGTTGTTCTGCAAGACTAGTGTTGGTTCCGCGATAAGGGGTCTGTTCTTTATAAGGTAGCTGTTCGGGGATTGGGTCTTTTGGGTCAGAATTGGATTTGCTTCTTGGAGAACACCTGAAGATATGAATAGGAAGTTGATGGATACTGTGCTGAAAACGCATAATCAGCATGGGTTCTTGCGCCCAGTTTGTGGGTTCTCAGAAACTGTTAGCATTTTGAGCTCATCAAAGCTTCAAAACCAGGAGCTCAGGCTTAGTTCGAGGAAGGGTCATTTGAGAAGGGCTAAGAATGGGTGTATTAGGGCAAGCAGTACTGCTCTTTTGGAGCTTGTCCCAGAAACCAAGAAGGAAAACCTCGATCTTGAGCTTCCCATGTATGACCCATCGAAGGGCCTCGTGGTGGACCTAGCCGTGGTGGGAGGCGGCCCTGCGGGGCTCGCCGTGGCTCAGCAAGTGTCGGAGGCGGGACTCACAGTTTGCTCCATTGACCCGTCCCCCAAGTTGATTTGGCCCAACAATTACGGCGTGTGGGTGGATGAGTTTGAAGCCATGGACTTGCTGGATTGCCTAGACACTACCTGGTCCGGGGCAGTCGTGTTCATTAATGACCAAACGAAGAAGGATCTTGGAAGGCCTTATGGCCGAGTTAATAGGAAGCAACTCAAGTCCAAGATGCTCCAGAAATGCATATCGAATGGTGTTAAGTTTCACCAAGCCAAAGCGATCAAAGTCATTCATGAAGAGGCCAAGTCTTTGATCATATGCAATGACGGTGTCACAATCCAAGCCACAGTGGTTCTTGATGCCACTGGTTTCTCCAGATGTCTCGTTCAATATGAAAAACCCTACAATCCCGGTTACCAAGTGGCATATGGGATACTGGCAGAAGTGGAAGAACATCCCTTTGATGTGGATAAGATGGTTTTCATGGACTGGAGAGACTCGCACCTAAAGGGTGATATGGAATTGAAAGAACGAAATAGCAAGATCCCCACTTTTTTGTACGCCATGCCATTCTCTTCGAACAGGATATTTCTGGAAGAAACTTCCCTAGTAGCTCGGCCTGGATTAGCAATGGAAGATATTCAGCAAAGGATGGTGGCTAGATTAAAGCACCTGGGGATAAAGGTGAAGGCCATTGAAGAAGATGAGAGATGCATCATCCCAATGGGTGGGCCTCTTCCTGTTCTCCCTCAGAGAGTTGTTGGCATAGGTGGTACAGCTGGAATGGTGCATCCTTCCACGGGATATATGGTGGCGAGAACGCTAGCAGCAGCTCCAATCGTCGCAAATTCCATAGTAAGTTATCTTGGTTCCGACGGGGGTGTTTCAGGCAATGAATTATCTGCAAAGGTTTGGAAAAATTTGTGGCCCATAGAAAGGAGGAGACAGAGGGAGTTCTTCTGCTTTGGTATGGATATTTTGCTTAAGCTCGATTTACTGGGTACGAGGAGATTTTTCAATGCATTTTTCGATCTAGAACCTCATTACTGGCACGGGTTCTTGTCGTCTCGATTGTTTCTGCCAGAACTCATTTTTTTCGGACTCTCGTTGTTTTCACATGCTTCCAATACGTCAAGGGTAGAGATTATGGCGAAGGGAACGTTGCCGCTGGTAAAAATGATGGGCAATTTGATACAGGACAGAGAATTTGATGACTAGAGTCTAGATTTAGTGCAATCTTTGCTGTATGCTTCGATGTGCGCACACACACATCTTCATGTTAACTTACAGGTACTGCAGAACATGTCAATATGAGTACCACAAACGAGCTATTAGACTAGCTGAAATTCGCATTTGATCACACTTTCAGTGTAATATTTTTGTCCTTTGTAAGATAGAGGTGCTCTCCAGTATCCAGAGGTTCATGGATTAATAATAGTGAATATCTGTGTAGTGGAGCTTCTGTATCGCTTTGGTACTTATGATAGAAATGTTCACTGGCTAATCATATATCTTCTGCATTCCCATGATGTTATGTTATGCTTAGCAGGTTATAGCTGAATAACAGTATCTGTAGAGTGTGTTTTTTGTGTATACAACTCAAGACTAAAAGGGTCTGCTAAAACTTGTGCTTTGCGCAAACTAGTCGAACCGATACAGAAAGACTGAGGGACCGCATCTTGATCCTGCAGTTGTGTCTGATGGGTATTCCTTGGCGCCGGATTGTCTCTTGAGGTTCTTTCGTTGATTAACTTCAAACTCGACGAGACAGAAATTTACCCGACTTTGCGAAGTTAAAGATTGTTTGCATTCGCCAGAAAATGTCTGCTATTTCATGACAATGAGCAGGCTGTGTTATATTTTAGATGTTACTGCTTTTTGGGTTGAATTTTGTGATCTCATTTTGATAATTAGACAGGTATTGATGGATGATGAGTGATGTTTGGGCTGTGGATGATCGACGTGATGCTCTTGCCTAGGCCAAAATGTCAAATTAGCATTTACTCCCATCCTTTGCACAAATTTTGCATTATGGCCAATTTTTAAAAGAAATGATCTTGTATCCAATCTGCTACTCTGAGATTTCAACGAAATCGTCGACGGGTAATTTTTAAATTAAAAGAAATCAAAATAAATTGGTCGTCGTTCACTCACAATATTCAATAAACGATTGCTTCTAGGATGAATTTACTTTTTCACATTCCTCTGTTCTGGTCAAATTACTTGTAAACTTCCCTTTATTTTCCATAATAACTCTGACGACCCACTAATATTGTTCGGACCACATTACATGGGACTTTCTGTAGTCCCTCAAAAGGCTGATCTACTTATTGTCTTAGAAGTATTGCACCATAATGAATTTTTGTTGCACTTCTTACTTAAAAAGTTGTATCTCACAAATATATTTTATGAAAATACAATGGTCTGTGAATGATTTGATCAAGATCAAAGGGGTCTAAGGTATTTCAATCCCACTTTAATTGTCCTAATAATATGACTGCCGTCTTCAGATTTCGAAGCATTTATTTATAGGGATATCTTAGAAAAACCGTAAGCCCACAAATACGACCCTTGTATTGTTGATTATAGTGTTAGGGGATTTTCAGCTTAGGAACCGAATATTACATGCTTACTTCACATTAATTGCGAGCGAACTACTATGAATCAAATCACCCGTTCGAACAAAAAGCCTCAACTTATTTAGTTGATGAGACTTACTTGATATTTTATTAGCCTTCATATAATCATTTCCCATGCCCCTATCTCTCGTGTTATAGAAAAAAGGGCAGATTAGACATGTCAACATGGGTCATGACCTATTTTTTAACCCATATTTGATGGGCTGAATTGTTATATTAATTTGTTATATTCAATAAATAGGTTATAAATGATATTATAATGGTAAAACTAAAAATAATACGGGTGTTAAATGAGTTCACAACTTATTTGGATCCAACCCACTTATATAACTCTTTTCACTCTCTCTTGTCCTCATTCTATTTCACTCTTGTTCATTTCGTGCTCTCACCTTAGTTTGCTTATCGATTTTTCTAGATTATGTTAAATATGAAAGCGTTTTAACAATATGAGTTGGATTAGGTCGTGTATGTGTCACTAGATTTGTATTGCACGCAAAAATATATCGAAATCAAGTTAAATAAGTCAAATTTGATTTTGAATATTTTCGATTCGACCCACCTGCTCGACGGGTCTCCCAAAGATTAACTAAGAAAGCATTCAATTGAGAAAATTTGATGATCTAACAGGAGGGAAAAGGAAGATGCCCCCAAAAAAAATAAAAACGAAAAAGATGATGGGGGCTTATCCCCAAACTCCGCATGTCGTATCACGCCCGCGTCAAATTCCCCGCACCTTTTAGGGTGCGCATGGAATGCATTCTGGAATAAAAATTCTGTTCCGGAACAGAATGACGTTTGTTAAAAAATTTCCGGAATGCATTCTGGAGCGATTTTTGCATTCTGAAATAAAAATGCGTTTGTTAAAAATACTTGATTTCAGAATGCATTTTTGATTCCGGAATGCATTTTTGATTCCAGAATGCGTTTTTGGCAAGAAAAAGAGAAGCTACTTTTTGTAGCTTCTTGATTCCGGAATGCATTCTCCCTATTTTCTCATAATTTTTTTTTTGAAAATGCATAAAAATTGAAAAATTCTAGAAAAAATCATAAAAATTTCCAGAAAATAAAAAAAAGTCAGATTTCGGAAAAATATGGAATTTGGTGAATTTTTTTAAAAAAAATAAAAAAAATCAAAAATTTCAAAACTTCACCGAATAGCTGAAAATACCCGTGGCTACCCACTTTGAGTGAAATTTAAATTTTTTGAGGTGCCCAAAAAAATAAAAAATAATAATTTTTAAAACTTCACAAAATGGCTTAAAATACCTGTGGCCACCCACTTTGAGTGAAATTTAAATTTTTTGAGGTGCCCAAAAAATAATAAAAAATTTCAAAACTTCACAGAATGGCTTAGAATACCTGTGGCCACCCACTTTGAGTGAAATTTAAATTTTTTGAGGTGCCCAAAAAAATAAAAAATAATTTAAAAATAAAAAAATTCAAAACTTCGCAAAATGGCTTAAAATATATGTGGCCACCCACTTTGAATGAAATTTAAATTTTTTGAGGTGCCCAGAAATAATAAAAAATTTCAAAACTTCACAGAATGGCTTAAAATACCTGTGGCCACCCACTTTGAGTGAAATTTAAATTTTTTGAGATGCTCAAAAAAATAAAAAATAATTAAAAAATTTAAAAACTTCAAAACTTCACAAAATTGCTTAGAATACATGTGGCCACCCACTTTGAGTGAAATTTAAATTTTTTTAGGTGCCCAAAAAAAATTAAAAAATTAAAAATTTCAAAACTTTACATAATGACTTATAATACCTGTGGCCACCCACTTTGAGTAAAATTTAAATTTTTTTAGGTGCAAAAAAATCAACAAATCAAAACATATTTCTGTTCCAGAAATCAATTTCTGAAGCAGAATTAATCACGTTTTACCAAACAGATTTCTCCTTCAGAAATCAATTTCTGGCAAGAATTCCAGAAATCAATTTCTGGCAAGAATTTGATTTCTGGAGCAGAATGGTTACCATTCGCACCCTTTATTCCTCTTCCCAAACATAGCGCCAAAATCTAGAGAACCCGATGGCGAGCTCGTCGTCCGATGACTTCTCCGTCGTGGTGCTGGCCTCCGACCTCGGGATCGACGCGCGTCCGTTCCTGCTGAAGCAGCCGGCGGGCTCCTCGCCGCCGCCGCCCGAGGCCGCCGAAGAAGACGGCGGCGGCGGCGACGACGACGACTGGCACGATTGCTCTCAGGACCTCTCCCACGACGAGGACTTCTCCGACCTCGAATTCCTCCAGTTCTTCAGGCTCCAAGGGTCCGACAAGGCCGGCAACCGGATTTTCCGCATCGTCGGCAAGTGCTTCCCCGGTGAGCGGAACCTTGTTCTTTGTTTTGAAAAGATTCCAATCGAATCTGACGCGACTTCATGGGCTGATGGTGTTAGGGTTTGATCTGGATTGAGGGGTTTGGCGTCTTAGGCTCGTGATAGTGGAGAGATGATATTCCTTTTGTTCCTTTTTAGGCAGACGGAACTGATTTTGTTAACCGATCGAGTAGTGGACATCATTCGCCTTTACAAGAATCGGTCGTTGCGGTGCGATTACGTGCTGTTCACCGTCTAGATGCTGAAAATTGTCATCGTTTAGTGTCAGAGAGGAGCTGACCACCGTAGCTTTGCATTTTTGGGAAGTATTAAGTAGAGAGATACTTTCCGACCAAAAAAAAAATTGGAGAGATCCTCAATTTCCAGCTGAATTTCAGGGCATTCTCAAATTGTTCATTCACAGGGGCAGATTTGGGCTTTTCACTAAAAGTTTGAGTGAGAGTGGAGTACTCGAATGCGAGCTAGCTTCCTTTTAAACTAAACCATAGCCACTTCTCGTTGTTCATTTCAGAGCATGTCGCTTGCAGAACGCTTTGTTTCTTGATAGAATGACCTACCTCATATTTGAAAGGCTGTATCTTTCGGGTGAATTAATAAGCGGAGGGGAAACTCCATCTTCCTGGTCGCTCATTAGGTGTTTGTGTAGCTTAATTTCCTTGAGTGCGTTTTGCATTCTCCCATGCTTCATTAACAATATTGGACTGACCGATGCAAATGGCTTGGCTGGACAATTCTTTTCTTTTCTGCATTATGGAGTCATGCCCAAGTAGAAAAATATGGAATTGCGTTTGAAAAGAAGTTGAGACGATAAAAAGATTTTCTTGGATATTGTTGGTTCTTTTGTTCCCGGCTCCAGTTGTGACTTGTGAGTGGTGCTGGAGATAAAGTTGCTAGAACTTTTTTTAAAATACTGATGCTTTGTTGGTTTACAGCTCCTGTGGT